>OY728135.1:1882238272-1882909675 GCA_963277665.1 Viscum album | reverse complement strand
ACACCCTAGTATAAAGAGAGATATTTGGGAGTAGTTTGGATTATAACCTGCAATCACGCAGATAGGGGAGTTGGGCTGATGTGTAATTGGGAGAAACATCCCCCCACACCCTAGACACCCCCACCCCCTAGACACCCCCCCCTAGACATCCCCACACCCTTGGAAATCCACCCCACCCCCACCTCCCAGGAAACCCCCACCCCCTTGGATAGCCCCCACCCCCCTGGACACCCCCACCCCCTGGACACCCCCCACCACCTCGACAGCCCCCCCCCCATGGACAGCCCCCCTGGACACCCCCACCCCCTGGACACCCCCCACCCCCTGGACACCCCCCACCCCCTGGACACCACCCCACCCCCTGGACCCCCCACCCCCTGGACGCCCCCCCCCCCACCCCTATGGACACCCCCCCCCCCACACACACACACACACAACCTCCTAGACACCCCTACCCCCGTGGATAGCCCCATAACCCCTTGGATATCCCACACCCCCTTGGACACCCCTCACCCCTGGGACAACCTTCACCCCTAGACCCCCCCCCCCACCCCCATCCCCCCACCCAATGGACACCCCCACCCACTTGGACACCCCCCCCCACCCTCGACACCCCCCTGGACACCCCCCACCCCTTGGATACCCCCCCCCCCATGGACATCCCTCCCCCCAAGACACCCCCTCCCCTGAACCCCCCCCCCTCCCCCTCCCTGAACAACCCACCCCCCCCCCCCTCTCAACCTGCACACCCCCTCCCCACCTGCACAACCCCCCTCCCCACCCTACCTGGATAGCCCACACCCCAACCTCCCAACATGCAACCTGCACACCCCCATCCCCACCTGCATACACCCCCCCACCCGTACATCCCCCCCCCCACCTAGACACCCCCCTCAATAAAAATATATTTACCATGAAATAAAATACATTTAGTTCAGAATTAAATAATTTCATTGAAACACACACCTTAAAGTGGTGTAAATTGACATAAAACTTCAAGAATGATAACCCAAAGTAAAAAAATGAATTCATATTACACCAAAATAGAATTTAAAAAGCCAAAATAAATTGAGTAAAAATATATAACTTAGTTACCAATTACAAATTTGTAGTGTAATATGGCTCTTGTTTAGGAAAAATAGATATGTTTCTGGAAGAAGGAGGTTGGGGGATAGGAAAAATGCACACAAAGGCTCACGGCTTGGGAAAAATGTTGACTCAATGCGGATAGATCTTTAGGAAGCAAGAGACCCATGGGTATGTGGGGGGTTTTATATCCCAATGTTTTTTCAAAAATGTTGGGATAGATAAGATAAACCAACGGTTTTTTAAAAATGTTGGTATGCCCTTCACAATTCCACCCCTATACTAACAGTTGTATTGAACCATTGGTAAAACCATCTATTAACATACCTATACCAATGGTTTCATTTAACCATTGGTATATGGAACCTATCCATTTGGTTTTTTAAAACCATTGGGATATTTTTATGGGTATAGATTTGGTTTCCACTAGTGCTACTTCCCAAGATTCAAAAAAATGGACTTCGTATGGCCTGAGTCTACTAGATGAGGCCATCGACTCTTATTTATGCAATAATAACCACCATTTATAATCACTAATCTTAAAGTTAAGAGTATAGTTTCCAAAGGTCATATTGAACAACCATCATATAACAGTTGAAACCCAATAGTCTCATTTTAATTGTACTCCCTTCATTAATAAAAATATATTGTTTTTTTGAGTATGAAATAAAATTTGGGAACAAATATTATTCAAAAGTTTTTGTCGTTACATTCCTCCCCCCTTAATAAATTCTGTCCCTAAATTTTCAACTCTTACCCTCAGAAGAGAAAAGGTGTGGGTACTTCTACCTCATAGACTCCTCTGGCTCCCAAGTGGCTTCTTCATGTTTCTGGTTACTCTACAATAATTTAACAATTTGGGTAGTCTTGTTTCCAAAAACCTTGTCTCAATGATCCAATATCTCCATTGGATACTCCTCATTGGAGAGGTCATGTTCCAATTATACCACCTCTGGATTTAGTACATGTGAATGGTTAGGTATGTACTTCCTCGAGAGGGATACATGGAAGACATCATGAACTTTTCCAATATTTGGAGAAAGTTCAAGCCGATAGGCCATTGATCCTATGCGAACAAGGATTTTATAGGGGCCAATGTACCTAGGGATGAGCTTCCCTTTCTTCCCAAACCTCATGACTCTCTTCCAAGGTAAAATTCAAAGAAATAATTTGTCATCAACATCAAAATAAAAGTCCCTTTAATTGATTTTGGTATAGATCTTTTACCGACTTTGAGTATCCTTAATGTGTTGTTGGATGGCATGAACCTTTACTGTTATCTCTTACACAAGTTCAGGCCCAATAAGCTTTCTCTCACTAGATTCATCCCACAAATTAGGACTTCTACATCACTTCCCATATAGAGCTTCATAAGTTTCCATTTAAATACTTGAGTGGAAGCTATTATTGTAAGAGAACTCAAATAATGGTATATGTTGATCCCATCCACCTTTAAATTCCATTAATCATGTTCTTAACATATCCTCAAGTGTTTGAATAGTCTTTTTAGATTGGCCATCAGTTTGAGGGTGATATGCCATACTGAAATTCAATTTAGTACTCATATCATGTTGAAGACTTATCTATAATTTTTATGTGAACCTTGGATCATGATCAGATAAGATAGAAAGTGGAACTCTATGTTTTCTTACCACTTCCTTCATGTAAATCATGGAAAGTTGATCAAGAGAGAAATGTTCCTGAATAGAGATAAAATGGTAATTCTTGGTGAGACGGTCCACTATAACCCATATTGTATTGTTTACATAGGAAGTTATTAGGAGACCAGTGACAAAGTCCATAGTGATAGTATTCCACTTCCATACTGGTATGGGTAGTGGTTGTAATACCCCATTATGAAGTGGTTTCTCTACCTTAAGTTTCTAACATACCAGGCACCTTGTAGTGTCGTCATAAATCTCCCTTTTCATATTATCCCACAAAAAATGATCACGAAGGTCCCTATATATTTTAGTGATTCTAGTATTTATAGAAAAAGTAGATATATGAGCTTCATTCATAAGCTCATTCTTTATTTCCAAAATAGAAAGAACACATAGTATTGTACAAAATTTTAGTACACCTTCTTGATCAATATTGAACTCGGGAAACATCCCATCCTTCATAGCCTCAAACTTTTTTTATAATAAATGATATTCTTTTTGAGATTTCTTGATCTTCACTAGTAATGATGGTTGAGAAAACATTTGGGTTAGGGTTGATGATGTCCCTTCCCTTATAATTCCCATGTCCAGCTTTACTAGTTCATTGATCAAAGGATCTATTTGAATCCTCATCATGGATTGAACAACTGGGTTTTTCCTACATAATGCATCGATGAATTTTTTTTGCTCTTTCGAGATGATAATGAATTGAATAGTCATAGTCTTTATGAAGTTCTAACCATCTCATTTATCTCATGTTCAATTCCTTTTGTGTGAAAATATACTTCTAACTTTGATGGTCTGTGTATATATAACATTTCTTCCCATAAAGGTAGTGCCTCCATATCTTCAGATAGAAAAACTATATCCATCTCAAGATCATGTATAGGATAGATTTTCTTATGACTCTTCAACTGTCAAGATTCATAATAAATCACTTCTTCATGTTGCATAAGGATGTACCCAATCCCTTTTAGTGATGAATCACTAAAAATAATGAATCCTTCTCTTATTGAAGGAAGAGTTATCATGGGTGGATTAACTAATCTCTTCTTCAGCTATTGGAAACATTTCTCACACTCCTTTGTACAGATAAACTTCACCCCTTTTCGAGTTAACATGATTAATGAATTATAAATTCATGAAAATATTTTAAAAAACCTCTTATAATATCCTACTAATCCATGGAAACTATGAATCTTAGTTATTTTTTTAGGTTGAGTCTGCTCCTCCAAAACCCTTTTCTTTTTTGGGATAACTATGATTCCATCATTGGTTATAATGTTCCACAAGAAATAAATTTGTTGTAACTAAAATTTATATTCTCTAAACTTTCCAAAAATTCTCTCTTTTCATAGAGTTTGAAAAATAAACATTAGATGATCCTGATTATCCTCGTGAATTTTGAAACATATTAGAATATCATCAATAAAAACTACCACAAATTTATCAAGGTAGTCCTTAAATATGATATTCATAAAATATATAAAAATAGTATGAGCATTAGTCCAGACAAAGGTAATAATAACAAACTCATAATGCTTGTATCTTGATCAGAAGGCAGTTTTTGGAATATCTTCTTTCTTAGCCCACAACTATTGATAATGATATCGAAGATCAATCTTAAAGAAGAATTGATCCCCGAGAATTTGGTCAAATAAGTCATCAATTCATGTAAGAGGGAATTTGATCTTCACTGTGATCTCGTTTAGTTCTCTATAATAAATGAATAGTCACATTGATCCATACTTCTTATTCACAAAGAGAACAGGCACTACCCAATGAGACACACTCGATCAGATAAACCCCTTCTCCAAAAGATCATGGAGTTGCTTCTTTAATTCCTCCATCTCCACATTTTCCATCCTATATGGGGTATTTGATATCGGATGAGATCCAAGTATGAGTTCAATGGATAACTCTACCTCCCTTTTTGGGGGAGGTTCGAGTAACTCCTTAGGAAATAAGTCAATGTATTCCAATATGATGGGGACATTTTATATCATGATACTCTCATTTCCTTCTGTATATTCAACAACCAACTCCATTTAGAAGGAAATAGGAGGTTCTTCTAGACAAATATTAGGTTTAGAAATATCTCCATAGAAGATAACTCTAGGATTCCCATTCAAGACTACTGATATTTTCTTACTTGTAAATTTGAACTTAGTATTATACTTTGAGAGCTAGTCCATCCCTAGTATAATGTTGAATTCCAACAAGGTAATGACTATGATATTTTCAATAAGATCGTGCTCACTAAATTAGATACTAGAGTTTGGAAATATTGTTGATGCTTGGATAATCCCACCAGGAGTTCTGACTAATAACTCTAATTTTAGCAATTCGGGGTTCATTCTAAATTCCTTACAATATTAGAGGAAATAAAGGAATGTGTAGAACCAAAATCAAACAAAGTAATTTCTACCTTTGAGAGAACAATAAGATTACCTTCCTCCAAATCATTTGGAGCTTCAACATCAACTGTCATGATAGAAAAATCATGACCCTACTCACTCGGCCTTTGCTGAGGCTGATGGTGATTCCCCTTTACTACACTCGGATTTGTATAGTGATTGGAAAAGTTCCCAAGGTGTCCACACTTATAGAATTAAACTTCAGGTAGGGGATTCATCATATTCTCTTTTTCATTAGTGTTGGGAAGTTGAGGATTCACCTTACTAGGACAATTCTGCACTATATGGCCATCTATTCCACACTTGTAGAACTTCTTGCTCTGGAGAAGGAATTTCCCTAAATGATTCCTCCCACATTTATTACATGTGATACGTTTCACTTGCTTTCCTCTTCTTCCCTAATCAAATCTACTCCCTAAGATTGGTTCCATTGATCTCTTCTTTTCATTGGATTTATGAGACCATTATGTCTCACCAAACTCTAGTTTTACTTTCATAGCACTCCACATGATCTCCTCATAGCTATCATAGTCTTGGTTTTATATATTCAACCACATATGATATCTTAGTCCACCAATGAATCTATCAACCTTCCCATTATGATCCAGGACAAATCTTGAGGTGTAACAGGAATGTCTTGTGAATTTCATCTTATAGATTCCAATATAATCTTTCTCTTTCTACTTTAGCTCAAGAAACTCCTTCTCCATTTTTGTTCTCATCTAATTAGGGAAATACTTGTTGAAGAAGATCCCTCTGATCTCTTCCCACTCCAAATCTTTAATCTCTACTCTTGTCCTCAATTTTTTAATCAGTTCCCACCACTGATCAGCTTCACCCTCTAAGTAATAAATAGCTAGAGTGACCTTCTCTTGTTCTGAATAGAGGAGCATAGAAAAGATCTGTTCGATAGAGCCGATCCACTGTTCAGAAATCAATGGCTCATTAGATCCACTGAATGTTGGTATTCATTGACGCATAAATGACTCAACATAAATTTGTTCCATTAGTGGTGTAATTGGTCTCTTATCTTGATTCAAGTTATTTCTCATAACTTGAGTTAGTTGATTCATCATTCTCATAAAAGTTTCCATTCCAACTTCCATCAGAGGCTCATCATCACATGGTCCATTGCGGTCACTATTTACATAGTTCCTCCTATTTCCCGCCATTTTCAAAAATAATAATATCTTAGTGAGAAAATTATTTCATTTACGAATATTTTATCTATAAAGGATTTTTATGTCTTAAATCATGACTCTTAAATGTATTATTCTTTAACAACAATTCCATTTCTTTATAATTCCTTCATAATGATTCATAAAAATATTGTTATTAACAAAAAATATCCCTTGGGAGTGTCAAACCAAGAGTGCATCAGGTCCCATTGTCGTACACTGGTTTCCATTTGAGTCTATCTCAAAGTGGTGTTTTCAGGTTTTACCCCTAGATACATATGTTCCAAATCCACATCCACTTGTTTGTATCCTGACGTGGATTTATTTGTTCAAAAATCACTTACTTATTATTTCACCAAAATAATAGATAGTTTTCCTATATTATACTTTTCTATAGGGTTCTTCCTAATTTTTTATAGCCTAATTTCCACAAATAACTAAACCTACCTTTAATACCAACTATGTAATCCCTCTTTATTGTTACATAACTTTTCATTACATTACAAACATAGGAAATTTAAAGTTTAGTGTATCGGAAAAAAGGTACATAATAAATGAAAATATATAATATTATTTTAATCATATTGAAAGGATTATTAAAAGTTTTATCCAAACTACATTTATTGCATCTCATAATCTTGGGACATGCATCCATGGAAAGGGTGAGTAGAAGGCCCAGTAAGGAAAATAAGTGAAAGAGTTTACATGTGAACTTCAGCGATATCAATAAGAACATGGAAAATATCATAAAGGCATGATAAAGTGTCATATCATAATATTACTAACTTGAAAAATAAATTGAAAATGTGGCTACAGCATTTAATTTAAACATTCAATAGTATATCACCAAGTTCTATCACCAAGGTGTCATAAAAATTACCAAGGTATCATAAAACTTGACATCTCTAGAGATTAATTCATTTACCCAATGCATTAGAGAGCTATAAGGGTGCACCCTTAATATGTATTTATTTTCATGTGATTCATATAGATCATAATCAAACATTTCATAAATAACCCAAAGAGAATAAAAGAAATGGGTTTCATATCAAAATCATGGCGTTTTAAAAAGTGCTTAAAAACAAGATCATTATGTCATTTATAACCCAAGGAAAGGGGATGAGGGTTTTAGGTATGTAAATTACAAAATAAAATATATAATTTTTATGACTTGGTGAATACCCTTGGAAACTAAATAGTTTTGGGTCTTGAAATAAATAAAATAAGAGATTTTTTTGAGAAAAATAGAGATTTTGAGATGAAAATTCTACAGCATAACGGCTATGCAACATGGTTTTAGAAAAAATTAAAAATAAAGGGGAAAAGGGTATCCCATACATAAATGACTCATTTTACAGTATAAAGATAGAATAAAATGTAAATAATAACATGGTATGTAAACTTGAAATACATACCACATAAAAGAGAACTTAAAAGGAAAAGAGAAGTGGGGAATCCCCTTACAAAAATTTGGCATCCTAACAGCGTCACATAAAAATTTAGAAAATGAGTTGATGATAGAAAAAAGTGTCTATAATCATTTTTAACTAAAATGTAATGAAATAATGATATATAATAACATACCCCTACATATGAAAATGGGAATTAAATGACAATACATACAAAAAAAGTCTTTGACTAAAAGAGGAGGGTGAAAGGTTCCCTTAACTTGAAGAGTAACTTCGAAAAATCAAATTTTGGGACCTTGAGGGATTGAGGAAACCTTGGGAGGACTTATTGGGAGGTAGAAAGGACAGATCTTCATTGAGGAGGAATTTTTAATGAAAGGAATGAAGGAATGGGTTGGTATTTATAGAAAAAATGAGGTAATATTTTATTAATTTCCAAGGGACACCTCATTAGTGGTATTTACAAAAACCATGGGATTTCCCATGGTATTTGCCACTTAGGACACCTCATAACATATTTTATTCCTCAATATTCTACCAGCATTATTATATCATTATTACATCATTAATGATGTCAATAAACTTACTGAAAACTCAAAACTATATTTTTATTATTTACTGAAAATTCAACTGTTTCGTAAAAATATGAAAAATTCACCCTCACCATTTTTCAATGTGTAGAATCCAAAATTGAACTCTATTTTATAAAAATTAATTTAATTTTAAATTAAATTAAATAAATAAAATACTAATACTTGACTAATAATTTCTAAAACAATTATTTACTTACACTATGATATAATCATATCACATTACTACTTAAGATGAATAAAACATATTCATACCTTCTTAAGTGATGTTCCTATTCCATTGGTAAAATTACCATTCATAAGTGTAAAATTACTATTCCAAAGGGTAAAGTTACTATTCACAACAAAATTGTTTTGATCTTATTGAACCATATTTTTCACCTTGATACAACCATGTATGTCAGATTTTTTATAATCATTTCACAAAAAAAGTTATTTAATAAAATATTTTTTACTATTAATCAAAAAAAATTCATCAAATACTATTCATTAAAAAAACACTATTCATCAAATTGAAACTTCTTATAAAACTTCTAAAAATTCATCCTACGTTAATTTTGACATTTGAAATTCAAAAATGATGTTTATTTTACCATAATAATTATATATGTATGAAAAAATCTTTAAAAAGTACAATTTTTACATCTAAAATAAATTTATCAAATTTGTCTTATTTAAAAATAAAATTTATTAAGAAAACATATTCCTAAAACATGAATGATGAAATGAAAATTTTATTTAGACCAAGGGATTACACAATGTAACTAAGGCCTCGTTATGTAACCCCTTATAAAGCCTGCATAGGACCTAAGAGTAAGGTGTGAAATAGTGATATAATCTTGGGGTGGCTTAGACAACATTGCCCGAGTGGTTATTTCTATCAACTTGAACTTCTCCCATAATTGATTTTGTTCAATATTAACATGTTAAAGTTTGGCTTGGTCTTGGTCTAGAGCGGAGCCTAGCGATGCCACGTCCTTCTTAAGCTCTAACAAATGGGCTTCGTATGTCCTGAGTCTACTAGATTTGGTCATTGACTCTTATTTATGCAAAAATAACCACCATTTATAATCACCATTATTAATGTTAAGAGTATAGTTTCTAACGGCCATTTTGACCAATGGTCATATAATAGTCAAACCCAATGGTCTCATTTTAATTACACTCAATTCATTAATAAAAATTTATAGTTTTTTTAGTACAAAATAAAATCCGGAAACAAATATTATTCCAATGTTTGGGTCGTTACATGATAGGGAATGGGTTTTTTTTATGATAATGGTGTTTATTGTAGGTATTGATTGATCCAGGAGTTTATGTGGTGATAAGGATATTTCTAGTGAATTTATTAGTCTTGGTTATTTTTCTGGTGTATATTTTCCCTACATGGAGTTAGATTTGTACTTTTTGTCTCACGCATGCATTGTATATAGTTTAATTGATTACATATATGTATCATGTCAATATTGTTACTTATTTTTTCATTGGATATATTTTTTTATTGTAGGTTGATATAGATTAAGGTCTTATATGTTGTGAGATATCTAATCAATTATTGTCACCATCACTTGTCCAATTGGAGGTAAGTTTGGGGTGGCACTCTAGGAATATTTCTAGTCTAGGTGGGACTATGGTGGTTCGAGTCATGTCACTTTAGTATTAAAGTAATTTTTTCATAGTGACGATGTTTAATTTTAGTAATATTGCAATGAATGATGTTGGAACAGATGATAATGATATTAATTGGGTATAGAGTTCATTTATGAGACTAAGGAGACCAGTGTACATGAGGTAACTGATGTATCCTTTCTCAAAAAGTTTGATAACATAATAAAAAAATATGATCACTATGATATTGATTGTATGGTACAACTAAGGTTAGTGCATGAATAATATATAATATTAAATTATAGTTCTTTATGTACTTATTGTGTGAAATCATCAAGATAAAATCTAATCCTAGTGGTTTCATCCTATCATTGAAGGGTTTTACTCATTGGGGGCCATCTTAGGTGAAGAGGTAGGGTTGGGACCAGCAGGTTCTTATAATTGGTCCTTTTCACTACTTTATTATGTGTTGGGTAAATTTTTTCATAGATTTTGTTGAGAGAGATTATTTTCCAACATTGGGAAGATTCTCTCTCTTTCATATTTAGTACAGGATTTTGGTGGAGCGGGTGGTAGTTTTTTCTGAGTGGATCAAAACTACTTGAGGTATGATAAGTTTTGTATGTCCATATGTTCTAAGTGATCTTGATATGCTAGTTATTGGAGATCAAATTGAGTTTGGGACTTGAATTTTCATCTAGATCACGTAGGAACTAATCAAATGATGATTCTTTATTTGAGATCCTCACATGAAACCATGATCTATTGAGGGATAACGTTACTTTTTTCAAAATTGAAATATGACTTATCTAATATTGATGGAGTTTGAAATCCTTTATGATATGGATTTTTTTTAAAAAGTATTTGAACCTTTCATAAGGCAGTTTGGCCATGACCGGGTACATGTCAAGGTCTGTAGGCTATGAAATGTGTTTTATGGGCATGTTTTTGAAGTGTGATAGTTCATGATCAATTATTTGGGAAGATACTCTCAAGTAAGAGTGCAAGTTATGGTTTTGTTTTATTATAACACCACCTATAACCTTTTCTTATTCATCTTTTATTTTTGTCATTCAGAGTGGTAGGATGAAAAATAGAAGGGATTCCTATAATTAGGGAGTAGCTAGAATAAATCAGAGTATGACTCAAGTTTTTTTCCCATGGACCCTCATGCTAGTTGAGGAATTCACACTATATTCATCATACATTGTATGTTTGGCAGTTACATATTCTGATGAAACCTATGACCATACTTTATATGGGCTGGGGATCTTCCACTAATAGTGTTCATCTTTAATTCACCCCTCATATTGTAGTAATATTTCTTTGGTAAAGAAATAAGTCTTCTCATATATTTCCCTTTGTTGAAGGGAGGATGTGTGATGATACCCACCTTGGTATTAATTGGTTACGAATTATAAGTATCAAGAGGTTTCGGTGATTGTAATGATGAGATAGGTTCTATCTACAAGAGTAGGAATCACCCATAAAGTATGGAAAGTAGAGACAACCCTCTTTATTTTATAGTTTCCTACCCATAAATTGGAGGGTGTGTCTTTGTGATCTATGTGCATGAAGAAGATATTCATTTCTTATGATATTGAGGAATGTGTAGGATCTTCTAAAGGGAGACCTATAGTTTTTCCATGATTATATGCTTTAATTTTGAGATGATGTTCGATTGTTGATGTATGGGATGATGATCTCATTTTTGAAGTTATGGTGTATTGGAATGAATCTCTCCTTGAGATGGTTTTTTGTAGTGAATATCAATAATTTGGGGTCTCATGGTGTGAGATCTGTATTTGTACAGATATATTGGTCTTATTGAAAATTAATTTGTTTTCTATGATGAGATTAGAGTGGTGCAACAGTAGGAGTAGGGGTTGGAGATTCTTAGTCAGGGATTTTGTGTCTAGAATATGGTGCTAGTGGGTGAGTATCTTACTTCATAGTAGTTTTTTCTTATTTGTACAAAGATATTTTTCACATCTTCAAACGAAGGTGGTGGTCTCACACTTTACCTTATGTAAGGTATTCTTTAGTGGTGATGTCACTATAGTAGTTTTTTGTGACTGGATATCCTAAGGTGGTGGACCCCAATATCTTCTTTTAGGTTGGGATTCACATCATACTTTATCCTCAATAGATTACTATTTTCCCCTTATATTCATATTAAATGTCATAATAGAAAATCTAAGAAAAGGCCTCTCTAGTGGATCATGGTCCTTAGTAACAAATTCCAAATTGATCCTTATGGATGTACCCAACACATAGAAACACATATTATGTGATGTAAAGATAATTATTTTTCAAGAGTTTTTGGATTTTGGTCACTCGACCAAGTGTTTCTTGGAGTCCAGAGTCAACAAGGTAGGGTTATCTAAATGTTCAGGACTATATACTTCATATTGTGGAAGATTAGCCCACCTGATGGGTAGTTCTGTAATGATGGGCAGTTGGTTGAGGCCAGTGTTGTGTCTGATGTGATCATCGATGGATTTTGTGAATAAGATAAAACTATACAATCGGGTTATATTTTTCTATATATGAGATTATGTTTGAGATTGAGAGGTGGATGAGGACTCCCTTAGATATTGTGTAATGGTTTGGGAAGAAGGCACATGTTTCTCTTTTTCTACAATCCAACAATGATAGAGATTATTCTAGGTTATAAGTTTATGGATGATGTGCTAACATTTATTTTTAATAGCATGCATACTTGAATATTTTTTGGTGTTATCATGATCTTTGATAAAGCACTCGGTGTTGAGATTTGGAATAGGTGGATTTCCATTATATAAAAACTATTGGGAAATCTATTTAAATGTGTGAATTGATTCACTTCCACCATAGTTTATATTTTTTGTAAAAGCCCTCTAAGATGAATATAAAATGTTGGTGATCAGGTTGATCAATGATTTTCTAGTATGGATGCATATTTTTACTTCATTATTTTTCAAATTTGGACTAGAGTTTGTGTTTTTCATAAATCAAAGAGGAAATATTCCTCCTTAAACAATTTTATATTGAGTATTCTTAAGATATTATAATTTTTTAATCAAATGAAGTGTGTATAATTGTTTTTTGATTCTATATTATTTCATTCATGAGATTTATTGTATTATAGAACTAGTTACTTCTATTTTTAGGGTTAAAGGGTTTAAAGTGGTGAGGGTGTAGTGACCTAGGTTTTTCTCAGCTAATAATTATCTCAATTCTGAGTGTTTGGAATCTTAGATCCTCACCATGGGTAAATAGTAAATTTACCCTTTTATATGACCTCATAACAATTATTTGATAGTTTCAATGATTTTAGAATGTGATGTTTACCCTCAGGCATAGTTATGGTGAATTTATGAGTATGTTGGGATTTATGGGATATTTTATATTTATTATTTAAATAAATACTTATCCTAAATCTTAGACTTTAGTCCTACAACATTAGCTTTTTTTAAAAAAATTAATATTTTAATTAATATTTTTTTGAAGAGTTACTAAGTCGGTATAGAAATACAAGCACTGGAGATGCTCAATAATATTATTATTTTATTATTTTATCCTAAAAGAATATATTTTAGTTGAAATGATTATATCTACTAAACAATGAGTCTGATGAAGAATATGAAACTATGTTTGTGTCTAAAATAGGGTATTTACACCAGGGATGGTGTAATTTCAGTCTCATCCATGTTTTCAAAGATATCTCATCGAATGTGTAATTTATTTATTGATCTTTTTATTGCTATGATTTTAGTCATGTGTGACCTATATGATAGCCCTATAAAACCCTTATTATGAATTATATTTATTTTTAAACACTTTTTCAGGGCATAAACCCTATATTGAGAGATCAAGATATATCCCTTAATTCTAGAGAAGAGTCAGCATCGAATCGGGACCATATCTGCACCATTGATGATCCAGATCTTGGTTGAAATGATAGATTGGAGGATAAAAATTAGTTCTAAAGTGGTGGTGATAGATGAATCTGATGACTATGATAATATAATCAAATAAATGAAGATTTTTTATTCATGTATGGCTTCTTTCTTAGGCTTATGAATCATTATTTATTTGGTTATTTCTTGGAATATTTTGTTGATAAATTATTCATCTCTATATAATACAATTTTGTATTATTTACCTATTTATTTTGATTTTAATAATGGGTTATAAATCTAATTTTAATCCAAGATTCCCCTATTTTCATTTCCTTGTCAACTTATTTTTTTCCTTTGGCATAAAATTTATCTATTGTGTTGGTTTTTCATCTACCATTCGGTTATCCACAACTATGATTGATGGTTGGGTTTTCAATAGCCACTGATGATCCCACTTTGTTTATTATGGCTTCCAACCCTCATTCTTTACATATTCATTATCATTTTATGGATGTTCGGGGATTTTACTACCAATATGGATTGAATCATGGTCGAACCTTAGGTATCTGTTGGTTTTTGGAACTATTTTTAGAGGTGATGACTTGAAAATATATTACCAAAGGATATAGAATCATATATGGTAGAAGAGATGGTCAAACTATGAGTGGAAGCATCAAGTGAATTGGATGATGTGTGAGTCAATGGAAAACCCAACTTCAGTAACTGATGACTGAGGATCAATGAACATTGGTGTTTCCTTCATGATCGGTACCTTGTATAAATATTCAAGTGAATTCAGTGGAAAGATCAAAAGAAATAGAGAGAATCTATATGATGAGTGGATTCTAGTTTAGAAGACCCGACTACATGGCATGTAGTTTGGAAGAGAACATTCAATGTGATCTGAGTACTGCAATAGCTTGGTTTTTAGACTAAGATAAATTATACACCACATGTGGTTTTATCCACATGGAGTGTGCTGCTATCCGAAAAACACAACATGTACATAGAGTACATTCCCAGGAGCCTGAGTGGTCATACATGTCATGTTCTCCAAGACCACAAGTCATGTAACCCTCGGGGGAGTATGAATCAGGCAGTGTGATATATTACCATATTCCCCTTTTGATATAACACACTATGTACCTTGACCCAAACATCATGTATATGGATGTTTTCATTCCATATAGGATGGAGGTCCAGATCCAGGGATTCAACTAAAGGTTACATGTCATGTTCCCCTAAGGGAATGCCAAGTAATTTTTCCAGGGTGAAATATCAACCATATCTCTTTCCTTGGGATTGGAATTGAACCCATGATTAGTTCTTCTTAAATAGAATTATGCATATGATGTAATGGTGGAATTTGATTCAATATCAAAGGTACGTTTGAAGGTGGTTTGAGTTGGTTGCTTCTTTTAGAAACGGGTGGCTAGAGTTGAGATTCAAGTGTGATCTAGAGAGACATCAGGGCCAAAATCCCCTAATGACATGTATATTTTAGGGAATTGGTCCCCAACTTCCTTAGTATATATTTTATTGGTAACCTCCATACCCACTATAGTTATGAGTGTTATATATGTGGAGTCAGTATCCCCCCATCTATAAGCTCAAGTGAGGCATGATTCTTTTAATGGAGCTAGTAACCCCTTAGATGTGATGTTATTTTGGCAAGGCATGGGTCCCCCACTATAAATGTGGTGAAGTTACATGTGTTTATTGGAATTATAATTTCATATTCTTGAGTAGTAGTTTGGTATTGATAGATTGTATGGTGCATGCTACCTCAATAGGTGAGAAATATTTAGCGATGTATATATTCATCATCTCAAGAATTGGTGGTAATATAGTTATTTGAAAGTATTATCATCATGGTATTCTTAAATATGTTTAATTACTTGTGAACCCTTAGGTTACCCTCACAATGAAATATATTTATATATATATATATATATTCTATTAACATAGAACCTTTTTTCCCAATTAGTGTATCAAGAACCTCTAGGTACTCGTAAGATATGGCTTGTAGGATAAAGATATGAGATAGTTAAGACTCATTTTAATCTTATGACCTTTGGTTATATAGAATATTTGGATCTTTATTTTTCCTTCTTGGTTACTCTTACTAGTATCAAGATCATTAGGTTGACTTGTTTTTCTGTCAATCATTTGGGTTTTCAAGGTGAAATACTGAGTATGTTTATACACACCCCTACATGGTCCTTGTTCCCACATGTTTTGTGTGTGTGCAGCCGATGCACAAGTTTGAGATGGACTTGGTAAATATGGGATAATTTCATTTGTTTGGATATGAATCTTAGTGATGCTCAGTGATGCATGAAAACACATCGAGGTTTCATTGATGATGGTGGTGGTCATTACATGTAGTAATTAATCTAGGTGTGCATGCCATGAAGATGATCTTTCCTGTGTATCAACTTGTATCAATTATTTTTATGATATATATTTTTCCCCTATATAAGTATATATTTTTACTTTTTGTGTCCTACATGCATTATATATAGTTTATTTGATTACATATATGTATCATGTTAGTAATTTTTCTTATTTTTTCTTAGGATATATGGGTTTACTAAATGTTAATATAGCCTAAGTCCACCCATAATGTCAGATATGCCTACTCGATGCTAGTCCTCATACCATGGCCTATTGAAGGTGGGATTGACGTGGAACTCTAATCTTACTTCCAATCTAGGTGGTGCCCCAATGGGTCATTTTATATATAATTCCTCAAATAAATAAGTAAACACTCTACAGTTTTCTCATTAAGTGGTTCAAGACCTCTCACCAATTACCGTCCCTTGGTGAATAAAATTTGAATAGAGTGGTTCAATGACCACTAAACACACTATCCTTACATTTCAAAAGTTTTTAAAGACCCTAAAATACTCCTCAGTACTCCTTACATCCCTACACTATATAAGCTATGAGATAAACCAAGGGGTATATTTGTATGTAAACAAGAAGTAAGAGAAGAAAACTATAAATAGATCAATAAAATAGTGATTATCACCTAATAAATCATGCATTTATAAATATCCTAATGAGATTAAAAGGATAAAAAACACCAATCTATTGAATTATAAACTGGGGATAATGGAAAGTACCCTCAAATTTTTTAAGGGGACTAGAATCTTATCACTGGAGATTATAGAAAGAATATTAAAGAGTGAAAATAATTGAATCCCCAAAACATTAAGATGAGTTTCCTTTTATAGAGACAAAGTAAATGTTCTAGAATGATTCTTGGATGATTTCTGTATAAGAATGACTTGACCAAGATTTTGACACATAAAATTATTTATGGTTTTGTGGATGTTACACATCCTATGATCTTTTGAGTGGATACCTACTCCTTCAGATCATGTTCCACCTAGTTAGTTTATTTTTGGATTCTACAATTTGGTTAGACAGTCTGAATAGATTATTTACATATTCCCAACAACCCATGAATGTGCTCAACTTGAAAACGTCTTTGATCAATAGCCACAAGTTCTACAATACTCTTCCTTATTACTTTTATACCCTAAAAGATTGTTTAGAGGTAGAATGAACACCTTTAGATAAATTCTAGTGCTAAAATGGTTTCATTGGAGTGTTTATTGAGAAATAGTCCCAAATAATACATTTTCTCTGACTTAGCCTACATTTTCCATCGATATTATGTTGGGAAATAGATGTACTCTCATGGGGTTATATGAGTCACATTGCTTGTGAACATATCCCTATTCACCTATCTTTCCAGATTCCTCTAGATAGAGGATCACAAAATAGAGAGAACTGAATTAAGTTCATAACATGTGTTGGGTCCTCATGTTATATTGATTCTTAGAGGTATTATACATTTTATTCTTTGAGATAATGTTGATGGTGGTAGCATATCATTTTTTCACCACACTTATCCTGACCTGACCCACTAGTGCCCACATGGTCGGTGATAATCTAAGTGTGACCACCCCAAGACTATATCCAATAGTTCAAGGGATGGTAACTAGTATTTAGTAAGCATATCTCACATATGGGAGGAATTATTTTAAGTACTTGTACATACACACACACATATCTAATCCTAGATAATGTTGAGAAAGTAAAAAAAACTACTGATATCGTAAATTCATGGAAAATATATATCATATATTAGAGTATGATAATAATTACTAGAAAATGATAAAGGGGAAAATAAAATCCCACCCAAAAACTTGAAATAATTCCAACCTACTCAGAAATAAGGGGTTTTAAAATTAAAGACCCATTAAAGACCTCGGTCAGTCTAGTCCAATTTAATATCTTCTAACTCCTACTCCTCCTAAGACTCCATCAAACGGTCTTTCATCTCTATAAGTCGTGAAATGTGTGGGAAAATCCCATGTAAAGGTGAGTATAATAATACCCTATAGATAATCCTGAAATAACTAAGCATAAATAATCAAGAGTAGTAAGCTCATAAATAAATAGGTATGTTAATGAGATTAGAGACACAATAATAATAAAAAAAACTAGATAAAATCATAGCATACAACTGGTGTCAAGGGGTGTCAACCAACACTTCCAACCACAAGATTGTAACACCTCAAGATTTTATGAGATAGATTCTTTTTGATTTCATTGATGTCTTGTTTTGTATGTTACACCAAGTTTATACTACATTATATGAAACACCGTATAAGATTTCGGTATACACAACACTATTCTTGTCTTGTGTTACACACAATTTCAAGTTCTTTAGATATAATTCATTTCATGAAAGATCGAGTATAAGTGAATAACTAAATATCATTATGTTACCTTATAGCATAACTATTTAAATTGTGGGAATGAACAGTATTAATTGATTTATGACAATGTTTTTTACACATATATTTAATTAATTATTTTGGGAACAATTATTTATAAATTAAAATAAAACCTTTTTAAATTAAAAGGAAATGTTTTTCTAAAAAACTATTTAAATGAAAATAAGTGAGTTTAAAAAATAATAAAATCACTCTTTATTGATTTTATTAATAAAATATATATGTAATATAGTAAATTTATTATTTAAAATTCATCATATATGTTTTCTATGCATGATATAAGAATGAATTCAATTTTTCAAATAAAAGAAGTATTTTTCAAAAAATATATAGTTTTACCACCTTTTAATGGTGCACCCAATATAAATATAGTTTTTGAAACATTTATATATTCTATTTAACAGAATAAACATGTTTTTTTGGAATCAGGATATAAATATTTACTTTGGATGAATTTTTGATATTTTTCTGATAACTTTTTTATTTTGATGAATAGTAAAAATATGCTAAATTTTAATTGAAAACAACTTTTTTCATCAAAATAATTTATATGGTTAAATTATAGTATTTTATGGTATTAAATTAAAAAATATAATATATTTTTATCATTAAATATAATTTATGACATTATCATTAATTTTACATTCAATTCATATATAAAAACATTTCAATCTTTTACAATGTTTTAACTTTTAACCCTCTTTTTCATACCGATGACAAAAATAATTTTTATTTAATTACTTTAGATTATGTGTTTTTAAAAAATGGATTCCATATTTGAAATAAAAAGGTCCAAATTTTTTAAATAGGTCCCTTTTATTTTGGACATTATGAATAGTAACTTTGGTAATTTTTATTTACCACGGTTGAAGGTAAATTAGGGTAACAAATAATATGATAGGGATAATAAAATTTCCCTAACACTAGAAAAAATTATATTGGATGAATAAATGTCATCCCATATCACCTAAGGGTCGGAATTGATTCATTTAATGGACTTTTCTCAGTGAAAGTGATGTAATTATTATTAAAACAAAAGAAAGTGACAACATGTCACTTTCTTATCTCTTATAGGTATAATAATTTTAATTTGGTGATAAACATGAAGAATCATTGAAAATAAATAGTCTCCAAAAGTATAATTAAATTATCTATATAACAAGAATTTATTTTTAACTTTTGGTATATTAAACAATTACCATGAATATTGACACAACAGTGATAAAGAAATTCTTTTGTTAAGAGAAATATCAAATAAATGATATTATAAATATTAAAGTAACTATTATATGACACAATTTATGTCATAAAATAATTTTAATGGATGACTATGACATGATATCATTTATTTAATGAATTTGTTTCTAAGAAATCAAGTTGTTATGATTTTTTGAAAATGAAAAGTATGAATATTGTCAAAATTGACATAATTCATAACATAAAATATAAAATATTTTATTAAATGTTATAAAATTCATAAAAATATAAGATTAAATAAAATGGTTAAGATAATTCATGATATTTCATAAATTTTACTTTTTATTGGTCTATTATAAGTTATGATAATTTCATTAACACACAAAGTGTAAGTAACATGATATCACGATAAGATTAAAAATTGTAAAATAAGGGTTAAACCAAAAGGATAAGGATTAAAAAATATGCAGAATTTTTTTAAAAAATATTTTATGATTTTATTTCAACCTAAAATAATCTTATCTTCTATATAAATTAGTGTCGGACCATTATAAACCTAAAACCAATTCATAATAAATTAATATTTCAATACTTTCCTAAATTGACCCTCGCCTCTCCTACAAAAGGGACCTTCTCATTATCCTTTAATCGCACCTCTAAATCCATTTTTATTGTCGAAAACCTGCCAATTTCCTATCCAAACTTCCCTAACTCCATCATAGAGACCACACTTTGGGCATAAATCCATCTTATTGAGACCTTTTGGGAAAATCAAAATGAGATGCTCGAAAAAGAGGTAATTGTTTTATCGCCTATTTCAAAATTCTTTTCTTATTGTACTAACTCTTCTTATGTTATTTCTATAATAAATTAATAAATCCAGTATCTTATAAATTATTATATTTTATTATACTTATGCTACAACCTTATATATTCTTTTATCTATCCAATGAATAACAATAGTACCAGGCATGCGTGCGTACGGCTTACCGTCTCCACACCATGGTGTAATTTATTATTCAATAGTACATTGTTTGTATGGGTATAATGATGAGTATAATGGATATAAATAATGAATAAAACATGGTAATTATTCTTTATAATTAATATACCATCCAATTTTACACCATTTAACCATTGAGTGAATGATATCGTCGCTCGTGCGTACGTACGACCTACCGTCTCCACGATGCAATATGATTTATTCTACATGATCTTAATTAAAAAAATATTATATACATGGATGTAATGAATAAATATGATATATATTATACTAATTTAATTATTTAAATGGTATAACTATAACCTAAGAATTCTAACATGAACTTATCCGACAAAACTTTCAATATAACATAAAGAAGTTAATATTCAAATAACGATTGACAATGAAATGATACTAACAGATGACTGATAATATAATCATATATGATATATTAAAATGATTATGATTCTGTAATAATTAAATAACATTATTTAAATCATTATATAGAAGTTTTAGATACATACTAAGGATATCAAACCTATGGCAAGGGATATTTTTTCAATCTCATTATTTCAGGAGATTGTTTATACGTAAGTATTTACTGGGGTATATTTATCATCCATGTCAATATTCCCTACATATGTATTCTATAATATTATTTATATTATTATATAATTTTTTTAAATTTAATTTTACCCATTGGTGAAGTTTTTATTATGCAGTTTAAAAGGAATCTTTTATTGTTTTCAAATACGAGGAACATTTTGGTTTTTCTAGAAAATGTACGAGAAGATTGTTTTTTTAACTTATACGACATGAATGGATTTTATTCTTTCATAATTACTGATTTCCCTGAATATTGCATTATATGTTTTCAAGGGTATTTTTAATGAAATTTTTTTCTTTTAAAATTTCTCAGCTTCTTAAGAAAATGCAATTTGTTTGAAAAGAAAGGATATTTTCCTCAAGAATCGATTTCAAGTGTTTTTTAAAAATTATTTTACATTTAAGATGTAATTATTTAATAAGGTTATGTTTCAATTATTCTATCCAAAATATTTAGAGGTTTTTATTTTGTTTATGCTATTTAGGACATCTATTTGTTGTTCCTATATTATGTTTTTATGGAATAATGTTTAAGAAACCCATTTTATCCCTTACGCTATACTATGATGAGTGATTTATGTTTTTGTAGAACAAGTAAGAATGATTTATTTATAATAGGGGTGGTACATTTATCTACCTCCAGTGCATTAGGTAAATATTGATAACTGATGTGGTATGTATGTTATGTGTGAATCTGATTTCATGTTCACAATTCTATGTGTGGACCTGGTTTTAATGTTCATAATTTTATGAGTGGACCTGGTTTTCATGTTCATATATTTATGCAAGGCCTGATTTCATGTCCTTAATTTAATGAGTTAACCTTTTACTCTTTATACATGTTCACAATGTTATAAGTTTGTGTGTATGCCACAATTTCATGTCTTGTGTTACAGTTATGATCTTATGTATTATGATCTTTGATTTTCCTTATGATTCGAGTTTTTCCATTGATATGCAGGTCATGATCTTATAATATTATGATCACATTCTCATACCCTTTATTCTCTTATTTATGTTTACATATCACATTTTTTTACCCTTACAGATCTTCTAAGCTCATCCCTTTTTCATTTATTTTCCCCAAGATTTAATGAAGGGTTTTAAGTAAAATATGTCAAAAGGGGGTTCTAATTATGAAGGATAAAGAAGAAGATGAAGTAGATGTTTTATGAACCAGTTGTTTCTATATTCTAGTTTCCAAATACACTAAACTAATATGGTATTTGGGCATCTATTTGTGTAATGTATTAATTATTCTTCAAAAGAAATGTAATGTCTATGTACATTAAGCTTGGGTCATTAGAGGTTGTATCAGATCGATGGTTTAGTGAATCTTTAGAAAATAGGATTCAAAAACTTTAGTGAGATCCCTAGAGATATTTCAAAGGGTATTCCTTGGGATGTCCTAAGGATAAGTCTATGTATTGGTTACAATTCTAGGGTTTCTGTAATAATCATGAATAACCTAGGGTCAGTCGGTCGGAATGGCTCGAAGGCCTTTATTATTTATTATTTTGATAATCCACCTTTCAAGGGGTGAGGTATAACCATTAAAAGGCCTGACGGCTTAGAGACAATTACATGACCCATAGGTATTAGAGGGAGTCACCTAGACAAGGCCACTTGGAACTTCTCCTCCCTAGCACATGTCATGATATCAGCACTCCACCTTTGCAGGGCTAGTCGGCTAGTTGTCCTATGCAAAGCTGCACATCCCTAGTACCGATGAAAAATTTGTACCCTCTAATTCTTCCAAATCTGGTTATCTTTTCTCTAGTGAATGCATCTGCCATAAATCATCATCTGAAGCCTTGTTCCTTATAGTAAAACTGTTACATCTGAATTCAAGTGGCCCGAAAGCCTTGGGGGGCCCTAAGGCCTTATAGTGGCCTGAAGGCCTTGAGAATCAACTGGCCCGAAAGGCCTTGGGTGGCCCGAAAGTATTAAAATTATGAAGATCAATTTCCTAAGTGTAAATATCATGAAGGGAATCATGGAGATAGCACATGTATTGGTCATACTGCTGAGTATAAAGAGATTGTAAATCATATGTGAAAGGTATGTGTTGTTATTCCAATATTTTTTACATTAAACCTAATAAGCTTGAGGTTGAGAAACCTTAAGACATTATTCATATTTTATTAAATATGAAGATCATGGATCCTAAGAAATTTTTTACGAATAAAGTTGGATGAATGAGGTGTATATATTTTATAATTAAAAGATTGTGTTATATAAATCATGAAATATATAAGTGTTTCCAGTATAAGTTTTTCATTATGGATTGGAAAGGATATGTTGAATAGTTATAAGGATAAAAAATATTTATTAAAGGGTAAATTTATATACTTGGAGAACACATGATTGAGGGAAAGATAAAAATTAATATGTCCCTTATGTTAAGATAATGATTTTTAGATTAAGATATATTGAATATATATAAGTAAATTGGATTATGATAGTTTCTTGGGAACTAATTATGAATTTATTGACCGGAGGTTTATGATATCATGGATGAAATATGAAAATTTTTGGTATTTAAGGAATATATCCAACAAGTTTTGGAATAAGGTAACATGCATGTTTTAAATAAGGATATCTGATAATTCTATTTTATACCATGACTCAAGAGAATACATGATGAAGGTGTTCACATTTTTTTAATGTGACCAACCAGAGAAATCTTATGATATATGGGGGATAAATTTTAAGCCAAGTTTGGGAACTTTTTTTTATAGTTTTAGATTTTAATCATTTAGAGGGATTTTAAGGTTATAAAATTGTTGGAAAATTTTAGTTAAAAATCGGATGAAGATTGTTAGAATAAAGTATTATCTCACCATATAAGGACATATGCATGTTTGATAACTTGTGCTAACCTTTTTGTGATAAATATAGATGAAATGAATTATCATTCAATTTATGGATCTCATGATCTGATAACACTTCAGGAATGAAAAATTCAACTTCATTTCTGTGAATAAGTGATGAAGTGGAAATTTTTCAAGGCACAACCAATGATGAGATTGTACTAAAATCAAGTAAGTATTTCTTCTCATGTTCTTCAACATTAGGGATAGGATATTGAAAAAAAATTATCTTAGTACCTTCTTATTTGATGAATTATATGGTCTCTTAAATCATCATATGTTTATGGATTTCTGGTTGTTAACTTTCCCTTAACCTTATTCTCTATCACTCTCCATCAGAACTTGATGGTTAGATTTTTATTCCATATCTATATTTTCATTTCCCACCTATGTTCTTCTATATGGAAACCCAGTGATGAGTTATTTTGGGTAAACTTTATGTTTCTAAATTTCTATTTTAAAATGAGGTTTTAGTATTCCTTTTTATGATGTCGTTTTATATAAAGGAAAAGTTCAAGTAGTAAACCTTTTATAGACCCAATGAATTTTGTGGGAGAAATTCATTTTAAGGGGCGGTAGAAGGTATCACCACGGGATTTTCTGAGATAGATTATTTTTAATTTCTTTGATTTTTTATGTTTTACACTACACTATGATTAGATTTCATTATATGAAACACTATATAAGATTTTTAAATAACTAACACTATGTTTGGATTGTGTTAAATAAAATTTTAAATTCTTTTGTTATAATTCATTTTATACAAGACTGAGTATAAGTGAACAACTAAATATTATTATGTTACCTTATAACCTACTTATTAAAATAGTGGGAATGAAAAATATTAATTGATTTATGAAAATGTTGTTTACACATATATTTAATTAATTCTTTTGTGAACAATTATTTATAAATTAAAATAAAACATTTTTCAATTAAAAGGAAATGTTTTCCTAAAAAACAATTTAAATGAAAATAATTGAGTTTATAAAATAGTAAAATCACAATTTATGGATTTTAATACTTAAATATTTTTTTAATATATTAAATTTAATGTTTAAAATTCATCATATATGTTTTCTACGCATGATATAATAATAAATTCATTTTTTCGGATAAAAGAAGTATTTTTCAAAAAAAAATATACAATTTTACCGCCTTCTAATGGGGAACCCATTTTAAATCCGGTTTCTTACAATTTTATATATTATACATAATAATATAAAAATGTTATTTAAAATCAGTATAGAAAAATTTATATTGGATGAATTTCTGATATATTTCTGATAACTTTGTTATTTTGATGAATAGTAAAAATACATTAATTTTTTATTGACAATAACTTTTTTCATTGAAATAATTTAGATGGTTAAATTATTGTATTTTATGGTTTAAAAGTATAAATATAATATATTTTTATCATTAAATATAATTTACATTATTATCATTAATTTTATATTGAATTTAGATATAAAAACTCTTCAATCTTTTGTAGAGTTTTCATTTTTAAACCTGTTTTTCATTCTGACAATGGAAATAATTTTAATTTAATTAATAAAACTTATATGTTTTGAAAAAATTGATTCCATATTTGTAATAATAATTTCGAATTTTTTTTAAATATTTCTCTTTTATTTTTTGACATTGTGAATAGTAACTTGGGTAATTTTTATTTACCACAATTGAAGGTAAATTTGGTAAATTTGGGTAAAAAATAATATGATAGGGATAATAAAATTACTATAACACCTATATAAATCTTATTTAATGAATAAAAGTCGAACCATGTCACTTAATGGTTGTAATGGATTCATTTAATGGATTTTTTCCATGAAAGTTGTGTAATTATTATTAAAATAAAAGAAAGTGACAACATGTCACTCTCTTATCTCTTATAAGGGTAATAATTTTAATGTAGTGATAATCATGATGAAACATAGAACATAAAGAGTATCTGGAAATCTAATAAAATTATCTACATAATGGGAAATTATTTTTAACTTTTATATATTAAATAATTTCCATGAATATTGACACAACAGTGATATAGTAATTATTTTATTAAGAAAAATATCAAATAAATGATATTATAAATATTAAAATAAATAATATATGAAATAGTTTTTGTCATATGCATATTTTATGTATTAATATGACATGTTAGTATTTATTTAATTTAATTTTTTTTTCAAATTAATCATGTTTTTATGAATTTTTTGAAAAAGTCATGTATGAATAGTGTCAAAATTGGCATAATTCATAACTTACAATATAAAATAGTTTATTAATTGTTATAAAATTCCTAAAAATATAATATTTGACCAAATGGTTAAGATAAGTACTAATATGTCATAAATTTCACTTTTTTGGTCATTTGATATGTTATTATAATTACATTAGCACACAAAATGTAAATAACATTATATCACGGTAAGATTAAAAAGGGTAAAATAAGGGTTAAACAAAAAAGATAAGGATTAAAAAAATATTCCAAAACTGTCTACAAATTATTTTTATGATTTTATTTAAACCCAAAATCATTATATATTATAAATAATTGAGTTTTGGACCATTATAAACCGAAAATAAATTTATAATAAATAAATATTTTAAGACTTTCCTAAAGTACCATTCACCTCTCCTATAAAATGAACTTCTCCTTCTATTTTAATAACAACTCTAAAGCCCTTTAAATCATAAAAAACCTATCCATTTACTCTAAAAACTTCCCTCAAATTACTATAGAGACCAAACTTTGGGATGAATTCCATCCTAGGGAGACATTTTGTGTTAATCAAAATGAGATACTCGAAAAAGAGGTATTTGTTTCAGCACCTCTTTCAAAATTCTTTTCTTCTTCTAATTCCTATTCTTATGTTTTTTACATACTAAAGTAATAAATACACTATCTTATACATTATTATATGTTATTATAATTATGGTACAACATTATATAAACTTTTATCTATCCTATGAATAACAATATCACCATGAGTGTGCTCATATGGATTATCGTCTCCACGTCGTGGTGTAATTTGTTATTCAACAATACATTATTTGGATGAGTATAATGATGAGTGTAATGGATATAAATAATTAATATAACATTAAAATTATTCTTTATAATTAATATACCATCCAATTCCATACCATTTAACCATTAAGTGAATGATATCGTCACTCATGCGTATGTACGGCCTACCGTCTCCACGATGTGAGGTGATTCATTCTTCATGATCTTCATTAAACCAAGATTATATACTTGAATGGAATAAATAAATATTATATATATTATACTAATATCATTATTTAAATTATATAATAATATCTTAATAATTGTAACATGAACTCATCTTTCAAAACCTGTATAAGAGCATAAAGTAGTTAATATTTGAATAACGAGTGACAATGAAATGTTAATAAGAAAAGGATGAAAATATAATCATATATGATATCATAAAAATTATTATGGTTATTTTATAATTCAATAAGATTATTTAAATCATTATACATGAGGTTTGTATACATTTTAAGGTTATCATACCCAAGTTAAGGGATAATTCTTCAATCTTATAATTTTCTGAGATTATTTATACGTAAGTATTTATTAGGGTATATTTATCATCCACATCCATGTTTTATAATTATATATTATATAACATTATTTATATTCTTAAAAAAATTAATTCAATTTTACCCATTGTTGAATTTTTACTATGCGGTATTAAAGTAATATTTTTTCATTTTCAAATACATGGTATATTTTGACTTTTCTGGAAAATGTACGAGAAGAATTTTTATTAAAATTATATGGAATGAATGGATTTTTACACTTTAATAATTTCTAATTTCCATGAATATTTCCTTACAATTTTTCATGTTTATTTTTAAAGAAATTATTTTCTTTTTAAATTGCACAGCGTCTTAAGAAAAGGGAATGTTTTTGAAGAAGAAAAAATATTTTCCTCAAGAATCAATTTCAAGTGTTTTATAAAAATTATTTTCCATTTAAGAAGAAATTATTTAATAAGTTTTTGTTTCAAGTATACTATCACTAATATTTCTATGGTTTTATTATTTTTATTCTATTTATGAAATCCATTTGTTATTCCTGGATTATGTTTTGAGGAATGATGTTTAAGAAACCCATTTTATCCCTTGGGTTATACTATGATGAGTGATTTATGTTTTTTTGGCACACATAAGAATGATTTGTTTATGAGAAGGGTGGGACCTTTATCTCCCTTCAGTTCATTGGGTAAATATTGATAACTCATGAGGTATATATGTTATTCATAAACCTGATTTCATGTTCACAATTATATGTGTGGACCTGGTTTTCATGCCCATAATTTTATGAGTGGATGTGGTTTTTATGTCCATATGTTTATGCAAGGGCTTGATTTCATGTCCTTAATTTAATGAGTGAACCTATTACTATTTATACATGTTCACAACGTTATAAGTTTATATATATGCCACAATTTCTTATCTTGTGTTACTGTTATGATCTTATGTATTATGATATTTCATTTTCCTTATGATTCAAGTTTTTCCATTTATATGGCAGGAATGATCTTCTAATGTTATGATCACATTCTCATTTCCTTTATAATTTTTCTTATGTTTGCATATCACATTTATTTATCCTTATTGAGCATCTGATCTTGCCCCTTTTTATGTTTCTTTTCCTCAATATTTGAAAAATGGTATTAAGTAAAATGTGTAAAAAGGGGGTTCTAGTTATGAAGGATAAAGAAGGAGATGATATAGATGTATTATGAACTAGTTGTTTATTTTTCACAGTTTCCCATGACACTAAACTAATATAGTCTTTGGTTGTCTATTTGTGTAATGTATTAAGTATTATAAAAAAGAAATGGAATGTTGATGTACATCAATCTTGGATCGTTTGAAGATTTCTGCTTGAGGATTCTAAGTAACACTTTTTCATGGAGTACCCACTCAATGAGCTATGTTATCACTAATGACACTCAACTGTGAGGTTTTTCTCATCTAGCCTTTCAAAGAAATTTGTCATTGGATCTATGAATATCTCATCATTTGGATAAGGGATCACACCTAGGTCCACTGGGGGGCACCAAAAACCCTAATGGATTACCCTTCTAGATATAGGATCGATTTCCTATTCATGGTGGTCATGTTGATACCATGAAACCCGCCTAGGAACAAAATAGGATCCCACCCTGGAAACCCAAATGTATTCACCAAATTATATCCAATAAAAACCCATAGATGGGACTACCACCCTATGTAGATGATGTAACGCTACACTATACCCTAGAGGGAAATATTTATGGCATCTCACTCAACTAAACCAAGTCTATACTAAAGAAAATAAGGGCCCTAAACACACTTGTAGGTAGTAAACTATGTGTATTGATGGTACACGACATGTCTTTCCAACCTATGGTCTTCCTGTGACTCGGCATCTCATATGGAATTTAATTATCCAAATACATGATATGTATTATCTGGGTACACAACGTGTAGACTTCAGCTGAAACTATACCCATTTAGAATTCTCATTCCCATGTACACTTGGTTGTGCTCGTGTACTTCTTGTCATGCCAGTGTACTATGGTTATGTTTGTGTACCAAGTCATGTACAAGTATTGGGTCATGCGTGTGTACTCAACCCATACATGTGTATCTGGCCATGTTTGTTCTCATGTATCATCTTCAATACATGGGGATCCTCCAATACTGGTTCACATGACATGTGATCCTCGAATTTTTTAGGAAAACCTAGTGCTTCAACCAAGGTCCCCACACAACATATATTTTAAAATTACAGTTCATGTAACATAGGATTTTTATAAACCATCCATTCCTTTATGAATACACCAGTTCTACAATTTCCACTAGATCTTCCAACAATCCCACACAAGGATCTCAGATCTCACTCAACTAAACTTTACCATTGTCAGAGATCTGATTCTGGCTGATCAAACTGATCAATAAAATATCACCATTGCTCAGGTCGTCACCATGCACCAAACTAATGAATGTGAAACCACCAAACTAATCCAATCTACCTCTATTCATCCACTACCATCACACTTAATTTTCACCCTCGATCATGAACTTCACCCATGATATCAATCTATTTCACTGAATAATGGTCGTGCAACATTATATTATTGATTATTCATTGAATCATGGGGAAAATAAATTTCATGTGATGAATGTGTGAATAAATGGGGGAGAAAATCACAAAACATTAAATTTGGAACGAACCTATTTAATTTTTGGGTTGGCCTCGATTTGTTTCCATAAGAATAATGAACAAAGTACTAAATAATCAACTATTAAATAATTCAACCATCAATATATGAATCAATTATTGTTAGTGGAATTGATCCACATTCAACAAGGGATATAAAAACTGGATGAATTCATATAAATCAAAAAGCTTACCTATATTTTGGATTCATCTCTAATGAATAACAATATCGTGTTGTCATCATTGGTGAGATCCACAAACTCTACAGCACACTGATCTGTTGTACCTCTCGTACCCCTTGTGGTTTAATTTTCATGATCACAATCACTCTCTTATTTATCTAATCTTGTTTTAAGTGTTTTTGGATGATAGGCATGATTTCAGGTTGCCAAGGAATTGGGCCAAGAAAGCCAGAAGGCAAAAGTGGACTGATTTCAGTCCACCGGCCAACCGGTGGATGACCACCGGCCAGCCGGTGGAATCTTGACAGAAGGCATCCCCTCTGTCCAGACCACCGGCCAACCGGTGTCCCATCACCGGCCAGCCGGTGGAACCCAGACAGAAGGGACACCTACTGTCTCACCACTGGCCAACCGGTGGCCTCCTCACCGGCCAGCCGGTGGTGCCTGGGCAGAAGGCCTCTCCATTTTCCAAAGCACCGGCCAACCGGTGGACAAGCACCGATCAGCCGGTGGAGCCAGTCAAACTAGCCGTTGGGCTTTGACCAGCCTGCTCCCAACGGCTCCGAAGACTTTTTCAACGGCTCCGAATACCCCGAACGGCCATATGAGGGTTCCCCCTCTATAAATAAAGGACTAGGAAGCCCCGGAACAAAGAGTGGAACAATAACCAAGCCAACGGAATCCAACGGAAGCTAACGGACACATTTTTCATCATTTGGCAAACCTCCGGCGGATTCCTTCAAGGAACCTCAATTGCTCCAACCCACTTCCACATCCAAGGAGCACCATCAAAGAAGCTTGGGAGCGCTCTTCATCAACTTCATCAATCCTTTGACTCCCAAGGCTTCTCCTCTTACGGTTTTTTATTATTTATCTTTTTGAGCATCAATTTGGGTTTGTGCCTACAAACCCCCATTTCTTTTATCTTCCTTTTGTTTGGGTTTTCACACCACCTTCAAGGTGTGAAGAGGTTAGTCAAGCCTTCCCTTTAAAAGTCTTGAGTCATAGGTGAGCTAGCCTTCACCTATAAGAAGGCTAGTGGGTTCTTTCTCAACCATTAAAAGCAAGCTGTAATAGGTTCTAGACTACCTTAAAGTCTAGTGGGTTTCTTGCTAAAACCATTAAAAAGAAAGCGGTAGTAAATCTCTCAACGGTTGAGTTGGGAGCGGAGACGTAGGCTTTGGTTTAAGCCGAACTCCGTTATCAAGTTTTTTGTCTTGCCTCTTTTATTTCCGTTGCACCTTTAACTTTGTTTTAAATTCTTAATTATTTTTAAAAAGGCAATTCAGCCCCCCTCTTGCCATCACTCTCCGACCCAACATTTGGTATCAGAGGAAAATTTGAGTAATACCCTAACCGATTTGAAATTCAAGATCCTTTGTGATGGCTTCAACTTCTTTCACCCCCGAAGGCTATTCTTTGGGTCGTGCTCCATTCTTTGATGGAACCGACTATACTTATTGGAAAACCCGCATGACCACTTTTCTTAGAAGTATAGGTTATCCTATTTATAGAATTTTCATGCATGGTTACTCTCTCTCTCTTCTCCCGATGAATCCAAATGGACTCAAGCCGATATTAAAAATTTCGAGCTTGATGGCAAAGCCATGAACACTCTTCATTGCGGCCTTGATCGTAATGAATTCAATCGAGTTTCCACATGCACTTCATCTCATGAAATCTGGAAACTATTGGAGGTTACCCATGAGGGGACCAACAAAGTTAAGGATACTCGATTGGATATGTACCGTCAAGATTTTGAGTCTTTTACCATGCATCCATCTGAAAATATAATTGAAATGTTTACACGTTTTACTGATGTTTGCAATGGGAGAAAGTCCCTTGGTGATGATGTGTCTGCAGAAACGATGGTCAAGAAGATCCTTTGGATCCTACCAAGCACATGGGCACCGAAAGTCACGGCAATCCAAGAAGCAAAAGACATCAAGAACATGCCGGTCGAAGAGCTCATCGGATCCCTCATGACCTACGAGATCAACATGAGGAGGCAAGCTGAAAAGGAAGGAAAACCGATCAAAGTTCCAAAGAACATCGCCTTCAAAGTTCAAAAAGAAGAAAGCTCCTCCTCATCATCATCTTCCTCTTCAAGCGGCGATTCAGAAATCGAGAACCTTGCCCGCAAAATGCACAAATTCATGAAGAAGCACAAGAAGAAGAAATCATGCAAGGCTCAACCCAACGAAAAATCCAAGCCCGAGGTAATATGCTATGGGTGCGGCAAGAAAGGCCATTATATGCCTGATTGCCCACTCCACAAAACAAGGGCCAAGAAAAAGGAAAAGAAAAAGGCATTCAAGGCCACCTGGAGTGATAGCTCCACATCCTCCTCCTCCTCCTCCTCAAGTGACAACGGTAAAAAATGCCTAATGGTATTTCATGAGGTAACCTCTTCCGACTCCTCTTCCTCTTGTTCTTCCAATTCTTTCAATCATTTATCTTACGAGGATATCCAACATGCAAGAGAACAATTGGAGGAAGGTTTTCACGAACTTTCTTCCAAATTTATTTCTTTAAAAATGAATTTCAAAAAACTTTCTTCCGAAAAGGAACAACTTCTCAAAGAAAAGGAGGAGTTGTCCCTCAAGGTCCAAAACCTTCCCGATGTTGATTCTATGGAATCAACAATCAAGGATTTAAGGAAATCCCTAGCTATGTTCACCGAAGGTGAACATAACCTTTCGAAGCTCCTTGGTTCCCAATGCGTATCTAGAACCACTCAAGGGCTTGGCTATACCAAGCAAGCTTCCTCTTCCCATGCTCCTACTATTTTTGTAAGGGGGAGCTCCCAATATAAATTTTGCAACTATTGCAAAAAGATCGGGCACTTAATTTATGAATGCGACTGCAAAAATGCCTGGTATGGAATGCCCAAAACCATTTCCTTTAACGATGAATTTCATAGGAGAAGACCCGCCACAAGACAAGTTTGGATTGAAAAATCCCTTTTAGCAAGTTTCACCGGACCAAAATTTGTCTCGGTTCTAAAATCCTCTCCCCGGTGATTTGTTGTTTTTATTTAGGGGGAGTTAGGATCATTTAAGCCTTTTTGCTTTATATTCAAAACATTATATTCAAAACTTTCAATTCAAAACTTTCAATTCAAATCTCAAAAATTTCAATTGGTTTAAAAACTCTATCTTTTTTTTCAAACTTTCCCTCAATCAAGTTTTATGCCACGTGCTATTTTGATAATCACAAAGGGGGAGAAATTCTTGGTTGATTGGGGGAGAAATATTTCTCTCATGCTTTGCTTTACTTTTCAATTTATCATTTAAAGCATGCCTTTCATTTCAGTCTTTTACATTGTTTGTTTTGGTGATTGTGATCATCAAAATAGGGTGAGATTGTTGTACCTCTCGTACCCCTCGTGGTTTAATTTTCATGATCACAATCACTCTCTTATTTATCTAATCTTGTTTTAAGTGTTTTTGGATGATAGGCATGATTTCAGGTTGCCAAGGAATTGGGCCAAGAAATCCAGAAGGCAAAAGTGGAATGATTTCAGTCCACCGGCCAACCGGTGGATGACCACCGGCCAGCCGGTGGAATCTTGACAGAAGGCATCCCCTCTGTCCAGACCACCGGCCAACCGGTGTCCCATCACCGGCCAGCCGATGGAACCCAGACAGAAGGGACACCTACTGTCTCACCACCGGCCAACCGGTGGCCTCCTCACCAGCCAGCCGGTGGTTCCTGGGCAGAAGGCCTCTCCATTTTCCAAAGCACCAGCCAACCGGTGGCCAAGCACCGGCCAACCGGTGGCCAAGCACCGGTCAGCCGGTGGAGCCAGTCAAACTAGTCGTTGGGCTTTGACCAGCCTGCTCCCAACGGCTCTGAAGACTTTTTCAACGGCTCCGAAGACCCCGAACGGCCATATGAGGGTTCCCCCTCTATAAATAAAGGACTAGGAAGCCCCGGAACAAAGAGTGGAACAATAACCAAGCCAACGGAAGCCAACGGAAGCTAACGGACACATTTTTCATCATTTGGCAAACCTCCGGTGGATTCCTTCAAGGAACCTCAATTGCTCCAACCCACTTCCACATACAAGGAGCACCATCAAAGAAGCTTGGGAGTGCTCTTCATCAACTTCATCAATCCTTTGATGCCCAAGGCTTCTCCTCTTACGGTTTTTCATTATTTATCTTTTTGAGCATCAATTTGGGTTTGTGCCTACAAACCCCCATTTCTTTTATCTTCCTTTTGTTTGGGTTTTCACACCACCTTCAAGGTGTGAAGAGGATAGTCAAGCCTTCCCTTTAAAAGGCTTGAGTCATAGGTGAGCTAGCCTTCACCTGTAAGAAGGCTAGTGGGTTCTTGCTCAACCATTAAAAGCAAGCTGTAATAGGTTCTAGACTACCTTAAAGTCTAGTGGGTTTCTTGCTAAAACCATTAAAAAGCAGGTGGTAGTAAATCTCTCAACGGTTGAGTTGGGAGCGGAGACGTAGGCTTTGGTTTAAGCCGAACTCCGTTATCAAGTTTTGTGTCTTGCCTCTTTTATTTCCGCTGCACCTTTAACTTTGTTTTAAATTCTTAATTATTTTTAAAAAGGCAATTCACCCCCCCCCCCCTCTTTCCATCACTCTCCGACCCAACATGATCATCGATCCACGATCTAGTCATCATTCCTTCAAGAATGATCCTCCAACTGCTCCTATCTATGTATCTAGGGTTATATAAATAACCCTATGATTTACCCATAACAGGTTTTTTATAGAGGATGGATTGGGTCATGGAAATTAAACAAATAAACAAATTAAATTAATTCCATAATTAGTTTATCCTCCTATGACCATGCTCAACCCAAGCGCCTGACATGCTCCATGGTTATGTCAAACCTATTATAAAACCCATACTTTGAACTCAATGGAAGCCTCTAATTTTTTATTTGATCCTCCATTTGGGAGTAATTCTTCTATTTTAGTAAAATTATGTGCATGCAATATTAATATATTTAATATTTTTATAATATCAATATCGGGTTCAATGGGCCTCAGAATCTCATGGAGTCTCATCAACTTGCTCCAAAAATATTAAAATATGTATTTAAAATATTTAAATGGAAAAAATAGAGAGGTTATATTATCCATAAATTATAATTTCCATCTTTAAAAGGGAAAAAGGATTACTCGAAAAGGTGTGGGTATCAAGATTGCATATGGGTCTCACACTCCCAGGTTCTCTCATAAAGATTCATGTGTTTCCATTGGACACTTACTAATGTAATTTTAAACCCATAGAGGATCTTCTCCTACCAATCATTGATCTCCTCTAGGTGATCCATAATGGTAGCTCTATCTTCGATGTACAGCTCTCCCCAGTTGATAACATGCAATTGTTCCTATATGTACCACCTTAGTGGTGACACATGGAAGATGTCATGTACCCAGTATAACTGTGGTGGTAGGGTCAAGAGATATGCCACCTCACTAACCCTATGTAGTATCTAGGCAGGGTTGATGAATCTTGGATAAAACGTTCCACCCTAATAAAATATCTATAACCCATGTTGGGTTGAGACCTTCATGAACATATGGACTCTCTCCTAAAACTTCAAAGGGCTCTATCATTAGTTTGTATAGAACTTATGACAACCTTGTGTAGTACTTATCTACTCCTAAAATATCCTCCCCTTATCTATCATAGCTCACACCAACTCAGGGACCATGAGTACTGAAACTCTAGGATTAGTCCAACACAGTGGTGACCTATAGGGTCACTCGAAAAAGGCCTTGAATGGTGTCATACTGATGGTGGAATGGTATCTATTGTTTTATAAAATCTAAACCAAGGGTAGGTGATCCTTCCAACTATGTTCAAATTATAACATGAAATATTGAAGAATTTTCTCCAAAACTAGAATGGTCTACTTTATCCGGTCATCATTGTGAGGGTGAAATTCCATGATCAAACACAACTTGGTCCCATAGGGCTCCCTTAATCCTCTCCATAATCATGATGTTAAGTGATCATCATAGTTTGAAATAATCATTTAGGGAACTCTGTGGATCCATACTATCTTTTGTATGTAATGGTGTCCCAATAACTATAATAAACTCTACTCTTAAATAGCTTGGAAGTGGTTTGAATTGGTGTGTCAGTCTATAGTCAACCAGATAGAATTCCATCCTATGAATTATGTGGTAACCCCGTCATGAATTACATAGATATCCCATCCTAATTATAATTTGTAATCTCAAGGGGTTGAGCTAATACTAATGGAACTTGGTGCTCATCCTTCACTTTCTAGGAAGTGATGCATCAAGAGACAAACTTTTCTACTTAATTATTTTTTCCTTGCCACCAAAACTGACTTTCGAGGCCCTAATACATCTTTACCACACATGGATGTACCATCAAATAGGATTTATGAAACTCCATCATCACCTCATAACAAAACATCACTGGTACCATAGTCTATCCTCTAAAAATAATGACATTCTCCCCACCTCTAGAAAATACATCAATAGTAAATCTTGGTGATATCATAGTATGTAAGGTATCATAGTTGGTATCAACCAACTGAACCTCCCTAAACCATTATAGAAGTTGTGGGGAAACAACCATCAACTAGAGGTAAGATGCACCATCCCCATCCATAAAGGACAACTATAAAAAGGCTAACTCTCCTAGACCTTGGTCAATAACCAAGAACAAGATCTCATACTGAGAGAATCTTCCCCCAGAACCCCCTTCTTAGGAGTATAGAATATCTAAAATTCATATTCTTGGAGTAACTCTGTCCAATTCATATATCTCAAATTAATTTCCTTTCAGAGAGGATATAATTGAGACTCTTTTGGATAAATGATAAACCGCTCACCCATAAGGTATTGTCACCAAGGATTCTAGGTAAAGGCTACCAGTACTCACTCAAGATCATGGGTTATGTAGTTATACTCATGTGGTCTCAACTATTAAAACCCATAGGAAAATAATACCTACCTCTATATCAAAATACAACCAAGTTATTTCCTTAAGGCATCATAGAACACTATGTTCTCCACACCCTCCTACAATAATATCAAGATGGTAATGCTTATCTACCTCTGCCATAGATCCTGAAAAGACTATTAGAACATCTCTATCCAAATGAAAGGTTCCCCCTTCCAAGTCAAAGTATTTAAAGGTGATGATATCCTATAGGAATCAGGCATGAATATTCTGTAATAGCCTATTAGCCCAAGGATGCTTTTTACCTCCATCACGATCTTGGGTGGATCTCAAGTTAACACTACCATGACCGTCACTAGGTCAACTATTACATCATCAACTGAGATGACATGTCCCAGAAAGTGGACCTCCAGAATCCAGAATTAATACTTAGAGAGCATCCCATAAATATGGAGACCTTAGAGTGTGTTTGGGACCATCCTCAAGTGTCTCTTATGTTCCTCCATAGATGTTGATTACACTAATATGGAATAAATAATGAACACAAAAACCCATTTTAAGAAAGTCTGAAAGATCCAATTCATGAGTCCCATGAACACTTCTGAGACCATCTAAGGACAATCATTGAGAATGATTGTGTCCTTATTAACTAATTGAAGAGTTTATCAATCCTCATTAGTGGATACTTATTTGTCATGGTCACCTAGTTCAGGTTCCAATAATCCATGAATAACCACAATTTCTTGATAACCTTTTTGAAAAACAATCCTAGGGTTTCCTAGGAGGAAACACTAGGTCTCAAAAATCCCTTCTTCCACAAGTCCTCCAACTATATCCTTAGCTCACAAAGTTCTATGGGATCCATCTGATATGCTAGAACATATATCATATTTGTCATAGGGTGTAAGTATATGTAGAAGTCTATCTATTGGTTTGGAGGTAAGCCTAGAACATCCTTAGAAAAGACATTGTCATACACCTACACCACTATAATAAACTAAAAATGCATATAATCCACTTCTCATAGGGTAATACTAACCAACCTGTGATTAATCGGTTGTATCCACATATACATGATTCCATCCTACTATGTTTGGGTTTCCTTCTCACCCATGAAGGAAACCATGATCTGTCACTGTGGATTCACCGCATCCTCTACCTGAAATAGTCAATATGAGAATGAAATGTAGATATCCAATCCATACCTAAGATGAAATTATAAGACCTCGTCACTACTAAAAACAAATCCCACACACTACTAGAAATGGGTTCTAAGCCAATGGATCTATACCCACAGTTTAAAACTATGGGTATAGAGTATTTGATTGAACTTCTTCCAATAGTTTTTAAAAAACTGTGGGTACACCACCTTACATATCCTCCCTTGCTCGAGAAACTCCTCCCCCTCCCACTTAGATGATCCCTAATCACTCCCTCCTACAATATTTTTCCTCCTCGGCCTCCCTGCCCTTCCCCGCCTCCTCCTCGAACTCGCCCTCCTGGCATCCATGACGACCTCCTGGATTCGGAATTTGTGTCAACCTCTCGACCTCTGACTCTGCCTCCACATCGACCTCCTGGCCTTGCCTCTTTCCCTTCGCCTCCCTGCCTCTGCGTACATGTCCACCTCTACCTACCAGAATCGGCCTATGCCTACCACAAATCTATTGGGATATATTTGGAGTTCTATAAGGATTTTTCTCCAAGTATAGAGGTATGTAAGTGGTATGTATTATTTTATTCTCATAAATGATAGAGAACTTGAGAGAATAGAAGAGGCTATGAATCTAAAAGTGTCTAATTAGTGGGATATAACCATGTGGGAAGAGATTTATTATTCCAATGTCTATGGAACATGGGATATAATGGAAAGGCATTCTGAGAATAATGTTCTTTAGAATAAATGGGTTAATCATCAGAGGGAATAATTGGGTAGTAGATGAAGGTACAAGGATAGGATATTCATGAAGGGGTTTTAAAAAAATTAAGGTGTATATTTTTTCAAAACATTTTATTCGATAGAAAAACACATGACCATTACTATAGTGATGAGCATGGTTGCAATGGATGGACTTCATCTATGTTCTGTTGCTTTAGCTGGGCTTTTTTGGTAATTTATTTCCACCTATTAAGTTCCATATGCATAACATCATATAGTATAATCAGAAGTTACATTAGTCCCAACACCTTCTATAGTCAGTGTGATATATCTGAGTTTAGTTGCTTCTCGTTGTTCCAAATTTACCAATATCAAGCCACCACGGGAAGAAAAATGAGTTATATGATTCTCTAGATCTCTTTTTCCATTAAATATTTAGAAATTGGGATTTAGAAAATTGGACATAGGTGGATTCCATTATAATAAATCATGATATGGTTTCTTCTCTAACTATATTAGTGCAAACCAAACTTCAACGGCCTCTAATAGAGTGGTAATAACATTCAACATCTCAACATGTGATTATTTCTCTTATATAAAAATTTGACAAAGATAGCCTATTTGATGTTATACGAGGTGAATTATTGGAACTTTTGACTATTGATATCCTAGTACAGGAAAACCATGTTTATAAATGGATGTTTCAGTTAATCAAATAGGTTGATGTTTTCTATGGTCAGTTTCATGGGTCGACTCTACTTTCATGGGTTGAACAGTATCATCTTTCCATAGAGGGGTAGAAAAGATAGATATGGAAACTTCATCTTGGAAATTAAAATAAAAAAGTATGTTTCCCTATATAACTCAACAATAACTTGTTCAATATTTTCTATTTTATCTTGAACTGTGAAATTTATTCTTTGATATAGGGGAAATAAACACACACAAGTAGAATGTGGGATACAGATATTGCCACATTTTTATTTGGATCCTATGACTTTAAGTGTTTCTTTATTAACTACACTAGAGAAATAATATTTTATTATCTTTCCCACACTATGAGAATCAATGAATTTGATCATTCTATATTCATTGAGGATGATATAGATGGTATTAATTATTCTTCTCACTGAATAAATTCTAAAGAGGATTTTGTTGAATTTATAGTTTCACATTCTTAATTTATAAGTGATGTTTCAATCCCCATCTATATTAATGATAATAGAGCCATTACTGATAGATAATATAGTGTCATTAAACTATCATTTTGTGAAGAGTAACTTGATGAATTTACTGAAGAAGTTATCTTATATAGATACCAAAAGATTCATAAGACTTTTGTACATAATGAATATAGTGTAACATCAAGAGCATGAATTTAATTTTAATAATAAAAATGATCCAGTCACTTTTGGAGATGATAATTCTAGTTTTGATACATTACGGTGATTAAATTAGATACATGAGGAGATGTTTTATATCACTCATAATAGAATATGGGATCTTCTGAAATTTTCAGATAGTTTTCAACATGTTATATGAAAATGAGTTATTAAAACCAAGTGTGATTGAAATGGTAATATTTAGATATAAAAATATAAGTTATAGGTAATGGTATATAATCAAATATATGGTATTGATTATTAAGAAAATTTTCATTAGTTTCCACTAAAGAATAATTTTGAATTATTAGGTTCTTAACATCTCATATTGATTTAGAGAATCATAAAATTATTATTAAAACAACTTTTCTTGAATAGTGATTTTGGTAAAAATATTATATGGTTTATCATGATGATTTTATTAAAATGTTTTTATGAAATTTGATTTATAAGATAAATAAATCCATTTATATGAGAAGATATTATTTATGACAATGGTATCTAAATTTTATAGAGGTGATAACTTATTTTTATTTTAAATAGAGTGATTCAGATCACTTTGTTTATTTAAAATAATCTTAAAATTATTTAATTTACTTAAAATATAGTAAAATAAAATTTATAATTAATGTTTCTTATATTGATGGCATTTTATTAGCTAGTAGTTTTGTTAAAATTTTTAATGAGACAAAACTGATGTTGAGTGAGTAATTTGATAAAAAACAATTTACAATTCTTATGTTGTTTTAGGCATCCAAATTCATAATGGTAGGTCCTCTGATAGTCATGTATTCTCCTATAGAAAAATATATTGAAACAATCCTCAAGCAGTTCAACACAAATTTTATCTCCTCCAATACTAAACCTATTGTGAGAAATGATAATATTTCTAACTTCTAAAGTCATCAATGTTAAAGAAATAAATTAAATAAAAAAAAATTATTATATGATTTCATGGTTTTAAATTTGATATTTTATCATCTTTATACTCATTCTGAGAATGATTATTTTATTATAACTTTAGTAACCTTAATCTTGAATTTCTTGAGCAAATCAAAGGTTTTACTCTCTGTATTGAGAGATTCCTCATTTGGTTCAACATTCTTCCCATCATCTTTATTTAATGTTATAGATTCATTATTTAACTTGGTATTGAATTCAATTTTGGCCTCTAACTTAGAAATGAGCAAGTATTCTATATTTTCTTCTTCTCCAACATCTTATTGCATACTTAAGGTTGTTTTGTTTACATTCCACATATTCAATTAAATTGGTGATTTTATTTGGTGATTCATCCACTAATTGGTTGCTATAGGAAGTTTATTATTCTTCTTATTTACTCATTAAATGTTTTCTATTTCTTCTAGGGAATTTGTTCTTGATGTCGCTAGACATGTACACTATTTTATAGAAAGATGTCTATAATATCTTGGTAGTGGTATGATGTGAATTGTTTTCTTCTAAATATTATTTTCAATATAATTTGTTTCCTCCTTTCTTGCGGGAACATGTTTTGACCCATGGGGCGTTCTGGTTCTTATATTGGGAAAATGACTTGTATAGTCACAAGAGACAGGTATGTTCTAGTTTAGTTTTTATTTTATTTTATTTATCACATCTACCACTTAGTCCATTTATTTATTTCTATAGATGAAGGGTAGTTATATTCTGCGAAGGGGGATAGAATGGAATTGGAGGTGGCTACACGGTTTTCTTTGTAGGGGAGGGAGATCAGGGTAGTGGAGCAATTAATTAGTTTTTTTAATTATTTTATACCTTTGTACTATGTTTTTTTATTTTATTTTCCTCTGGTATGGATTTATGGCATACGGATGAGTCACGCAAAAAATTTATTTATTTTCTATTATTGTTTAAATTAATTGTTTATGGGTGAAATATTTCCCGAGTGGTGGTTCCTTGATTCTTGGAAACTTGTGATAGCCCATGGGAGTATCCCATCTACCTTATTTCATTCAAGTATTCCTATATTGGAGTATATGTATAATCCATGGGAGGTCCTAAAAATCATTACTAACTTCTCCTACTTCTAGTCTTCCACATCAACCTCTTCAATTTCTACTTCACCTTTTGGAATTTCATTCTAGTACGTGATGCTCTAAGATAATCCTTAGAATATATTGATTTAATTTATAGATTTGAATCCAAAATATTTATCTCTCATGTTTTTGGTTAATTTTTTAGATTTTAAACATTCATATACTTCTCCATCAATCATAGAAAAAATCCATCTTCCATACTCATCATGAGTCATGAACTATTTTCAGACAGTCATGATGATTGTTACATTAAATAATCAGTATAGAATCATCTTAAGTAACTTCTAGAATATCATTCATGAAATATAAAATTATTCCCAATATATAAACCTAATGTATCACTTTGATTGTAGCACATACATATTATCTTCTTAGTTATTGTGTAAAAAACTGTTAATCTTATGTATCATTATGAGAAGTTTTTTCATTACAGGTTCCTAAAATCTTTTATCTTCTAGTCAAGTCTTATGAACTTTTTCAAGGTTGTCTCTTTTAGATTCCATTGATGCCTCTACTTCCATTGATTGGTGCTATATTTTGGATAAAAATAGCTTTTGGCTATGAATCATCTTCTGAAAGTGTATATGAATTCTTTCTTCACTTAATCATATCATCCAAATGTGAACTTTTCTTCATCTATCATCTTCAAGATTCAATTCAGATTAGCACCAATAACTCATCTTGTAACTTGGTGAAAAAAATTCTATAGTGATTCATCTTCAATGTAGGTTAATATTTTAGAAATAATGCTTCTTGTAACCCAGTTTGGGTTACTATAGCAACCCAGTGCAAGAAGATAAATGATACTTACATAGATTTCAGGAATCCTACGTGAATTCCAATACTCTTATGTCGATCCTTAGAATATGTAATCACTCATACATGTCTATTTGGCTGCATGACTCTTACGTCGGCTCAGCCTTTATCATATTTTGGCTCAGCTTCCACTTTATAAAGATATATGATCCCTACGGTCATAAAAATGATACAGAAACCCAAATCATCCTTAATGGTTTTTTAGTTAGTTCTTTGATTGATCCTTACACAGTTGGAAAATTTTCCTTATGCACACGAGGGAGGGTTCATGACTTTGATATATTTTTGATCTCTCTAGGAAATTATTCTTATGTCAATCCAAATGACTATTATATTAATCTGAATGACTGATATATATTCCCATGTATGAGTTCTTTGTAAATTTTCAACTCCAGTATATAAATTTTAGCTTTGATCAATCTCACCTCATGTCAACTCAAAATCACTTCAAGGAATTCTCAGATTCTTCAAAAGATCATCCAAAAGATTTTTCTTCAGTGGATGGATTCTCCAACAATCAACCAAATTCACGTGTGATTGTTGATTATGTACAAGTCATTAGATGGACTGTGTATGATTCATTGGGGGTTTTCCATGATTCATTTGAGAAATTCCAAACGGGTCAATCCCTTAATGGAATTTATGAATATGGTTGACCAACAAGAGTAGAGAAAATTATGATATATTTTATTAATCATAAAAAATGGGCCCCTATGGTGTAGCTTAGTGGTATTTTCTCCTGAGGGTATTGAAGAGGTCTTGAGTTTGAGTCTCATCGAGTACATCCATACATTGTATGTTGCCTTTTTTCATTGTAATGTAGACTTTTCCCAAAATTAACTCGGGATTCAGCCTCAACTTTTAAAAAAAAGTATTTTTGTGGAAATATTTGAGTGGAGATAATCTAGGAAAAGTTTTCCAACTTCACTTATAATATGTTGTGGACACCACCAAAACCATTTCATCAGCACTTTTCCATATTTCCATACAATCCGGATCCATAGGCATCACAGTTGATTATTCACAGAACCTTCATAGAGATAAACTGATCAACATGATCCATACTCCATGGGTCAAAAATCCTTTTTTAAATCAAACCGGTTACCAAAAATTCTTCACATGAACTCCAAGAAATGTATTCATCTAATTTTTTTGTACGATTGATCTTAGCTTTCTAATGGAAGAACTTCATTTCATTTCTAAAAAATTGATCTCACATATTCCAATGTAAAAAACTTAATTTCATTTCTCTATCATATGAACAATGGTGGCACCTACCAACTTCCAATATTTAAGATGCATCACCAATTCTCATTCATTTTTCAGTGCTCAACACATTTTTGTATCAAGACTTCAGAACTCTATTTCATATCATCAACCATCTTAGGGACACCAACTTCCTTACAAGCATCTCCATTTCATTACATATTGATATTATGCATATTTCCTCCTTTATTGACAACTAATACAAAATAAACACAAAGTGGATTCAATAGATACAGGTGTTTGGATTCAACTGGCAGTGTTTTTATCTCACAACATGTTGTCTTTGATGAATCATGGTTTCCTTTTCAACATTGGTACTCAGATTTATCATCATCAAATTTTTCTACAACTAGTTCCAAATCTTGTTTATTTCCTCTTTTTGTGGATTATTTATGTCCCATCACTAAAGTAGCTAATAGATATGGTTATTCAATTTAAATTTATGGTTTTTTGCCTAATGGTTTCTCCTCATCCTAGTTCACCTCTTGATGCTTAAATTTACCTTGATGATTTGGTGCTCATCCCACCTCAGCGCAGTTTTTTTGATAGCCTCTTGGTGAGAATTCTTTGAGACGATATCTCGCTGATGTTCTTGCCTCAGAGTAGTCTTCTAGACATAAAACTTATTCCATTCCTCGTAATTCTCATCATTTGACCACATGCTCCATGGTTGGTATTTTAAATCTTGAAGTTTATACTACTTCATTGGGGCCTAGATCTTTTAAGGATGATTTGTTTCAACCCAAAGTTTATTACCTCGGCCGTGACTTTTAGGGAGTGATGGTAAATAAATCTATAAAAAATGAAGTGATATTGGAAGGATCGCTATAGGTGTTATGATTTTAACCTATTCCTAGGTGTGGTGAATGAAACACTAGCATGGGATGACAATAGGCTGGGGGGCAGGCAGTGCAGGGGGCTAGGGGAGGGGAGGGGGTCAGCAGTGCAGAGGGATGGGGGAGGGTGGGGGAGGTAGTTCTAGGGTCCTGGGAGGGGAGGGGAGGGGAGGGGGCAGGCAGTGTAGGGGTATGGGGATGTGAGGGGAGGGGAAAGGCAGTGTAGGGGCAAGAGGGAGGTCCAGGGAGGGGAGGGATGTGGGAAGGAAATGTAGGGGGATGGGGGAGGGTGGGGGGGAAGTGCAGGGGTCTCAGGGAAGGGTGGGGGAGGTAGTGGAGGGGCATAGGTGTTATGAGTTTAACCTATTCCTAGGTGTGGTGAATGAAACACCAATATGGGAGGACATCAAGCTGGGGGGTAGGCAGTGTAGGAGGTTTGGGGAGGGGAGGAGGCCGGAAATGTAGGGGGATGGGGGAGGGTGGGGGAGGTAGTGCAGGGGGCTGGGGAGGGGAGGGGAGGGGGTAGGTAGTTCATGGGGATGCGGATGGGAGGGGGAAGGCACCACATGGGGCTGGGGGAGGGGAGGGGGCAGGTAGTGCAGGGGGCTGGGGAGGGGGTAGTTAGTTAAGGGGGCTAAGGAGGGAAGGGGGGCAGGTAGTGCATGGGGCTAGGAGAGGGGAGGGGCTGGTAGTGCAGGGGGCTAGGGGGAGGGTGGGGGAGGCAGTGTAGGGGGCTGGGGGAGGGTATGGTAGGGGAGGGGCATGCAATAAAGGGGGCTAGGGAGGTGAGGGGCGCATGCAGTGCAGGGGCTGGGGAGGGGAGGGGAGGGGAGGGGAGGGGAGGGGAGGGGGAAAGCAATGAAGGGGGATGGGGGAGGGGGGAAGGTAGTGTAGGGGTCAAAACTTCTATTATTCACAACACTTTCAATATTTAAATATAGTCTAGATAGAAAATAATCACAATTGATTATTCTCATCACCTTCATAGAGATAAACTAATCAACATAATCAACATTCCATGGGTAAAAACTCCTCTATTAAATCAAATCAGTTACCACAAATTCTACACATGAACTACAAGAAATTTATTCATCCAACTTTATCATACAATTGAAATCAGCTATTCCAATGGTAGAACTTCAATTCATTGTCATACAATTGATATCAGATATTCCAATGGAAAAAGATTAATTTCATTTCTCTATCATGTAAATAATGGCGTCACCATTGGAGACACCTACCAACTTCCAAGCTTTAAAATTTCATCAATAATCCTCACTCATTTTTCAGATCTCAACACATTTTTTATCAAGATTTCAGAACTCTATTTCACCTCATCAACCAGCTTAGGGACACCAACTTCCTTCCGAGAATATCATCTCTCTCATATTTTGACATCATGCATATTTCCTCCTTCATTGACAACGAATAAAAAATAAACACAGAGTGGATTCAACATATTAAGGTGTTTGGATTCAACTGGTAGTTTTTTATCTCATGACATGTTTTATTTGAATAATCATGGTTTCTTTTTCAGCAATGGAACTCATATTTACCATCATCAATTTTTTTTCAACTATATCAAAATCTGGTTTCTTTCCTCTTTTGGTGGATTATTCGTGTCCCATAACTAAATCGGCCAATAGCCAAGGTTCTTCAATTTCATTTTATGGTTCTCTACTTGCTGGGTTCTTCTCTTCTCCTCAACCTAGTTAACCTCTTACTGCTTCAAATTCCCTTGATGATTATCTTGGTTCTCATCCCACCTCAGCGTAGTTTTTTGGATAGCCTCTTAGTGATATTTTTTTGAGAAAATCTTTTGTTGATGATTATACCTTATAGAAGTCCTCTAGATAGTCAAAACTCATTCCATTCCTCATTATTCTCATCCTATGATCACATGTTTCAGGGATGGTATTTTCAAACCCAAAGTTTATATTGCTTCTGTGGAACCTAGATCTTTTGATGATTCCTTGTTTCAACATTAGTGGAATCAAGTGATTCATTAAGAGTTTTTATCTTTACATAGAAATCACACCTGGCCTTTAGTTCCCTTTGTTTCATTGGATGATGTTTAAGGATGAATTATTGAGGCCCATACTACGCACCAAACTACAAATTTAGTGGGTCGAGCTCTATGGTGAGCTCATTGGGGGATTCAGGAGTAACGCACCCCTACTCCAAGTTTCTAGGGGCCAAAGCCCCCTAGTCAAAATATAAGTTTACTGTAGCAACCCACTTCGGGTTACTGTAGAAACCTAGTTCAGGTTACTATAGTAACCTAGTTCGGGTTACTGTAGCATCCCTATGCAGGAAGATTGCATTTTTTTATGGCATGGTTATTTGATTCATTGTTTCTTTTTGGTTAATATTTTTTTGATTTGTTTTGTTGATTTGGTTATTCATTTTTTTTAGTTTGATTTCCTATTCATTGTTTATTTTGATCTTTCCCTCACCCGACAGTTTTTTCTGGCTTGGTTTGAGTTTTGTTGATTCATTTATTAGTTTGATTCATTTTTTAGTTTGAGTTTTCATCCATGGTTAATTTATTAGGATATTTGTTTTATTTATTCATTGTTTAGGTAGAGCATACCCTTATAGGTTTTGTTCATATATTTTTCTAGATATTGATTCATGGTTAATTGTCTCATTGTTTAGTTTGACTGTGAGTCACTAATATTTTTTTGGCACCCCCTTATATTCTTTTTTCTTGCATGGTTAATATTCTACTGGAATGGTTATTCTGTGATAGTGAGTCGCTAATATTTTTCATTTTTCTATCATGGTTAATTGAATGGGTGGGTGAAGGGGGTGGGGCTGGGTGCAGGGGGTGGGGATGGTTGTAGGGGTGGGTGTAGGGGGTGGGGGCTGGGTGCTGGGAGGGGGGCTGGGTGCAAGGGGAAGGGGTGATGGGTGTAGGGGAGAGGGGGTCTTAGTGTAGGGGATAGTGGGGGTACAAGGGGTCGGTAGTGGGGGCATAGGTGTGGGGGTAGTTGGGGTTAAGGGATCAATGGGTAGTGGGAGTTAAGGGGTTGTGGGGGTTTAGGGGTGAGGGCGTGTGTTGGGGTGTCCATAAGAGAGGGGGTGTCAAGGGGGTTCATGCTATACAGAGAACCAGCTAAAAAACATAGCTGATGCAATTGATTTTATTCCATGACTTGCAACTGGGATTGACATGAATATAAAATTTAGGTGGTAATGGTTATTTTATTCCATTTTTTTCAAGACATTAGTAACCAATTATTGTGTTTTTAATCAAATTGACTTGGGATACACCATGCTTGCAGAATTGAGGATTTTGAGTTTAATCTTGAGTGTGCAATATTCAATCTTATGAACATTAATCTGTATCATGGTTGGATAGTTGATCCCCAAGTATTCACTTTTGAATCATGTACCTTTAAAAAAAATATTATATACATTCTCTCATTTTACAGTTTTCCTTTTTAAATTTTCTTCTTTCCTTTTCTTAATATGTGTGTTTTAACGTATATTCATGCATGGGGGTGTCTAGGGGGTTTATAGGGGGTGTCTTGGGGGAGGGTTGTCCAGGGGGTGTCCAAGGGGGTGACTAGGGGGTGTCCAGGGGGTGTCCCGGGGGGTCCAGGGGGTGTCTAGGGGGTGTCCAAGGGGTGTCCAAGGGGGGTGTCCAGGCGGTCTAGTGGGGGTTGTCTAGGGGGTGTGTCAAAGGGGGTGTCTAGTGGGTCCATTGCGGGTGTCTAGGAGGTGTTTAGGGGGTTTCCAGGGGGTCTAGGGGGTACAGGGGGTGTCCACGGGGGGTGTACAAGGGGGAGGGGTGTCCAAGGGGGTGTCTAAGGGGTGTCCAGTGGGGGGTTTCCCGTGAGAGGGGTGCCCAGGGGGAGGGGTGTCTAGGGAGATGGGGTGTCCAAGGGGGTGTCTAGGGGGGGTGTCCAGTGGGGGGTGTCCAGTGGGGGTCCAGTGGGGGTGTCTAGGGGGGTCCAGTGGGGGTCCATTGAGGGGTACATGGGGGTCTAGGGGGTGTCCAGTGGGGGGTTCAGGGGGTTTTTCCAAGGGGGTGTCCAAGGTGTGTCCAAGGGGGGTGTCTGGGGGGTGTCCATGGAGTGTCCAAATGGGTTTATTTTAGGGGGTGTCCAGTGGGGGTGTGAATGGGGTGTCTAGGGGGAGGGGTGTCTAGGGGGTGTCAAGGGGGGAGGGTTTGTCTAGGGGTGCAAGGGGGTTTTGTCCCGGGGGAGAGTAGGGGTGTGTAAGGGGGAGGGGTGTGGTTTCATAGGGGTTCCATTGTTTATGATAAGAACTTTTATATTGTTTCATAGTGGTTTGCATTCGGGTTTGCAAGAGCAAGGTGAAACTAAGGTGGGTAGCTGTTATTTCTGAGAAAACCATTTATACCCACAATTCTTTATATTGTGGGTATATATGCTGTTGCAAACCTATCTATACCAACGGTTCAACAAACCATAGGTATGTGGGCTTTGAAGAAAACTATATATACCCATGATTTACTTAATCATGGGTATATAATTTGTGTTGTAAAAATTTATACCCACAGTTCTATAAACCGTGGGTATATATGTATATCCACAGTTTACTAGAACCGTTGGTAATATGAAATTTATGTGGGTTGAACCCACAGTGTGTAAAAAACCATGGGTATAGGGAAATCCTGACACCTTGGGAGCCCATGGTTTATGAAACCTTGGGTATAGCCTATACCCATGGTTTCATGGGCTATACCCATGGGTATAGGGCAATTTTCCAGTAGTGATAAGAATCACTCACCACCACGCGTCAAGTAAAACTATTAGAAGAAGTGTTTGATTATCGAGTCACCTTTAGTAAGAGTCTCTAAGTGAAACTTTTGAGCCATGTGTTCAAACAGAATATATAAGTATCAAAATAGAAAAGTGGAAAATAAAGATTGGATCGCTCCCATATATATTAGTACTATAGTTAAAGTAGAGAAGGCACAAATTATACACGTGAAATCCCTACCTAGGTTCCACTCAAAGGTTCTCGAGACCTGGGGGGCCACATGGCTTGAAGCACACCTCCCTGTAAACCAGAGGATTCTAACTAGAAACAGGGTTCTAAGGTGTGTTTGTGGAGTGACTACACCCTCATGTTAGAGAGGATAATAGTGAATATATAACAGATGGATAAACAGTGGAAGAAATATTTTAATGAATAAGGGTGGCAGTAGAAGTAATCATAAACATCCATGTAATAAATAATAAACCCAAGTGTTGTAAATTGTATCATATACAAAATGATGATGTAATTTCATGTTTCTAAAAAAGGAAAACTTGCATACATGGTAGTAGGCCAACAGTGAAATACATGCTATAAAAAATAATCAAAAAGAACAAAAATTATTCAATCATCTTGAGCATTGTCTCGGTAATCATATACCAAACTCAAATCCTATGGAAAGTAATTTAGGTGTCTAAAGTGGGACCCTTACCATTTTCCAAAACTACAATCATATAATATGTATGGGTAACAACAACAGCCCAGATAGGGTGTGAGATAAATCTCAGTAGACCACCACCAATAGAATCTATAAAAATATAGTCTGTGAATATAAACTATATAGTGTGTAGGTATATAAAAGTAAATTAGTACAAATAAACAACCCATACCTACTTCATCCTCAACTAGTTTCTTAACCTAATCAATTAATTAATTAGGATTTATCTTATACTAAGGTGATCATGTATAATATGTATTAGTAGTATAATAAAAATAAATTCTGATATCAAAGGATCCAAGGTGTAACCAAGAAATCCTTGACCTCTGGGGTCAAGACAACTCATAATAGTATCACATACAGCCTAGCTATTAGGGGTATGAAAGTAATTCAAGTGGAATTCCTAAGTCATTCCACTATATATGAGTCTAACTAAGTATATGGACCTCATCCATAGTAATCCCAGGATAAGCATGACTGGTCTCATTAGGATGAATCCATAGAGCCATGTGTCTGAAGACATCAATCTGAATTCAAGGAGGGTATCCAATTCATTCTAATATTTGTAAAATATGTCAAGTGAATATTTAGTAAAACACCAATTCATTCATGCAATAAGACAATGACCAAATGTTTTTGTGGGTATCTCCTACAGAAATTAGCTCAATAAATCAGAACAGCATCCTCTGAGTGCTCAAGGAATTCCCTCAGGAATCCAAGGCCGGCTCAAGTAATACCATTCCTATAAATATAAATAGGTATAATGAAATAAGAACCTCATAATCACTCCATTATATCATATTTAATAATTTTCATGTAATAATCATTCAATTCAATCAATTAATATGTTCATTCCATTACCTTTCATTAAGCATGACATGTTTTATCCAGGACATGAAACCACTATCAATTAAATTTCATAATCACTTCTTAGGTTCATTCCATACCTTTAATTGAATACAAAAATGGGTAGAGGACTTGAAACTAATTTCAATTCAATTATAATTTAACTGGTCTAAGCGATGTCTATAAATATACTTTACATTTAACAATTCAAGTTTCACTTAATTATGATGGAAAACTTAAATTATCAAGGCCAAGTTGAATACACTCAAATAGTGTTTCAAGTTGTCATAATAAAGGGAAAAAGGAATAACATGGTATAAACCCTAATTTGTTAGAAGGTGTTTAGGTACCAAACTCTAATGACATAAATAACATGTATAATTAGGGATTTAGAACATAATCTAAACAATTATAATTATGGTAGATAAATTTTAGAAACATTACCCAATGAAACCGGTGTGCGCACAATGAATATAATTTAAAAATGATAATACTTTTATTGAAAAGTCATAGACCACCTACCTTATTCCTACAGTAGATTCCTTATCCAGTATCGACTATTATTTTTTCCGGAATTAGAATAAAATGATATAATAGATGAATTCTCTAAAAACATGGCATAAGATTCCACATAAAAATAGCATCATTGAAAGAAATAAGAATGAATAAATGAACATAAGGAGTGAATCACTTACTTATGGCTATCCAAAAAGATGAATGGATCTCAAATCATAGGCCAAATGATAAAATGTGATTAAATCCTAGAATAAGGGTCTTGGGAGCTCAATCGAGAGAAAAATAAGGCCTCATGTCCACTGTAGGAGAAAATAAAAAGGAGGTTCAAAGTTATAATAATTTTATGTAGAAAAGGTAATTGCACCCAAAATTTAGGGGTTGCATGGTTTGGCAGCACGTTTGGCCAAAGAATGTTCCAACTGTGTGCTGGGATCTATCCAAAGAGGTGATCATCATAGTTCATGTGCTTCATTTGGGAAAACATTCAAAAACCATGTGTTTTGCTTCTGCGAAAAACTATAAAGCCCCATGCTTGGTCATATACCTTGGGTCTCACAATTAGGTAAAACTATGTAGCACACTTCTTCTCACTAAACACCTCATATAGTTAAGAGAAACCATACAGACTGGGTTTCACGATTTCTACTAACCATGTGTCATAGTGGTTTCTTCCACAATCTAGGATTCTAGGCTCCGAACAATCCCTAGACACCCTCATTTCCTTTATACCCTCATAAGGCATTCATATTAGGTCAAAAATAGGGATTTAAACTAAAAATTAAAAGAATTCATACCACATAAACGAATTGGGTTCTTACAGTCTTCCCCCCTTAAAGAAACTCGTCCTCGAGTTACCCTTCCAAGGGTGGTAAAATGACATCTCAGAAAAAAATTGTACACGAAGCACATACATCGGCCACCTGATCCCAAGTTTCGTCCTCTACATGGTCATGTTTCCATTGAACCCATACTAAAGCGACAGACCAGCAGCGTAGATCCTTCATGCTCCTATTAATGATTCGTATGGGATACTCCTCAATGGAAGAATCGACATCCAACTTAATATCCTCATGATCAAAAGTATAAGATGGGATGACATGATAACAAAGATGCTATGAAATGTGGAAGACATTGTGCATGGAATGGTACCTCTGAGGTGACTACAACCAATAGGCTATTGTATCAACTCTCTTGAATGTCTCAAATGTCTTGAAAAAACAAGGAAACATCTTCCCATTCCTATTCATACATCTATGCCTGAGTCTGGGTGATACCTGGAAGAAAAAATGATCCCTTTACTCGAACTCCAAAGGTCATGAATGGAAATTGGTATACAATTTCCTCATAGACTAAGTAGTAGACATATGTATTATGAATAAATACACCTACTATAACGTCTCATTCATGATACAAGGACCTATTATTACTAAATTTCATGTCTCTAGCTAGCACAGGGGTGAATGACATGTCCTACCATACAAGACCTCATACAGATCCATCTGAACGGTTTCCTAAAAGCTATTATTATAGGAAAACTAGATGATAAGGATATGATTCTCCCAAGATCCACCAAAATAAAATTTTCATGATAAAATCATGTAATATAAAACTTTTATAGTCTATTCTGACTGAACATTTTTCTGAGGGTGAAAAATTGTGCTCAGAAGCACCTGTGTACCCAAAGCTCTCTGTAACCTCTACCATAACATCAATGTGAAATGAGTGTCCCTATCTGAAATGATGGTATGAGGGACCTTGTTTAGAAATATAATCTCACAAACATACAGTCTTCCCAGATCATCAATTTAGAAATTCTCCCAGATATGAAGGAAGTGGACTACCTTTTACATTCAATCTATGGCTACCCAAAACTGCATAACTACCCTGAGGTGACCTCGACCAGCCAACCACGAAATCCACTGCAACATCTTTCCATTTCTATTTTTTGAGTAGTATTGGATATAATAGGCCATAAATTCACTGGTACTCTAGCATCACCTATTGATAGGTGGAGCACTTAGTGATAAAACCTACTAAGTGACATTTTATACTTATCTACTAATACTGGTGGTGCATGTCAAAATACATCTTGGAGATACTTGAATGCCCTGATCATTAAGAAGTGTGGGACTCTTGAACTAGCTCCTCTATCATGTCTGTAGGAACCCAAATATTCCTATATATATTTATTATTTCATCTCTATCGGTAGGTCAATTCCTAGGTGGGTCCTTACTAGAAATACTCTCCCATATGACCAAAACTTTATAATCTAAGAACTATCTTATCTTCACCCATTCCATTAGTGAATAGGTGACTACTAAGGATATAATAAAATATAACATGTTAATCTCTTAAAACTTATGATTCATATCATAAATAAGGGCCATCAATTCATATTCATCACTAGCTTGCTGAACAGATTGTGCTTGAGTTTTCTAGCTCAGCGCATCAGCTACTGCTTTTCCCTTTCTTGGCATATAGGAAAGATCAAAGTCCAAATACTGAAGGAATTCAAACCATATTAACTATATAAAATTCAATTCATGGTATTTACATATATATTTGATCCTATTGTGGTCATTATACACCAAAAATCACTCACCCATCAAATAATGCCTCCAAGAACACAAGGAATGAAGGACTGATATAATCTCAAGGTCATGTGTCAGCTAATTAATCTCATAAGGTCTCAAATGGAAAGACCCATATACAAAAACTCTATCTTATTGCATCAATAATACACCCTGTCTGATGTTTGATACATTAAAGGACATTTTATAGCCTCTACTAGGCTCTGTAAGAATCAGAATTGGTATTTATATAAGCCTTCCTTTCATCTTATGGAAGTACTTCCCGTACATTTCATACCACAATAACTTCACAACCTTCTTAGTCGGACCAATAAGAGGAGTAGAAATCCATGATAAGTCATGTATGAAATTCTTGTGATGTTTATTCATTTCCAAGAAACTATGTATATCAAACACATTCTTGGGATTCTCATGGGAAACCATAGCACTCACCTTTTCTGGGTCAACAAATGCTTTTGATTCTGAGATTATATGACCCAAGCAGTGAACCTTGTCAATATAGAAGAGGAAATTGGTGGGATTATCACATAACATATTCTCTCTTCATGTATTCAAAATAATTTCAAGATTTTTATCATGATTTCTTTGAGTCTGAGAATGCACCAAGTTTTCATACACAAAAAACATGACAAAGGAAACCAGATAGGGGTGGAAAACCCTATTCATCAAGTCCGTGATACCAACGTGAACATTCATAAGACCGAACAACATAACCAGATACTCATATAAACTTCACCAACTTTGTAAATTCATATGTGATATGTCTAAAGGCTCAAATCACACATAATGATAGCCCAATATTATATTGATATTCAAGAACACTCTAGCTACTCATATCTAGTTGAAGAGATCATATATTCATGGAAATGGATACTGGTTCTTAATTTTATGTAGTTTCAACCATCAGTAATCCATGAAAATATTTATAGTTCCATTGTTCTTAGATAAAATCATGGGTGAACCCCAATATGAAGTATTGGGTCTGATAAAACCCTTATAATATAAATACTTTAACTATATCCTAAGATCTAAAGCTCAATAGGTTCCATCCTATATAAAGGAATATATACTTGGGATTCTCCTAAAACAAGCTTCACCATAAACATTACCTATCTCTATCATGAAGTAATCTAAAAAAATAATTGGGAAAGACGTAATAAACTGGTTCTTATTCTTGAGGTACGGGTTTCTTTTCTTTCCTTTTTCCTTGAGTGTTTTTGAGAAAATAAGGAAAATGGAGGGAAATCCCAAATTTTGTGGGTACATGCCGTGTCCTTTTCCACACGCCGTGTACTTTGGCCGTGTGGGATGAGTACACAGGGCGTGTAGACCAGTCGGCGATGAAGGGAGTAAAACCCGACTACACGCCATGTAGTGGGTATTTACACACCGTGTAGTTAGTTGGCAGGTGAATAGTAAGGCAGTGGGAATTTATGCCAGCTGAGCGACAATACACACTATGTATTCTGAAATACACACCGTGCACTCATGTCAATAGATAAACAGTTCGGCGGTGGGAAAAAGTATCCACCAGAGGAAAAGTTAAATGAGAAAATTACACACCATGTAGTTTGTTTTTTCTTAAAATGGGAAGTAGCCTCCTCTGTTCACAGAGGAAGCATAGAATATTGTTGGAGCTCAGGAGGATGGCCGGAGCTTCAGAGATCAGCTGACCGCGCACCGAGAATCCGTTTCCGCTTCTGCCAATTACGTTGGAACCGCACGGGTGAGTTCCCCCTTCTCCTTGAGTTGTTCTTACCAATTATTCCTCTAAGGGAATTTATTTTCATTTTAACGGGAATTCTTTTATCCCAGATATACGTCGTTCTTGGATGATTCGGGAGGCATCGTTCACGTATACTAATCAGAGACGATCGTGGTAGGTGGTATGGGGTTTAAATTCGAACTACTGTGTGTTTTGTGTAACACTGTGATATGCGCCCATGTTGGTGGTGTTGTATGGCTGAGGCCTTGTGTGATTAAATACCTATAATTGCATAGGTAGTTTAATGAATATGTATAACTGCTGTTTGGGGTCACTACTTGGATCCAGGACCACCCCAGGGGTGCATTCCTCTGTTTAGCCATTTGGCCAGGTTACCCGAGGGTATACCGTAAAATTTAGCATGATTTAAATTTCCTTAAGAGGAATTTTAGATAATTGATTGCTTATCTGTTGGGATCGTCCTGGTTACTTTCGCCTGAGGGCAATGTTCTTTTTAGCCTGAGGGTGTGGTTATATTAGCCTGAGGGCGTTGTGATATTTAGCCTGAGGGCATGGTGATATTTAGCCTGAGGGCGTGGTTATATTATCCTGAGGGCATGATAATATTTATCTTGAGGGTGTGGTGATATTTAGCATTAGGGCATGGTTATATTATCCTGAGGGCATGGTGATATTTATCCTGAGGGCATGACTGTATTATCCTGAGGGCATGGTTACACCTAGCCTGAGGGCAGAGTTTTGTTTAGCCTGAGGGCATGGTACTGATGAGCACAAAATGTTATTAAATAGAATGGTTAAATGAATATTAAAATGGAAATATGACTGGTAAATTTAGTTACTTTTGAGTACTGCTTAGTTTATTGCATTTACTATTGCACACTACTATTGTACATTCTCATTGATAGTTGGGCACGGGCCTTTGGTGGTTACCTACTGGGATTTATTTCTCACACCCTGTTTGGGTCATGTCTTCGGCCCAAACAGATTATAAATTCTGTAGGTATGGATAAGAGAAAGGGTCCCTATACAGGTACTTGATTATAGCAGAGGAGTAGGAGAGCATGGGACCGAGCTTAGGCTTGAGATGCTACTGCGTTTTGTTTACTATGCTTTGTTTTGTTTGGTTATACCTTGTACTTTTTATTGTATTGTATTGTATTGTATTGTATCCTGTTATGGATGTTTTCATAGAATTAGTGACATGCTTCATCTTTATATATATGACTACTGGTTCTCTTTTACTTCATATTTCCAATTCATTTGAATATTGTTTACTGCTTCCGATGTTGTATGTTTATATATTTCATTCCGTTGTGCAACACTTTGACAAATGAGGGCATAATTTTCCCACTATCATACATGGTCCCTCACTGCTAGTTGGCAGCCTCTGGAATTTGGGGAAATGCACTTGAGGTCATGTGACCAACCAGGTTCGGGGCACTCATTGAGTGGCACCCGGATTTGGGAAGTTATAAAGTGGTATCAGAGTGGTTCTTTTCTTTGACATACTATTTGGAGCCTTAGTCAGGGATAGGAGGTAGTTGGTAATAAGTTGTTTCCAGGAGTAGCTAACCCATGTACAGGGAAAACCAGTCTACCTCAGTTATTGTAATTTGTCTGATTTTTCTATTTTACTGTTGATTTGATTTTCACCGTTGGGTGATGCACTTGTGGTGTGTTGTTATATTTTTATATTGGGTTCTACTTAATTGAAATCCGATGAGATGAGGGTATGCCATGTCATGCATAATTTATGCACATGATAGGAATCAAATGTCATGCATTCTTCCATGCTATGTAGGTGCATTAGAAATTGCATGTTGTTGTGATAGTTGTTGTTCTAGAAAAGCATGCTATTGTGATAGCTTCTTTGATAAATACTTGCTATTTAATAGGGTATTTTTTTGGGAGGCCTTGATAGAATGAACGCCAAACTTTGGTTATTGATGAGTATGGGCCCTCATTGACCATAATTTCATGGATCATTGGTTTTTTACCATATTTATAACACAGATAAGATGCCAAGCTTTGATTCACGAGGATTATGAGCCCTCACAGATTGGAATTTGGAACTTAGGTGTTATTTTGGTGTTTTTCTGGGATCCGGAGTAGTTTGGGAGGCTTACTATTCGGAAAACCCAAGATACATGCCGTGTAGTTCTGTGATTACACGCCGTTTAAACTTCTGTTCTGGAAGAAATGATAACTTTTTAAGTACATGTTGTGTACCCTCAGTACACGTTGTGTAGTCTCTTCCCGTTTCATAGACTGTGTGGGTGGGGACATGGGGTAGGGAATGAATTGGGAAAAACACACTGTGTACCGGTTGTACATGCCATGTAGTTTAGACCCAGTGACCACTCGTGTAACTAACAACATGGACGGCGAAACCTTAAGACATACACACCGTGTTCACCTTGAACACGCCCTGTAGTCTGACCCAAGTACTTGGCCGTGTCACTAACAACGCGGGATGGTGTTACCTCTTCTTGAACACGCTTTGTACCTGTGGGACATGTCGTGTATTCTTGACCGAGGAAAGACTGTGTGGACTTGGACATGTGGCTGGGAAGACGAAGTGGTTTCCACACCATGTGCGGGTGTAACACGCTGTGTAATATTAACCGAGTAGTCGGCCGTGTCATGAACGACATAGGTATTTTGAAATTAAAACATACACACCGTGTAGATTTTATACACACTGTGTAGTCTTGTTCAGAAGAGTGTCATGTGGCTAAGCCATGTAGAAGGACCCAGGTAGGGGAAGAAAAGTCAGGTACACGTCGTGTAGTTAATATACACGCCGTGTAGTCTTGTTTTGAAAATCTCGAATTCCTTCTTCCTCATGTTCCCTTTTTGGTCCCCTAGTATTCAATATTTTATAAGCTTAAATCTAAGGCGTGTGTTTGACCATGTAGAGTCATGTCGTCGAGATGACCACCAGTTGTTCGTCAAGAGAGCAGCAACGATTATACTCCAGAGAAGGTAGGACATGGGCTACCAGTTGATCCTCCAGTAGTGCCAAGTGCGGCGCTAGCCGTTATTCCGGATGCAGGCGTGGAGCCGCAGTTCCGTGATGGCTTCATTTGGTTCATGAAAACCTTCCAAGGAGCACTGAAAGCCTCCACATCTATGGAGGAGCTGACGCATATATTCTAGAAGCAGCATCCACCTTCGTTTTCAGGGGATGGCGGACCACAGGTTGTGGAGTCATGGATGGCTTCGGTTCAGACTATTTTTGATCATCTGGAGATGCCTCCAAGGTGGAGGGTCAATCTTGCTACATATATGCTCCGTGATTCCACAAAGAGGTGGTGCGATGTTACCACCCAATCAGAACATCATAGAGACATGGCGTGGGAAGATTTTTAGGAAGTCTTCTATGACTTCTTCTTTCTGGAGATGTTGTGGGCAGATTGAGCTCGAGAGTTCATGAATCTGCAGCAGGGTGCCATGTCAGTGATGGATTACTCTTCTTTCTTCACTAAGATTCATCATTTTACACCCATTGTGGTGGGTGATGAGACGTTAAGGGACAGACGCTTTGAGAATGGTCTTCGATATGACATCCGAGAATTGGTGAATGTTTTTAGGTTGCCGATAGTGCATGATATTGTGAACCAGGCACTGATTATTGAGCGGAACCTATAGGAAGCTAGTGGTGTGGGATAGGGCAGTTTGACACCAATTTCTGGTACTATTTCTACCGGGAAGAGGATGTGGCAGATGAGTTTCTCTCACGGTGGCAGTACTAGCCATGCGATTACTATAGGTGGCCCGGTCATTTACTAAAAGTGTGGTAGAGAGGGGAATAAGAGGCCTCAGTGTCCTCAAGACCCATTAGAGTTCCGAGCTTGCAGCAAGATGGGTCATCTGTAGTGCTTTTGCAGGGCGGTTGTACTAGTGGATAGTGAGAGGGGTTCTGTACAGACTCTACGTGTAGGAGTAGGACCAGGAACTTCTTACCAGTCGAGAAACCGGGATACATTAGGATGTACAGGCAGGGGTGGTGGTTGTGGTCGTTGTGGACAGACACCAGGATCTCAGAGGCAGTAGGGCGGGACAGCTCAGGGTAGCCCGGCTGTGTCGTAGGGTCATGGCACTGGGCAGGCATATGCAGTGCAACAGACCCAACAGGAGGAGGAACCTGGACCTTCTACCATCAGAGGTTCTATTCTAGTAGCTTTTGTTTTATCTTCTTTACTTTTCGATACAGGTGATTCACATAGATTTATATATGTTCCCATTGTGGAGAGCCTTGGGCTCTGTGTTTCTTCTTCTTCCGATGTTATGACACTAGACACTCCGTTGAATACTATAACGGCTGGTGTGCATCATTGCAAGGAGTGCCCACTAGAGGTTGGTGGGTGTCACTTTCTATGGTAACTCTATTTATTAGAGATGATGAGCTATGATGTCATTCTCAGGATAGACTGGTTGGTTCCCTTTCGAGCCTTTGTGGATTGATATCGTCGCAGGCTGTGTTTCACGTCACCAGAGGGTGGAGAGTTTCTATACAAAAGTAAATGGGATGTCCACGTGAGTCGAGCTGGACCCGAGCATCATGGTTGATGTGGTGTGACAGCCTAGATTGTGAGTTTATATATGGATGATCAGGGGACTTGTCAGAAGGATTTCCCTCTAGTGGTTGATCATTTCAGGGATGTCTTCCTGAACTACTTTTTGGGTCTACCTCCGAAGAGAGAGGTGGATTTCTCTATTTAGCTTGTACCAGGAGTAGCACCAGTGTCCATTCCTCCTTATAGGATGGCTATACTAGAGTTGAAGGATCTCAAGATACAATTGGAGGATTTAAAGGGAAAGGGTTTCATCTGACCCAGTACTTCTCATTGGGGTTCTCCTATCCTTTTTTGTGAAGAAGGAGGACGATACCCTCAGACTTTGTGTTGATTATCGGAAGCTGAACCAGTTGACGGTTAAGAACAGATATCCCTTGCCGAGGATTGATGATCCTTTTGATCAACTTTGAGGTGAATGAGTGTTCTCGAACATTTACATGAGATCCAGATATCATCAGTTACGCGTTAGACCATCGGATATACTGCTTACAGCTTTTCGAAGAAAATATGGTCTATACGAGTACTTGGTTATGCTGTTTTGACTCACAAACGCGCCAGCAGTTTTCATGGCTCTGATGAATCATGTGTTCCACCCTTATCTAGATTATTTTGTGGTAGTCTTCATGGACGACATCTTGGTGTACTCTCACACTCGACATGACTATGCTACCCATCTTGATATTGTATTGAGTACACTAAGAGAGCATCGGCTATATGATAAGCTCTCAAAGTTCCACTTTTGGATGGACCAGATACACTTCCTGGGTCATATCATCTCAGAGGCAGGAGTTTCCATGGACCCAGAGAAAGTGAGAGCAGTATTTTCCTGAGAGCAGCCTAAGAACGTGTTTGAGATATGGAGTTTATTGGGGCTGGCTGGTTACTACATGAACTTTATACAGGACTTCTCCTTCTTAGTAGCACCGTTGAAGGGGTTAACTAAGAAGGGTGTGAAGTTTGTTTGGTCAGAATCTTGTGAGATAGACTTTCTAGAGCTGAAGTGAATGTTGACATTAGCACCAGTCCTGATACTTCCAGAGCATGGGAAGAGCTATACAGTTTACTGTGATGCATCAGGTATTGGGCTGGGAGCGGTGTTTATGCAGGGCAATCGGGTAGTTGCATACGAGTCTCAGAAGTTGAGGCCACATGAGAGGAATAACCCGACGCATGACCTCGAGCTGGCTGCAGTCATTCATGCGTTGTGTTGTTGAAGACATTATCTCTTGGGAGATCATTTTGTGGTTTTCACTGACCACAAAATTCTCAAGTACATTTTTACTCAGTGTGACTTGAACTTGAGAAAGCGGAGGTGGGTTGAATACCTGAAGTCCTTCGATTTTGAGCTTGCTTATACACCGGGTAAGGGTAATGCGGTTTCTAATGCACTAAGTAGGAAGACTCAGATATAGGCAGTGCAGGAGTCCAGTGATGAGTGGCAGCTTATGGCCTTGTTCTCTGAGATGCATTTGGAGGTGCATGACAGTCAGGGGTAAACCTATCTTTCTTCCTTAGCTATGACTTCTACCCTCCTCGATAGAGTGAGGATGAGACAGCTATCTGATTCAGAAGGCCTAGTCCTATGGGAGTCGGTGGCAAGTGAGGACCCTCCTCCAGGATGGACGATAGGCGATGATGAGGTATTGTGTTACCATGGACGAGTATGGGTTCCAATGGATATACACGAGGATCTGATGTGGGAGTTTCATGATTCAGCTTGGGCAGTGCGTCCTGGAGTTACCAAAATGTACCGTGGCTTGAGACGTCGGTATTGGTGGTTGGGTGTGAAGAGAGAGGTAGTTGGTTTTGTTATTAGATGTTCCACCTGTTAGCAGGGGAAGACGGAGCATCAGAGGCCAGTCGGACTGTTACAACAGTTACGCATTCCATAGTGAAAATGGAATGATGTCACGATGGATTTCATGACTGGGTTTCCAAGGTCACCTCTAGGCAATGATGTTGTGTGGGTTTTTGTGGACAGAATTACGAAGGTAGCTTACTTTTTGTCGATCAAGTAGAACTTCAGTGTTGAAGAGCTCGGTAAGTTGTATATCTGAGAGGTCGTACGTCTTCCTGGTGTTCCTCATTATATCATTTCAGATAGGGATGCCCATTTTATGTCTCATTTCTGCCATAGTTTTCAGAGGGAACTGGGTACACAGGTACTTCTGAGTACAGCTTACCACCAGCAGACTGATGTCCAGTCAGAGCGTACGATACAGGTGCTTGAGGACATGTTTTGCGCATGGGTCCTAGACTTCGGGGGATCTTGGGAGAAGCATATACCCCTATTCAAGTTTTCCTATAAAAATATTTTTCAGGCATCTATCGAGATGGCACCTTAAGATACTTTATATGGTAGGCTATGTCGATCACCTTTGTGCTGGTTAGAGCTAGGTGAGGCAGCTTTGCTGGGACCATGTCTTGTGTAGGAGACATCAGAGCAGGTCTAGTTGATACAGAATTAGATGGCTACTACGTAGTCTCATTAGAAATCTTATGTTGATCGTCGTAGACGACCCTTGGAATTTGTGGTCGGGGATCGGGTTTTCTTTTGCGTTTTACCGAGGTTGGGAAACAGGCGAATCGGGAGATAGGGTAAACTATCACCATGGTATGTGGGGTCGTTTGATATTCTGGAGAGAGTCGGGCCTGTTGCCAATCGGTTTCAGTTACCACAGAGGTACTGGGACATGCACAATGTCTTCCATGTATCTCATCTGCATCGTTATCATTCAGAACTATCTCACGCCTTTCATCCTGAGGATGTTGAGCTTCGGATCGATGCGTCCTTCGAGGAGAATCCAATTCATATCGTTGATAGGAGCGAAAAGGTTCTCCAAGGCCGATCAGTTCCTCTCTTACGGGTGCTATGGAAGCATGGACGATTTCAGGATGAAACCTGGGAGAGGGAGACCAACGTACGTGCTCAGTGGCCAGATTTGTTCTAAGATTTACATTCTCCACCCTTGGAAGGGAAATTTGGGGATGAATTGATTTAAGGGGGGAAGTTTGTAAGAACCTGGATATTATTCTTGAGGTACGTGTTTCTTTTTTTCTCTTTTCCTTAACCGTTTTTGAGAAAATAAGTAAAATGGGGAAAAATCCCAAATTTTGTGGTTACACGCCTTGTACTTTTCTACACGTCGTGTACTTTGTCCATTCGGGATGAGTACACAAGGCGTGTATCCCTGTCGGTGATGAAGGGTGTAAAAACCAAATACACACCTTGTAGTGGGTATTTACACACCGTGTAGTCGGTCAAAAGTTGAATATTAAGGTGGTGGGAGTTACCATTAGCTGAGCGATAGTACACGCCATGTATTCAGAAATACACGTTGTGCACTCATGTCAACGGATAAACAGTTTGGTGGTGGAAAAAAGTAGCCGCTAGAGGAACAGTTAAATGAGAAAAGTACACGTCGTGTAGTTTGTTTTTTTCTCTTAAAATGGGCAATAGCCTCCTCTGTTAATAGAGGAATATTATAACATCATTGGAGCATGGGAGTAAGGTCGGATCTTTGGAGATCAGCTGACCACGCACCGAGAATCCATTTTCGCTTCTTCCATTCACATTGGAACCGCACGGGTGAGTTCCCCCTTCTCCTTGCACTGTTCTTACCAATTCTTCCTCTAAGGGAAGTTATTTGCATTTGAACGGGAATTCATTTATCCCATATCTACGTCATTCTGGGACGATTTGGGAGGTGTTGTTCAAGTGTACCGATCAGAGATGATCATGGTAGGTGGTGTGGTGTTTAAATTCTAATTGTTGTGTGTTTTGTGTACCACAGTGATATGCACCCATGTTGGGGGTGTCGTATGGCTAAGGCCTTGCATAATTAAATACCTATAATTTCATAGGTAGTTTAATGAATATGTATAACTGTTGTTTGGGATCACTACTTGGATCCAGAACCACCCTAGGGGTGCGTTCCTCTGTTTATCCATTTGGCCAGGTTACCCGAGGGTATACCATAAACTCTACAATGCTTTAAATTGACTTGAGAGGAATTTTAGATAATCTATTGCTTATATGTTGGGCTCAGCCTGGATACTTTTTCCTAAGGGCAATGTTCTTTTTAGCCTGAGTGTGTGGTTATATTAGCTTAAGGGCATGGTGATATTTAGCCTGAGGGCGTGGTGATATTTAGCCTGAGGGCGTGGTTATAATAGCCAAAGGGCATGGTTATATTTATCTTAAGGGAATGATGATATTTAGCCTAAGGGCATGGTTATATTAGCCTAAGGGAATGGTGATATTTAGCCTGAGGGCACGACTGTATTAGCCTGAGTGCATGGTTACACCAAGCCTGAGGGCGGAGTTTTGTTTATCCTGAGGGCATGGTACTGATGAGCATAAAATGTTATTAAATAGAATGGTTAAATGAATATAAAAATGGAAATATTACTGGTAAAGTTAGTTACTTTTGAGTACTTCTTAGTTTATTGCATTTACTATTGCACACTGCTGTTGCACATTCTCACTGACATTTGGGCATGGGCCTTTGGTGGTTTCCTAGTGGGATTTATTTCTCACACCCTGTTTGGGTCATGTATTCGGCCCAAACAGATTATATTTCTACATTTATGGATAAGATCAAGGGTCCCTATACAGGTACTTGATTGTAGTAGAGGAATAGGTGAGCGTGGGACCGATCTTAGGCTTGAGATGCTGCTGCGTTTTGTTTACTCTGCTTTGTTTTGTTTGGTTTTACCTTGTACTTTATGTTGTATTGTATTGTATTGAATTTTATCATGTTCTGGCTGTTTTCATAGAATTAGTGACATGTTGCATCTTTATATATATGACTGATGGTTCTCTTTTACTTCAGTTGTCCATTTCAGTAGAATATTGTATACTGCTTCCATTGTTGTATGTTTATATATTTTATTCCACTCTACTGCACTTTGACAAATGAGGGCATAGTTTCCCCACTATCAGACCTAGGCCCTTGCTACTAGTCGGCAGCCTCTGGCATTTGGGGAAATGCGTTCGAGGTCATGTGACCAATCAGGTTCGGGGCACCCGTTGAGTGGAACCTGGATCCGAGACGTTACAAAAGGCATCTCTAAAATGATATACCCTGGGAGGAAAATTTTTCAAATTCATCACCTGATCATCCAAGAAAAGGATGGAAATCCTGGTTAACACTCCTCCCAAATGATAATGATCTGGTAAATATCTACTTTCCTAGAAATCCCACTCACCCTTGTGAAGATAAATATCTTCCTCTAGTGATGTAAATGATACCTAGTAGCAATTTAATTCCACATAGGCATGATATGGGACCAACAAGTCAATCCCAAGAATGAAATCAAAGTATGTCATCTTGAGGAAGAATAGGTCTCAAAACAAATGAAAACTAAATACCTCAAGGGTATAGTCTTTCATTAGTGTATACCCTCTAACCACACCCCCAATAGTGTGTCTAAGGTCATCACCCCATTATGTACTAAATTTCCAGCCTAAGAATTTCCATGGTTTATAAATGCATAAATGAGTGAGAGGCACTAGAATCGAATAAATAAAATACCATAGTATAGGCTACTATAATAATACCTAGTATAGTAGACATTCATGCACTATGATCCTTAGGTATTGTATCTAAAGCATGAAAATGTCATGATCCACAACCATGAGCTACATCTAGACTACCCTGGCCAGGTCCACTCTATTGGCACTAATAATCAGAAGTCCGGCTACCTCGTCCAGGATCTCCTCCTTAGCCTATTCGACTAGTGATACTAAATATTCCTTTCCAACAAGGCGTAATTGATACCACTCCTAGGTGGAGCTATTATGGATCCTCTTTCACTTGGAACATGTAGAAAGGTCCAGAAAACCCTATGAAATGACCCATTTATCTGCAAACATAGCATTAAAATAGGTCACTATCACACTAAGGCTTTACATTCCCCTACCTTCCTCATTGTTGTAATATAATGGAGCTTCCATAGTGGATACTCTACCTTCCACTTCTCTGAATACATACCTCAAGGCTACGCATCTTACTATCGGAAGAACTATTGTCCTATCTTAGCACTAAATATTCGTTCCCTAAACTATTGGCTTCTATCAAGTTTCACTCACTAATAAGTTCCATATTTTCGATCTCATAAAAGGTAGATAAGAAAAATAAATTCACCTATGAGTGGATGGAATACTTGATCCCATCATTAAAACATCTATCATGATAACTCATCGCCATAAAGAAGTGGTGAAAAATGTCACAACTCATTGAAACATGGTTAATAGTACATGGTGGATATATAACCATGATTTAGGTGAATAAACTCTATAGCACAGTCATCTCTTGGCATATAAAGGAAAGATTAATCATAGAAGTAAGTCTGAATGTTTTCCCAGACCATTCCATGATGACAACCATCATGGGTAGTCACATCCCCCCAAAACATGGATGAATCACACAACGTGTATGTGGAAATATTGACCATAATCTCTAGAGGCATATCTATATGCTTAAATATAGGAATAATGGACTCTAACCAAGACTCAGTATCCTGAGGACCACCATTCTTTGAGAAGGTGGGAGGATTTTTCTTCTAGAAATCATGATTCGGATCAGACATCGTAGGTGTAGGTCATGGAGCACCCTAAATAGACTACATAAAACATAGAAACCCTCTCAAATATGAGAATTAGTTTCTAGTTAGAGAAAAACATGTGATACTATATGAGGTATCATCGGTGGATTTGGGTCCACCACCTTGAGAGCATAGTCTTTTCCACCTTCCCGGCACAAGACTCAAGGACATCATGGAGGAATATCTCTACAAATGTAAAGAATACGCCTTAGAACAAGATTAAAAAATATCAAGGATCAATAACATAAGTAGAACATAAGAATAAGGGATCACTACCAAATATACTACCCCAAATACATACTTATAAGGACAGGGTATTGGTAAGTGTTCAATATTTTAATTATTAGGATTCTAGTATATAGAGGGTTAGTTTTACTAGGCCTCTTCATTTACTGGAAACCATGTCCTTTATTATTAAAAAATTGCATTTTAATTTTGTAAGTAATTTTATACATAGCACAAGGTTTGTTTAAATAGATTTACATTCCTAGTTAATATTGGACCTTAAACTTTATAACTGAAATATACACCCATTTTACTACATTTAGCTTCCCTTACATTCAAACTTAGAATGTAATAGGTAAAAATATGATTGCTTGATTCTGATTAATTACCCATTCCAATTCATTAGGTCTCATATACCTTATAAATTTAAATTGTTAATCATGAAATTGCATCCAAAGTCCAAAACATGTAACTAGGGGTACATATCTTATATGGGATGAAATTTTCCATTTAAGATGCCACCATTAACCTATATAAGAAAAATATATTTAGATTGATTCTGACATTTTAAACAAGAAAATTTCCATAACCTATAGAAGATATTTGTAGCATAGGTATATATAATAACCATGGATCAATCAACAATCATAGGCAACATAGGTAATTAAAATAGTAAAATGAACCTATATGGCATGGAATATGCATGGAATGTGAATCCCCGGTGCTTATAATGATTCACCTAACAATGTTTCTTTCCATACCAGGCCAAGGTAAAATATATAGAAAGAATATCAAATATCAAAATTCTTGTGCATCACCCAATGGTGAAATTATATCAACTGTAATATGAGAAAATTAGATCTATAATTTCATATTCCCAAGAAACTCATTATTATTCTAAATTTGGGTTATCTACTCTCAATCATGGCTTATAAATAAATTAAAAAATGTTTCTAATCTCCTATATAAATTTCCAAAACCATAAAAAATGAAAAAATAAAATGCTCAGACACCCCTTTTTGAAGTCACGAACCATGTGCCACTCAAAGGAACCCTGGAATCAATGGGCCACATGGCCTCAAGTGTGCCTCCCTGTATTCCAAATACTACTAACTAGCATTGAGTTATTAAGATATGTACATGGGGATACTATGCCCTCATGTTATAGTCGATCATAGTGGAGAGATAATATATGGATAAACTGTGTAAGACATTGATTAATTAATAAGATTGGCAGAAAAAGTAATCATAAACATCCATGTAATAAATAATCAAATCAAGAGTTGTGAATGATATCATATACAAAACAAATATGGTGTAATGTCATGTATCTACCAAATTAAAACATGAAAACATAGTAGTAGGAATATAGTGAAATACATGATATAGAAAATAATAAAAATACAAAAAACTATCCAAGCATCCTGGGAACTGGCCCAATCATCTGCTACCAAACTATCATCCTATGTTAATAAATTCAGTTTTCTAAAGAGGTATGACTCCCCTTGTTCACACCTGTGATCATATAATCTGTATGGGTACCAAATGAGGCTCGGATAGTGTGTGAGATAAATCATAGTAACCCACCATCAACGACATCTATAAAAATCCAATCTTTGAATATAAATTGTACATTGTGTAGGCATATAAAAGTAAATTAGTACAAATAAACAACCCAATCCTGCTTCATCATCAGTTGGTGCTTGAACATGATAAATTAATTAATTAAAATTTATTTTATAATAATTTAATCATTTATAATGTGTATCATCATTACCATAAAAGGAATGATGATAATATGGGATCCAAGGTGTAACCAAGTCATCATTGACCTCAATGGTCAATCCAACTCATAATAGTATCACATATAATCTAGGTATATGGGTTCTAAGTGTAATCCAAGGTGAAATCCCAAGAAATTTCTTTATATATGAGTCTAATTGAGTCCATTGAGCTCATCCATATTAATATTGGGCTAATCAGGACTGGGCCTAATGGGGTAAACCCATGGTGTCATGTGTTTGTTGTCATCAAGCTGAATCTAAGGAGTGTATCCAAGGAATTCTAATATCTACAAAATATGTCAAGTGAATCATCGGTAAAATGTTGAAAAATTCATGAAATGAGACAATTACTAGATTATATGGTGTATATCTTCCATGATAATGAGCTTAACGAATCAGAATGGAATCCTATGGGTACTCAAAGAATTCCCTTGGGAATCCAAGGATGGCTCAAGTCTGATAATTCTTATAAATATAAACGGATACAAAGTAATAGTCACCTCATAACCATTACATTCAAATCATATGTGATCATTTCCATGTAATATAGATTCCATTTAGTCATTTAATATGTTTGTTCCATTTCAAAACACTATCAATTCAATTTCATAATCATCTAATACGTTCATTCCATAACATTCATTAAGTATAAAAAGGGGTAGAGTATATGCATTCGATTTCAATAAAATTATAATTTAACTAAGATGAGTGATATATAAAAATATAATATCCATATAAAAATTCAACTTTTACTTAATTATGACAGAACACTTACCTTATCATGTCTAAGTTAAATACATTTGAATAGTGTTTCAAGTCATCACAACAAAAGGGAAAAAGGAATAACATGGTATGCACCCCAATTGGGTAGATGGTGTTTAGGTCCCAACCTCAAATGGCATGAAAAATATTTATAATTTGTTCTTTGGAAAACAAGATAAAAAATTATAATTAAGGAAGATGAATTTTAAAATAATCTCCCGGTTAAACGGGCATGCGCATAATGATGGAAATTTATAAATGACAAGACGTTTAGGGAAAATTAATAAACAACCTACCTTAGGATTTTAGTATATTCCTTGTCGATTATTGGTCCTTATTTTGTCATGGATCAAAAGAAAATGGAATAATGGATGAACTCCCTAAAATAGGGTATAAGAGCCTACATCAAAATGGAATCATCGATAGAAAGAATAATGATAAAACAAGACTAAGTACTAAATCACTTACCAATGGATATCCAATGAGATGATCAACTCTAGAATAAGAGTTCGTATTATAAAATGGGATCAAAGCCTAAAAGAAGGGGTTTTGGAGTCCAAAAAAGAGATAGATAAAGCCTCTTATATATTTTAGGAGAAAATAAGAAGGTGGGGTAAGAGTTATAATAATTTAAGGGTGAAATTTTAATTTCACCCAAAAATTAGGGGTTGCATGGTTTGGCTGCACGATTGCAAAAATAGTTTGATAACTATGCACTAGGCTCTTTCCAAATAAGGGACTTTTAGAGTTAATGCACATGGTTTGGAAAATTGTGTGTAAACCATTTGTTTTTCCTCTTATAAAAATTTTAGAGCTTTCGTATAGGTGTGTGAATTGGGTTTCATGGTTACGGAAAATTTTGTATCCCGATTTTTCTCACAGAACACCCCCACACAGTTAGGAGAAACCATGCAGATTGCACTTCATGGTTCCTACTAATTGTGGGTCCCATTTGTTTCTTCCACCGACCAGGGTCCCAAGATCTGATCAAGCCTCAAACACCCTCATTTCTTTCATAGCCTCACTAGGCATTCATATTAGGTCAAAACAAAGGATTTAAATTAAAAATTAAAAGAATCCATAACTCATATACAAACTAGTTTCTTAAATTACCTCTAACTATCCTAGAAGCATTGGGGTCATAGGCCTCAACTACCTACAGCTATCCACATCCATGTCTACTAGCTCCCTCAGCATGGTGCGGACCACCTTGGGGTGGTGGTGGAAATATTTCTAACTATATGTCGCCTCCAACTACTCTTCCTACTCCTATGCCATTCCCACAGCCATATGCACCTCCATGATCCTATCTTTTTCTATTTCTAGGAGGTCCATCAACCATATCTCAGATTTCTGTATGATGGGTCGGATAATTTGGAGAAAGATATCCTTATCCATCACAATAGAATCACTACATCTCTCTAGGTTGACTCAAGACTTCTTGAGAGCCCTGAGCTATTATGCCTATGACCTAGGATTGTATCTTGAAGCTTTTGTCATTCTTGAATCCATGTGATTTTCATTATCTACCCTCTTTCAGGGTCTCTAATCCTATGTTCCCGCAATTAGTAATTGCTTTCGATGTCTGCTCTTTCTTGAATCTCTTTACTACTAAAGCCCACCAAATCACTCCTACATTGGTGGGAATGTAAATATATATCACTCCAACCCTGATATCATGGTGTAATCCCCACTCCAAGATCCATAATATGAAAATATAATCTCAAAATATGACCATATAGTACCATTGGAGGTTAGTAAACCTCACTGAATAATCCACCATGGTCATACTGCCCAACTATAATTTTTGAAGATCCTAAATTTGAACCGATCATAACTTGTCTAGATAGAAATCATCCTTGAAGAGACACTCGAAATATGATCATGAGATATTAGTCTCATCATTTGACTAAGTCACTAGACTCCACCATCGCCATATCGCCCAATGGATCACTAAAAATACTCTCTTTAAATATCATCATCTAATTAGTAGGTGTCCTCATAAGGCATAAAACTCTATTGAATGACTCTATCCGGTCCTTATCTACATGGGGGTCTAGTTAACTTTGAAACCTAGTAGTTCATTGGCTCTATAAGTCATGTAATGCACTCACCTTTCACACATCCTCATTTGGTACTACAGGCACAGTATTCTATTCAATATGTGGTGTTACTATTGGAAAACCACCCTAAGGTACTACCTCCTATACCAGACCCTATACTTAAGCCTCATTACTTAGAAGATCATCATTGTGTTCAAAAATGGGGAATCGTGGATAGATTTATTCATAAAGGAATCCTAAAATAAACATCACACACCATATTCAAGGAGTATATTTAGGGACTTGACTCAAAAATGACATTAAAACCAAAGCTCATTCCTATATGATGCATATACAATTTTTTTTCTCTAATACCAATGTATATATTCACTGAGTCAACAAGAAGGTTATCAAAGTTTTAATGAATGGATAATTCATCAATCATACTAGCACTGGAGTCATTGGACAAAAATCCAAACTCGAAACACTTGACCATTGTTTCCATAAATCCCAAACCAACCTCACATCTAAAAAAACTCCAAAATCAGGTCGTAAGGTAGAACCCCCTATGATACCAGTCTATCAAGACTCAACCGGGGATACCAAGGCCACTCAAGGACACCACAACCCCTACTGGATCTATGAATATCTCGTTATTTATGTAGGTGATCACACCCAAGGCCACTCAGGGACACCACAACCCCTACTGGATTGGGAAACTATATAGTGGATCGATGCCTTGTGCATGTTGGTCATATTTATACCATGAATTCCATCTAGGAATGATAGAAAATCCTTCCCCGGCCTCCCAGAGGGATTCATTGAACTCTATCAGATAAAAAAACATAGAGGGGATCACCATCCTATGATAAGGATATAATGACACATTTTACCCTTTAGGGAAAGAACCAAGGTATCTAACTCAACTAAATCTATTCTATACTAAATAAATGAAGGTCTCCAAACACCCTTATATGGAGTAAACAAAATGTACTAGGGGGTACCCAATGTGTCTTTCAAACCCATAGTTTAGTTGTGTCTGACCGTATCACATGTCATGTAATTGTCCAAATACACAGTGTGTCCTCCATGGATACGCTACGTATAGTGTTAGTTTGACATTCTTTTTGTGTCATCATCATATTCCCATGTACACTTGGTCACACATGTGTACTCCAAGACATGTCCATGTACAATGGTTGTGCTCGTGTACCATGTTGTGACCTAGTACCAGTTTATGCCTGTCTACTCTACTCATGCATGTGTGTATGGTCATGTTTGTGCATGTGTATCCTTAGAGATACACAGTGAGCTATCGATACTAGGTCAATGGTCTGTGACATGTTTCACATGATGATTGATCCTTAATATTCAATGGAAACCATAGCGTCATGGACAAGGGTACCACATGGCATGTATATCCTAATTACACACAGTGTAATGTGGTATTTTAAGAAACCCAAAGTTCCATAATGTGTATTTCTATTCAACTATTTCCTATGGATCTACCGAAAATATCACCTATGGATTATAGATCTCGTCTGGCTGAACCTTGGCATCACAAGAGATCTAATTCTAGAAATCTAAACCGATCAAGAAATCATCACAGTTGCTCGTTCTATCATCGCATGCCAAACTAGGGAACAAAGAACCTTAGAAATGATCTTGTCTACCTCTAGTTTCCCTCCTCCATTATACCTCGATCACACCCTTGATCATGAATGAAACCCAGAGTATTAATCTGTTACATCTAAGAATGGTCATGAAATTTTTGATTACTGAGTATTCATCCAATAATAGGCCAAAGAAATTACTTGCAATGTACGTCAGCAGAAAATGGGGAGAAAATAACAAACCACAAAAAGAGTAATTAACCTCACTTGTTTTAGGGTTGTTCTCGATGCATTATCATTATAAAAATGAATGAATAACCAAATAATAAACCATCAAATAAACCATAAAATAAATCAACCATCGATGCGTGAATAAATTATTGTTAGTTCAATTGGTTTGTGTCCAACATGTGATATCAAAACAAGATGAATCCACATAAATCAAATTTCCCACATAGATTTGAATTGATCACTGATGAAGAACGGTCTTTCATTTACATCATTTGTGATATCCATGAACTCCATTTCAAATCAACAGTTAATCTATGATCTGTTCATCCTTCCTTCAATAATGATCCTCCAACATCTCCTCTCTAAGTATCCAGGGTTATATAGATAACCCTAGGAATTACCCATAAATTGTTATTTATAGAGAAGGTATTATGTAATAGAAATTAAACAAATAATTAAATTAAATTAAATTTATTTATTTATTTATTTATTTACCTGCCCACGACCACACTCAACTCAAGTATTTGAGCTTCACCAAGATTATGTCATTACTAGCTTAAAACCCATGATCTAAACACAATGTAAGCCTCATATTTCCAATCTAAGAATATTTTTTAGAGTTATTCCATTATTTTAGTAAAATTGTGTGTGTGTGATATTAATATATTTATATTTTTATAATATCAATATCGGGCTCACTAGGCCTTGGAATCTCATGTTGTACCAATGTCCGGATCCAAGAATATTACTAGATATATTTCAAATAATTATAAAGAAAAAATATATTTGTTATAGCACTATTTGGAATCTGACATAGGCATAGTAATTTGACACGACATCAATTATAATATGGTTGTAGTCACACAATGATAAATTTCAGGTTATGTTGTAGCTCCAACGTACTCTCAAAATCTGATTTGAGAATCTATTGGGCCTAGTGTATCTTCAGGGTTAAATATGAGATATTATTGTCCCTATTATGTATCTTAAAGTAATTCCATTAGATTTAATTTGAAAGTGGGAGTATTCTAAATATTGCAATATTGTGTTAACTTCCTAAAATAGAATTGGGCCCTGACATGGCCCACATTGATTTGGAACAATAATGTGCATTGATCAACATGATTCCAAAATTATTTACCTAATATACTTCTTCTTTATTATCCTATAACTTCCCATTATTTAACCTGATTCTAAAAATTTACAACTCACGGGACTACATATAGCCGATTACTCATTTAATTCCTAAAATTTGATTAATCAATAATGTAGATAAATTTCTTGATTTAAGTAATATATAATAAATCTGATTAAATTAGGTGTTATGCTAAAATTATAATAGAATGTGCATTATAAAATCATGTGAGGGGATAACATGAATATATTATGAATAGAATATGATGAATTACTCACATGAATCGGGTTTCTAATAAAAAAATAATAATGTTATTAGAACAAAGTGGGTGTTCTAAAATAAGATGAATGAAAATATAGAAGTGATAAATAAAAAAATCACGTCTTTTATGCAAAGGTTATCCTTAGGTTGAAGGAATTGAATTTGATGGGGAATTTTCTATGATTTATATACTAGAATCCATAAGTATATTTATTTTTACCAATACCAAAATAAGATATAAAATGTTCTAAAGTGGTATCAAACTAACCTTACTCAGTAGTTTGACTGAAGAGGAATTTTTCATTATGTTACTTGGATATGATGACGGATGTGTTTTAAAGATGAATATATCACTATGTGGGTTAAAATAATATCATATTGAATGGTATTAAAATCATGGTTCATGTTTTAGGTAACTTGATTTTAGGAGATTTAGAGTAGACAATAACCTCAACAAAAAATATAACATGGAAAAATATCTCATTATTATTTTATGTGTTGATGATATTGTGTTTAATTGTAATGAATAAGTTTTTTGTAAGTAATTTTCAACATAAATTAATGATTTGTTTAAATATTGATGTTGATTGAGATGGAGTTCTTCTTAGGACTTCAAATTTCTCAAGAAAAGATCATATATTTCTTTCTCAAGAGAAATATGTAAAGGAACTATTTAAAAAAAATTACTGTAGGATGAGAATCTAGTTTTTACTATAATTTCAGTGGAACTAAACTCTCAAGTGATAGAGAAGGTATAGAGGTTGAATAAAATGATTTCTGGAAATTAATTATAAGTTCTTTTATTTTTAAAGCATCAAGACCAAATGTTTTATATGTTGTTACATTGTGTGAAAGATATCAAAGTTTGCATAAAGAGTCTCATTTCATAACAATGAATATAATTCTAAGGTACATTAAACATAAAAAACCAACTCAAAATACCTCATCATGGTACACAATCCAACCCATTACAAGTATTGAAGTGCATTCTTGATCACCATGAGATGAAAATTATCATCAAGGAATCAAATTATTTCATTGTGAATGATTCTTCCCAATAAATAATAATTAGTGATAAATTATTTATAATACTACACCTAGAATGACCTTCCTATAATTTGGTGGGTCACACATACAATAATAAGTTTTAGAAATGGAGCATAACCAAATAATGTATAACAACATTGATCCTAAATACATAACAAAGTCTAAAAAAACACAAACCATAACAATCATGAATAATAAACATCCAACTAATCTATATACAAAAACCATATATAATAAAAGAAAATGATACATCATGATAGGAAGCTGATTTGGTGAGTACATATATATGTGTGTGTGTTTGTGTGTGTGTGTGTGTGTAAATTTATAACCAAAAATAATTAAAAACCCTTAATTGTGGCTTCCCTTCTCTATGTGACAAAACAAATCTCACATCTTATCACCACCTCCAAGTCAAACCAAAAAGGGTAACATGATAATTCTACATCATAGTGGAATATTTACTTTACCTATGTTATATAAAACAAGATCTACATACACCTAAAGGGTGTGTGTAAGGTATGAGCAAGACATATCAAGTAGGATTCTACCACATTCCCTATATAATGAATTTATAAAATAAACAAAGTCATGTAAGTTTGAAATAAAAATATAAAAGTAATAAATTTTATCTTTAGGAAAATCTGATAAAAATTTTTATCATATGTAAGGTTTAAAATAAATAAATAAACATGTTAAATAAAGTAAAATTAAAGATATAATGGCATTAAAGAAGAATATTCTCAATAAATTATTTCATCATGGGTAGGTACCAAATGGTAAAGATTTGGAGCCTTAATAGCATCATGTTAAACAATTACATTTTTAATATCCCAACCATAATCATATCCTTATTCACATCCATATCCCATTTTTTCATTACTCTAGCTAGAGAATCATCCTAAACTAGTGGGAAACCCATGAAGGAATAGTCAGAGTTGCATCATGACTACCCACTCAAGTTAGGGTTTCATCAAGAATATGAGGGAACAAGCTAGGGAGAGTTCCCTTATAACATAGAATGGAACATTTCCTAGTAACCATCCTAGTACCTAAGTTATTTTCCATGATTTTTTCAATAATAAAATCTTTTATTTCAACCAAAAAAAACACGAATTTACCCCTTTAATTAGAATACATACTCCTCAATGAAATAATTCAATGTATCTAAATTCCACCATTAAAAGAGAAATAATGGGAGGGGGGATTCATGAAACATACATCTTATTTAAAACAAAAAATCATTTAATATATTGAAATATTTAATAAGGAACATTTTGTTAAATATTTGCAATTCATATCTAAACATTCATTGAAAATAATTTCATTTAATTCGATGAAATTTGGACTGGGAATTTTCAAAAACACATTATGGAAATCATGATAAACCAACCCAATATTAAATATTTTAACTCAATATTTTTCATAATAATTTAAAACCATAAAGAAACAAGATTATAATTGAAAAAAATTATAAGAAAAAACTCAATATAGAATTATTATTACTCAAAAGACCCTTTAAGTAACTCAAGAACTCATGATTCAATGAGTAAATGGATTAATATAGGGACACTTATCATAAATCATTGAATACAACCATAATATAAGTTTTACCAACACTTTATGATAGATAAAGGACTTAAAATCATGAAGAAACCATAACACTAAACATCCCTACATAGATCTCATGGAAATCAGAACACTGGGATATCATTCCCATGTGAGATAAAGATAATGGATAGATTAAAAAATTATGTGACACCCCCATATCACTATTGTGTATTATTTTATATTATTTTATGAGATTTTGAAATTTTAAGATTTTTTATTCGAATTTTGGAATTTTGAGGGTTTTTACTATGTCGCACAATTACCACATGGTTAGGGGTAACTGTTATAAGAAACTATGTGTAATTTTTTAGTTTTTATAAGTGGGTTTTAAATGGATTTCATGTGGTTTGGTAAACCATTTTGTAACACCCTGAGTTATTATGAATTATTTTTTTCATATAAATTAAATTTCATTGATAGATTTCATGAAAAACCAAGTTAAGATTGTGTTACATGAAACAATAGGATAGATTTTGTTATATTAAATAAAATTTAATCTTGTTTTATATGAAAACCCAATTCAATATTATTCAACACACAACACTTTATTAGTTTGTCTTACACACAACACTGAGTTTTAACAAAACCACATTATATTATTAATATAGTTATTTAAACGTGACCATTATAACATATTTGTTAAACTTAGTGATATGAATATTAATAACTAATTTTTAAATATTAATTATAATGGATTTATATAAAGTAAACATATTGGTAAAAAATGTACGTAATTTTTAGTAAAGTCTTTATATGTTTTCCAAATACTATTTTCTCAAAAACATATTTCTTTTTATTTATTATTATGAATATTAATAAAATTAATTTTTCACACATTTAGAAATTTATTTTGATAAACTAAACTTAATTTTTTAAATCATCATGCAAAATTTATCGTAGGGTGAATTTTTTTTATTTTCTGAAAAGTTTCATTTTTTGATAAATAATATAAAATACTGAGTTTTAATTGAAAACTACCTTTTTATTTAATTTATTTATAAAGTTAAATTATATTTTAAATTGGTTTTAAAGTAAAGTTATTTCAATAATACATTAATTAATCCAATTTGTGTCATTATAATCAATTTTATATTGAATTTTGATATAGAAAATTTGAAAACTTTTGAACATTTTCTCTTTAAAAACTTTCTTTTTCTTCGCGTTTGTGAGATTAATTTTAAATTAAATTTTTCTAGTTATGTGAAAGTAATTTCAAAAAATGGATTACATGTTTTTAGTAATTATAATTTATATTATCTAATATGGGAAACATAATTTTTTACCAATAGGAAAAGTGAAACCATTAATTATTAATTAACTTAATTTAGGTAAAAATGGGTTTATCTAATATTAAACTAAGAAGATAAGGTTTAAAATGACTATAAAACTTATAATATTACTATTTTATGGAAATATTTTGATATTAGCCTTCCAAATTTATAATCTATGGTCATTTGGAATCTTTTTTCTTGTAAATGACCTTTTTATTTTGGATTCTTTTGGGAAATTCCCAAGTAGTTTCCAAGTGGGTTCCTTTCGCCCACTTATAAAAGACCACCAACACCATTCACTTATTAACACCTATAAAGCCGTATATTTCATTCTAAAACTACCAAATTACCTACCATACATCCCCATAATTTTTTTATTGCTTTTGTCCTCCCAAAAAACCAATACTAGGGTCATTAATTAGAGATCCATAGGAGGAGCTTCTAAGCGAAGTTAATTTTCTTCACTAAGATCCTTGCTTTTATTTTTTCTTTTTCCACCTATAATTATGTATTAACTATTATAATATACTAAAATAAATATATAATATATATAATTATATGTTATTATGTTAATTTAATAACCTACAACCATCTCCACTTCTATCGAATTGGTTACAAAATCATTGTTTATGTGTATGGTGGACTACCACCTCGCAAATCGATGTCATTCGGATTTCCGTTTCCACCTATCAAGGATGAAAATAATTATGGATTTATTATTTATTTATTATATTTATGATATTATCATTCTTATAGAATTATTATATCATACAGACATTCATACTCTCCGTTTTGGGGGAATATGATAGCGTCACTCATGTGTATGGTGGACAACCATCATGTGAAGCGATGTGATTCATTAACACTTTACATTTAAGGTAATAAAGATAGTTTTAAAGAAAATATGTGATATATATGACCTAAAAATTATTCCATAATAATAATATATAATTTGCATTTCTTTCATTCAGTATGATAAGAAAATGAAAATAATGTTCATGTGTGCGTACAACATATCGTCTCCATGAACGGTATATTTCATTTTCTATCACTAAATTTTAGGTATTAATATAAATAAACATATAATGAATAAATATGACATTTATATAATTTTTAACATTCTGTATATGATTAAATAATTATCAATGTAAGGGGACCAAAAATAATAAATCAAAACTTGTACGAAAAAAAGAAGTTATTACTTGAAACGTAACTTTAACATTGAATTGTTAATAAATGAGTATTAAAAGATCATAAAAAATTATATATAGTATGATATATATAAATATTATTATTTAATATATTCATAATAAACATAAATTTATTATACATTAGGTTTGAACATGTACGATGGAATTCAAGAGTTAGGGTAAGGGATTTTTCTATCAATTTTCCTTCTTTAAGACATACGTTATGTTATAAACCTATATTCTTTAATGAAGTGTATATGCATCCAATTTTACATTTAATATAATAAATTTAATTATACTAGTGATATTTTAATTTCCATTTTATGTATTTCCTTCATGGGACTTATGATTCAAAGTTACCAAAGCGGTAATGATTTTATATCACAATCTCATCATTTATCGAGATTATTTATGATTATGTACCTGGTGAGAAAATATCATGATTAATCTCTCAAGAAAATCATGAATTTTATTATCCTGTGGTTATTTAATTAGAACACATTTTTTCCATTCATTTTCCTCACATTATATACTCAAGAGTTCAAAAATAATGTTTTTAAGAAAAATCATATTTTCAATCGAAAACGCTTTTTATTCCAAAACCATTTTTTTTTAAAAAAAGTATTCAATTATTTTAACATTTTTCAAATGATTTATTAAATAAATTTTTAACCATGTTTTAGTTTTTACCAAATGTTTTTAAATTAATATTCATGTCATCTTACAAACAATTCTTATTTGTATTTTACTAAAAATGTGAAAGGAATATTTGTTTTAACATGTACTGCATGAACGAAATTTAAAATCATTATGACCATTATTCTTTTTGGTGCTACCTTTATAATTTTTTCAAATTTATTTTCAAATAAAACGAATTTAAAGATATTTTTTAGTTTTAAAATTTTATTTTCAAATAAAAATTATCTTCCTCAAGAATTGTTTCAAGTGATTTATCTTTTAAACCCATTATCCATATAAGATGGAATCCTTTGATGTAGCTTATGATTTTATAGGGATATAAACCAAGGATTCCATTAGTATTATTTCTCTAAATGGTTTATGGTGATAATATTATTATGAAACACATTTATTTTCCATGGTTTATATCATGATAAAATTCTTATGAAACCCACTTCTTTTTCTATGGGTTATGATATGATGAAATGATGAAATGATTGTGATACTTGTATCTTTTCCATAGGTTAAGATATGATAAAATGTTTATGAAACCCATTTCTATTTCATGGGTTAATATATTGTGATTTTTCTACGATCTTTTTTACACATATATATTATTTTCATTATGTGATATATGGGACCTATATCTCCCTCTAATGAATTGGGGAAATATTTATATCTCATGAGATATATAGGACTTAAACATGGAGTAGACTTAGTTTAATAGTGGATTTTTTCCATTATGATGGTCTTGGAAGTTAACCATGACTACTATGATGGTTTGGGTAGTGAACTCATTACACGATTATATCTTTATTAGTTATCCTTGACTACTATGTAAAGGTTTTTATGCTTATGTGTATGATAAAAATCTATATTTTATGATAATGTTATGCTCTCATATCTCATGTTTTTTTATTCCTATATGATTCATATTTTATGAACTATAAATATTTATTCCATGACTCAATATTGTGATCTTTTATATATAGGGTATGGTTTTAAAATGATGTGATTAAGTTCTTATACCTTTATATTCATGTTATGCTTATTTATATCCCTTTTTTACACTTACTGAGAATCTGAGCTCACAATTTCTTATGTTTACTTTACCCATGTTATGAATAAATGTATTGCATATGATATTTCTAATAATGTTTCTATTTATGAATATAATAGTGGGATATGATTTAGTTTACCTATGATACGTTGGTTTTTGTTTCTAATTATCTAAATACACTAAACTATTATGGTCCTCAGGCATGTGTTTTTGTAATGTAATGAATATTCATAAAAAATATTGTAATATCTCTGTATGTTAAGCCTTGTTAAATATAGTTTCTATCAGAGGATAAGTTTATATAAAAAAAAATTTAAAATAGTATGAGAAAAGATTAGTGATATAACTAATTACATGTCTATGGATAATTTTAAGGACGAGTTAAAGTATAGAAAAATGTCATGGAATATTGGTAAAGGATATAGAATGTGGTTTCCAAGAAATTACATACATGTCTTAACACTACAAGTGGATGTGGATCTAGAAAAGAGTTACCTAGGGGTAATAACTCTGAAAAGGTTGTATTTATCTAGACTCGATCTTCATTTGGTGCATAACAACATGCCTAGTTGCACACCTATTTTAACACTCCCATGGGATACACTTTGAAAATTCAAAAACTCTTTCTAAACCATCATGAAGGATTTCAATAGATGATGACTATGAATGACCTAGGGTAAATATAATTTTTCATAGATTAAAAAAAATATTTCATGATTTAGGCATCCTGAAGTGATTTTTCATGATTATATGGTTCCTTACTATGATTATTATTGGTAAAACTATGCTTTTTGGTTTTAGTAAATGGATAGAATCCAAAGGAACCATGATAATTCTGAGTGTGATGGAAAATGAAATGATTTCCTCCTTATCATCCAAATTTTATGGGATCTAGAATGAAAAATCCCCTTGATATGCTCACACAACTTCCACAATCTATGAATCATGTTAGACTTCCAAATTAACGAAGAAGGGAAAAACATTCCATTAAGTCATTAATGAGGAAATTTCTACCTTCTTTTAGTGGGTATTCTAGTCCACTAGTTTCTAAAAAATGGATTAAAACCCCTAGAAATATATTTTTCATCTCTAGTGTTCAAAACATGAAAAAGAAATTTCTGATGTCTATCATTTAGAAGGTGAAGTAGATCAATGGTGGACTCTTATAAAGAATACAAAGAAATATGATGAAATTGAATACATGGATTTGGATAAGTTCAAGAACTTATTTTTCAATAAGTTCTTTCCTTATACTATTCATACAAATATATAGTATTTACATGAGCTAAATCAAATGTATAATGAGTCTGTTGGTACCTATGAATAAAAAATTTCAAGACTTGTGATGTATAATATAGTATTATAATGCAATATGAAAGTAAGGTTGACTAATTCTTCAGTGTCTTAAAACCAAGTCTCTGAAGGGTGTTATCCATATGAGACATCAGTAACTATGAAGATATTTTTCTATTTTCTATCAAGTTGGAAATGGTGGTTGGGGTTACATATCAATATCATGGTTTTGATAAGAAGATAAAAATGGAATTCAAAGGAAAATCTAATAACCATAGAGAGATAATTATGATATTTTATTTATACATAAAGTGTGGGAATAAGCATGGAGGAAATTGTCCTAAGTTGACTAGTAAATGTTTTAAGTGTGGAAGGTAAGGTCATCAAGTAATTTATTTTATAAGTGATTGGAATAAGTTAGATAATGATATGAATTGAGAGAAATATATGAAAAATATACCATCCACACTCTAGTTTTTCAAATTAAATGAGTATAGGAACTATGTTAACCAATTCCCAAATCCAAAGATTAATGACGATGGAACTCAACAACCTCTTAAGTTGATAGATAAAGGTAAATCTCATGTGATCACTATTTTTGTTGAGGGGCGCGATGACAATGTGGTTAAAGGTGAACTTACCATCCACTCTAGAACTTCTAATGTCTTATTTTAATCTGAATATACCCATTATTTTATATCTAAATAAATTTTCAAGGGTTTAAAGATACCACCCAAATGATTATATGTAGAATTTCCAGTGAAAATCCCTAATTTTATTATGATCACATCTCAAGTCTATTATTCCTCTTTAATTGACATTGGTGGGAATGTGCTTCCAGAAAATATTTTCATTCTTACTCTAGTTTAATTTGATGCTATATTGGGCATGTATTGTATTTATATATATAAATACCACATCAATTTTCAAGTAAGGGAAGTTATATTTGATATTCCAAACCAACCTATGATAATATATCAATTTTACAATAAGTAAGAACTTATAATGGAGATAAAATTCATTTTATGGGTCATAATTACCATTCAGAAGGGGTTTTATCTCAAATAATTGGGGAGAAAGTGTTCATCAATGATATACCTATTGTGTGGGAATTTTTTGATATCTTTCTGAAAGATTTTCCTATCCTTACACCAAAATTTGAATTTGAGTTCTCAATAAAAATCATAAATGGTGATATACGAATTTCAAAGACTCCCTATAGAATGGACCCGATTAAGTTCGAGGAATTGAGGAAGAAACTACATGAAAACCTTGACAAAGGATTAATTTGGACAAGTGTGACACCTTTGGGTGAACCTGTTCTTTCTTTGTAGAAATAAGGATCAGTGTGACTCTAAATTGATTATTGATAGCTAAACAAGATTCCAATTAAGGAAAATTATCCTCTTCATTGTATTGATGAATTGTTTGATCAACTGCACAAAGCTCAATACTTTTCAAAAATTGGAATTCATTATGGATATCATCGATCTAGGGTCAAGAAAGAGGATATACCCAAGATATAATTTCATACAAGGTATGGACACTATATATATATTGTTATTCCATTCAATCTTACAAATTTTCAAATTATCTTTATGTATTTAATGAATAGAGTCTTTAGAGATTACCTTGATCAGTTTGTGGTAGTATTTATAGATGATATTATTATCTATTCAGAGTGAAAGTATAAAAATGATGACTAATTGAGAATTGTACTAAAGACCCTAAGTAAAGAGAATCTATATGAAAATTTTACAAAGTGTGGATTTTGGATGAAAAAGTTTTCATTTTTTGGCCATATAATCTCAACAGAGGGTATATCAGTAGATCCATCAAAGATGGAGGATATTAAGTTTTACACCAAACCATCCATGGTGATTTAGAATATTAGTTTAGATGGATATTATTAATGGTTTATAGATAATTTTTCATGAATGTATAATCCACTCACCAAGTTAACTCGAAAGTGATCCAAGTTCCGTTGGATTGATGAATATGAGGAAATTTTCAAGAAAGTTAAAAGAAGATTAGTCAGTGAACCTATACTTATAATACCCTATAGTGGATAAGGGTTTTTAATCTATATTAATGAATCCAAGAATGGATAGGTTTGTTTTATTATGTATAATAGCATAGTTATAGCTTATGCCTCATTAAAATTGAAGATTCATGAGAAAATATTACACAAATCATGATTTGGAGTTAGGTGTGATAATTTTTTGCATTAAATATATAGAGACATTATCTTTATAGAGAAGAGTATGATATATATACAAATCATAAAAGTTTAAAGTATATATTCACATATAAGGAGTTTAATATGCACCAAATAAGATGGTTAGAGATGATTAAAGATTGTGACTTCTAGATACATTACCACCCTGGGAAAGCGAACAAGGTAGTCAATGTTTTGAGTCGAAAGGATCATGATATATTATTCAGGATGAGGATTAAAAAATATCAATTATTTATGTAATTGTAAAGGATGGATCTAGAAATCTTGAATTAAGGGTAGAATATTATCTTTCTCAATTTAATGTTTAACCATATATCCAAGTAAAAATTAGAAAGGTCTGGAAGGAAAATATAGAGCTAAAAAGAGTTTTTAAATGTTCCTAAGTTTAACCTTGATAATAATGGAATGATAATACTAAAGAACCGTGTATGAATTTTGTTCATACAATATTTGAATAAGGAGTTATTACAGGAAGACCATAGTTCTTCATTCCCTATTCATCCTGGAAGTACGAATATATATATAGATTTGAAAGAGTAATTCAGGTGGGATGGAATAAAGATAGATATCATGTATTTTCTATCTCTTTGTTTCATATGTCATCAATTTAGGGCTGAGAGACAATATTATAAAGGGATGTTACATCCATTTCCTATACTAAAATGGAAATGGTAAAACATCACCATGTATTTTGTCATCAGACTCCCCAAAACATCTAAATGGTATAATGAAATTTTTTTTGTAGTTGATCACTTTAATAAGTCAATATACTTCATCACTATCATATAAGACATCTCTCTAGGTCATCTTTCCAGGATATACATTAAAGAAGTGTTAAGGTTTCATGGACTACCACATTCCATTGTTTTTTATTGGGATCTGAGGTTTTTCTCAAAGTTATGGTGAAGTCATCCGCATGATCTTGATACATGGTTGAGTTTCATCACTTTATATCTTCCTAGGACATATGTTCAGTCTGATATAACAATTCAAAACCTAAAATATGTGTTGAGATATTGTTCTTTGGACTTCAAAGGTGGTTGGTATCAACATCGTTCTTTAGTTGTGCAGTACCCCCAGTTTCTGCTATGTAACCCTTAATTTTTTATTTTTATGTTTATAAAGTGTAAGGGTGAAGGAAGGGAGAGTTTGGAGAACTTTTGATAATTTTTTGGGGGTAAAAGTGGGATGCACACGAGTTGTCTAAACCGTGCATAAATCCTAGGAGAAACCATGTGCAGTAACAGTTTTGAGGCAGTAGCTTTGGCATGGTGGGTTCGCGGTTAGGGAGACTATGCAAGGAGTCCCTGAAAGGGTTTCCTTAAGGTAGTATATAATTTATGGTTAGCACATATTTTGTCTAACAGTGTGGTCTAACTGTGCCTAGAGTCAAATTTAGATCCTAAAAAATATGATCTCACTTGTTTTTCCTCAAACTCTCTCATTTTTTCACCTTGGCGGCCCTAACATGGGATTACTCCTTATTGAAGGTATTAGAACCTCTCCCAATAGATTTTTAATCAATCCAAATCCCTCCCTTGATGTTTTCAAGCCCGATTCTTACAGTAAGTGTTGTTCTTCACCGTTCTTGATCGGTTTATTAGATCTACTTCTAATCTCCTCTCAATTTCTTAAATATATTTATTTTCGGGGTATATCTGAGATATTTAATACCAAATATGATAATATTTTGTCTTTTTGATGGTTGGAGAAGATATTTAAGGTAGTTTTGTGGATAATCAACCCGAATTTCTTGAGCATTCTTCATCCATTTTGGTTTTTGTCAAAACCTTCAAGGTAGGTGGTTTCACTCTCCAATCCTCTTAGTATAACTAAATGGAATGGTTTCAAATTGATTGATTCTTGTGGATTTTATTTTGAATTGGCTTCTTTATGATTTTTTGAAACACTTTTGGTGATAGTTGTGGAAATCTGAAAAATTAGTGCTTTTGAATGAAGTATTTGATTCTTGATTTTAAAATGAAGTTTTGAAATGGGATTTTCTAGAATTGTTGGCTCATAGATTTGATGAAAGTGTTTTCAATAAAAGGAAAGGTTTTATTGAAATGAAATAGTCGGTTGTAATTGTTTCATTTAATGCTTTTCAACAAAATATTGGTTTTTATTAAAATGGTTTTAATTGGGTTATTTGAATGGTTTTGGAATATATGGGTTGTGTGAGTTCATGTTTGACATGCCCCTAAATAAGGGACATATATCATTGGGGTATAAGGTACATGACCCTAGATCAGGGGTGTGTGTCATTGGGGCACAAGGTGATTAGATGAGAGATCACTCATGAGTATGTAACTATCAAACGAAGCATGCATGTGTGGGTGTGTTGTGAACCATAGAATGGTTATACAAAAAAAATATTGAGAAATGGTTTTAAATCCGTGGTTGGTTGTTTTTTTGAAAATGTGACTTGGTGGAAAATGGTTTGAAATATCACTTGTTTACCTTTAGTTATAAATGGTTTTGGAACTTGTTTATATTTAGGTATAAACTGTTTTGATAAAAAAACAGTTTTATATAAATGTTTCTAACCTTTATATCCTAGTTGTGTGAGTATCGAAGTCATTCAGGAAATCCTGCTGAGTTTTATACTCAACCATCCTTGTCACTTTGGTTCTTTTGAAAATGTTATCTTCTCGGACATGGGAAAAGTTATAGTGTCATAGGTTTTTAGCACCACCTCTTGATACGTGGTTTGTTCGGTGATGTTGGGGCTTGGAGCTTATGGATCATGGAGTCTTATAGTCATCTTGGAGTCTTTAGATTATCTTCTACTATTTACTTTGATAGTTTCTTTTTTTCTTATGTATTACACTTTGGTGTGGTTTTGATATAAATTAAGTGGTTGATTTGTCTTTTATTTATTCATGCATCATATAGTGAGTTGTTTAGTTATGGTTTGTTGGCTAATGGTTTTATTTCTAAAAGGGTAAATCATCTCCCACTTGTATTTGAAACCATTGGACATTTATTTTCAGCCTTTTTCATCTTTGGGATGTCTCTTAAGGCTAATTAGTTATTCATTTTATTCTCAAGACAATGAGAATAAGTGGGACATTAAAAATTCATTTTTTTATCCAAAAGATTGTTTGAGATAAGTGGTATCATCTTATTCCTTCCCTTACAAAACAAGTAGTCATTAGTTTTATTGGTCTTGGAGTTGAAATTAATTCTTTCCTATTCCATGGGTTGTGATCTTAGAAAGGAATAGGATTTTCAGGACTTGAAATGTAGATCATAAAAAGAGGTAGCTAACCTTTTTATTCTGAAATTCAAGTTACTAGGGGATGGGTACATAAATGTTTTGGAGACACTTATAAGATTATGGAAATCTCATTGTCATTGGTTTATCCAATGAGACAAGCATGGAATTCATTACAGTGGAATTAATTCCTACTAGGATTTCATATTTCATTGGATTAATTATTTATGTTTTATAAAAAGTTTCTGATTTTTTAAAATCATGATATCGTTTTTAAATGAAATAATTTTAAAGGATCATGGTTGAAGTATTTTAAAAGTGGTTTTATATTCAAAAACAAAGTTGAATGTTTTCAAAAATGGTTGATTTTAGAAAGGAATGTTGTGATAGTTAATGTACTAGAATTTGAAATGTTAATCCATCTATTTCTAGAGATTGATACTTATAGAGTTTGTTGTTTGTTTAGAAAATGGAACCCAATAGACGTCATAGAAACCAACTGGAATAAACTATGGAGAATGTGGTTTCACCTAAGTTATAGGTGAACAAAGATTTGGTTCTGAGTATTGTCTAGGCATTCCAAGCTGTGAACATGGGGATCTGGAGGGATGATCCAAGGAATTTGGATCATTCCATCTAGTTCATGAAGCAGATTCCACCCATCTTTCGAGGTTATTTGGAACCCAAAAAGGTAGAGGTGTGACTAAGCAATATGAATCATATCTTTTATTTCATTAGTACACTAGCCACATATATGCTCGAGTATATTACAAGATAGTTTTGGGAAATAGTTTTTAATGCCAAGGGGGATCAAGGCCTAAGTTGTGAGGATTTTAATAATTGTTCAACAAAAAATTCTATCCTCACACGTTCAAGACCCTAAAAACATCATATTTCTTTAGTCTGAAGTAATAGAATATCTCTGTCATAGATTATGTGGCTAAATTCATGAATTTAGTATTCTTTGCACCAGAGGTTTCATCTAGTGCGTCCTTGAAGGCACGCATATATGAATCAGTGATAAGGCAAGAGATTCACTCAAATATTGTGGTGCTTTGTATTATTGATTATATAGAGATGTTGAATAGAGAACCAGTGGCTGAACAGGATATCTCAGGATCTATGGGATAATGAATTATCATGATACCTATGGGAAATGGGGGGAATTCAAATTTTGGGATCAAGAAAAAGAGGGAAACCTGTTTTTAGGTTAGGATTAGAGATCGAAATCAAATGGAGAGATCAGTGAACCTTCCTCTATAACCCAAGAGAAAATAGGGTTGTTTACAATGTGGTTTTCTTGACCACAGGAAGTGACAGTGTACAACACAACCAAGAGAATGCCATAACTACAAGAATATGGGTCATCTTTGACACTATTATCACAGTGCTCTGAGGTCAAGTGCTCGAGACACTTCTCAAGTGTCATAAGAATCTTATGCATCGACTAGATGAGGGTAAAATAATTAGACTACTCATTAGAATATAGTTATCCATGGTGATTATAGGAAAACCATGACTCCTCATCAAGGGAAATCTCATCAACGCAATAAGGAGAAGATGACAGCAACGAAGCAATTGTATGGAGCTGATCAGATGATGGTAGATGATCTAGTTGGACCATCTATGGTGAGACGTACGATTCTTTTGAATTCTACCCTTGTGCAAGTGTTATTTTATATAAGTGAATTTCATTCCTTAATTTCTTCTCATGTTATTTATTTTCTAAGTTTAAAATTAGAGATGATACCTTCCATGTTAAAATGTCAAACTCCTCTTGGTAAAAGAGATTGTTGATCCTTTGTGTTTAGATCATGTTTTATAACTATGGATGTATTTGAACTGAAATGGGACTTCTCAATATTGAATATGGATGTCTTTGATGTAATATTGGGTATGGATTGGTTGAAAATATTCAAGAATCACATCGACTGTTATAGTAGAACAGTTAGTTTCACAATTTAGGACACCATAGAATGTCTCTTCAGAGGAGAAGGGGTTGTAAATATAGGTGAAATAGAATTATTGGAAACAGAAGTGGGAACGATATCTTACCAGTTGGCAGGATTGACTTTTACATCAATGGAATAGATCAAGGATAACCATTTTCCAATAGTCAAAGATAAATTTTTAGATTTCTTTCCCAAGAACTTCTCAGATTTACCACTTATAAGGGAAGTGGAGTTTACAATTGATCTACTTCCGAGGACTGGTCCTATTTCCCTTCTATATTATAGTATGGAACCAACATAATTAATGGAATTGAATGTATAATTGGAGGATATGGAATGAAAAGGTTTCATTCAGCCAAGTATGTCTCTATGGGCATCACCAGTGTTGTACGTAAATATAGAAAATGGAACCATTCAACTATGCATTGATTATCATAAGCTTAACCAAGTTATGATAAAGAATATATATCCACTTCCACACATTGATGATATATTTGATCAATTTAGGGGAACTCAATGGTTCTCTAAAATTTACTTGCAATCAAGATATCATCAATTGTGGTTTAGAAGGAGGAAATTCCAGAGACAACTTTCAAAAGCAGATATGGACACTACAAATATGTATTCATTTCTTTCGGTATAATGAATGCATGAGTGGTATTTGTGGAACTAATGAATCAGATATTTTATAGATATATATATTCTTTTTTGTCATGTTTGTGGATAATATATTGGTGTATTCAATTACAAGGGCTGATCATGAGTAACACTTAGTGACAGTGTTGGAAATTTTGAGAGACCATCATTTTTATACCAAACTATAAAATTGTGATCATTGGATAAAAAATCTGTGTTTTCGTGGCCATATAATTTCGGAAAAAGGTGTTTATGTGGATATAGAAAAGATAGAAGCTGTTATCTCTAGGAAACTCCTGAAAAATTTCTTTGAGATAAAATGTTTACTTGGTCTTTCTGGTTATTACTAATGCTTTATGGGTGAATTTTCATTACTTTCCTCACCTATGAAAGATTTGAAAAAGAAGAATGTATCATTTTGATGGACTAAGTAATTTCATAAGTGCTTCCATGAGATAAAGGTCCGTATTATATAAGAACCTATCTTGATTTTTCTATAATCAGGATAGGGGTACGTGGTGTATTGTGATGCTTAGGGATTTGGGTTGGGATGTGTTCTCATGCAAGGAGACCATGAGGTTCCTTATTCTTCAAGGAAATTGACAGTTCATGAGAAGAATTACCAACACATTATTTAATGTTAGTTGCATTTTTTCGTTCCTTGAAGACTTGGCATCACTATCTCTTTGGTGAGAAATTTGTTTTGTTCACGGATCATAAGAGCATGAAACATATTTTATCACAATGGTATTTAAATCTGATGCAAAGAACATGGATAGAGTATCTCTAGATTCTTGAATTTGACTCAATGTATATATCGAGAAAAGGTAATTTGGTGGTCGATGCATTAAGTAGAAATTCATATGTGCAATTGGAAAATGAAGCTTCAAATGAATGGAATTTTATGTCAGTCCTAGCCGACATGCATGTGGAATGTGATGATTGAGGTGATGTTGTAGTTTCCTTTTTAGATTTTGACATTCCTGATTTGGTAAAGATGGTCAAAGAGGCATAAACATCTAATGCATAATTCCTGGTTATGAGTTCAAAACTCAATGGTGGGGAGACCATTGAGGGCTAAAAACTTGATGGGAGTTCAGTTTTGTGTTTCAAATATCTTATGGATGTACCTATATCGTTTTAGTAAAAAATTATTAATGCTTACCACTATTCCATATGGGTTATACATCCAAGTATATAGAAGATGTATAAGACATTTAAGGCATAGTTTTTATGGAGTGGGAAAAAAATTATCTGAGTTTGTTTCAAACTACTTAACTTATCAGCAATTTAAGGTATAGAATCAATGACTAGTGGATTTGTTGTAGTCTTTACCAACTCTAGTGTGCAAATGGGAGCAGATAGTGATGTATTTTGTTATAGGCCTACCAAAAAAGGTTCAGAAACACTATTCCATATGTGTAATAGTTGATTGGCTCACAAAGTTGGCCCATTTCATTCTGATTTTTGAAACTCATATGGTGGAGAATATGTTTAGAATCTATATCCAATATGTGTTAAAGAGACATGGAATACTAGTCTTGATATTCTCATACAAAGATATGAGGTTCACATCTTTTTTCTAAAAATCCTTACAGAATTCCCTTAGGACTCAGTTGACTATGGGTATGGTGTATCATCCTTAGATGGATGGAAAATACGAAAGGATGATACAGACATTAAAAGACATGTTTTGGGCGTGTGTAATGGATTTTGGTGGTTCATGGGAGAAGCATATACCCTTAGTAGAATTATCATATAATAACAATTATCATGCTCCAATACATATGGCTTCATTTAAAGCGTTGTATGGTCATCCTTGTCATTCTCCACTATGTTGGGTGGAAATAGGTGAGACGTCACTAGTTGGGCTGATCCTTATCCATGAAATGATGGAGAAGATTCAGTTGATTAGAAAGAGGATTTAGATAGCTTGAATTCATCAAAAATCATATAAGAATCATCTCTAAATACCATTGTCGTTCTTGGTGAGTGATCATGTGTTTTTGAGGATCTCTTCAAGGCTTGGAAATTGTCATTTTGGGAAGCATGGAAAGTTATCCCCTCAATATATTATCCATTTAAAGGTACTGGAATGAGTTGGAGTGGTGGAATATTGGTTGGAATTTCCACCATAGTTCAGTTTGGTACATACTATGTTCCATGTATCTCAGATGAAAAAGTATAATCCTAATCCTGACCATGTGATCAGATGGGATCACAATGACCTAGATCTTGATGCTTCATTGGTACATATCCATATTTAGATTTTGGATAAGTAAGATAAATTATTGTGTTGAAAAATCATCGGTCTAGTATGGGTTTTATGGAAATATGGTCAGATTTAGTTAGAAAATTGGGAATGAGAGATGTAAATGAAAGAGTAATAGTCGGACCTCTTTCAGGGTAGTGATGGTTTTCTACTTCCCATGGACGGAAATACTAATGGTTGGGAAAATGTAGTGACCCCATTTTCTGGTATTTAGCCCTTAATTTGTGCTTTTTATTTTTATAAAGTGTAACGGTGAAGGATGAGATGTTTGGTAGAACTTTTGATATGTTTTGGGGGGAAGAGGATGTGTACGGGCTGCACACAATATGTCTAAACCTTGCATAAATCCTAAGATAAACTATGCATAGTATCAGTTTTGAGGTAGTAGCTTCATTGGAGTAGGTGGTTAGGGAATCCATGTGGGGATGCCATGAAATGTTTTCCTTAAAGCCGTATCTAACTCACTATTAGTGCACGGTTTGTCTCATCTTGGAGTCTTTAGTTTCTCTTCCACTATTTACTTTGATAGTTTCTTTGTTTTCTTATGTATTACACTTTGGTGTGGTTTTGATATAAATGAAGTGGTTGACTTGTCTTTTATTTATTCATTCATCATATAGTGAGTTGTTTAGTTATGGTTTGTTGGCTAATGGTTTTATTTCTAAAAGGGTAAATCATCTCCCACTTGTATTTGAAACCATTTGACATTTATTGTCAGCCTTTTGCATCTTGGGGATGTCTCTTAAGGCCAATTAGTGATTCATTGTATTCTCAAGAAAATGACAATAAGTGGGACATTACAAATGGTTTCAGTTTTTTCGATCCAAAATATTGTTTGAGATAAGTGGTATCATCTTATTCCTTCCCTTACAAAACAAGTAGTCATTAGTTTTATTGGTCTTGGAGTTGAAATTAATTTTTTCCTATTCCTTGGGTTGTGATATTAGAAAGGAATATAATTTTTAGGACTTGAAATGTATATCATAAAAAGACGTAGCAAACCTTTTTATGCTGAACTTCAAGTTACTAGGGGATGGGTACATAAATGTTTTGGAGACACTTATAAGATTATGGAAATCTCATTATCATTAGTTTATCCAATGAGACGAGCATGAAATTCATTGTAGTGGAATTAATTCCCACTAGGATTTCATATTTCATTGGATTAATTATTTATGTTTTATGAAAAGTTGCTGATTTTTTAAAATCATGAGATCATTTTTAAATGAAAGGCTTTGAAAAGATCATGGTTGAAGTATTTTGAAAGTGGTTTGATATTCAAAAACAAAGTTGAATGTTTTCAAAAATGGTGGATTTTGGAAAGAAATGTTGTGATATCTAATGTACTAGAATTTGAAATTTTAATCCATCAGTTTCTAGAGATTGATACGTATGAGTTTGTTGTTTGTTCAGAGAATGACACCCAATAGACGTCATAGAAACCAACTGGAATAATCTATGGAGAATGTGGTTTCCCCTGAGTTATAGGTGAACAAATAGTTGGTTTTGAGTATCATCTAGGCATTCCAAGATGTGAACTTGGGGATCTGGAGGGATGAGCCAAGGCATGTGGATCATTCCATCTAGTTCATGAAGCAGAATCCTCTCATCTTCCAAGGTGATTCGGAACCCAAAAAGGTAGAGGTGTGACTAAAGAATATGAATCGTATCTTTGATTTCATCAGTACACTAGCCACATATATGCTCGAGTATATTACAAGATAGTTTTGGGAAATAGTGCTTAATGCCAAGGGGGATCAAGGCCAAAGTTGTGAGGATTTTAAGAATTTTTCAACAAAAAATTCTATCCTCACATGTTCAAGATCATAAAAACATCATATTTCTTTAGTCTGAGGTAATAGAATCTCTCTTTCATAGATTATGTGTCTAAATTCATGAATTTAGTATTCTTTGCACCAGTTGTTTCATCTGGTGCGTCCTTGAAGGCACGCATATTCGAATCAAGGATAAGGCAAGTGATTCGCTCAAATATTGTGGTTCTTTGTATTATCGATTATATAAAGATGGTGAACAGAGAACTAGTGGATGAACAGGATATCTCAGGATCTATGGGATAACGAAGTATCATGACACCTATTCGAAATGGAGGGAATTCAAATTCTGTGATCAAGAAAAAGAGGGAGACCTATTTTTAGGTTGGGAGCAGAGATCAAAATCAAATGGAGAGATCAGTGAACGTTCCTCTATAACCCAAGAGAAAATAAGGCTGTTTACATTGTGGTTTTCTTGACCACATGAAGTGAGAGTGTACGAAAAAACCAAGATAATGCCATAACTACAATAATATGGGTCATCTTCAGCACTATTATCACAGTGCTCTAAGGTCAAGTGCTCGAGACACTTCTTAGGTGTCGCAAGCATCTTATGCATCGACTGAATGAGGGTAGAATAATTAGACTACTCATTAGAATAGATTTATCCATGGTGATTACAGGAAAACCATGACTTCTCATCAAGGTAAATCTCATCAAGTCAATAAGGACAAGATGAAAACAACGAATCAATTATATGGAGCTGATCAGATGATGGTTGATGATCAGGTTGGACCATCTATGGTGAGAGGTACAATTCTTTTGAATTATACCCTTGTGCAAGTTTTATTTGATATAGGTGAATTGAATTCCTTAATTTCTTCTCATTTTATTTATTTTCTAAGTTTAAAAGTAGATATGATACCTTCCTTGTTAAAACGTCAAAATCCTCTTGGTAAAAGAGATTGTTGATCCTTTGTGTGTAGATCATGTTTTATAACTATGGATGTAGTTGAAATGAAATGGGACTTCTCAATATTGAATATGGATGTATTTTATGTAATATTGGGCATGGATTGGTTGAAAATATTAAATAATCACATCGACTGTTATAGTAGAATAGTTAGTTTCACGATTTAGGATGGCATCAAACGTCTCTTTAGAGGAGAAAGGGTTGTAAATATAGGTGCAATAGACTTATTGGAAACAGAATTGGGAATGATCTCTTACCAGTTAGTAGGATTGACTTCAGCATCAATGGAAGAGATCAATAATAATAGTTTTGCAATAGTCAAAGATAAATTTTTATATTTCTTTCCCAAGAACTTCTCAGATCTACCACTTATAAGGGAAGTGGAGTTTACAATTGATCTCCTTCCGAGGACTGGTCCTATTTCCCATATATCATATAGTATGGAACCAACATAATTAAGGGAATTGAAAGTAAAATTGGAGTGTATGGAATGAAAATGTTTTATTTATCCAAGTATGTCTCTATGGGAATCACTGGTGTTGTATGTAAATATAGAAAATGTAACCATTCAACTATGCATTGATTATCATAAGCTTAACCAAATTACTATAAAGAATATATATCCACTTCCATGCATTGATGATATATTTGATCAATTGAGGGGAACTCAATGGTTCTCAAAAATTTACTTGTGATCAGGATATCATCAATTGTGGTTTGGAAGGAGGATATTCCAAAGATAGCTTTCAAAAGTAGATATGGACACTATGAATACATATTCATTTCTTTAGGTCTAACGAATGCACCAGTGGTCTTTTTGGAACTAATGAATCAGATATTTTAGAGATATATTGATTCTTTTTTGTCATGTTTGTGGATAATATATTGGTGTATTCAAGTATAAGGGCTGATCATGAAGAACACTTAGTGACAGTGTTGGAAATTTTGAGAGACCGTCCTTTTTATACCAAACTATAAAAGTGTGATCTTTGGATAAAAAATCTGCATTTTCGTGGCCATATAATTTCTGAAAAAGGTGTTTATGTGGATATAGAAAAGACCGAAGCTGTTATCTCTTGGAAACTCCTGAACAATTCCTTTGAGATACAATTTTTTCTTGGTCTTTTTGGTTATTAATGATGCTTTATGTGTGACTTCTCATTACTTTCCTCACCGATGAAAGATTTGAAAAAGAAGAATGTTTCATTTTGATGGAATGAGGAATTTCATAAGTCCTTCCATGAGATAAAGGTTCGTCTTATATAATAACCTATCTTTATTTTTATAGAATTAGGATAGGGGTACGTGGTGTATTGTGATGCTTTGGGATTTGGGTTGAGATGTGTTATCATGAAAGGAGACCATGAGGTTGCTTATGGTTCATGGAAATTGATATTTCATGAGAATAATTACCAACACATTATTTGAAGTTAGTTGCAGTTGTCCATTCTTTGAAGACATGGAATCACTATATCCTTGGTGAGAAATTTGTTGTGTTCACAGATCATAAGAGCATGAAACATATTTTATCACAATGGTATTTGAATCTGATGCAAAGAAGCTGGATGGAGTATCTCCAGATGCTTTAATTTGACTCAATGTATACATCGAGAAAAGGTAATTTGGTGGTCGATGCATTAAGTAAAAATTCATATGCGTAGTTAGAAAAGTAAGCTTCAAATGAATAGAATTTGATGTCGGTCCTAGACGACATGCATGTGGAATGTGATGATTGAGGTGATGTTATAGTTTACTTTTTAGTTTTTTACATTCCTGATTTGGTAAATATGGTCAAAGAGGCACAAACATCTGATGCAGAATTCCTAGTTATGAGTTCAAAACTCAATGGTGGGGAGACCATTGAGGGCTAAAAACTTGATAGGAGTTCAGTTTTGTGGTTCAAATATCATATGGATGTACCTATACCTTGTTAGAAAAAAATTATTAATTCTTACCACTATTCCATACGGGTTATACATCCTGATGTAAAGAAGATGTATAATACATTAAAGGCATAGTTTTTATGGAGCGTCAAAAAAGAAGAAAGTATCTGAATTTGTTTCAGACTACTTAACTTTTCAGCAAGTTAAGGTAGAGCATCAATGAATAGTGGGTCTGTTGTAGTCTTTACCAATTATAGTGTGCAAATGGGAGCAGATGGTGATGTATTTTGTTACAGGCCTACCAAGAAATGTTCAGAAACACTATTCTGTATGTGTAATAGTGGATTGGCTCACAAAGTTAGCCCATTTAATCCTGATTTTTGAAACTCATTTGGTAGAGAATCTGTGCAGAATCTATATCCAAGAGGTGGTAAAGAGACATGGCATACTATTCTTGATAGTCTCGTACAAAGATATTAGGTTCACATCTTTTTTTTGAAAATCCTTACAGAAATCTCTTAGGAATCAGTTGACTATGGGTATGGTGTATCATCCTTTGATGGATGGAAAATACAAAAGGATGATACAGACATTGGATAACATGTTGTGAGCGTGTGTAATGGATTTTGGTGGTTCATGGGAGAAGAATATAACCATAGTATAATTCTCATATAATAACATTTATCAGGCTTCGATACATATGGATTTGTTTAAAGCATTGTATGGTTATCCTTGTCGTTCTCCACTATGTTGGGTGGAAACAAGTGAGACATCGCTAGTTGGGCTGGGCCTTATCTAAGAAATTATGGATAAGATTCATTTGATTAGAAATAGGATGAAGACAGCTTGAAGTCATAAAAAATCATATAAGGATCATCTCAAAATACCATTGTTGTTCTCAGTGAGTGATCATGTGTTTTTGAGGATCTCTTCAAGGCTTGGACATTTTCATTTTGGTAAGAATGGAAAGTTATCCCCTTGATATATTATCCATTTCATGGTTTTGTAATGATTTGGAGTGGTGGAATATCGGTTGGCATTCCCACCATAGTTCAGTTTGGTACATACTATATTCCATGTATCTCAGATGAAAAAGTATAATCCTGATCGTGACCATGTGATCAGATGGGATCACAATGACCTAGATATAGATGCTTCATTGGTACATATCTAGTTATATATTATGTATAAGTAAGATAAATTATTGTGTGGAAAAATCATTGATCTATTATGGGTTTTATGGAAACATGGTCAGATTTAGGAAGAAAATTGGGAATGCGAGATGTAAATGAAAGAGTAATAGTCAAACCTCTTTCGGGGAAGTGATGGTTTCTACTTCCCATGGACGGAAATACTAATGTTTGGGAGAATGTATTGCCCCCAATTTCTGGTATGTAGCCCTTAATTTGTTCTTTTTATTTTATAATGTGTAATGGTTAAGGATAGGAGATTTGGGATAACTTTTGATATGTTTTGGGGGGAAAAGAGGACACATACGGGCTGTACACGGTTTGTCTAAACCTTGCATAAATCCTAAGAGAAACCATGCATAGTAGCAGTTTGAGGTAGTAGCTTCAGCAGAGTGGGTGGTTAGGGAATCCATGTAAGGAGGCCATGAAATTTTTTCCTTAAAGTAGTATCTAACTCACTATTAGAGCACAGTTTGTCTAATCGTATGGTCTAACCAAGAACAGAGTCAAATTTAGATCCTAAAAAATAGGATATCAATTTTTTTCCTATAAATCCCTTGTTTTTTATCCTTGGAGTCCCTAACATGAGATTAATCTCCATTTAAGGTAGTAGAACCTCTCTCAAGTGATTTGGAATCAATTATATTCCCTCCCTTGATGTTTTCAAGACAGATTCTTGTAGTAAGTGTTGTTCTTCACCGTTCTTGTTCTATTTCTTAGATCTTGTAAGATATAATTCTCCTCTAATATCGATTTCTTATATCTATATCCATTAGAGGTATATCTAATTTACTGAATTCCCAATATGATAATATTTGGTCTTTTTTATGGTAGGAGAAGATATCTAAGGCAGTTTCATGGAGAATCAACCCAGTTTTCTTTACCATTCTTCATCCATTTTGGTTTTCCTCAAAACCTTCATGGTAGGAGGATTCACTCTTACATCATATTAGTATAACTAAATTACATGGCCTCAAATTTATTGATTTTTGTGTATTTATTATAAATTGGATGTTTTATGATTGTTTGAAATGATTTTGGTGATGGTTGTGGAAATCTAGAAAATTGGTTCTTGTGAATGAAGTGTCTGATTCTTGATTTTAAAATGAAGTTTTGAAATGGGATTTTCTATAATTGTTGGAAAATGGATTTGATGAATGTTTTTTCAATAAAAGTAATGGTTTTATTTAAATTAAATGGTTGAATGGAATTGTTTCTTTTAATGGTTTTCAAAAAAAATAATGGTTTTATTGAAATGGTTTGAATTGATTTATTTGAATGGTTTTGACATATATGGGCTTTGTGAGTTCATGTTCAATGTGCCCCTAAATAAGGTAAATTTACTATTGGGGTAAAATGTATGTGAACCTGAATCAGGGGTGTGTATCATTGGGATATAAGGTGATTGGATGAGAGACCACTCATGAGTATGGAACTTTTAAAAAAAGCATGCATGAGTGGGTGTGATGTGAACCATGGGATGGTCATGCCAAAAAGGATATTGATAAATGGTTTTAAATCCTTGATTGTTTTTTTTCTAGAAATATGACTTACTATAAAATGGTTTGAAATAGAACTTGTTTACCTTTGGTTATAAATGGTTTTGAAACTTTTTTATATTTAGTAATAAACTATTTGGAGAAAAAAAATTATATAAACTCTTTTATATAAATATTGATAAACTTTCTATACTACTAGAATGAGTAGAGAAGTAATTGGGTAAAGCCTACTAAATTTTATACTCACCCCTACTTTGTAAATTTGGTTCTTTTATAGATTTTATCTTCTAGGACATGGGAAAAGGTAAAGTGTCACACCTTTTTAGCACCACCTCTTGATATGTGGGCTGCTCAGTGATTTTGGAGCTTGGAGCTTGTGGAGCATGGAGAACTATGGTCATTTTGGGGTCTTTATTTTCTCTTCCATTATTTACTTTTATAGTTTTTTTGTCTACTATTTTAGTACACCTTGGTGTGGTTTTGATATAAATAAAGTGGTTTACTTTTCTTTTATTTATTTATGCATCATATAGTGAGTTGATGGTTATTGTTTATTGGCTAATGGTTTTATTTATAAAAGGGTAAATCATCCCCCACTTATATCTAAAACCCTTTGGCATTTATTTCCAACCTTTGGCATCTTGGGGATGTCTCTTAAGGCCAAGTATTTATTCATTATATTGTCAAGACAATTAGAATAAGTGGTTCATTACAAGTTGGTTTTTATTATAATAATAGCTTTCACTCAAGAATCTAGATGGATAATTATGAAGCCCTCTATGGGAATAAATATAGAGTTCAAATTTTCTAGAATTAAGTTGGTGTAATAAATCTATTGGGACTTGATATAAATAAATAAATGGTAGAGAAGGTTAAAGTCATTCAGAAACACATCAAGGAAGCTCAGATTCATCAGAAAAGTTATGCTGATAATCATCAGTGTGGTCTAGAATTTGAAGTTATTGAAATAGTGTTTATATTAATTTTTCCGTGGAATATGGTTATGAGATTCAGTAATAAAGGGAAACTAATCCCTAGTTATATTGGTCCCTTTGAAAATTCTTGATCATAATGGGATGGTAGTCTATCGGTTTGTGCTTCCACCAAACCTCTCTCAAGTCCATGATGTGTTCCACGTACCTCTCCTAAAGAATTAAATACCTCAACATTAACATGTACTGAATTTAGGGTTCATACCACTAGAGTAAGAAATTTCTTATGTGAAAAAAATAGTTGATATTTTGGATCATACAAAGAAAGTTCTATGATACCATACCGTTCACTTGGTCTTCTTTTTGAAAAAACCACCAATTTGAGGAATCTATGTGGGAACTTAAGGATATTTTGAGGATAAATTATCCTCATATTTTTGTATCATATTGATTAATTTTATGGGGAAATTTATTTTAAGGTTGTAGAATGTAACACCTTGAGTTTTTTTTATTTTTTTTCAAATAAATTAAATTTATTTGATAACTTGACTCACATGCAACACAAAGTTAATATTATGTCACATGAAAAAAAACATAATATTATATTACACACAACACTAGGTTATACTACATTACATGAAACACCAATTTATTCTTTTTTTAAATGAAAAACCAAGTTAATATTTCACTGCATGCAACCCTAGGTTAGCCTGCGTTACATACAACATTGAGTTTTAACAAAACCACGTTATATTATTAATATAGTTATTTAAACGCAACCATTATAACCTAGTAATTAAAACTAGGGATATAAATATTAATAAATACTTTTTAGAATATAAATTATAATTTATTTATATAAATTAAACATATTGATAAAAAAGTACTTAATTTTTTGTAAAGTTTTTACATTTTTTCAAAATATTATTTTCTCAAAAAAATGTTTTTGGTTTTTTCTTGTGAATATTAATAAAATTTAATTTTCACAATCTTATAAAATTCATCTTATAGAATAAAATTCATTTTTAGAGTCTTAATTTAAAAATTATCTTAGGGTTCTTCTTTTATTTTCTTCTAAAAAGTTTCATTTTTTGATGAATAATGGAAAATACTGAATTTTAATTGAAAAATTAATTTTTTATTTAAGTTAGTTATAAAATTAAATTATATTAAATTGGTTTTAAATTAAAATTAGTTCAATTATACAACCATTAATCTAATTTAGGTCTTTATAATCAATTTCATATTGACGTTTTATATAAAAACACTGTAAACTTTTGAACATTTTCTCTTAAAAATCCGACTTTCTTATCGTGTCCGTGGGATTGATTTTAAATTAAAATTTTAAAATTTTTTGAAATGAATTTGGAAGAATGGATTCCCTATTTTGAATCATAATAATCAATATTATCTAATAATATTAATTTAATTTTTAACCAAAATTAATAGTGAAAAATTAAAAATTAATTATCATGGTAAAGGTAAAAATGGGTTTACTGAGAGTTAAACTAAGAAGGTAAGGGTTTAAATGACTATAAAACTTTAAAACATCCTATTTTATAGCCATATTTCAATATTATACTTTCCAAGTTTTAAGATATGGTCATTTGGAAGCTTTTATCTTGGGAATGACCTTTTTATTTTAGATTCTTTTGGGAAATTTCCAAGTGGTTTCCAAGTGGGTTTCTTTCCCCATATTATAAAATTCCACCACCAAACTAAACTTATTCACACCTATAAATCCATATAGTTCAACCAAAACCTAGAAAATTTATGGCATCTTGCCTTTTTATTACATAACTTTTCATTACATTTTACAAATAGAGGATCATTAAAGTCTAGTGTCTTAGAAATCATGAACATAATACATGAAAAAAACATAAACAATTCTTCTAAACCACTCGTAAGGCTTCATCATAGTTTAGTACCTTGTAAAATTACAAAATCTCATATCCTAGAGACATACTTCAAAGGAAAGGGTGAGCAGAAGGCTTAGTAAGGAAAACAAGTGAAACAGTTGACATGTGATCTTGAGCAATATTAATAAGAAAATGATAAAAGTCATAAAGACATGAGCAATGGAAGAATAGGAATATCATAATAATAATAACTTGAATAATAACTTTAATATATCTCTATAACATTTCATTTATACATTCATGAACATATCACCAAGTTTTATCCCCGAGGTGTCATAAAAATTACCAAGGTTATTCACCAAGGTATCGTGAAACTTGTCATCTATATAGATTAAATTATTTACCCAATACATTAGAGAAATATCAGGGTGAACCCTTACTATTTATTTATTTTTATGTGAGGAACATATATAATAATTAAACATCTCATAAATATCCCAAAGAGAGTAAAATAAATGGGTTTCACTTCAAAATCGTGACGTTTTAAAAGTTCTTAAAAATAAGATCGTTATGTCATTTATAACCCATGGAAAGGGAGTGAGGGTTACATGTATATCAATTATAGAATCAAATATATAATTTTTTTATCTATTAACACCCATAGAAACTAAATAGTTCAGGGTATTCACATAAATAAAACAAGATAATTCCTTGAGAAAAAGAGAGAGAAATTTTGAGACGAAATTTCTACAGCATAACAACTATATAACATGGTTCTAGAAAATAATATAAAGAGAGGGGACAAGGTTATCCCATCAATAAATGAATCATTTTAAAGTATATTTGCATAATAAAAAGAAATAAGATCATGGTGTGGAAAATTTAATGACACACCACATGAAATGGAAACTAGCAATGAAAGAGAAAGTGCCGTTTCTTTTATGAAAATTTGACAGCCTAACGGCGTCACATAAAAATTAAGAAAATAAATAGATGAGAGAGAAAATGTTATATCATCATTTGAAAATTAAATGGACAGTATTAAATATATATAAGAACAATACCCCTAATAATAAAATGGAACTATAAGACATAACATAAAGGAAGTCATGACTTAAAAGAGGAGGGCGAAAGGTTCCCTTATCGTGAAGAGTAACTTTGAAAGATTGATGGTCGGGACCTTGGGAGGCTTGAGGGAACCTTGGGAGGACTCATTGAGAGTTAAGAAGACCATAACATAGTTTATGAGGATTTTGGAATGAAATGAATGAGGGAAATGGCTTGGTATTTATAGGAAAAATGAGGGAATAAATTATCAATTTCCAAGGAACACCTCATTGGTGGAATTTGCAAAACCATGGGCTTACCCATGGTATTTTCCAATTTTATTGGCCCCTTGGGACACCTCGTAGAATATATCACTTTTAATAAGTCGACCAGAAAGATTAAATCATTATTACATCATTAATGATGTCATTAAACACCCGAAACTCAAAACTGTATTTTTATTATTCACCAAAAATTCAATTGTTTCAAAAAAATCCCAAAAATTCACTATAACTTAATATTGATTTTCTGAATTCAAAAATGAACTCCATTTTATGAAAATAATTTTCTAAATATTTTTAATTTAATTTTTAAGTAAAATCATTATTTATTCCAAAAAATAACTCTAAAACTATAATTCGTTTTGTAATCCCTTAAGAAAGTAATCAAGGTCCCATAAAATTATCGTATAAACAAAAGACAATAAATTAACAATTTGTGATTATATTTTATGAAAATAAATTTACATTTTAAATTATAAAATTAATTATAAAATTTTAAATAAAATATTTATGACATACAAAAATACCAAAACATATACTATGATCGTTTTTCACTTTTAATATGTCTAAAATGTATTTATACATTCATGGATGAAGTTTCTATTTTTTGGTCGATTTACTATTCATTACTATTCATACATGTATGTTACTATTCATACTTTACTATTCCCTAAAAAACAAGTTGATCTTATTAGACTCTAAATTTCTTACTGAACACAACTGCAAAAGACTATTTTTTGAAAATCAATTCACATTATTAATTATTTAAAGTTTACATAAATATTTTAAAATACCCTTTTTCCAAAATTCATTAGTAATATGGAAGTATAGATTCATCCTACATTTATCTAGATATTTGAAATTCACAAACTTTATCATAAGAAGAAATAACAATTTTATTTATATAAAATTATTATATAAAGAAGCTAAGGTCTCATTACATATCCCCTTATAACACCAGCATAGGACCTAAGTGTAAGGTGTGCTATGATGATAGAATCTTGGGGTGGCTCGAACAACATTTCCCGAGTGGTGATTTCTATTAGCTTGAACATCTCCCTTAGGTGATTCCATTCAAGCTTCATATGTTGAAGTTCAGGTTGGGCTTGGTCCAGATCAAAAACCAGTGATTCTACCTCCTTCCCAAGCTCCGATAGTTGGGATTCATATGTCCTGAGTCTACTGGATGAGTCCATTCAATCTTATTTCTGTATTAATTAACCAAGAAAACAATATTTATTAAAACACAATGTTAATATTATAGTTTCCAATGATCATATTGACACAGGGTCATATAAAAATTAAAACCCAATGGTCTCATTTTAATTATACCCACTTCATTAATTGAAGGATATAGTTTTGTTGAGTATAAAAATAAAATAACACACAAATTTTGGAAACAAATATAATTAAGAAATTTGGGTCATTACATTCTTACCCCTTAAGAAATTTCATCACCCAAATTTTATCTCGTACCCTCTGATGAGAAAAGGTGTGAGTACTTCTGTCTCATAGACTCCTCTGTTTCCCACATGGCTTCTTCACATTTTTGGTTCATCCCCAATACCTTAACAAGGTGGGTAGTATTGTTGCATAGAACCATGTCTCTGCGATCCAAGATCTCCACCAGCTGCTCCTCAAAAGAGAGGTCATGTTCCAATTGTACCACCTATGTATTTAGTACATGTGAAGGGTTTGGTAAGTACTTCATTAAGAGGGATACATGGAAGACATCATGAACATGTGCTAGATTTAGAGGAAGTGCAAGCTGATAGGCCACTGCTCCCACACGATCAATGATTTCATAAGGGCCAATGTTCCTAGGGCTGAGCTTCCCTTTTTTTCCCAAACCTCATGACTCTCTTCCTAGGTGAAATCCGAAGAAAGAATTTGTCACCAACATCAAACTCCAATTCCCTTCGACGGTTGTCGACATAGCTCTTTTTCTGACTTTGAGTAGCCTTAATGTGTTGCTGGATGGCATGGAACTTTTCTATCATCTCTTGCATAAGATCTGGCCCAAAAGGTTTTCTCTCACCAGCTTCATCCCAACAAGTATTAGTTCTACATCGCTTCCCATATAGAGCTTCATAGGGTTTCATTTTAATTCTCAAGTGGAAGTTGTTGTTGTAAGAGAAATAAACTAAAGGTAGATGTTGATCTCATCCACCTTTAAATTCCATTGAGCATGTTTTCATCATTTCCTCGAGTGTTTGAATAGTTATTTTATATTGGACATCGGTTTGGGGGTGATAAGTCATACCAAAATTCAATTTAGTGCTCAAAGATTATTGAAGACTTCTCCATAATTTTGATGAACCTTGGATCATGATCAGATATGACAGAAAGTGGAACTCCATGCAGCCTTACCACTACCTTCATGTAAATCCTAGAAAGTTTATCAAGAGATAAATCTTCCCGAATGGAGATAAAATGGGCATTCTTGGTGAGAAAGTCCACAATAACCCATATTGCATTGTTTGCTTTAGAATTTATTAGGAGACCATTGACAAAGTCCATAGTCATATTTTCCCACTTCCATGCTGGTATGGGTAGTGGTTTAAATATCCCTTTAGGAATTTGTCGCTCCACTTTCACTTACTGATATACCAGGTACCTTGATGTGTATTCAGCAATCTCTCTTTTCATATTATCCCACAAAAATGATCAGGAAGGTCCTTACACATTTTTGTGCTACCTAGATGTATAGAGAAAGTAGAACTATGAGCTTCATCCATGTGATCCTTTATTTCTGGAATATATGGAACACATAGTCTTGAACGAAATTTCAGTACACCTTCTTGATCAGTATTGAACTCTAGAAACTTCCCATCCTTCACAGCCTCAAACTTCTTCTATAACAAATGATCTTCTTTTTGAGATTTTTTTATCTTATCTATTAATAACGGTTGAGAAATCATTTGGGTTAAGGTTGATGATGTCCCTTCCATTATAATTCCCATGTCCAGTTTTACTAGGTCATTGATCAAAATATCTCTTTGAATCCTCATAATGGACAGAAAAACTATGTCTTTTTTGCTTAATGCATCGGTGAATTTGTTTTCTCTTTGGGGATGATAATGAATTGAAAAATCATAGTCTTTAATAATTTTAAAACATCTCCTTTGTCTCATGTTCAATTCCTTTTGTGTAAAAATATACATCAAACTTTGATGGTCTATGTATATATCGCATTTATCCCCATAAAGATAGAGCCTCCATATCTTCAGAGCAAAAACAACCACAGCCATCTCCAGATCATGCGTAGGATAGTTCTGCTCATGAGCCTTTAACTGTCGAGATGCATAAGCAATGACCTTGTCATTTTTCATGAGGACGCACCCAAGATCTTTCATAGATGCATCGCTAAAAATAACAAATCCTTCTCCACTTGAGGGAAGAGTTAACATGGGTGCAATAACCAATCTCTTCTTCAGCTCTTGGAAACTTTCCTCACACTCCTTTGTCCAGATGAACTTGACCCATTTTTGAGTTAACTTGATTAATGGAATAGAAATTCATGAATTGTTTTTAACAAACCTCATATAATTTCCCACTAATCCAAGGAAACTATGAATCTCAGTTATTATTGTAGGATGAGGCCACTCCTCTACAACTTTTGTCTTTGCAGGGTCAACTATGATTCCTTCATTGGTAACAATGTTCCCTAAGAAAGAAACTAGTTGTAACCAGAATTCACATTTACTGAACTTTCCAAAAATCCACTCCTTCTGTATAGTTTGAAAAATAACCCTTAAATAATCCTCATGCTCCTCGCGACTTTTAGAATATATCAGAATATCATCAATAAAAACTACCACAAAGTTATCAATATAGTCCTTAAAGACTATATTCATCAAATCCATAAAAATAGAAGGTGCATTAGTCAGTCCAAAAGACATAACAACAAAATCAGAATGCCCATATCTTGATCGGAAGGCGGTTTATGGAATATCTTATTTCTTCACCCTCAATTGATGATAACCAGATTGAAGATCAATCTTAGAGAAGAATTGAGCCCCATGAAATTGGTCAAATAAGTCATCAATTCTTGGAAGAGGGTATTTGTTCTTTACTATGATCTCATTCAGTTCTCTATAATCAATGCATAGCCTCATCGATCCATCCTTATTCATCACAAAGAGATTAGGTGCTCCCCAAAGACAAACACTCAGTCATATAAACCCCTTCTCCAAAAGATCTTGGAGTTGTTTCATTAATTCCTCTAGATCCACATTTCCCATACTATATGTGGTCTTTGATATTGGATGATATCTAGGTACGAGTTCAATAGAGAATTCTACCTCTCTTTCTGGGGGAGGTCCAGGAAACTCCTCAGGAAATACATCAACGTATTCATGGATGATGGGGACATTTTCTATCCTCAAACTCTCATTTCCTTCTTCTTCTTCACCGATCAATTTGATAAAGAATAATATAGGAGGTTCTTATAGACAAAGATCAGGTTTAGATATCTATCCTTGGAAGATAACTATAGTTTTTTCATTTAGGACTTCTGAGATTTCCTTAATTCTGAATTTGATCTTAGAATTATACTTTGAGAGCCATTCTATCCCTAGTATAATGTTGAATTCCATCATGGGAATGACTACTAGATTTGTGATAAGATTGTGCTCACCAAAGTAAATACTAGATTTTTTAAACACTGACTATTCTTGGATAATCCCACCAGGAGTCTTGACTATTAACTCTATTTTTATCAAGTTGGGGGTTGATTCTAAATTCTTTGCAAACTAAGAGGAAATAAAGGAATGCGTAGAACCAGAATCAAACAAAGTACTTGCTAGTTTTGAGAGAACAATAAGAGTACCTACTACCACATCACCTGGAGCTTTAGCAGTCATGATAAAAAAAGCACAACCTTTCTCCATTGGCCTTTGTTGAGGCTGATAGTGTTTCCCCTCCATTGCCCTCAGATTTAGACAGTGATTGGAAAAGTTCCCAAGTTTTCCACACTTAAAGCACTGGACATCAGGTAGGGAATTCACCATCTTCCCTTTATCGTTAGTGTTTGTAAGTTTAGGTTTCACGTCACTACAACAATTCCCTACAATATGGCCATCTCTTCCACACTTGTAGCATTTCCCGCTCCCGAGCAGGCAGTTCCCCGAATGTTTCTTCCCACATTTATTATACGTGGGATGTTGCAATTGCTTGACTCATCTTCCCTAATCAAAGGTCATCCCTAATCTGGGCTCCATCGATATATTTTTTTCATTTTATTTATGAGACCAATGCATCTCACCAAACTACAGTTCAACTTTCATTGTAGTCCGTACGATCTCCTCATAGTTGTCATAGTCTCGGTTGGGTAGATTCTTCTGCAGATGAGGTCCCAGTCCACCAAAGAATCTATCAACCTTACCATTAGGATCCATGAAAAGTCATAAGGTATAATGGGAAAATCGTATAAATTTCATCTCGTAACTTCCCACATATTCATTCTCCTTCTGCTTTAGCTCGAGAAACTCCTTCTCCATTATTGTTCTCATGGAACGAGGGAAATACCTACTGAAGAAGATCCTTCTGAACTCTTCCCACCCTATAACTTCAACTACCACTCTTTGCCTCATGTTTTTAATCAGTTCCCACCAGTGATCAACTTCTCCCTCTAAGTGATAGACAGCCAGGGTGACCTTCTCTTGCTCTGAACAGTGGAGCATAGAAAATATCTTCTCTATAGAACTTATCCACTATTCAGCAATCAATGGGTCAGTCGATCCACTGAAGTTTAGTTGGCATTAACGCATAAAGGACTCAATATAATTTTTTTCCTTCATGGCGAGATCGGTCTCTCAGCTTGATTCAAGTTATTTCCCATAACATGAGTCAGTTGGTTCATCATTCGCATGAATTTTTCCATTTCGACTTCCATCAGAGGGTCATCAGCGCATGGTCCATTGCAGTCACCATTTGCACAGTTCCTCCTATTTCCCGCCATTTCTAAAATAATAAAACATTAGTGAGAAACTTATTTCATTTACGAATCTTTTAACAAAAAAGTATTTTATGTCTTAAAACTTCTTTAAACAATTACATTTCTCTATAAATCCTTCATAATGATTCATAAAAAGATTATGATTAACCAAACATATCCCTCGAGAGTATAGTAACCAAGAGTGTAGCAAGGCCCATTGTCATGTACTAGAATACCCCGGGTCAAGCCCAAAACTCCTTGTCAGATTTTTCACTCCTGGGTACCTCTGTGCCAGAGCCGCCTCTACCAGCTCATATCTAGATAGGGACGTATTTTCTTGATAAACCATTTACTCAATACTCAACAAAATACCATAAAGTTTTCCTATATTTAAAATTTTCTATAGTATTATTCCTAAATTTTTCATAGCGTAATTTCCATAAATAACTAAGTTATCCTTTGATACCAACTATGGCATCCCACATTTTTATTACATAACTTTTCATTACATTTTACAAATAGAGAATCTTTAAAGTCTAGTGTCTTAGAAATCAGAAACAAATACATGAAAACAATATAAAAATTATTCTAAACCACTCATAAGGCTTCATAATAGGTTCATCCTATGTAAAATTATTTCATATCATATCCTTGAGACATATATCAAAATAAAGGGTGAGTAGAATGCTCAGTAAGGAAAACAAGTGAAACAATTGACATGTGATCTTGATCAATATTAATAAGAACATGATAAAAGTCATAAAGGCATGGGAAATCGAATAATAGGAATATAATAATAAAAATAAATTGAATCATAACTTGAATATGTGGCTAAAACATTTCATTTAGTCATTTATGAACATATCACCATGTTTTATCCCCGAGGTGTCACAAAAATTACCAAGGTTATTCAACAAGGTATCGTGAAACTTTTCATCTCTAGAGATTAAATTATTTAACCAATACATTGGATCTCTATCAAGGCGCACCATTAATATATCTTTATTTTCTTGTGATATACATATGTCATAATCAAACATTTCATAAATCACCCAAAGAGAGTAAAATAAATGAGTTTCACTTCAAAATCGTGACGTTTTAAAAGTTCTTAAAAATAAGATCGTTATGTCATTTATAACCCATGGAAAGGGAGTGAGGGTTACATGTATGTCAATTATAGAATAAAATATATCATTTTTGTGTATCTATGAACACCCAAAGAAACGAAATATTTATAGGTATTCCCATAAATAAAACAAGAGAATTCCTTGAGAAAAAGAGAGAGAAATTTTGATATGAAATTTATGCAGCATAACGGCTATATAACATGGTTTTATAAAATAAAATAAAGAGAGGGGACAAGGGTATCACATAAATAAATGAATAATTTTATAGTAGAGGTACATAATAAAAATAAATAAGATCATGGTGTGGACAATTGAATGACACACCACATGAAAAGGAAACTTGCAAGGAAAGAGAAAGTGTGATTTCTTTTACGAAAATTCGCCAGCCTAATGGTGTCACATAAAAATTCATAAAATCAATTGATGAGAATGGAAAGGGTATCTCATAATTTGGAAACAAAATTTACTGTAGTAAATATATAGAAGAACAATCCCCCTCATAATAAAATGGAACTATAAGACATTACATAAAGGAAGTCATGACTTAAAAGAGGAGGGTGAAAGGTTCCCTTACCTTGAAGAGTAGCTTCAAAATCGTGAAGTTCGGGACCTTGGGAGGCTTGAGGGAACCTTGGGAGGAATCCTTGTAAGGTAAGGAGACCATAACTTCTTTGGGGAGGATTTTGGAATGAAATTAATGAGGTAAATGGCTTGGTATTTATAGGAAAAGTGAGGGAATAAATTATTAATTTCCAAGGGACACCTCATCGGTGGTATTTTCAAAACCATGGGCTTGCCCATGGTATTTTTCCATGGTATTGGACACTTGGGGAACCTCATGGAATATATCACTATTCATTATTCTATCAGAAATCTTACATCATTATTACATCATTAATGATGTCATTAAACACCTGAAACTCAAAACTCTATTTTTACTATTCACCAAAAATTCAACTGTTGCAGAAAAATCCCAAAAATTTACTCTAACCTAATATCGATTCTCTGAATTCAAAAATAAACTCCATTTAATGAAAATAATTTTCTAAATATTATTAATTTAATTTTTAAATAAAATCATTATTTATTCAAAAAAACAACTCTAAAACTATAACTCATTTTGTAATTCCTTAAGAAAGTAATCAAGGTCCCATAAAATTATCATATAACCATTAGACAATAAATTAAAAATTTATGATTAAATTTTATGAAAATAAATTTCCATTTTAGATTAAATAATTAATTATAAAATTGTAAATAAAATATTTATGACATACAAAAATACCAAAACTTAAACTATACTCATTTTTTTTACTTTTAAGATGTCTAAAATGTATTTATACATTCATGGGTGAAGTTTCTATTTTTTTGGTCGATTTTATATTCATTACTATTCATTACTATTCATATGGGTATGTTACTATTCATACTTTACTATTCACTAGAAATAAAGTTGATCTTATTAAACTCTAAATTTCTTACTGAACACAACTTCAGAAGACCATTTTTTTTAAATCAATTCACATTATTGATTATTTAAAGTTTACATAAATATTTTAAAATATTCTTCTCCCAAAATTCATTAGTAATATGGAACTATAAATTCATCTTACATTTATCCAGATATTTGAAATACATAAAACTTTATCATAAGAAGAAATAGAAATTTTATTTATATAAAAGGATTACACAAAGTAGCTAAGGTCTCGTTACATATCCCCTTATGACACCCGCATAGGACCTAAGTGTAAGGTGTGATATGGTGATAGAATCATGGGGTGGCTCAGACAACATTGCCCGAGTGGTGATTTCTATTAGCTTAAAATTCTCCATTAGGTGATTCCGTTCAAGATTCATATGTAGAAGTTCGTATTGGGCTTGGTCCAGAGCAAATCCCAGTGATGCTACCTCTTTCCCAAGATCTAACAGATGGGCTTCATATGGCCCGAGTCTACTAGATGAAGCCATTAAATCTTATATCTATATTAATTAACCAAGTTAACTATATTTATAAAAACACAAAGTTAAGATTATAGTTTCCAATGGTCATGTTGTCCAATGGTCATATTGGACAATGGTCATATAACATTCGAAACCAAATGGTCTCATTTTAATTATACCCACTTCATTAATTAAATTATATAGTTTTTTTGAGTATAAAAATAAAATAACACACAAATTTATGAAAAAAATATAATTAAAAAGTTTGGGTCATTACAAAAATTTCATCCCCAACATATTCAACTATATCCTAGAGCTACTTTAACTCACAAATACCAACACTATGGTCTTTAATAATATACCCAAAGGAGATGCTTCTAGGAAAAGTTAATTTTCTTCACTAAGATCCTTATTTTTCTTTCTTATTTTCAACCTTTAATTATATATTAACTATTATAATATTTTAAAATTATTATATCCTATATATTGATATGTTATTATATTAATTGTATAACCTAAAACCATCTCCACTTCCATCAAATGGGTTATTAAATCATTGTTTGTGTGTATGGAGGACTACCCCCTCGTGAAATAATATCATTTGTTTTCCATTAACACCTGTCAAAGCTGTAAATAATGATGGATTAATTATTTATATATTATATTTATGATATTATTATACTTATATAATATTATATCAAACATACCATCAAACTCCCTATTTTATGGTCATACAATAACGTCACTTGGGTGTACAGAGGACTACTGACTTGCGAAACGATGTGATTCGTTCATGTTTTACATGGAAGGTAATATGTACAATAACCCTAGAATTTAACCCATATTATTATAATATTTTAATCATAATTAATTGTAAATTAAAAACCAAGGATCGTAAATTCTACTGTATTTAGAAGAATATGTTTATAATTTAAAAGCATGAAACCAAAATAAAGAATTTTTTTATTTAAACTACATAATGAGTTCTTAACTTACTATGAGATCTTACCACTGTATATGATAACCTGGGGAATAAATGAAAAAATGGATGATCTAAAAATCCTATTAAGGTAATAAACATAGGAATAAATAATAGCACATGATTTGGAAGGCATAACACGATGAAAGAAAAAAGAATGGCACGAGAATAAACATATGGAAGCATAACATATAGAACATGGGATCATGTAATAATGGATACATAGGAATGTGGAAGAAACATATATTATATCATAAACATGATTTAAGGCTAACATCCAAGACTATATCACATGGTAGACAAAGTCCCATAAAGGAATTAGGGTTACTCCTTATCGCGACATGACATCTCATGAGACTAAACATTACCCAGTGTATTAGAGAGCTATCTGGGTGCACCCATCATAACATGTTCATGAATATGTGTTCCATGTGAATAATCAAACATAAGGAATAAACATAGAAGTTACCCATGGAAATAAATGGGTATCATAATCATGTCATATGGCATAACCAATGGGCATATCATAATGGTGTACAAGAAATAATGGATTTAAATCATATTTGGACATTTATAAGGGGAAAAGTAGACTTATATAATGATAAATGATATCCAATTTAAGTTTAAACATGTAAAAATATCATTTAATAAATATTTATAAATGATCGACTTTTGTGTTGTTTAATGGAAAATATAAAAAGTGCCTTTAAAGCGGACAAAGGCATAATTGTTTGCATAAAACCAAAAACAAAATAAGATATTTTTACATGATAAAAAAGTGAATTTATAAAAAATATTTGTTTCTTAAAATATATTGTTGAGTGCACTTGAAAATGGGTAAGAAATTGGAAAGTTCCCTTTAATCAAGCTTTCTTATCGGGAGGAATTGAGAAGATAAGCTTATAAAACATGTATTAACCCATAAAAGAAAAATGATTTGATATAGGTACATATTTTTTGAAGATAAAAATAGAATGTAGTAGTATTAAATAATAATAATTAATAATTACATTGGGTTAAAGAGAGAGTAAGCATAACCCAAAGGAAAAAAATAGAGGTTAAGAGATAATCTATTACCTTATGTCTGAAAGTGGTATGCACTTGTACTTAATGTCATGGATAAAAAAATTAGATTTATTAATTATTTAATTCATAACCTATTCAACATATATTTGATTTATTAAAATTTTATTAAGTTCAGTTATGACCATTTTGATGGGTTATAATGTTTAATTTTTTTGTTTTCGGTGTGTTCATTTCGTGATTTTATGACTGGTTCCCTTGAGTTTAATTATAAGAGTTCTTGTAGAATGGAATAAAAACTCTAGATGTGGAATTATATGATATTTATGAACCTAAATAATTTAAAATGGTACCATATATAATTTTTTCTTTCTGTAATGAGTATGATTCATTATATATAATGTTAATGATAAATGTTTAGTTTGTTTTGGTGGTTTTTCGATCATCACAAGCTAGTTTTGTTTTATTATTTAATGTTATGAATATATATTAGTTTAAGAAAATAAAAAATATATATATAATTTTTTTAAAAAAATAACCATTATAATGGTTTTATGATCATCCATGAAAGAAATAATGGAAAATGAAAACTAGTCATCCATAAAGGTGGTGAATCGACGCATCATGGATGATGTTTTCATTTTTAGAATAAAAGGAGAAGAGAAGATACTTGATGATGGATATTCCATTAACATAATAAAATTATAGTATATATATTATAATGGGTTTATTATGATATTTTTTATAGGGGATGTGAGGGAAGGATAAGAAAAAATAATAATTTAAAGGAGAAAGAAGGAGGATTTTACCTCTTGAATGTCATCTCCTTGAAAAACACCTTAATGTAGTTGGGTTTGTTCTTTTGGGGAGACCAAAAATACCATAATGTGGGGAAGAGGTTTGGGAGAGTAATTTTGTATAATATAACCAATATCCAAAGATTATAAGGTGTGAGTAGAAGAGGTGGTGAGGGTGGTATTTATAGTGCGAGGAGAGGGGTGTTTTTCATTATTTTATTCATTTGTTTATTATTTTGGATCAAGTCTATTAATAGTGTTGATTCCTACGACTAATTAAAGTAAATATTTCATGTTAGTTATATATAATGGTATCTTACATAATACATGACTAAATAATTCATTTATTTGGCTTAAAATGTGAAATATTGTAAATTATTGAATTTCACTATTCAACAAAAATTCAATTTTTTTAGAAAAATCCAAAAAATTCACCCTAACAATTTTTAAAAGTCTATATTTTAAAAAAGGACTATATTTTTTGAAAATAATTTCCTAAATATGAGAAATTTAATTTTTTATTAAAATATTCATTTATTTTAAAAATTTTGATTTTAATATTATAACTGATTTTATGACACATTGAAAAATTAATTAAGGACTTATAGAATTATATTATAATAATAAGATAATAAAATATTAATTTTAAAATCTAATTTTTCAAAATAAATTTTATTTTAAATTTTTATATTAATTATAAATTTTTAAATAAACATATACATTTTATAAAAAACCAACACTTAATTTATCATTTTTAAAGCAATTATTTACATATATCATGATATAAATATATCATATTCTCATTTATAAGATACCTAGATTTTATTTATACTTTCATATGTAAGGTTAATATTCTATTAGTTGATTACTATTCCAAATGGTCATACTACTATTCTAATGGTCAAGTTACTATTCCATCAATATATGTTCCTTAATTTCTATGAATACCACTTATTTAATTCTTAATTTAAGAGAATAATGATTTTATTAGGTTATCTATTTGATGTATTTTTTTAATACTATATAACATAATTATAAGAAAGTAAATTTCATTGATAAAATTATGGGTCATTACAATAAGGATGGTTTTAATGAACATATGTGATATATATATAAATTATAATGATTATGGAATGATAATATATAATTTACCTTTATTTGAATCTAATAATAAAATGGAAACATCATTCATGTGTACATATGGCCTACCATCTCCATGAATGGTGTATTTCATTTTATATCACTAAATTTTAGGGATTAATATAAATAAATATATTCTAAATATATATGATATTTATATCATCTTTAAAATTATAGATATTATGCAATCGTGATCAAATTAATATAATCAAAAATAAAAAATCAAAACTTATATGAAAAATAAAGTGGTTATTACCCAAAATGTAATTTTAACATGGCTTTATTAATAAACAGGTAATAAAAGTTCATAATTAAATCATATATGGTATGATATATATAATTATTATTCTATAATAGATTTATAATAAAATTTTATTTTCTATATAGTATATTTAAACATGTATGAAGGAATTCAAGACTTTAGATAAGGGATTTTTGCCTCAATTTTCTTTCTTTAAGGTGTACATTATATTATGCACCTATATTATTTCACTAGGTGCATATACAGACACTTTGATAAGTAATATCCTAAATTTATTTATCCTAAATATATTTTAAGTTCCATTTTATGTTATTCCTTCATTGTACTTGTGATTCAAAGTTACCAAAGTGGTAATGGTTTTATGTCACAATATCATTATTTATCAAGATTTTTTATAATTATATTTTTGATGATAATATATTTTGATCTATCTCTTAAAAAACTCATTAATTTTATTATCATCTGTTTATGTCATTAGAATATATTTTTTCCTTCATTTTTCACTCATTATATAATCAATAGTTCACGAATAAATTTTTTAAGAAAAATATTTTTTTTCGAAAACCATTTTTCTTCCAAAATCAGGTTTTCTAAAAAAATTCAAGAATGATTAAAAAAATTCATATGATTTATTAAGTAAACTTTCACCCATGTTTTATTTTTTTTAAATAAAATAAACCATCATTTAATTTTCTAAACAATGTCTGTTTGGATTTTTTCCGAAAATATGAAAGGTGTCTTTGTTTTAATGTGTACGACATGAAAAAAATTTCCATCTATCATGAACATTGTTTGCTTTGAAGATTCCTTTATAAGTTTTTCAATATTATTTTCAAAGAAAACAATATTTTTTTAAAATTATTTTATAAATTTATTTTCAAATAAAATATGTCTTCCTCAATAAACATTCCAAGTGATTTATCTTTTAAAATAATTCTCTATATAAGATTAAATCCTTTGATGTAACTTATGATTTTTTGGGGATATAAACCAAGGATACCATTATTATATTTATTTGAATGGTTTATGGTAACTATATGTTTATGAAAATCATTTATTTGTCATGGGTTATACCATGATAAATTCTTATGAAACCTGCTTCTTTTTTCACGGGTTATGATATGATGAAATAATGAAATGATTATGAAACTTGTCTCTTTTCCATAGGTTAAGGTATGATGAAATTTTTATGAAACCCATTTTTATTTCATGGGTTAATATATTATGAATGTTTTATGATCAAATGGAACACATATTTATGATTTTCATTATGTGATTAGTGGGACATATATATCCCTAGAATGAATTGGATAAATATTTATATCTCATGAGATAGATAGGACTAGAAGGGATATTGAACTTGGTTCGGTAAGGTACTTTTTCCAATATCACGGTTTTGGGAGTGAACCTTGACTACTATTATGGTTTGGGGAGTGAACACATTCCACTATGATAGCCTTGTAAGTGAGCCTTGACTAGTATGGGATTGATTTTCTATGCTTATGTGTATTCCAAAAACTTATGCTTTATGCTAATTTTATTCTTTCATGGATTATGTGATTTTTTCTCTTATGAATAAAAATATTTATTTCATGACTCAACATTATGATATTTGATATGCAGGGTATGATTTTCAAATGTTATGCTCATGTTCTTATACCCTTGTGTTCATGTTATGCTTATATACCTCCTTTGTTTACCCATACTGGGTATCTAAGACCAACCTTTCCTATGTTTACATACCCCATGTTATGAAGAAATATATTACATCGGATATTTTTAATAATGGTGATATTTATAAGATCATAGTGAGAGATATTGTATTTTACCTATGAACCCGTTTTTTATGCTTCCAAGTTTCCAAAGACACTAAACTATTATAGTACTCAGGAATATATTTGTGAAATGTAATGAATATTCATAAAAATGATGTAATATATATGTATGATAATACTAGGTCACAATACAAGTGGCCAAAACATGTGAGTTTATAGGTTCTTTCTGATGTCTCTCAAGTGGTTAGAGCACAGTTTGGAAAATCGTGTGTCCAAACCATTCAACCTACCCAAATTCTCTTAAAATTTAAAATGAATCTTATAACCCTTTTTGTTTCTAATAATTTGGATCCTCCTTCCACTCCCATTTAAATTGGATGACCTTAAGTGGATCAAGGGATATAACCTCCTTCTTATTCTTTGATTTTTTTTCTTCTCTTTGGATTCTAAGTGATTATTACAAGGCAATCCCTTCACTTATCTTTCTTTATCTTCTCCTATATTCCCCTTCATTTTACCCCAGGTTTTTCTTTCTCTCAAGAACCATAATAAATGTGAAAGTGATATTAGGTATTAGTTTGGTTATAACCTATGTATTTAGTCACTTAGTTCTTCTAGAGAGTGATTTCTTTCTTGGTTTGTCTGTCTCTATTGAAGGTGATTGATTTCCTCTTGGAATAAGGCATGTATTTCTATATAATACCTTTATTTAAACATTCATAAAATTATTTGATTTTATAAATTCATTTCTTAAATCATGACTAAGTATGATATCAATGATGTATTTATAAAAAAATGTGGTAGCACATCTTGATATAATGGATTTTTTGATGAATTTAAAATATCTTTTTTAAGTATGATCTCAAGCCTTACAATACCCTTGTGAATTTTTTTATAAGATTAGTTTAAATGTTTTTTATGGAAAATATAGGTCTTTATCCATATTCTATTTTTTAAATTAATAAACCATGTTTTTAAAATATGATTTTGGGAAGAAAATAGGTGTTGTTTTCTTAATGATTTCTAAAACTATTTTAAATGTTTATATTTCAATGAAATAAAAATGACTTGGAATTTTGAGTCAAATTTATTGAAGTCTCAGTTTAAACCTTATAAAAACAAATAGTTTGATGATTTTTTACCCTAATTATTTCCCCATGTTTTTTTCTCTCCCCTTTATGGGTTTTTCATCATTTATTTAATTTTTTCATGATGTGAAGGGGCTGTTTCATGAAATGGTGTTGGAGGTGAGGTCAGGTGAATTTATTATGATTTATTGGTATATATATTTATAATTTATTTATTTTTTACTCGCCTATGTTATGTACTAGTCATAAAAACCTAGCTAACTAAGTGGGTGGTATTAAATTATGTTATCCAAGTTATCTCACACACTAACTAGTTTCCCCTAGTGTATGTTTTACAAGGAATAGGGGAGTTCCCATTATGAGGATGGTTTCGGAAATTTGGATATCTTGTGATATTTTAGATTCAATATAGGCCTCCATTTAGTCCTAAGTTATTATAATATTATTAATATCATCTCACATTAGGACCTAGGGTCTATCCCATTACACTAGTTCATTTATTGATGGTTCTATATAGGGTAATCCCTCATTTATTTTTATCCCCTTGTTATTGTCTTGCCTTTGGAATCATTTAAATTATCATTTCTTACTTTTTTGATACTCCTTTGATATATTGGTTACTATTAGTTTTTTTTATTCATTTTTTGTTGTATTTTCTTCCAAAATTATTTTTAAAAATATCTAGTAAAAATATTTAAAAAATGAAAATAAAAATGGTTTGTTTTATGTATGGGTTTTAAAGAAGGGTTTGAAAAGAGGGAAAATGTTTTTTTTTGTTTATATAAAGTCAAAAGTCCTCATTTCAGGTTTTTAAATTTTTTTTATTACCAAATAGATACCCCATTGATTTTTTTATAATGAATTATTTAATCATTATGTTTAAAGGGGTGATTTTTGGTTACTTTTATGTCACTAAAATTAACATCTTTATTTTCTATTACACTTCAAACTATTGTTTTTGAACTATTTTATTAAAGGAAATACATAGACACCATAGGGAGATCCAACTAGGTTTTTTATCCCATACCCAGTGTAAACACTCTAATGTGTGTGTGTTTAAGAGAGTTTCTTATGTTTTATACAAGTTTTTGGTCTTTTCTTTATATTTAATTTATTCCACTTGATCCAACTATGGGAAATTTGGGGTGTGGTGAGTGAACAAGGGTTGTATTGAGGTACTCTTGTATTGTGATCTAGGTTTTACTTTATTTTTGGGATAATTGATTTATTGTACAATTAATCCAACTATTATATTTATTTTTAAATGGGTTGTTTTATTATTATTCATTTTGATATAAATGAGTTGATTTATTTTTATTGGACATGGCTCATTTGGTTATTTTATTTAGCTGTGTTTGACTATATTTTTTTTCATAGTCATAAAATTTATTGATGTTCCATAATTGATTTTTGGTAATGATTAACTTCCTTGTTTACTCTTATTTGAGGTTGAAAGTGTTCCCTTATAGTCTAGATTTGATTCTTTTACACTAGTTTCTATCTAGTGGGGATTAGAAATGTTCTTTGGGCTATATTGTGGACTGACCTAAGTGGTATGGAAAGTTTACCTAGGGTTTTTCATGAAAAAATAATATCAAATCACCTTATTATTATTTATTTCATTCCTTGGTAATATAGAGATAGTAATTTTAAAACTTGAGAGGTAGGTGTGTAATGATTCTAGCAAGATCTTTCTCATTTAGAGCCTCAATTTTTCATGGGTGGTTGGGATTTGAGCCATGGATCTTGATTTTTTTGTGACTATTTTTGATTAATTTTGATGTGGGAAATTGGTATTTGAATCCCTAATAAGATATAAAAGTTATTTTATGGTTTCTCCTGTTTTTTGAGGTGAAAATAAAAAAAAAGTACTAAAGATGCATAATTAGAATGAATGGTCTGGAAAACTGTGTAGATCCCATGAATATGGTTCTTAGGGAACTATAGATATTTTCAAACTGTTTTAATATATCTTGAAAAAACCCATGAGGGAAACTTTTATGCATCACTATATCTCTCCTGGATTTTTTGTTTCGACATTGTTTTATTTTGAACTTCTCCTGAAGTGGTTCCCTCTTGTTGGAGATAAATTAAAGTGAAATTTAATAATTTTTTTATGTATTTTAAATGAATTTTTCTTAATGTATTGTGTTATTATTGTTTATGTTTAGTGTTTTAATGGTTTTTTTGGGTGGAAAAGATAATTTCTTAGATTTTTTGTCTCAAATTAGTTTTAGTGGGTTGTTTGAAAGGAATTTATTTGTTTATCATGATATATTTTATAAAGTGGTTGATTTCATAATGGAATTTGGAAAAAAAAATTAAATATAAGTGTGTTATTATATAAATGTTTTGAAATATTTCTCTTGAATTTAGAAATTATTTCAAATTATAATAAAGTTGAAAATTGTTTTATTTAGTTTTTAAATGGAAAAGGGGTGGTTTTATTTTTTTCAAGTGTATGCCTTGGTAAATCTATTTTCAAAAAAAATTATTGGGGATTTATAATTTAAATAAAAAGTTTAGTATCATGGGATTAGTGTCTCTTATTTTGGTGGATTTATATTTTTATATTTTTCGTTTGGTTAAAAATGGGGTTTTTTGTTTAAATTGAAAGGAATGAATTGATTTTCTTCGTGTATTATGCTATTTAGAGTATAAATACTAAAAGAGTTAAAGAAATAAATAATAAGGGTTATATTTAAGTATGATCCTCTTGGTGAATCGTCTCATCATTTTGAGAAGATCACTTCACTTCTAGAGTCTACCCAGACTCTGAATAGAGAGGTGAATTCAGAACCCTCTCTTGTCTTGGATATGGTCTCATAATTTTTTAAACTATTATCCACCTTATTTTTGTAGAGATCAAGGTTTTACTAAAGTAATGGAGTGGTTAATAAATATTTAGTGAATATTCAATTATATTAGGACTCTTGAAGCTTTAAGGGTGAAATATATTATAATATTTCTTATAGAACCAGACTAGGTGTGGTGGGAGTCAACGGTTCCTTATTAGTTGTGTGAGGACATGTCTTGGGGGTTCGTCAAGATGGTTTTTGTTCAGTGGTTCCATCCTGAGGATTTTAAGGTGGATAAATATCTTGATTTCATTATCCTTCATCATGGTTAATGAACAATGAAGGAGTATATCAATCATTTTTGTAGTTGGCACTCTTCGCTCCTAAGATAGTCATTAACAAATCTAAGAAATATTGTTTATTTTAATATGGTCTTCACTCAGATCATGTATCAGTTTTTCTTGGATATATCTTGACATCATTAATGTGTTCAATGGGTCTGTGGATATAATTTTATTATACTACAAAACCTATTATAGATAATGACTTGGTCTTATGGAATATAACTAAGGGAAATAGTTCTTGTGTAGAGAAGAAGTTGTATGAGCCTAATTTGTGAGCAAAGTATGATGAGGGTATATCTTCTCAGGAACTTAGTATTTTTATAAAAATAATTGACCTCTCAGATTCTTTCAATGTGGATCTCCAAGGAACTATAATCCCTCCTACTTGAATGCTCTAAGGACCTTCCTTCATTGTATTATTTTAGGTCATATTTAGAAGTTTTTTATCTTTCATTATCAAAAGAAGTATTGAGTATAATTTGTATTGGTATGATTATCGATTTTTTTGTTTCCTTTTAGTGGATTTGGATTGATTAAATATCTTAAGGTTACTCTTTCTAGATGTTCCACATAGGTGTATCTTTGCTCGCTTCTTTGAGATGTTAGTTATTTTATGGTTTTTATCATTCTTGGTTGGTGGAATATTATTTCTTAAGGTTTATATATGTGGTGAGGATTTTTTTTATCAATGGAAATAAATAGGAAAAACCTTGTTTTCATTCTTAGGTAACTAGTATGTCGACGATACCAGCTCTGGTAACATATTAACTAGTGTTTATTTTTGTCTTGTTTAGTTCATCATGAGATAATGTCTTGAGTGTGTGGAATTAGGTTACATATGTCTTTTAGATTTTTACCTAAGGTTAAAACCAATTCACTTCCTATTGAGGTCGATTGTGGTTGGTTTACTTTATTCATTTCTGATTGGAAATTGTTAATGGATTCTTTGATGGTTTTAATGGTCTCATTTGGGTATTTTTAGGTATTATTTTGGGTTGTATCTCCTTTTTATATTTGGAATCATTTTTCTTCTTGGGTAGTCTCTTGTATTAGTTGGAATATTTTTCTTCCTTGTTTTTTATATAGGTAAAGCTTTTATTTTGTGGAAAATTCTTTATAGGTGTGGTGTTTTCTATTTCACAATTTTTGATGAAATATAAATAGTGGGGAGACCTATAATAGGTCTCCATCCTATTAGGGTTTCGGGGTAGTTAATATTAGTTGAGTTATACTTGGATATATGGTGTTTTTCAAAGAATTTTTTGGTGTTTTTCATATTTTAGGTGGATTTTTTTAATGATGCACCATATTGAGTGGTTTCATTTAGATAGGACCCACTTGATTCTTTCCTAAACCCACCCACCACTTAAATTGGGGAGGTGTAATGTTTGTTTTTCTTCTATTTTTTATCTAATACTTTCTAGGTGAATAAATTGGCATGGTGGGGGGTATTATGACACCCCCCATGTCACTTTTTTGAATTTTTTTATATTATTTTGTAGTATTTTTAATTTTCTGGAGTTTTTTTATTCAAATTTTTCAATTTTGGTGGTTTTTATTATGTCTCATGGTTACCACATGGTTATGGGGAACCATATGAGAAAACCATGCATATTTCTACGTTTTTAGTAGTTTATTTTTTATGGTTGTATGTGCTTTGATAAACGGTGTGTCTAAAACATGTGAGTGTTTAGGTTCCTTCTAGTGGCTCTCACATAGTTAGTGCATAGTTTGGAAAACCATGTGTACAAACCTTGAATCCTATAATGATTCAAATAAAATGTTAAATAAATCTTATACCCCTTTAAATTTTTATAAATTTGGCTCCTCTTTCCCCTCCTATTTCATACAGCCAACCCCAAGGATCTTAAGGGATATCTCCTTATTCTTCTTCTATCACTTCAAATTTCAAGTGATTCTTCCATTGTGATCCCTTCTCTTCTCCTCTCTTATCTTCCCCATCCATTTAATCTAGGTTTTTCTTTACCCTTGGATCCTTAATAGTTTTTTAATTGAGATTTATTGTTTGGGTAGGTTAAAACCTAGTACTTTGGTCACTTAGGGATTTTGGAGGGTGATTTATTACTTTGTTTGGCCTTTTCCATCAAAGAAAACTGATTTAATCTTGGAATAAGGTAGGTATTTTTATGCAATCAGTTTATTTTAAAATTCATAAAATGGTTTGATTTTAGAAATCAATATTTTTTTAAAAATATGGATATGTATGATATATATGATGTGCTTATATAATGTTTTCTATGGTATTATGTCTTAGAATAAAGGATTTTTTGATTAATTTCAAATCTATTTTTGAAGTAAATGTTCAAGAATGCCAAGATCCTTGTGAATATTAATAAAAGGATTGTTTTGTATGCTTTTTATGGAAAGAATAGTTATTTGAAATTATAATTAATTTAAATTAATAAATTATTTTTTTAAAATATGATTTTGGGATGGGCGTTAGTTGTCCATCATTGTAAAAATCTAGGGTGGTGATGCAAGTTTACAGATGGATCTCATTTGTTTAGAGGATTTTTAGTTGTTAGTTGTAGGATTTGATGTTAAAGGGTTATAGGGGTGGTGATAGAGATGTCATGGAGGTGGTATGACATCAAGTAAGGTAGTGGCATACAGGGTTTCAAGAAACGGTGATGGTGCGACATCTGAGAGGGAAACTGAGAGGGAGACAATAGTAGCTAGGGTTTGCCTCACATGAATGTTGATTTATTTGGGTTCTAGTTTTCCTTGTACCTTTAGTTATTTTTTGGACTCTGTATTTTGGACCTTGAAGTCATGGAATTTGGGTCAGCACTAGGGATCATATGAAGTTGTTATTTAATCTAGGTGAATGACTCAGTAATTCAGTTTGGTAGTGTAGTGGCACTAGCGGGTGGGAAGACTCAATTAGAGGGATATCCATGTTGATGCTTATAATCCATCATTTCATCTTTTTTGGAACACCAAGGTAGGATAGAGGTGTTCCCTAACAAGTTTCTATCAAATCTTGGGACCATTATAAGGTTATGGAGCATAAAGCAGGTGATGCAAGCATGGGAGATGCAATATCATTAGGTGGGAAGCTTAAAAGAGAGATAGTTGTACTGGAAGCCAACATCCATCCCTCCTCCTAGTTTGTGGATAGAGAAGTTTCCTTCCATGATGCATCATCTAGTATAAAATAATGGTTCATGGTAGGGGTTACACAACTTTTATTACTAGAATCATGGTGTAATGATTACCTTTGTGGGGGATTGACATTTGACTAATGGCATGGAATACTATTTTCTTCTCTATCTAGGACTTGGAACTATATTCAAAATCTTGGAAAAAAGGCCTTTGAGCCTTGTTTTTTTATTATATAGGCCACTTGGGATTTTTTGTCATATAAAATTTTTCTCTCAACCCATTTTAAAAGTGGGTTTCCTTTTTCCCCAAATAAATGGGGGCATATGCCTGGACCTATTTAAAAAAATACTATTTTGGGAAGGAAAGAGGTGTTGTTTTATTAATGATTTATAAAGGGTCTTTGAAATGTTTATATTTTAATGAAATAAAAATTACTTATCATTTTGATTCAGATTTCTTAAATTCCCAGTTGAAACCTTTTAAAAAAAATTGTTTGATATCGTGAGATACTTATTCTTTACCTTGTGTTAATTTCTATAATTTAAGGGTTATGAATTATTTATTTTATTCTTTCATGATATTAAAATGGTTTTTTTAATATGAGGGTGTTTTAGGTGAGGTGAGGAGTATTGTTTATTCTTCATTGATGTATATATTGATCATTACTTGATTTTTTTCTCACCTTTATTTTGGTTGGTCTTGGGAACCTTAATAACTAAGTGAGATATCTTGAATTATGTTTCACTAGTTAGATAAAACACTATCATGTTTCCCCTATTGCATGTTTATCAAGTATTGGAGGGGTGTTCATGAGGTGGATGGTATGAGAAATTTGGTTGGATTGTGAAGTTTTGAACATAAATTAGGTTGTAATTTGGTCATGTTTTGTTATATTATTGTTAGGATCATCTCGTATTAGGACCAATGGTGTATTCTATGAAACTTTCCTAGATATTTGGTTTTATATAAGGGATTACCTTGTTTATTTATTCCCTCTTATTATTTTATTTCTTGTTTAACTACTTATATTCTCATTGTTTACTTTTTTGATACTCCTTCGATATAGTGGTTCTTGGTTTTGTTGGGTTTTTCATTATTTTATGATTGGGTTTCTTTCTGAAATGCTTTTTAAAAATATCTTGGGAACATTTATTAAAAATATAAAGAGAAATGGTTTTTTTTATTTATGGTTTTTAAGTAAGGTATTGAAAAGTGGGAAATGGTTTTATTTTGTTTAGATAAGATCAAAGGTCCACAATTAAGGGTTTTGAAATTTTTTCAATACTTAATGGAGACCCCATTGATTTTTTTATAAGGAAGTATTTATTATTTATGGTTAAGGGTGTGAGTTTAAGTTTATTTTATGGCACTAAAATGAAAAACTATATTTTCTAATATATTTAAAATTAGTATTTATGAATTTTTTTTTATTAAAGGAATTTCATAGACTCCTTGGTGAGATACTACTAGGCCTATTAGATCATGCCCAATATACACACCATTTTTTGTGCATGTGTGTGTAGCTCTCTTGTTTTATACAAGTTCCAGGTCTCATATTCTGTTTAGATTTCTTACACTTGGGGTACAGTGAGTGAACATTGTTTGTATATAAGTAATATTAAAGTATGTTTTTGATTTTAGATTATTTTGGGGATAATTAATGTATTGGATAGTTTGACCGACAATTTTATTTATTTCTACATGTTTTTTTTATTAATTATTTTTATATAAATGATTAGATTCGTTTTTATTAGGTAGGAGCATTTGGTTTTTTTATTTATTTATGTCCACTTAAATTATTTCCCATGGTCATATAGTGTATGGATATACCATGTAAAATTTTTGGTAAAGATAAGTTACCTTGTTTACTCTAATTCAAGGGTTAAATATTTCCCATTTAGTCTATATTTGATTCCCTATCACTAGTTTCCAGCATCTGGGGATCAAGAATACCCTTCAGCCCTTATTTTGGGTTGACCTGAGTGGCATGGCATGTTGACCCTAGCTGGTGCGTAAAAGATGAATATAAAGATAAGAGATTATGACCAATTTCTTTAAGGGATCCTTGAGGTTTTATCGATAAATCTCAATATTAAATCCAATATAAGAGAGGGATTTAGGGGTCATTATGATGGATATTCATATAGGATTTTGGAGAAGTGGATAAGATAATTGAGCACTCCCTAATTTAATTTTTAATTTTCAAAAACTAAAAAATATTATTTTTAATGGGTTACACAGTCTGGTTGTATGGTCATCCAAACTATGTAGATGTTACTTTCCATAATAATTATACCCAAATTGTTATCTTCCATGGTTAAGTTATCATGAACCCTAACCATTAAATTTTTGGGGAAAATTACAATTTTAAATTTTCAACACTAAAATTCATAACTAAATGAAAAAAATAAATAATAAAATGTATATATGAAAATGGAATCATGGGTATCACATTAAAGTAACTATAAATTATTTATTAGATTATATTGGTAAATATTATCAATATTTTTAGTTATACTAATGTGGATTGGGTTGCAGTGTTCTTGTTTAGAAGTCCACATATGATGAAGTGTTTTTTATAGGAGATAGGTGTGTGAATTGGCATAAAAATAAGTATAATTTCATTAAATTGATACAAAATAAGCGTTATATATCATTTCCATGCAAGTAATAACTCAATTTTTGTGGATAAAGACATAAATTTAGTACCATAAGGTAGATGTGAAGTCACCCTTGTCAGTGGGTTGTGATAATCAAAGTTCCATCAATATTTAAAGAAATCTAGTTCACTGTTCTCAATCATATCACATTTTTATCAAGTTCATTTTTATCAAGAATAAGGTGGAAAATGAATTCTTAAATATTGGTTTTATTACTAAAAATGTGTAGTGGTAGATGTGTTTAACAAACCATTTCCTATATATGTAATTCAAAAACTAAGGTTAGTGATGAGAATATAAGATCAACATTCTTAAGGCTTAGGTATGGTGACTCCTTCCCATATCTCACTTGTTTTTTTTTGGATTTTTGATGTCAAGGGGGGATAAAAATAACATATATCCAAGTATATATATTTTTATTAATGGGGGATAAATATCATATTAAGGCAGAGTATATATTTTGATAGATTGTTTAAAAGGGTAAATTTTTGGGTTCACCATACACATGGGTGGGTGTGTGGGTGGGTAAATTTGTGATTTCAATGTGTTTTTGTGTGGATTATTTGTAAATTGTTATAATATGTTTTTTGATAATGTGTGAATAAATAAGTTTGAAACTTATATAAGGTATGTTTTTTATAATAAGAGAGTATTGAAAAACTATTAGAAGTTAATGTGAGTTAATCTTATAGAAATCATTGTAATTATTATTAAATTTTCATGTTTCCAACATTGATTATTCACATATATACTTAGAATGATTGATTAATAATTTATCTATAAGTTTTTCTTTGATTTAGGTTTTTTTATTGATAAAAAAATCAAAGTGGGTAATTTTTTTACCAAATAATGTGTTTGATTTCTTGAGGAGATATTTTTCTCCCAAAAATAAGTTTTAGTGAGATTGATGTATAAAGGGGTAAAAAAGTTATGATTTTAAATTTTGGTGTTAGATTTTGTTTTCAACCCATAAATCAAATGATTTAGAAAATTTTAGGTATTTTAATTACTCGAATACCATTTTGAGGGAGGCCTTATAAAATTTTGAGACTCAATAGAAGTATTGGGAAATATTTTGGGAAAGTTTTATCACTATAAAATAAATCACAACATGTTTTTTTCATTACACAATAAAATTTGTTTTGAATTTATATAGAAACTAGTTTGAAAAAATGTCACACCACAACACATAAATATTTCTCTATGATTAATTGGATGAATGTTAAGATAATTGAAATAGTATTCATGATATATATATCATTATGTTATCAATAGGTTATTATTTACATTTATTTTCATTTTTAGTTACAAAGAGGAGTTCGTTCTACAAAGATAAGTCATGATTTAGTTTCAGGAATTATGAACATGGATTATATTTCAATGTAAGGGTGTAGTAAAACTGGAGTTTTCCTAGTCCTAATTAGGTAGAGGATTGTGTTGTGATGTGAAGGTATAATGGTGGAACAAAAGATATTACATTTTAATGATAAATACTATGGCACAATGAGTTTTTTATAGAGTATAAATTTCAATGGAAGTAAAAGATAACTACATAGTAACCATATATCTTATGTTGTGATTTATGTAAGATTCCATATTTCAATGGTTTTGATCATATGACTTGGTGTGTGTCAAGTGGATTACTCTAAATCAACCCCCAGTGTTTACAGATCATATATAAGGTGATATAATGTCTATATCTGATATAATGGTTATAGTTAAAGTATAATTTGATAGAAGTTTAGATGTGATTATTTTTTTGAATTTTAATTTCAATTAAAAATTAAAGTATGTAATTTTTGGTTGTAAGAGTGTGTGATACAAATTAGAGAGTGAAATAATAGAATAAGATTGTGCAGATAAAGAATAAAAGACCCAAAAGAATAGATAATTCTATATTGTTTTTCATGAATACAATTCTTTCAAGAGGAATCATTATAAAGTGAATACTGAATAATTACTTTAAATATAGTGGACTAATTTGGTTTTACCATGTTCTATTAATGTAATTAATATTGTTTGATGATTAAAGTTAAATCTACACATCAATATATCATAGTGAAAGTTGAAAAAAAGATGTTGGGTGATCAAAGAGAGGTGTTTATTCTCTAATTTTTAGGGTTTCACTGATTAAAGAGGAATATCATAATTGGTACTTTGTTTAAAAAAAATTGTATATTCTTTTTATTTGTTAAGAATATATTTTTTTTATCATTTTAAGAACTATAATTTTTTTTGTGATATTACATTTATCATTTCAAGGTACATTTTTATTCACAATAATACAAGGATAAACCTTGTTCATTGTAACCGTTGGATGATATTATAATATCATATGGAAATATATGATGTTATTATATTCCAAGGATTACATCCATTTGTTTTGAATTTTGAATATTACACATCATAGTTTTCACCATGTTATCATGAATTTATAATGGTGGTTACTAAATTAAGTTGATTAGGTTCATTAAATTTAGTGTCAAAAATGAAATTTTGGAGGATAGATTGTTTTTTATTCGAATTAATTAGTCATAAATTTTGGTTTGAGAGAAATAATAAAATATATAAATTAATTTATTCATCCCACTCTTGTTTAATTCTTGTGTGACCTTACTATATATGCTGGTTGTGATTCTACAATGTGACATGTTCATAAATACTCATAGGCTTTAATATAGCATCAAATCATTTTTTCCCCATTTTAAAAAGATGGTTTAAGGTTTCTGGTACCCCAACATACAACCCAGCTAAAAACAAGTGAAACTTACATATCATAGTAACTAGATTCATCTCCGCACCCCATGTAAGATACATCTTATTCAGTAGCTGATTTCCAATCAGGCGACCTCCAATAGCATGCACTTTGGACTTGTCTCCTAAGAAGATCAAGACAGGGTTGATCAGGGGATGACTTCTTGACCACACTACCCTTTTTAAAATCCACAATCACCTCATTGTTTCATTTAGAAGATGATATAGTCCACATCAGCCATGGAATATAAGAGTAATCCTTCCTTGGCCTTCTTCTTGGAGAAGCAGACAAGGGACCATCAGTTAAATCCATCTTTTGGTTCCCTCTCTGAACAAAATCACGGAATGAATGGTCGACTGGGCCACTCGCATTTTCCTTCCCTCTCCTAGAACTCTCCCTTCCAATATCAGCTCGCACCCCTACAACAGCAGCAGGAGACACAGATATAATCCCTCTCCCCTAGTCTGGAATGTTACTCTCCATCAAAGGGAGCCGCCCCTCCTCAGTAATATCTTCTTCCATGTCCACAGACCAGGTCTCCTTTCCCATACCCTGTAGACCCTCTGGTGATTTCACACCACTATACATCCCTGCCACATTATCCTCAACTTTTCTATCTTCCAACATGTCTATCGAGATACCATTATACCGTTTTCTAAGGGTAAGGAAGGGCCTGGCCAGGGGATCCAAACCCTTATAACCCTTAGCACAGGCAGGAATGACCACCTCTGGTAAGCTGGAGCATCTCTCCTCCTCAAGCTGATTAGTATCTTTCTTAATAGTGGGACTAGCTGTGATCTCTAATTCATGCCTTAGCGTGTTGAAGACATCAAAAACCAATGGGTTTGGTTGCATCCTCATTCCTCCAGCTTCCGCTGAATCATGACCCTCTCCACAGGTCACCTGGTGGGGGCTAGAAGACTGAACCTCCACAACAGAGTTGGATAGTAGAGGGACCCTCCCCCCATCTATCAACCCCAGTTCAACCTGGTCATGCTCCATTACCATTTCCTGCCCAGAATTCCTATTGTTTGAACTAACCTCTAACCTCACAGAACCAGAATGCTCACCACACTAAGTTTCACGAGTCATTGGATGCATTGGGGACACCATACCCCTAGGAAAATCAGAGTTATGGGTGTCTCTATCAGTGACCATCTCCAAAGCCCCCTGAACTAGGCTCTTCATCGCACCAACCTTCACCTTTCTATCCTTCGATTTCAAGTTTCCCAAAGTATCTCTCATTAGGAAGGCCGGTGAAGGTTTCCCCAACCGCTTACAGACAGACCAGAATTCCATCCAATTCTCATAAACTACCTTCTTTTTTCACCTGTACTCCTCACCAATGGTAATCCATATAAAATCGAAAGGCAGGCGAGACACATCCAATTCAACACATATCCGGGGATTAACAGGATGACACATATCCGTAGTACGATTATCAGAACAACGAAACCTTCATACCATATTACCAATCATTAGAAGAATAACCGGGTTCCGGAAATGAATCGGTAGTTTAGGTAAACTGACCCAAACTGCCATTGACGGAGAATCATGCTTCATATGAAGATTGATATTCCATCGAAGGAGGATGAAACTCGTCCCTTTGAAACTTCACGGAGCCCTGGACCATGCCTGAATGAGGTACGCCTTCGATACAAAGCGGATCACAATCTAGAGGCTATCAAGCAAACAACCACCACCCGTTCCTGCAAATCCAAAGAACCAAACATGAACTTTTCAAAAGCATCAACTGAAGGTTGCCTAAGCTTGAAGAGAGCAACCAAAGTGAGGTTCAGAAGTGTCGAAGACTCCAAGAACTCTGAGTTTGAGATCTTTAGGTTAGGGTAACCATGGAGGAGCTCCGAGGATTTTGGGAAAATCGAAACATTGGTAAAATTAGGAAGGAAATCAGGATTAGAGAAAGGCTGGAAGAACCCAGGCCCCTCAGGAATCAATGATTCCCCCTCCCCCGTGATGGGGGGAGGGGTCAGAGCCGAAGCCACCGTCATCACCGATGGAAGAAGCGACTCTCCGGGGAAACCCTCGCCGATCCAATATCTGTATAGGATTTAATATAAGTGAGAGATTAAAAGACAATGTATATAGTAAATTAATAGTGTTTATTTTATTATAATCCTAATTATATATGTGATATTGAATGAAAATATGATATTTTTATCATTATGGGTGATAGATACCTTCATGGGTAGTGATAGAGGTATATCGTGGGTGGTGATATAATTATTTTGTAATCTACGATGTTGTTATGGCTCATATCATAGGAAATGATAATTTCATGTTATTATCTATGATATGCATGTGATATGTGATATCATATATTATCTTCTTGATTATTTCACTTTATTATATCAAACATTTTGTTAAATAATATTTTATAATATTTCATGGGATTTATAACGCGTCATAAAGAATGTTTAAGCATTAAACATTCAAGAAAAGTTTGTTGAATTAATACCATGTGTTATAAAGTATTGTAACTAAAGGAGGATTTATGAATTTCTTGAGTATTCATTCAACATTGATATTGATTAAGAATTTCCTATACATGGAATTCTAAACATTTTTTATAGAACTATTTGAATTATTCACTAAAATCATCACTGTGATAAGTTAGTTTAGATAAAATCATGGTATATGATAGTATCAAACAAAACATAGTGAGGGTCACTATTACATGGTGTTATTAATGATAATTATCATGTTATGTGATAGATGTGGTCCAACCATAATCTCCAACAGTAAGAAATCATGATTTGTTACAATGATCATAAGATGTTTATTTTGAGGAGTTTGAATGTTCTAAAAAAATGTTTAACTATTATACATTAAAGACTCATGTGTTATAAGGATATGTAACAAATGAATTATTTATAAAAAAATAATTTATTAGTCCCAACATTGAACATCCAAGGGGGGTCCTTGGATAACCTATATAAGTAGTTTGTTTACTTGTCTTAAGTGATTCTATCACAGAAACTCTTCAAAGATGATTCTCTCCAGATCTTAATTTTTTCTTAACTCTAAATATGGTTTTATTAGAATGTGGTATTGATAGAGGTTCTACCCAATCATCACGTGATTCCCAAAATCCATAGATATCTTTGTAGGAATGATTACTGTGGAAATATGACAATGATATCAATCAAATGCTCATGGAAAGCTTTGATAGGTCAGATCAGCTGGGGTAAGGTATTCCATTCTTTATCTTTGTTTATATAAATTATTAATATATAGATAGATTCTAGGATTTATTATATTTTATAGTTGTTATTCTACTATGTTTAGGATTTTATACATCCCTCTAAAACCTAACAGTGGTTTTAGATCCAATTTATCAATGTTTTTTTATCTTTGAATGAATAAATAAATATAGAAAATATGATTTTCCCAGGAACCATGACATGGTCATATAAAATACCCATTTCTATTCTTGTATTTCATACATCAAATTATAAACATTATTTAATATAGTTTCGGTCCTTAAAAAGTTATAATTCCATGATGTTTTGAAATATAAATGGGTGTGGTCATCCACATTTGTTTTTAAAAAATAATATAGCATCATATTTGATGCATTTATGGTGTGTTCTTAAGGTCATTGTTTCATGGTAACCTTCAAAAAAGTATTAGACATGATATAATCCATGTTTTTGTGGACTTATAAATACCTACGAAAAATATCATTCTCCCCATAATGGTTGGGAGAAAAAATGAAGCCAAAAACATATTAAACCTTGAATTGGATAAGGGATAACCCAAAACATCCACAGAAATGGCCATAACACATGGCGTCTCAAAGAACCAAAATGGAATACATCGTGGAAATGCTCCAAGACATTTTTAATAGAATTTTAAATCATACAAAAAAAATTTAAAGGTAATTTATATGGAAGATTTGATCAAAAAAATTATGAAAGTATTTATAGTGAATTTACATGGTGAATGAGTGAATTTAAATGGCGAATAATTATTAAATTTTTAGTAAATTTGATCAAGGTTTAAAGTGAATTTACATTGTGAATAATTTATAAAGTGTTTATAAATTACAATAAGGTAATAAATAAAAAAATTATATTAATTTATGAATAATTAATAAATTTAAATATAAAATTTTTATATTAAGGTCATATTTGAAAATAATTTAATCCATTCCAAATGGTTTTTTAGATGTTGATATTATCAGTGATTTATATAAAATAAAATATGTGGTATTTGATTTATCTAAATTTTTTATGTAAAATATGAAATTTTCATTATCAGATAATAAAAGTGTTCATAAAATATTTTATAATTTGAATATAAATGACTTCATATTAAAACAATGTAAATTATAATATGAAATGTTATTATTGGATAAAAAATTAATTATTCAAGTTTATCATTACAAAAATTATACAAAGTGTTTATAATTGTTTTATTTATTAAATGTTCATAAATTAATTATGTCATGTGAAATATATTAATTTTACATTAATTTATTTTATCCCTTTCTTTACTCATAGATATAATTGTTATATTATGAGTATTTGTATGCTTTAGTTTAAAATATTAAACACCTTATATAAAATTTCAACATGAATATAAGGAATTAAATTCTAGATATGATAAATTATTTGGTTTTATTATACCTTGAATTTGGATTTTTATTAGGATTTGAGCCTAAATAAATAAGTTTATTATAGTTTTATACATATTGAGTTTTAAAATTTTAGTGAAATGGAAATATTTCTTGAGTAAAGTATCCCCGCGTAGAGGGACTTTGGGTCGGACTACTCACATACATAGAGGCTTATTACATGTCTAAAAAATTGGGTGTTAGATACTTGTCATAGACTTTACAAGAAAGAGTTTCATTTACCTTATGTATGGGATTCATTTAGATATGTATGAATATAGTTGTATTTTTTTGGTTAGTAACATAAGATCTGAGTTGTGTAAAGAGTTACACATTAATATGGTTTGAACATATTTATTTAGTTAAAGGGATAAGATTCAAAACTAAATATTTAGAAGTATGTATACTTATAAAGGGAATACATGAGATAATATGGGGATAAAAAATCTCATTCAAAAATATTAAGTGTTGGATTCCTTTTAAAGATAAAACTTATCAAAACTTTGATCATATGTTCAGGTATTCCAGGCCAAATATGGGTTCCCTTGGATTATATTTTATAAGGAAATGATTAATGGGTGACCCTAAAAGTATTTGGTGCCAATTTATAGAAATTTATTTTGGTTACACTTAGTCATGAGACCCTAATTGGATTAAGTTAATGGAGGAATAGAGTTCATTTTATCCATATAATGGATTGGGAAAATTCTTATATGTTCAACTATACAAGAGTCATATATGATATTATTGAGATGATGACCTACCTAAATAACTAAGTGGTGATAGAAACACCAAAGTGACCACATTTCATAGTGAAATATGGACCTTAGCCCACTGATGGATATAATGGATTTTAAAAGGGGTCATGTAACACCCCAAGATTTTATGTTAAGTATCATTTTAAATTTAATTTCTTTTATGGCATAGGTTTCAGACAACACCATGATTAAACGAACAATGATATACAGTTAAATACCATTATTTTAAAACAACTATTATAACCTAGCCGTTAAATTGGTGGGAATGAATAGTATTAACCAAATTATGAAATTTAAATATTATATGTTAATAAAAAAATTAAATTTGTCCAAATGATTAAATAGGCATAATATAAGAATGAATCCAATTTTATGTGTTAAAAGGAAATATTTTTCTAAATACAGTTTTACCACATTTTAATGGTGAAATAGTTTTAAAAAACATTGAAACTTTTATAAATTATATTGAACAAAATAATCATTTTTTTTAAAATTTTAATTTTCAAATTATTTTAGGGTGAAATTTAGGTATTTTTTTAAAATATTTATTTTACAATGAATAGTGAATAATCCTGATATCTATAAAACTATCACTTTCATTATATTAATAGTCTATTTATGATTTTAATAGTAGATAATCCTACTAAATTTTTTTAAAACATTATCAATCTTATAAATGAAAATATAAAATATTTATATCATGGAATAAGTAAATAAATGTTTTAAAAATGATAAATTAAGTGTTGGTATTTTTGTGAAACATAAATGATTATTGACAATTTTATGATAAATATAATGATTTAAAAGAAAATTTATTTTCAAAAAATATATTAATAAATTAATATTTTTTGTCTTATTATTATAATATACTTTTATGAGACCTTAATTAATTTTTTAAAGTGTCATAAAATAGTTACAATATTAAAATCTGTATTTTTTGAATAAATGATGATTTTATTTAAAAATTAAATTTCTTATAATTAGAAACTTATTTTCATAAAATGGATTCCATTCTTGAATTATACATTTTTGAAAAAAGAAATATGGTGAATTTTTGGGTTTTTTTAATAGTTGAATTTTTTATAAATAGTGAAATATGATAATTTGCAATGTATATACATTACAAGTTAAATACATTATTTATTGATTAATTACTGATGTAAGCACCATAATATCAAAATATCATTCTCTATTTACTTTATTTATTCATGGTAATCAAAAATATTCATTGTCTTGGGCCAAAATAATAAATAAATGAATTAAATAATCCAAAAAACACCTCTCTCCTCCACTATAAATACCACCCCTCACCACCTCTTCTCCTAACACCTCCAAAGACTTTATGCATGTCCAATTTCTACCCAATACTTCTCCCAAACATCTCCCCCATGTTTTGAGCCTTATTTTCACACCTAAAATACCATTTAAAATGTCCTTAAGGAGTTTCTCAAGGAGAATAATTCAAGAGGTAAAATCCCCTTTCGTTCTTTTAATTTTCTATCATTTTCTTTTCTTTTCTTATCCTTTCCTTAAAACCTATATCCAAACATCCATTATAAATCTATTATATTATATATACTAAAGTTTTATTATGTTTATTTAATATCAACAATAAATTATCTTATCTTCCCCTTTTTATTCTAAAAATTAAAACATCATCCATGAGGTGCCTATTTACCACCTTCATGGACGATGAGTTTTCATTTTTCAATTTATCCTTCAAGGCTATTCATAAAACCATTTTTGTGGGTAAAAAAGACTTTAAAATATTTAATATAACTTATTTAATGATTTATAACTAGTATATATTCATAATATTGATACATAATACAAAACTAGTTTGTGATGATCGAAACAACACCAAAATAATCTAAATGGTTTTCATTAAAGCTTTATCAAATGAATCGTCATTATATATTGAACAAAATGATATATAAGACAATTAAATATATTTTAATTTTATTAATAGCATATAATTTCAATTATATATAATTATTCTCATTTCATGTGATCTTTCATACATGTATAAAAGTGAACCAATCATGAAAACCAAGGAAATAAACACTCCTAAATGATGAAATTGAATCTCGTAACTCATAAAACGGTCATAAATTAACTTAATAAAATTATAAGAAATAAAATACATGTTGAATAGGTTATTAATTAAATTATTAATTAATATAATTTTATTATCTAGTACATCAATTACAATTTAATAACACTTTCATACATAATGTAAGGGTTTCTTCCCGAACCTCTATTTTTCATCCAGGTTACACTTTCTCTCTCTTTACCCGAATTTAATTATTATTTAATTTTATATACTTATTATAAATTAAATGTATATTTTCAAAAATAATTTATCCAGTTCATATCATCTTTTTTATGGTAAATAAATTTTTTATAAGGTTCCCTTTTCAATTATTCTTGTTAAGCAAGATCAATTAAAGGGAACTTCCCGATTTCTTACCCATTTTCAAGTACCATCTGTAATCTATTTTAATAAAACATTATTTTTATAAAATAAATATTTTTTCTATAAAAAACTATATCTATTCATTTCTAGTTTTAAAAAAACAATTATGACTTTTTCTATTTTAAAGACTTTTATATTTTCTCTTAAACTGCACTGAAGTGTCCCAATTCTAAAGATTATTAAAAACTCTTTTTTCATGTTGGACATCATTTATGACTCAAACATAATTTCATTTTACATACCTTTTATTTTATGGTATGTAAATGTTTACAATCTTATTTTATGAAAAATACAAATGATTTTCCAAACTAACTCTTCTTTCAAAAGTAAAAAAACATTCTCGTTTCAATTTTACTTCTGTGAGATATATTCCTTGTTCACCACTTATTCTTTATGTGTGGTGCATGTACTACCATTTTATATATAATATCATCATTATTAATATTATAATAATATTATAATTTTCATTTAATTTCATTCCTTTATAGGTATTATGATATAAATATTTCTAAGCGGTATGAGACACTTTGGAATGTTTAATGATTATTTTCCTCAAGAATTTTTCAGTGGTATCATTTAAAAGTATCTTCATATATGTAAAAATCCTTTGTATAATCTTGTATTTAATTGATTTTTATCTATAATGATACCATTTAACATATTTTTTAAGGGTTTATGATCATTTTGACTATTGATTTTTTATTTTGATACCATTCATGGTTTATGGTTAAAGTATTCACATTTTGTATGCTTTCTTTTCAATAATAATGTTTATGTTGCTTATGTTTTACCCTTTTTATAAGATTAATGTATTGGACTTAGTTAGTGGCAGGTGTTTCCCTCTATATCCCCTCAATTAATCAGTAGGTCTCATGAGACAAAATAGATATAGACTTGGTTGAGTCCTTGACCATTTATTTTCATATATGGATTTGGCTAAGGCCTTAACCATTTATTTTCAAATGTTGTGTATGAGGCCTAAATGGTATGATTAAGATTTCCAACATTATTCATTCCATAATTATGATATTGGTAAATCATAATCGATGTAATTATTTGACTAGTAGAGTATCCATGGTTAAGTTTTATTCTCATGTGATTATTTATATAGAATTATTTTATCAGCCTTTATTCCTACCATATTATGCTAAAAATTATGTTTTAATGGAATGTGCTTTTATTCATTCATCATGACTTATTGTTTATGTTTTTTTATGATATCTTATGTTGTATTTATTACCCTTATTGATCATCTGAGATCACCCCTTTATTATGTTTAATTTTTATTCAAGATGTGGATATATATATTATGAATGACTTAGAGGGATAATCTAGGAGTTTATGGGTTTTTTCAATGGAGTAGATATGTTTTTTTCATTTAAAGTTGTAATGTAACTTATATGATTGTATTTGGTTTTCTAAATCTACTAAAATATTTAGTCTGTTGGTATATGATCTCTTATTCATTGTACCAATGTAATTAAGTAAGGTACCAGATCTAGGCTACTGGGGTCGGGGTCTTTATAGTTGGTATGAGAGAAATTTTTGTAGAATCTTTAGAAACTAGATTTAGAAAACATAGATTAGGGAACATAACCATAAAATAGACTTTTAGGGTAAGCATATAGGAACATCCTTGATTTTTGGAAAGTTAGAGATTATGTGGGTCTTCTTAGAAATACATCCATGTCTGGATACTATAATTAGATGTGGTTCTAGAACAGATGTACCTATGTGTAACAACTCTAAAAATGTGTATTGGGCCTAACTCTGTGTAACCTGGTATACGAAAATGGGTCTTACTACACACCTGTTTTGACACTCCCAAGTAATATTCTTAGGATAATTCACATTTTCTTTATAAACCATTATAAATGATTTAAAAGTGAACATTTCCTGAAAGAATCCATTTTTATGATTATGATATTAGATATGCATAAATTTTAAATTTATATTATTTTTTTCTAGTTCAATAATATGCATTATGATTCATAACTTAATTTAGTGTGTGGAATTTTTTAGAAATGGAACCTCATATAATGAATGGGAACCTCACCAATGAACATGATCTAAACTGTAATAATAATCCTATATTTTATGGTCTTAAGACAATATTTAAAATAGAATAAGTCTCCCAAACATTATCATCATATGATGATATAGTATAATGTGCTATCAAGATAAAGACATAATTATCCAAGTTTTATGACTTCAAAAGGATGCAAGAGAATAAGAGGATGGTATAGAAAATGATGGATAAATGGAATAAGGGAAAGAAGTATTTTTCCACATGTGATAATTGTAGAAGAAAACACCCTAGTAATTTCTTGAAGGTAATGGGAGGTTAATAAAACTATGTAGAGAAGGGAAACTGGGACTTTGATAGTAAAGGAATGAAAGAATCCATCCAATGTTTCAACTGTAAGAAGATGGGGAAATACGCAAATCAATGTATCAAGTTTCTAGAATAATATACCCAAAAAGAGGATAACAGATCATGTTCAAGCTTATGCTACTATCATAGATGAAGAGGAATAATTAATTTTCTTATGTTTGGATTCAATAATTATGTTGTTTTAGTATTTTACCAATAATTATCTGGTTATAAGGATCATGGGATATGTATGTATTGAACTGAATTACTTCTCATATAAGTAATTGAAAGCATTTAATGAATAGAACTAGTAACTAAGGGAATTTATTCTATTGTAAGATGATCATTTGAAAAAAAAATTAAAAATATAACCACAACTATGTGATTGATTTTGAGATAATAATAAATTTATTTTTATGGGATAGTGTTGATGACCATGAACGTGGATAGTGATCAAATGGTTAATGTTATAATGGAATTATTATATGTTAGGATTTAAGGAACATATTCAATGACCTAAGATTTTACTCTTCATAGAAGTAATGTTTTCATAAACGTTTAAATGAGATTAATATATTCATATGTTTGGTATGTGATAATAAAAGCTACATTATTTGGGGAAATATTATACTGATTTTGAAAATTTAGGGACCTTCCTTTTAATTTTTTTTGTCTTTGAATTTAGAAAGACATATTTTGGATGATTCTTAAGGTTAACTACTTATGGAATGGATTAAGGATATTATTGATTAAGATTAAATTATTATTTATCATATTCGATAACCTTTTCTAAACATTTTGGTTTCAGTAAACATTTAAAGCTTGAAGAAATGGCTTGTGGATCTTATGATTCATAAAAATGATTTAGGAATAAAAAATTTCCTTGATTATCCATCTCTATATTTTAAAAAAATAAAGTGGAGATAAATCGAAGCCCAACAAAAAGACGATATTATAACATGAAAAAGAATCAAGTAATTTTATTTTCTTAAGTGATTTTCTGGATAGTAACAAAACTCTCAACTCTAGGAAAAGGATTTTGGAACAAAAACATTGTATATTTATTTTTTTTCTTAGAAATAAATGTTCTTTTAACATATCACAAATTTACAGATTTTTGATAGTTAACTTTCTAATGACAATGTTCTCTATCACACTCTATCAGAAATTTATGGTTAGATTATTATTCATTTTCTATATTTTCACTTCTCACTAATGTTATCCAATTTGAATGCCTAGTTTTTTGGTAATATCTACATTTCTCTTTCCCTATTATTAAGAGTATATTTTATTAACTATATTTCGGATGTGGGTTTCCCACAAAAGAATTCTGAAGTATCAACCTTTGATTTTCAAAGTATAACTTCAAGTTATGATGAGGCAATTTATTTAAGTAGGGGAGAATTTTACACCCCAAAATTTTATGTTATGTATCTTTGTAAATTTAAATTCTTCAATATAATAGGTTACATATAACACCAAGATTAAATAAACAATGATATATAATTAAATATCATTATTTTAAAACAACTGTTATAACCTAGCCATTAAACTAGAGGGAGTGAATATTATTAACCAAATTATGAAATTTATATATTATATATTTAATAAAAAAAATTAAAATTCATACAAATAATTTTATAGTCATAAGATAAGAATGAATCCAATTTTACGCATTAAAAGACTATATTTTTCTAAGGGTTGTTTTAATGCCTTTTAATGGTGCACTTGTATTAAAACTAAATTTTGAAACTTATATAAATTCTATTGAAAAAAATAACTTTTATTTTAAAAATAGGAATGTCAAAATTATCTTAGGGTGAAATTTTTGAATTTTTTTGAAAATATTTATTTTACAGTGAATAGTGAAAATCCTAATTTCTACAAAACTATCATTTTCATTATATTAATAGTATATTTAAACTTTTAATAGTATCCTCACCTAATAAATTGTAAATAAAATTTATGTATCCTATAAATGAAAATATGGTATATTTATATCATGGAATAAGCAAATAACTGTTTTAAAAATGATAAATTAAGTATTGGTTTTTTGTGAAACATAAATGTCTATTTAAACTTTTATAATTAATATAATGAGTTAAAAGAAAATGTATTTTCATAAAATATATTCATAAAATAATATTTTGTTTTCTTATGATTATAATATAATTTTATGATAACTTAATTAATTTTTCAGTGTCATAAAACAGTTATAATATTAAAATCAATATTTTTCAAGTAAATGATGCTTTTATGTAATATATAAATTTCTTATAATTACAAATTTATTTTCATAATATGGATTCAATTACTGAATTATAAACATCAAAAAATTGTTTGGGTTAATTTTTTGGGTTTTTTCTAAAATAGTTGAATTTTTTATGAATGGTGAAATACTCTAATTTACAGTATATATACATTATAAGTTAAATAAACTATTTATTGGGTAATTTCAGATGTATGAACCATAATATATAACTATAATTCCCTATTTAATATATTTATTCATGGTAATCAAAAATATTCCTAGTCTTGATCAAAAATAATAAACAAATGAATTAAATAATCAAAAAACACCCCTCTCCTCCACTATAAATACCACTCCTCACGACCTCTTATCCTCAGACCTCCAAAGCCATGAAGCTTGTATAATTTCTACCCAATACCTCTCCCAAACCTCTCCCCTACATTTTTTCCACACCCAAAATACCGTTTCAAAGTTCCCTAAGGAGTTTCTCAAGGATATGAATTCAAGAGGTAAAATTCTCTTTTATTCTTTTAATTTTATTTCATTTTATTTTCCTTTATTATCATTTTATTACATCATCTGTCCAAAAATACATGATGACCCCAGTATATTATATATACTAAAATTTTATTATGTTAATTTAATATCAACCATCAATTCTCTTATCTTACCCTTTTTATTCTAAAAATGAAAATATCATCTCTGAGGTGTCCATTTATCACCTTCGTGGATGATGAGTTTTAATTTTTCAATTGCGCATTCAAGGATATTCCGAAAACCATTTTTATGTTTAGAAAAGACTTTAATATATTTAATACCTATTATTTAATTCTATTAAATTAGTATATATACATAATATTAATACATAATACAAAACTAGTTTGTGATGGTCAAAACAATGCCAAAATAATCTAAATGGTTATCATTAACACTTTATCTAATGAATCATCCTCATATCTGGAAAAAATTATGTATAAGACAATTAATTTTCCATTAAGTTAATTAATAACATATATTTTTATTTTTTATGACTATTCTAATTTCATATGATCTTTCGTACATGTATACGAGTGAACCAATCATGAAAACCAAGTAAATTAACACATGTAAATGACAAAATTGAATCTCATAACTCAAAAAAAAAGGTCATAAATGAAATTAATAAAATTATAATAAATAAAATACATGTTTATTATGTTTTTAATTAAATTATTAATGAATCTAATTTCATTATTTAGGACATTAAGTACAAGTAACGAACACCTTCGGATATAAGGTAAGGGTTTATTCCAGAACTTCCTTTTTCATTTAGGTTACATTTTCTCTCTCTTTAACCCAAATTAATTTTTATTTATTTTTCTATAATTCATATAAATTTTTATTATATGTTCCAAACTCATTTATTAAGTTCATATAAACTTTCTTTGATGAGAAATACATGTTTTAAAAGATTTTCTTTTCAATTCTTCCCATTAAGCAAGCTCGATTAAAGGAAACTTCCAAATTTATTACCCATTTTCAAGTACCATCCATAATATGTTTTAATATGCCATTATTTTTCAAATATAACTAATTTTTTCATCAAAAACTATCTTTGTTCATTTTTTGTTCTATACAAATAATTATTACATTTTATGTTTTAAATGATCTTTTGTATTTTTTATTAAACCGCGCTAAAGTGGCCCAATTCTAAATATTCTTAAAAACTCTTTTTACATGTTTGAAATCATTTATGCCTAAAACATAATTTAATTGTCCTTAACTTTTATTTTCTAGTATATAAATGTTTACAGACTTTTTTTTATAACAAATACAAATGATTTTCTAAATTAACTCTTCTTTTCAATGTTAAAAGGTTTTTTATCATCTCACTTTTTCTTCTGTGAGATATACGCATTGTTCCCCACTTATTTCTTGTGTGTGATGTATGTATTTACCTTTGATATATAATATCATAAGTTATATTATTCTAATGATATTCTAAGTTTCATTTAATTTCATTCCTTCATATGGATTTTATTTTAATATTTCAAAGTCGTATGGGACACTTTGGAATGTTTAATGATTATTTTTCTCAAGAAATTTTCAATGGTCTCATTTAAAAGTATCTTCATCTACGTCAAAATCATTTATGGAATCTTGTACTTTACTGACTTTTATCTCTTATGATACCATTTACCATAAGTTTTTGAATATTTTATGATCTTTTTTACTGTGGATGTGCTTTTTTTATATCATTCATGGATTATGGATAAAGTATTCACATTTCGTATGATAGATTTTCAATACGAATGTTTATGTTGTTTATGTTGTTTATATTTCACCCTTTTTATATAAGGAATGTATTGTACTTAGTAAGTATTGGTTGGGGCCCATTATAGCACCCTGATTCATCAGTAGGTCTCATGAGACAAAACATATATGGACTTGGATGAGGCCCTGCACATTTATTTTCAGATATGGATTTGGCTTAATCCTTAACCATTTATTTTCAAATTTCTTGGATGAGTCCTCAATGTTATGTTTTAGATGTCCAATATTATGCATTCTATCATAAGGATTTTGGTAATTTATAATCCATGTAATTATTCAAATATTAGAGTATTCATGGTAAAGTTTCATTCTCATGTGATTATTTATATTAAATTATTTGGTCATCTTTTATTCCTACCAAATTATGATCAAGATTATGTTTTAATGGATTTTTTTAGTCATTAACCATGCCATATTGTTTATATTTATTTATGATTTCTTCCACTGCATTTATTATCCTTACTGAGCATCTGAGATCACCCCTTTCTTATGTTTTATTTTTTCCTGGGATATGAAGATTTATATTATGAATGACCTTCAAGGATAATTTGTGAGTTTATAGTGGTTTCAAATGGAGTTGATATGTTTTTTTATTTCAAGTTATAATGTAACTATTATGTTTGTATCTAGTTTAAAAAATATACTAAACAATTCAGTCCTTTGGGATGTGGTATCTGGTTCATAGTACCAATGTAACTAAGGCACTGACTTTAGGCTACTAAGGTGGGGGTCTTTACAAGTCATCATTTTAATGAGTTCATATTTAATAAAATTATTATTAAATGAATATAAAATATGATTCCCAAATGCTAAAATGTTTTATTATAAATTAAATAGCATTATAATCATCCAACTTGAATTTTGGATAAATCTTTAAAAAATTAGGAGCTTAATGTAAGCAACTTATTATACTATTACACAAACTTAATAATCATTCATAAGAAAAATAAAATTTTATATGTTGGATTAAACCCATCCTGATTAATCTACAATTGAAGTTGTTTAATAAGTTAACCTTGATGATTTGGATAAGAATAAAAGGTTTTATTTAAGGTTTCAAATAAATTATATTCAAGATATCCATAGGAATATTAGTCTCCACTCATATACTCAATGTGATTGGGTATATAATAAATTAGTGTGATTAATGGTTCCCTTTATGGAATGGTTTTGGATATGAAATCCATTTTGTTGGAATTTTTCTAACAATGATAATAAATTATGTAGTGTTTACCTACTTTTTTCAAAGTTTTTAGGATAGATAAGAATAACATGATATTTATAAGATCTAATAATGTGTTGACAGTATAAGAGGGTAAATTTTTGAGTTAGATAAAGAATATTGGACTTGTATAATAGTCATCCTTGATCAATGAAACATAAATATAGTGTCAGGGAAGAGGGATTCCATGTCAGATAATAGTGTATAGAAATGAATTCTTATTTTTTTAAGGTTATATTATTATAAATGTATAATTTAAAAATGATGCTAGTATAAAGGAGTTCAAAATCAAGGAAATATTGTAGTTTTTATTTAAATAATGATGAAAAGGGTTGTAAATCATGGTTTGAATGTAAATGAATAATTTAATCTCATATGTATCCTAATAAAAATGTATATTTTCATCTCATTATATTATATAATAAGGGAATTTATTTGTTAATAAATATTTTTTATGAATAATATGAGATGATAGATTTAAAACACATGGTTTATGATTCATCATATTCAATAACATACTTGAAAAATATATAAGCATAGAATAAATTTTATCGAAGGAATTTGTTAAAATATAAGGAATTTGATTCCATCACTCATCAGAAGAATGTTTTGAAGAATAAAATACTTCTTTCATATTATTATTCCAAACACATAGAATACCATATGGGATATGGTGTACAATAGTTTATTTGTTAAATATTCCCAATATATGAAATAAATTCTACTTCATGAACATAAAATATTTTTTGTATCTTATCATGATATTTTGGAAAGAATATAGTTTCTAATAGGCTAGTGGGAGTAATTTTTAGACATATATAAATTCAAAGTTAAAAAATAAAATATTATACCAGTCAAAGTTCATAGTGAATTTCACTTTATAAACTAGGATAGTTTAATATATAATGGTAAAGATAAATATAAAGTCGTGTATTTAGTTAATATAATGAAGTAAGTATCAACTTATATCCTAAAGGAATTTATGATGTGTTAGTAAGGAATACTGTAAAGAGTTTTATTAGTTAAAAAATTATCTCAAGGAAATGGTTTTATGGAACTATTCTAAGAAAGATATTGACAGTGAACTTAATAAGAGTTTTAAGTAGACAACAAAAGTTATTAAAATCAAAACATTTGATGTTATAGAGTAAAGGGGTTTGAATACCTATTTAAAGAGATAAACATTAGAAATATGACTCCTAAGTATCACTATTATTCAAACTTTTGTTTCATTTATTTTAGTCACTAAATAGGTTTAGTGGGATGTTTTGATCAAGTGGTCACATGTATATGTGGTATGAACTAGAAAATCATGTAATAATTTTTAAAAGACCTAAAAAGTATAGTAATAATATGGTTGATATGGTCATCTATCATATGTGATATTATTAGATTGGTTCTTATGTATAGTTTTTTAACGTATTCCAAAATGATTTTAATAATATAAACTATATAATGTTATTGAAAAAGATAATATTCCCTTTATCATTCTTTTATGTTGTCTATGTGTAATTTTTTTTTGTTTATTTCATTATGGAAAATGATGATTATCCTATCAAAGTATGACTTTGATTTATCCCTAATAGATGTTTATCATGAAGTATTATAGGTTTTCACAAAATTTTATAGTTATTGTGAGTATTATTCTTGTATTGAGGTCTCGAATACGCTCATAAGGCACAAAATGGGTTTCATGCATTGGATAAACCACTAATTATACACCACATGGAGTGTCATGCACTATTTCCTTATTATACTAGGGGTGAATATTTCATATTAAATTTCCATACTTGAGGATTTTGAGATACATAGATTTAGAAACTTCATAATTTTATAGCTTTCTTACACAAACCTTTAGGCTTAGTTAAGAAAGGGTGGTTAGGCATGTTTTTTATCATGTCATTGGTTGGAGATTAACCAAGATGGGATTTATCCTCTTTTATGATGAGTATGATATCTAGGACCTCTATTGATACTAACATAGGAAGTGTATGACTATACATATATTATACATATGATTTGTTTATCTATTTGGGTGAGGGATATGTTATGTGATCATCTACAAATATGAAATGAAATTTAATGTATTCATCGACATAGTTAGTACATACATTGAGAATTGAGAATATATGATTAGGCTATATGATATTGACATAATTCACATCCTATGGTCACTTGATGTCTTATAAAATTGGATTATATGATTATTAATACTTTCATATGATGTAGTTAGTGTACATTGGTATATAGATACATATGTTTGATAGTGATCATTCTAGACCCCTTTATATATTGATTAACATTGATTCTTTTCTAGAGGTTTTTATTTTCAGACATTTATGGATTTTAGAATTCATAATTTGTTTCAACACTACAATGGTATGTGGGGTCACACATTGTGATCTTGAAAATGAGTATCAATTTTATGAAACTTTGAGAGCAACCCAAAAAGTGTTTTGGAGGATGTCTAGAATAAGTTCTAGATAGATTTAAGTTTTTATATATTATGTAACAAGTGGTAAAAATGATTGCTTTTTTTCAAAAATACAGATTTGAAAATATCAAAAAGGAGTTTTGGATATGGTTTTATGAGTTGTTACATATGATGTAACATGAGGTGAAATTTCACCAATTCTATAATTATTTTAGTGCAAGTGGGAGATTTTTGTAATTATACACTAAAAGCATCACCATAACATAGTGGTTTAGACCATTTTATAGTCTATTCTAGTATCAACCATGGAATAGTAATGGATATTCTATCCTTGTGTTGTGCATGGTAATTTTTGTGTAATGTGATAATGCGTGATTTGGGAATAACATCCTTTATTAATCTATCATGATTGATTAAAATCATCATAATATAGTGATTATGAGTATTTTAAGCATCACAAACAAATTTTTAAGTGTTAATCATTAAAAATACATTTATTTTAAGGATATGTAACCTATGAAGTATTTATAAAAAATTTAATTTATTGTTATGAATGTTGAGCTTCCAGGAGTATCATCGGATGGCCTATGTAAGAAGGATATTTTTTATTCGTATAGGGTGATTTTATTATAAAACTCCTCAAATATGATTCTATCTAGCTCTAGTTTATCTCTCTCCTTTAAATAAGGTTCTAGAAGACCATTGTGTTGGGATAGTTCATACTTGAGTACTGGGTGATTCCCAAGATCTATATATACCTCTAGTGGAAGGATTCTTTCAACTTCTTCTTAGTGATCTTGAACAAATACTTACGGAAAATTTTGACAGGTTGGATTTACTAGTATATAGTATATTATTCTTTTTCTTTTTCTATATTCATTCTAAACATATATTGGATTTGGTTCCATAAAAAGAACTAAATTTGTAATTTCAATTTCCATTATATCAATAGACATATTATCACATAATTATTTCTCTTAGGGGTGTCCATGGGTCGAGTTGGGTCAGTTCTATTCAAATTTTTCACTCGAACCAAACAAAGGTTGTTGGATTGGGTTGGGTTAGGCCATAGACAATTTTTTATAATGACCAAACCCAACCCGAGGTGGGCTAGGTGGGGTTGGGTTGGGTCTTTGAGTTAGGTAAACAAAAATTACATGAAATAATAACAAAAAATATGTAAAATTATTAATTAAATTAAAACTAAACAAATTTAAAACAATTAAAATTATCCAAATTCAAATAACCAAAAATCCTTATTAACTTCAATTCAAAATTAAAAACATTTTACTTGAAAAATAAAGAAATATATCATCGCATAAAGAACCCAATCTAAAGGTAATAAATTAGGGATTAGTTGGGTTGGTTGGGTTGGTTGGGTTGGGTTGGGTCATTATTTTTCCAACTCATGACCCAAACCAATGCAATCTCAACCCAACCCAAATTAACCTAACCCATATATATCCCATGTGTAACCCAATACAACTTGGTTTGGTTGGGTTGGATTGATTGGGCCGGGTTGGGTTTGGACACTCCTGATGTTTCTATTACGTAACATTAATGTGATAATATCCTTATAGCATTTTTCAATCCAAAAGGTTATATAAATTCCCCACTATAATGAGAACTTGGATATATTGTGAAAATGTTCTTAAATATATATCTTATGGTCTAGATAACTTATGTCTAATTGGTCATGGATTAAGTTTGACTATCATGTCTTGGGGGTTCATAAGACTTTGAGGCATCTTTTCATAAAGTTCTCACTGAGTGTTCTTCAAGAAAGGGAGGTCATGGGGAAAAACATGCCAATAGTAATTCCATATGTTTATGTATCATTAAATATTCCTATCTATGAATTTTTGCAATAGAAATTATACTGAAATAGTTTGGGGACCATACCCTTTATTAAAAAGATAAATAAAAACATATAAAACCCATTTATACTAGGTATGGGAAGAACCCATTACTAACCCAAAGGCCTAGAGGCACACAGCCTTAAATGTGAGTGGCCCAAAAGTCCATTGAAACAAAGGCCATTAAAAATACCCAAAAAGGCCAAACCAAATGTCTAAATTACATTAGAAACACCCCAGCTTAAATCCTACCATCTTCTCGTACGAAGAGCAGACCATTGTCCATTGTCACCACTCAAACTCAATGTCATTGTGCCAACCACCCACCCACTCAGTCGCCAGAGCCGTAGACCAGTGCTGGTGTGCCTGCCACCGGTCTATGTTTTCACCTTGAAGATATTATCAATATCACTTGAAGAAAGACCCTCCACCGCTTGAACAGAGGCCCTACATGGTGAAGCGTCTTCACCGCCTGCTTGTTGCAGCCAGATCTCCACCTTACCACACCTATCAAAGCCAGATCGCACATAATCTCACCCAAATCCATTTTTACAACCAAATCTACTAAAGGATCCACCACACATTGTTGTGCACCCATCCAGAAGCTCATATCCCATCCAAATCTATTGAACCATCACACACCCATGTAGGAAACCACACCACCACCCGTCACCTTCATCACCTGAGGTCCACCACCCCGAAGACACTATCGAATCAGAAATAGAAAACCCCTTGAAGATTAAACCCTATCAGAGAGATCTCCACTGATGTGGAGAGCCCCAAAATGTGTTATATGGGTAACGAGGTATAGGTGGGCACCAAACCACGCGTGTCCTGGGCCCAACCCACCACCACACATATGATCATTGTGAGGTAGCATATGTTGGGTGTGTCATAAGTGATATAATATTAGTTGAATAAGTCAAGAAATTATTTTTCACTTATAATTTAATGTAAGGAGATATTTATGGCCCATTTGTAGAAATGTAAGTGTTTTATTAAAACCATGTTAATGGTAATTAATTTATGATTTTATTTTATAAATTTAAAGAAAGATAAATCTAGCATATAGGGTGATGACACAGTTGTGCATCTTTCATAATGAGGTATCAGTAGAAAAATGGATTATATTACATAGTAGTTTTTATAGGAAGGTTGTTGTTGTTGTAACATTAACTACTTTCTCTATAGGATCCTTGATGTGTTTCTAAATTCTGATCTTGGACTTCAAGTAAGTTTACCTAATTCCATTGAGAAAGAGGCATAGAGGGTCATACACTAAGTTTATTTATAATCACATTAAATTATATTGAATTTAATATCAAGAATAAATTTTATTCTCAGCTTGTGGAATAATAATTATTTAGTTATTATTGATCACATAAATCCAATCATGAGATATTTGATTTTAGAATATGTGATTTGAATTTAATCACTTTAATTATTCATAATGTAATAAATAAATATGTAATTATACACCAGCTTATTGAATATATTTATATAAGTATTTATTTAGTTATATGAATATTAAGAAAATCAAGAGTTTAATTAATATAATATTTATTCATTTATCAAATAAATAATATTTATTTGAATAAATATTTTACTATTAAATATTGGATAAATCCAATATGTGGATCAATGTGTCGAGTTAATGGCAAGATAAAAAATAATATATTTTATTTAATATAATTTAAATAATTATTAATGTATTTATTTAAGGAAATGTAATTAAATAAACACATGGAATGGGATATATTATTATTATTATTACTACTATTATTATTTTACATGGGGTATTACTTAGAATTGATAAATTGATAAAGGGATATTATGTAATTATCAATTTTTTTAACCCAAAGTATAAAATTCATATTATAATATTTTAGAGGTGTGGAAATTTTTGTACATAAAAAATCCACTATAGAATTATCTCAAGCCTTTGATAGATTCCTTCCCTTATGTTCCTCTAAAGAACGTATAGTAAATAATAGAATCCCTTTTTTCATTCAACAATGAATGATGTGTAGCACTTGTCTCTATCACACTTTCACCTAGAGATTCAGGAACATTATCTAAAGATTCATGGAGATTGTGTGGATTCACCTAGATGAATCCTCTCTTGGAAACTAAATCACAATGATAATATGACATGAGAAGTAATAGAAATTAATCGAGAGGATTATCAAATTCAAGGAAATTTTTTATTTAAATTAATTATAAATTAAATGTGAAGCACTACTAGAAAAATAGCCTATGTCCATAGGGCTATATACATGGGTGAGATGATCATGGCTATAGGTTTACCTAATTACAGGGGAAAATTATTCTTGTGGATGTAGGAGGGCTGATTTCCATGGGCATCCCGCCCATGGATATAAACGGACACATGAAAAAAAAATTAATAAAAGAACTGGGTGGGAAGTCCCTATATCCACGAGCATATATGCTCATGGTTATAGAACCCTATATAAAACCCCTATATCTTTGGTAATATATGCTTGTGGATATAGCTCCTTTATCCAAACCCCTATAGCCATAGGAATATATTCTTGTGGATATAGTCCCTTTAAGAAATCCCATATACCCATATACATATAGGCCTGTGGCTACAACCCCTTGCACTGAAACCGTATAGCCATAGGCATATATTCATGTGGTTTCACACCCTTAAAATGAAAACCTATAGACATGCGTATATATTTCCATGGATATGAGCCCTTACACCAACATCAAAGTTACTTTTTTTATTGAGAAGAAAAATAAGCATACAAACATACAAACAGCTGAAAAAAAACCTAAGGAGGTCTGAAATAACGCAAGCCAAGGGAATCCCCTCTGATCAAATTGACTCCTTCTAGATTAAAAGTAGAAAAATTATGAAAGAATATTGGATTAGAACCAAGAACATCCAAAGAAGCAAGGTGGTCCGCCACTTGGTTACCCTTGCGCCAGGAATGGCTGATTTTAGTTCTATCAGAGAGCATACCTTTACACTTTTTGATAATGTAAAAAATGGACCATGGAGGAGTGAATAAATCATTCAAGGCATCATAAAGAATTTTTGAATCCATTTCTGCCTCAGTTTATCAAGACCCCATTGAAAAAAAAGGGTAATACCCATGAGCATCGCCTTAGCTTCCGCCTGAAGAGAGGAACCATAGCCTAACCGGGAGGAGAAGGCTAGGAGGACCGAGCCCCACGAGACCTGAACCACCCCACCCCCTCACAGAACACCCATTGAATAGGCACCATCAGTGTTAAGTTTGAGGCCCCCAGAGGGGGGAGACCAGCGAACCCAGGCCCCTCTGTTGATACCATCACCCGACTGTGCATTACAAAGACCGAAAAATAGCCAGTTGAGGAAGGCAGCCCTCTGCCAGCTACCAATAAGACATACCAAATCCTAGAGTAAGAATTTTGTCCTAGTGATGATGGATTTCCCTGAACTGTGAGTCCCCTAAAATATGCATTTGTTCTTGGCTTTCCAGATCAACCAGAACCCAGCCTGAAGAAGCAGTGCACGAGCCGACTTCTCCAAACCTCTCTCTCCCGATCCATGAAACCATTTGTCCAAAAACAAGAGGGACCCTATAGAACCATCTCAATAACCTGTAAAATCCCTGAAGAAACCCCAGAACACCTCCGCCCACTCACCTGAAAAGAACATATGGTGAGTCATCTCATCCTTCGAAGCTGTGCAGTGAGAACACCGTGAGGCAAGAGGGATACCGCATTGCTTAATGTTATCGTCAGTGGGAATTTCAATATACCTAATTATCCAAAGGAGGAAATTATATTTAGCAGAAAATACTTTGATCCATAGCAGCTGATTCCATTCATCCAAAACAGCAGAGGTGATCATTTCCTGAACAAAATCTCGAGCAGAAAAGACCCCCGAAGAGGAAGGAGTGAAACACACCGTCTAGGTTCCTGGGAAACATCAATGAGTTTGAAAAGGTCCTTCTTATTCTCATCCAACATCGTGCTAATAAAACCTGGGTACAAACTAGATTCCCTAAAGGAGATGGAAGTAGTTAGGCATGCCAAAAATCCCAGCACTCTCCCCACCCAGTTTTGGTGCCAGAAGGAAATATCACCCCTTCCAATAATCCATTGTGAGTGGCAGGTAATCTCATAAACCAGTTGTGAAAGATTTGGTCAAACCATGGAACCCCTTCCTTCCATAGAGGAATGACTGCAAGCCATAAGATTCATAGTTTTCCCCCACATAGGACTCTAGTCCACAATTTCTCAGGCTAGTTTAGCCTGTATGCTGCTGATAGTGTCAGCCCAACTACGCACATTAATCCCACCTTCCCTAGCAGCCCTAACCACCTTATTCCAAGAGGCACAACATTTTCTACTTTCCATAAGAGGATCCCAGATAAATTCAGCCATAAGTTTTTCAATGCTAGAGATCACACCCTTTGGGGCCATAACCACAAATAGGGCATGAACTGGAGTTTCCAAAAGCACACTGTTAATGAGAGAGATATGTCCACCAAAGGATAAGTACCTATTTTTTCAGTTGAGGATGTGATCTGATATCCTACTGATGAGGAAGTCAAAGTCCCGAATTCGAAGTCTAATAGGGGAAATTGGAGCCCCAAGGTAGTGCATAGGAAAACATCCTCTTTTCATGGTAAGGTTATTTTGAATATAAGATATCTGACTTGGATAGCATTTGTTTGAAATGAAAAATAAGATTTTCTCTTTATTGATAAGTTGACCACTCCAATGGCAGTACTCCTCCAGAATCCTGTTCAAACCACAAATAGACTTTTTCCCAGCATTAATAAATACAAGATTATCATCATCAAACATAATATTGGAAATGGTCTTAGCCGTCATACACCTTCGGTATGCAATAATATCACTATTATTGATGCTTCCAAAAATGAGCATGCTCAAGACCTCCTAAGTGAGAATGAAGATACTAGAAGGACTTGGGGATAACTTTGGACCATGGGGATATTTCTTTGAAAATAACTCTAGGTTTATGGCTATAAGCCTTTCTCGTGGCCATAGGTCTTCACCATTTACATGGAAAAATATAACCATGGGTGGTACTTTTGGCAATAGACCTCGGGCTATTTCTTTGGATTTAGTACCCACGGATATTATGATTGTGATCGTAGGCGTTTTTTCTAGTTCTAAAAGATCCTATTAAGAATATTCTTGGGTTTTGTTGGAAAATTTATTTGGAATTATCCAATAAAATTGATATAAATGAAAATTGTGCACTCATCCATTGCTTTTGATGCACCACAGAACCTTTATGGGGTATCAGAGTGGTCACATTCTAATTTATAATTTATTTGATCAATTTCATTCATTGGATTGTATTTTATTCATTTCTAGAATTTTTTTCTTAATCCAATAGTTGAGATAACATGTTCATCTGAGTTTGTATGTCTAGGAACAAGTCAAAAAACACATGAATAATTCTTGAAGATCCCATATATAGGTGTCAAGTTCACTAGATACATAACATTAATAAATGACATGTAATGGTAAATTACAATTTGTGTATATGTGGTCAAATCAAAAAAGGAGTCACTCGCATAAATCTCAGCTCATTTTTCATTTTTGTACATGAAATCATTACACATCGTGTATTGGAAACCTATGTTGCATACAATTTGAAATGGATAATACATGACATGTCTGGTATAAATTTTATTTAAAACTATATGGTTTTAAACCTATGTAAATCACATCATGTTGTGTGGTCAATAAATGGTGTCATTACGCATCTTGTATTGATTTCTAGCTGAGTGACATGGCCAAACATAGACTACACAATGCTTAGTTTCCTTGTACATGGCATGTAACATGTGTCAACCCATGAAAGATACACACCAAGTGATTTTCATTGATTAGTGCGGGTAAACATGTGGGATAATTAAAGTGATACACATATAACAATATGTGTGGATGGTTTTAAATGTCATGTAACAAGTTTTATTCCAAACTAGTACTCGCTAAGTATTTCTTAATGTGTTGTGTGGGTATACTCACTTAAAATATTATTTGTTGTATAAAATATTTCATTACACAACATTTATTAGTCCTGATACTTATCGTGTACTAACACACAAATTTTAAGTGGTACATGTCATGTATACTTATGGTGTTTCATGTGGTCATACAAGCCACGCAAACTACATGTCTTGACCCATGTAACTATATGTCATGCAAATCAACACATGTTGTGTAGTTATACTTGTCATGTAAGTACACGGTATATGATAAGAACCATACACAATGTGTATCACATGATATGTGAGTTGAAATTACATGCCATGTAAATATTAATTTCATAAATAGATTTAATCAAATGTAAAATTTACACATCATGTTCCCTTCTAAGTACAATTCATGTACTTAATTATTTTAAAATTAGAATTTATTTTATTTATTTATTTAAAATAATACAGGATGGGATTCAAATATCTCAAGGACTGTTATGATAGAATATTGTGATAATTTATTTATTTATTTATTTATTTATTTATTTATTTATTTACTTACTAAAATAATTTTTTAAATTATAATGAAATGAAATTAATATTAAAAATATAAATGCATATTCATTGCATGTTATGATTGATTATGAGCATGATTGACCTATGTATGAGTTAGATGTATTTATTTAATTTACTTATTTATTGCATGGTTTAATATTATATTTATTATTAAATTAAATATGATGATTTATGCATCATCTTACCCTCATTTATTATGTTCAGGACTGCCTATGTAAGTCTTATTTTATTTAACCCTAAAACCCTCAAACCCCTCACTAGTTTATGAGTAAACATTTGTAAAAGATGGATCTCTTGATTAAAGGGAATGGTTTGGGACCTCAGCCAAGGTGAATCCAAAAAATAAGATGCATGGATGAATAGAGAAATGTTTTAACTCAATCCAAGCATGGGGTTAAGGATTTTTCCCCTCTAGGGTCAATGTTGGTTAATCACTACTTAATAAACAAACCATTAGATAAAATCCCCTGATCATACCACATATTTATATTATTTTATCTATTAATGGTTATTTATTTATTTATGTGGTGTATGGTTTATTTTTATAATTAAATGTGTTCACATAATTTAAATAAATTAACAATCATGCTAAGATAAAATAAAATGCGACTATTAAATATGAATTATTTCATCAAACATGGTTAATTAATTATGTAAGATTCACATAATATTAGAAATCATGTGAAAAATAAAGTAAAGGATATTTATGCATAAATTAAATAAAATCCCTCAATCAAAATACTATGTCAGAAAATTCCTTTCATCACTTAAGTTATAATGAAACCATTGTTCAAAGTATCAGTCTTTCCCTCATCAGGATACTTTTAATTACCAGGGATTATAATTAAATTATTATATCGACTTAACTTAGTTAGCATCAAGGGTTGATTAAATTATCAATAATTTGGGTAACTTAGAGTAAAGAGTTGAGGAAATCCATGTTTATGATTTTAGGATTGGGGGGTTCACTCAACAGATCAATGATTTGTGAGTTAATGTAGTTGGTGATTAAATCCTTCCAAAATTCCTTTGAATAATTTTAAAAGGCATCTATTTATGATATTTTATGGGGAATATGGATCCTTTACACTAGAATATCTGACATACTAGATATTCTTAATCCAATGGTGATGGTTGGTGGAATCTGATAAAATGATGAAGAAGTAATTAATTTATTAATTCATTAATTCATAACCACTAACCAAGATAAAACACTAAAATAATATTTTTTATTATATAAAATGGTAAGAAACACAATGTAATCCCTATGTTCTTTTAAAAAAAATTCTCACTAGAAAAATAATTCCAAGAGTGGTACTGGAACTTGTGTCTTTCATTACTATAGAAAATTTTATTTAATGTTATAAAATCCCATATTCTCAATCATCCACCTCAGATAGAAATTGAGGGTAAGAATGGTTCTTATAATAGGAAAATAGAGGATGAATCATATGTCAATTTCATCTTATTATCATCTATATCTAAAGATATGAATATGATACATAAGAACATGGATTCATACACCATGATAACTAGTCTTTAAGAGGTTGAAAAAGATAAAGAGAAGGAAAAGATAAATGATATTTTCACCACATTATACAAGTGTAAATTGGAATAAAGATACCTATAAAGTGATCAAGTGCTCAAGATGTTGAATTATATTAATCAGTTAGAAAAGTTAGGTTTCCATATGGATAAGAAAATATCCATTAATATAATATCATCATCCTTACCACATAGATTCTCTATGTTCATTAAGAACTAAAAAATGAATATTATAGATAATCCATTCAAGAATATTCTATTTATGGTTCACCAAGTTGATAAGGATTGGTGGGAATTTGGTTCCCCACCCCTTCTAGTGAACAAATTATGGGACAAGATTAAAAATCCTATAAAGATTTTAAGGTTAATAGAGCCTTTACAACAGCATTTAAAGAAGAAGAAAACTAAGATTGAGAGTAATGAATAAGAAGCTATCTGTTTCACATGTGGTAAGAAAGGCAACTAGAAGAGGAATTATAATTAATTGAATAAGAAGAAAAAGAAGAGTAAATAATAAGGGTCTACTTCAAGTACATTCATCAATTCATATAATATTTCTAATTCTATTTTTGGGTATTAAATACTATATGTGATTCATATATTTGTATATAAATATAGGAACCATGGAATATGATAAATATTATAAGAATTGAGGTTAATATTCAAAGTTTATGATGGTAATTGAATCATATTTAAGCAAAACATATTATAAATTCAATATTTCTAAGTTTATTGATTCTCATAAAACTATTCTTTTGTACTAACTGTTACCAAAACATTTATCTCAGTGTATAATTTTAGACATGATGAGACATTATTTTAAGTTATAAATTAATATTATTATGGTATATCATACTTAATTAATAGTATGATAATACATGAATCACAAATGTCTAATATTGATAATTAATGATGAATATAAAATATAAGACTCAAATAATACCCTGATGCGAGAATATAATTCTTTGTCATGTAAGACTATAAGTAAATATCAAAGATATACCCAGAAGAGAGTTTAGACTCTTTAGATCTTAGACTCTTATATATTGTGATAGGATTACTTTTAATGTTTTAATATAGATAAAACTTTATAGATTAAAGGTTTTATCGACAAAAAATATTCTAGAATCAATTTATCAAGATATGTGTGAACTATTATAAGGGGAAACTAGAGGTAAACTTATTTACTTAATAAGATTCCATTAATTTGTTTTAATAATGTAATGTAAAGTAGAGAATACAATTGGTAAAAGATATAAGATACCCTCAGTAGGTTAGTCGAAGAATAAATTGACCAATAATTAACATATCATTTAAAATAAAGATTTCATTTATTCCCAAACTTAAATGTACTTATACACATTAGAGATATGATGTTATTAAAAGGAGGGTTGATGATGAGTCTTATAAGTATTGTAAGTATTACAATACTCATTTAGATACATGTTTCAGAAATAGAAGCAATAAAAACATTACCATATGCCAACTAAATTGACTAGTGGATATCATATAAGTTATAATATAGAAGAAATCCATTATGTAACATCTTTATGTGTTTTGATGTGAAATGTTTGTTAATGATAATTTTAGAAAAATGTAGATCAATAAAAAAATGAATCATTATTAATTATTCTATTTTAAAAATTATATAATTTTCTCTGAGATATAATGGTATAAGTTAAGTTGTTAACTATATTTCTATAAGAGGGGGGAACTTATTTTTGAGATAGTGGGAGTAAGTAGACTTCAATTAATCAAATCCTCCAAATGAATATTAGTTGGTATTGAAAAATTAAATTCCATAATACTTTGTGAGAGGATTTAATCTAGAGACATTGACTACATAGGAAAATAAAAATTTAATAGAAATAGTTTTTTATTAACCAAGTTAGGTAGTGTATTATTCAGTAAGAATGATTAATCCTACATGGAAGTTGTAAATGGAAACAAGGTAAAATTATAAAGTTGATATGAACTCATAAAATTGATTCTATATAAAAAAATAAAGTTTTTTATTTTGGTCGTTTCTTCAATTGATATATATTAATTAGCGGGTATTTAATAAGAAACTAGACATGGATAGTAAAGTTAGTAACTATAAGGCATGATTGGTTACTGAATGTTTAGGAAATGTTAAGGCATAGACAATGAAGAAAACTTTTCACCAGTCTCCACACTAAAATCAAATAAAATTATACTTTCCACAGTATCTTACCATGATTTTGAGATTTAGAAATTGGGTTTTAAAACCACTATAATTAATAGAATCCTTGTGGAAGTTTTCTTTATAAAACAATAAAAGAGTTTTCACACCAAAAAATTACAATATGATATGAAAGTTATATAGATCCATTTATACTTTGAATAAAGTATCAAGATCATGGAAATTTAATTTTGATAAATCCATTAGAGATTTTGGTTTTATTAATAATGAGTGTGATCCAAGTGTCGATAAGTGATTAGTCGGATCCCTATAGTTTTCCAAGTCAAATATAATGATAATATATAGAAAACATATATTAAGTCTTATAGTTAATTGAGACTAAGTTTAAAATATATTTCTAAAAGAATGAATTAAATTAGAAACCTAATTTATGGGGAATAATAAATACTAAGATAGATCTATAGGGTTTCTTAGATCAAATCACGTTACAAAAATAAAAAAAATAGAAAAATAAATGATGACACAATTAAATAGAAATTTATTGCATATGTCACATGGCATAAAATCTCTCCAAGATGATGTATTACGGAACATAAGGTGATTATTATGATGAATAGAATTATATATTATTAAGTGTTTAAATCTATCAAATATATCATAATATGTACAGATATTTGGTATTGCTTATGAATAAAGAATGGTGATCAAATATTAAATAGCACTAATAGAATTGTATGAGTTAGGAGTCAAAACTATCTAATAGTACATGATAAAGTATGAAGGATGGGTTCCTAGTAATTGGTGAAATAAGAATGCTCACTACAAGAAAAATTGATTTTTAAATTTATGTGAAGGTTCAAACTATCATTAATTGACCTATGACATTTTCTCAAACCACTATAATTTATTGAGTTAGGTATTAATTAGTGGAAAATATTTTTTATTAGTTTTATTTTTATTGAACCACTAGAAATTCAAAATTTTAGGTGGTTTTGAAACCACCTCTATAATGAATGCAGTGGTTTAAATTCTTGTATTATTATAATATTTTAATGTTGTTATAACCACTATAAAATATTTTCATGGTGTTTGGATCAATTATATATTTTTTTATATATTAACAGTGTTTACAAAAACTATTAAAATATTTCATGATGTTTTAGTAGTGTATACTTATATTTACTAGTGGTTTATGTGACACCCCCAATACCACATTCCTTTATATAATTTTAAGGTTAATTTTTCCCTTCAGTTCACATTGAAATTTTAGAAATTTGGAAGTTTTTTCAAGGATGTATGGTTTTTCGCATGGTTTGATAAACTATTCAAAGTAAATCCTGAGACCTCTATAGTTTTTTATATTGTTGATCACATAGTTACCTCGCAGTTTGGTAAATCATGCGAGTAAACTATAAAATCTACTCCATTTTGGGTAATTGGGTTATTTTGAGTGCTTTTACTTTGGGGGATCCTCCAGTATCTTCCTTATTTCAAACCCAACACATCAAGCACCTCTCCTATTTAATCATTTCTCTATACTTACCTTATTGTATTTGTGATGTTTTATTAGTGATTTATTCATCAAATCACTATGTGAGGATCTTGTTCTCTGTCTTTATCCTCCTTCTCTTGGTTTTCTCTATGTTTTCATCTCCCTATATAATCCTAGAATCCATGAGGGATGAATAGTATAATTAGGGTTGTTATAATTTTGGGTTTTGGTTTCTAAGGGTTGTGAGCCTTCTCTTATGACCAATTCAAGTGGCGTTTGTCAGGGGAAACGTGTTCTAGATTGTTGCAACATGATTCCACCATTCTTGACGTGGGGATTTTTTTATTTCTTCAAATGGAATATCATTGTGTGTTTGGTAGTTTATAATATTTTTTATCAAATTATAACTATGTTTTATAATTATATTAAATTTAAATAGTGCTTTGAAGGGGATTTTTACTAGGCATACAGGTATTCAAAGTGAATTTCAAGGGGATTTCTAGTTTAAAAGTTGTGTTTGGATTCCAAGTGACTTAAAATGTTTTAAAAATGTAATGGGAACATTTAATGGTATTTGATCCTGTTTGGGTTACAAATTAGGTAAAGTATGTGGTTTTATGGGAATTTTTATTTAGATGAGTTTTAATATTGTTTATAATTTTTTTTGTAAATGATGAATTAAAATGACTTCCAAAGGTGGGAAATGGCATAGAATTATAAGATCATTTTTTATTAAGGAGTGTTTGGAATTTATATATTGAATTCCATAGTGTATATGATACCCTCTTAGGAGACCCTTTATTCTTGTGTGTTTGATGTTAGTTTTATCTCTAAGGACATGTTGTATGTTTCATTTGATATGATCGAATAAAAAGGGTTAATTTCTTATGAGGGTGTGATTGGTGAGATGATATTTATGTTTATTGTCTTGTTTTGATATACATGATGAAGTTTTGGTATGTTAGGTTCACTCACCTCCATAGAGTGTTTTCATGGGACCCAAGGTAAAAAAATATAAGTTCTAGATGTGTGTTGTATTGGTCTAGTATGAGAAAGCTAACTAGTTCCCCAAGATAGTTGTTACCTCTTAGGGTTCAGTTATAGAATAGTCCCTAATACTTACCGAGGGAAGATCCATATGGGACATTTTGTCAAGATACATGTAGGGGACTAGTGAATCTAAGAACCAGGCTCATTATAATTTATGTTAGAGACTAGTGTGTTAACCATGATATTAGATGAAATTTTATAGTGTATTTACCTATTATATCCCCTAGTTTGATTGACTGATATTAACACCGTGATTTAATTTGGTTGTTAGATTCATCATTTTTATCATTATTGATATGGTGCTTTTCTAGTTAATTTATTATTATTATTATCTTAGTCTTATTTAAAAGGAATAAATTTAAGTTTTTTTTTGAAAAGTGTATTTATAAAATGGATTTGAAAGAAGATTTGGGATTGGTGTTTTTAAGAGAAGGTGAAGGTTTAAAATTAATATTTTCAAAAGGGGTTGATTTACATAAAAGGGGGTGGTTGTTTTATGAAAAAAATTATTTTATATTTATTTTAGAAATATCATTTTTAGAAAATCATTTTATAATTTTACAAAATTCTTAGTGAGAGCCTACTCAAATTGGTTTTTCTCACACCCAACATACACTATTTGTTGTATTTAGTTTATATGGTTCTTTTTTAGGTTCACTGGTTATGGTATCCCCTTCTAGTTATATTTGGGTTAGTTTATCATTTGTCTTGGGATGTGGAGAGTGACCATAGAGTCACATGGATATGGTTGGTTGTGGTTTTGTTTTCTTTTTTATTTTTTTATATTCTTTTATTGGCCATAATGTTCCAGAACTTATTCATTTTATTTATTTATGTGATTACGGTTATCCTATGGATTTTTTATGATGCTATTATATTATTTATTAATTTTTTATACTCTTTTTTGATGTTATTTAGTTTTGGATGCTTATTTATATGCATGAGTATTCGACTTATGGTGAGGTCATTCCAGATTTTTGGGTGGAAATCTATGTCATGTTTTTGGATCTATGAGGGAAAAATAATACCAAAAATATGTTTTTTGATATCCATAAACTAGTTTCTAGACCATGGGGATCGGGAATTCCCTTTAGACCTAGTGGTGTACTGGGGTGGGTGTCGGTTTGGTGGAATCTTGAGCCGATTCATTACAAATAGTATCAAAGCCTGGGTTTTTAAAAGGGATCCTATGTTTTTGAAAATCACATCTATAATTTGGGGTATGTATTAGTATAATGGAGACTAATAATATCAATAGGACTTAAGATGTTTCTCATGAGTAGGTGCTTGATAACCATATTTTTTAAAGATACTCATGTCACCATGGAATTATGGGATTTGAGTATTGATTTTTATTTCTATCTTGAGTATATTTGATATATTTTAATATGTTATGATAGTATTTTGATCCCATTTGAATATATAAATTATTTAATGGGTCTTAAACAAATTTAGAGGATAAAGTAGTGGACGAATAAGAGTAGTACAATTAGCTAGAACGGTCTAGTAAATTTTTTGGTGCCCAGGAAAATTGGTTATGCAACCATTACAGAGCTAATCATATGGTTGGTGCATGATTTACCATCACATGTATCCAAACCATGTTCAATGTTATTTCTCCTATGGAATTTTTATTTTTCCTCCCTTCATTTATGGAATGATAAAAATGGTTCATACCATTGGTATGATAATAAATAAGGGAGTTTTTATTAAGAAGTAATGTTTTTTAATGTGCTTTTTTTCATGATGCTAGTTGATTATTAATGGTTTTTTCCTTTGAGGAAATTGTTTTAGAGGTGAAATAGGGATTTTCTACTTTTTTTGTTTTCAAAAAAAATATAGTGGTTATAAAAGGATTTTTATTCCATGAAGTGTCTTAGGGGTCAGAGGTTTCAAAAAAATGGAAAGATGTTTTGATAAGAAAATGATGTTTTAAGTGAATTTTTTGTTTTTTGAACTTGAAGAATGTTCTGGTTTAAGAACTATGAATCATGGAATAAATTACATAAACAACTTCATTTTGGATAAATATATTAAGTGGGGGTTTTAAAATTAAATTTGGAATGTTTTTTACATGAGAATAAGATTTTAATTATACTTTTAGTTTTTTAATGAAATTAATGATGTTTTGGTTTCAAGAATGGATTCTTATAAAATGAAAAATTATAAGAAGTTTTTATAATGGAATGAGGAAAGTATTTTTAAAAATAGTGGGTTTTATGAGATTTCAAGATGAAGGTGGATTGATTTTATAAAATTTATTGTTTTTAAAGAATGTGATCTTTGTGAAAGGGGGATTTTAGTTCTCTAAAATGGGTGAATGAATTTTAAGGTAAATTTTGGGGATCATTTTGGTTGATGATGGTATCGTGTAATTTTATTTTTTTAACAGAACCAATTTAAGATCATGTATTGTTTTATATAACGTATTCCACTAAGAGAAATATTTATAGGGAAGTGTAAAGTACATTCATTGAGATAGCCTTCGAGATATCCTTCCTTATTAGTTAGGATTTATTCCATCATTCATCGTCTCTACCCAGACATAATAATGAGTGGTGGATCTGAGTTTTTCTTGTATTTAGACCTCATCCAAATTCATCATAGGGGGTGTTTTAGAGGACTTTATTCTTTGAGTGGGGTCTATTTTTGGGTGGATTTTATAAGGGGTGAACTCTATAGAGATTTTAGTGTGTTTCTAGTGTGGTTCACCCAGGAATTCTAAGTTATTTCATTAAAATCTATGTGATATTGCCTTTGGTGTGGTTTGTTGGGCCCTTTCTATATATTAGGTAAGTTGAGTTATTGAAAGATGAAATATTAGGTGTATCTTGGGTTATGATGGATGGTAGGTTTAGGAATTATTTTGATTGGTATCAAGTATTTTTTACTTTTACCTTATTATTGGTATTAAATTATGATTTTCTGTGTTTTTTATGGGTTGTATTTTACTTGGATATTGTATTGTGTTATAGATTATTTTAGGATTTTATTCTCAGTGGATGAGAATGGAAAAACTACGGTTCGTACAAATGTAACAAGGATGACCATTTCTTTTGGGTTTTTGAGAACTTGATGATCCTAATGTTATCTGAGTGGGTTCCCTATGGGTCTGTGTTACAGATTAGAGGTCCTAGTTCACCTATTGAGTCTCATGATCTAGGCTCATATTTCATATTGGGTCTTACTGGTTTTTAGGTTCTTTGATCATGTGGTAGGATCACCTTTTTGAGCTTCATGATGGTTTATAGTTGTGTATGCTGAGTTATATTTGGTTTATGTTTCCTTTTAATTTATAATTTGTTGCATTATGTTTGATTTGTGGTTAGTGGAAATGAGGGAATTCTTAGATACATGTTATTATGAATGATGTTTGTTTGGGTGATGTTTCTTCCATTTTTTCACTATTTTAGATCAATTTTAAATGGTAGGGAGACCTATTCTAAATATATATCTTCACTTTTTTCATTTAGTAATCATAGTTGAGCTATTCTTGAATTCATGCAATGATATTGTGTGATTTTTCCATTAAAATAGAGTATTTTTTAGGTTGGTGGATTTTTCTTCTTAATACCTTAACTAGTTCAACCTCACCTTCCCACCTAAGGATAAGGGGTGTCTGTATAATCCTATTTCAATTGATACAACTTTTATTTAATAATGTTTAGGGAATGAACATGGAATGGTTGAGATAATTATGACACCTCCAATGTCAATTTACTATTTATGATTATAATTTTAACCTATTACTTGATTTTGGGGTGTTTTGAGGTGGAATTTTGGAAATTTTAATAATTTTATAGGGAAACCTAGTTCATCACATAGTATGATAAACTGTATAGTGTAAATCGTGTGAGAATTGAAATTTTTGATGCTAGTGATCACACAGTTACTACACCATTCATTAAATCATCTGAGTAAATTGTTTGTCCTTCTTGGGTTTGGGTAATTTAGTTATTTTGAGTTCTTTTGGGGGGGAAACCTCCTTTGGATTCCCCATTTCAAACCAAACATTCCCTGAATCTCTCCCAGATAATTCCATCCCTCTCATCACCTTCCTTAGTGGATTTGAAATGGTTTATTAGTGATTTATTCACCAAATATCCAGGTAAGGTTCTTGTTCACCTTCTCCTTCTCTTGGGTTTTTATATGTTTCACTCTCCCTCTCTAACCCTAGTGTCTATGGGGGAAAATATCATGATCAGGTTTCTTTTAAATTGGGATTTTGGTTTCTATGATCTGTAATCCTTCCCTTGTGATTGATTCTAGTGGTGCTTATAGAGTGTTATGTGTTTCATCTTATCTCAACTTGATTCCAACATACTTAAGGAATGTGTTTTCATGTTCTTTATTAAAATGGCATATCATTGTGTGATTGTGTAATTGTAGTATTTTTTATCAAATTAGTATTATGTGTGATAATTATGTTAAGTTTACAAAGTGTTTTAAAGGGGTTTTCACTTGACATAAAGGTATTTAAAAGTGAATTTTAGGTATATTTCTAATTTTAAAGGTTTTTTGGAATCACAGTGACTTAGAATGTTTTAAGTGGGTGTTTTAGAAAGGTATTGGGTGTCTTTAGTGGTATTTGACCTTGTTTGGGTCACAAATTTAGTAAAGTGTAGGGTTTTTATGGGAATTGTGATTTAAAATAGTTTGAATATGTTTTCTTAATTTTTTAGTGTAAATGATGATTTAAAATGAATTTCAAAGCTATGAAAATGGATTGTAATCCTAAACCAAGTTTTTAGTAAGACCTGTTTAGTGCTTTTATATCGAATTTCATGGAATGTGTGAGACCTATTAAGATCCCATTTATTTTTGTGTGTGTGATGTTTATAAAAGATTTAGGGGCATTCTTTATATTTCATTTGATATGATTTAATAAAAAAAGGATGTTTCTTCAGAGGGTGATGAAGGCGAGATGAGATTTATGGTAATTGTATTTTTTTGTACACAAAATGATTGTTTAGTATTTTTGGATTGTTTACCTCCATTGATTGTTTTCATGGGACCCTGGGTAACTATATTGAAAGTCAATATGTATGTTTTTTTTCTTTTTTGTGCAAGAATACTAGTGAACTAGGAAAGTGGTGCCCTCCTAGGGATGGATTATGGTATGGCCCCCAATGCTTCCTAAGGGAAGTCTCATATGATACATTTTTTTATAAAAAAAATTAGGGTGTAGTGAATATGATAACTAAGTCTAATATCATTCATTTTAGTGCTCATTGTGTTTTCTATGATACTATATGATGTTCAATAGCTGATTTACCTCTTGTGTCCCTTGGTCCTATTAATATGTATTAGTGCTATGATTTTCTTTAGTTGTTGTCTTCTTTTTACATCATTATTGTCATAGTGATTTTTTATTTACTTTATTATTTGTATTTTTTTCCATATTTAAAATGAACGGTTTTAAAGTATTTTTGGAAAGTGTATTTCTAAAATACCTTTGAAAATATATTTTGGAATAGATATTTTTAATAGAAAGTAAAGGTTTTGAAGTAGTGTATTCAAAAGGGGAAGATTTTCATAAAAATATGGTTGGTTTATGAAAACGCTTGTGGTATGATATTTGTTTTGAAAATTTAATTTTTATAAAATAATTTTCTAAATATATTTAAAACTAATATAAAAAGGGATATCTTTGAAATGAGTGTGAAAAATCCTTGGTGATATCCAAATGAGCTTGGTTTTGCTCACACCCTGCATAAATAATTTAGTGTATGTTGTTTATATAGATCTTTTTTAGGTGATGTAACTATGGTCTCTATTTCCGGTTATGTTCAAGTAGGTCCATAAATTTTTTCAGGGTGTGGTAAGTAGCTATAGAGTTGTATAGAGATGGTTAGTTGTGGTTTGGTTTTCTTTTTATTTTTGGATATTCTTTTATCATCCATGAAAGCATGAACCTTGTTTAATTTAATTATTTATGTGATGATGGTTATCATATGGTTCTGTTTTATGATGATTTTATATTATTTATTCATATTGCATATTCTATTTGATGTTTTTTTTACATTGTGATTATTGTTTATATTTATGGGGTTTCAACTTATAGAGAATTCATTTTTGTTTTCTTGGTGGAGATTTGTGTTGTGGTTTTAGTTCATTGAGGGAAAAATCATTACCAAAGTGTGTTTTTTGATTCCTGGACACTAGTTTTCATCACATGGGGGTCGATAATTCCGATCAGGTCTATTGTTGGATTGGTTTGGGTGGATTTTTGGGGGAATCTCAAACTAATTTTTTATAATTTAGCAATACATAGTGGTGTATAAAATTGACTCTAATTAATTAGTGATACTTTTTTGACTTTGTTTCCATTTAAACTACCACTAAACACTAGAAAATTTTAACAAGGAACAAGGGTCATTCGAATATTCTAATACATATAATTTAAAATATAGATACATCTAAAACATATAGAATTTAGTGCTTTTAAAATTCAAACAAAATGAAAAAGATAAAACAATTATAAACATTATATCACACAACATTTTAAATACATAATTATGTTTTTTTTATAAAAAAATTAAAGGTAATACATTTAATTTTCCTAAAAAAATATTACAAATGAATATAGGGATTAAATTTCAACTCGATCCCTCTAAGTTTATTTGACTTCCCTAGATGATCAATATTCCAGAAGTTCCTATTAACTAACAACCTCTAATGTATCTAATTCATGTGTTAAATGTAATTTACAATATAAATTAGTTTTAATTACATATTTTTTATGAAAATATATATTTAAAATAATTATCATAATAATATAAACATATTTAAATAAATGTAACATATTTAGTACAACTCATATAAAGGATGAAATATCTAGAGTAATTCTCTTATTCATGCCCTAAAATAGACATAGAAAATAATTAGGCTTATGTTATATAGGAATATCAAATAAAATATACTTAAAATATTAATTTTGACTTATTTTTATTTAATTTCAAAAATAAGCATTCTTACAAGAAATGAGAATATTCCTCCAATCATGATACGTGATGAAAAGGGACATCGTATCACATGCTAGAAATCCCAAGATCTACACATACAAGCCTTCAATGTCATTTGAAATCACCCCATACATGTCAAATGGAAAAATTAGTATACAAATGTAATAAATCATTTTTTACATTAAAAATTGCATACCAATCATGTTCACCACCAATACCCTTGTGATAGTAACTATGACACCAATAATTAGTCGATTATTTATCCTCATCTACTCCATCTGATCTCTCATACATCCCTGAATTAGAAGAAATCAATATAGTGGAATTTTTAAAAATTACCCTAGGATTGTTTTGGGGTGAGTAAATATTTAGAAACATGATTTAAAATTCACCAATGGTAGATATAAAACCATTTTTTGAGAAATTATAATACTTGTGTCTATAATGGCCAACTATATTGAAATTTATATTTTTTGTTATAATTTATTAAAAATGTATAAAATTTATTGTTTGACATATAATTTATATATTATATAAGTGGAAAAATATGAGTTTAGTAATTTAGTTATAAATATTCAATATAATTTTTAGTTGGTGGTCTTAATAGGGTATTACAAGTGGGAATTAGTATTTAGGCAATGATAGTGGGACTATGCAGTGAGATAAGTGAAAGATTATAGTGTAGAGATACATAAGTTAGATATAATTAAAAAATCATTATTATGAAGTTAAAGAATTTATTTTTCTAAGGATTGGTTTGTTTTATATTTTATTTGTAAATTTATTAGAGTCAATTATTGAAAATATAAAGGGGGAATACCAAAATTAAAGAGAGAACCTTATGGAAGTAGGAGAATATCAGATGTGTCTAAAGACATAAGAGTTGTGGAAGACCCTATCATATCCTTAAATCATCTATTTTTTATCATTATTATATCCAAAAACAATATAAAATAAGTTAGAACATGATACATGATATAAAAGAATAATTTGTTTTTGAAAATTATGTATATAGATTAATTGAATTGGTGTATTCTAAATAAACAAATAATATATAAGTTCAATGGTAATTGATTTTACAATCAATTATTTTTTTTTTTGAACAAATTATTTCCATAAACCACTATTAACATGACTTTTTAATATCATTATAGACATATAGATCAATATTTAAATTTTTATGGGTTCACAATCACAAAACAATTATTCAAATTCATCACCCATATCATAAAAGTCTCTTTTATTGAGATGGACTATAAAACTCTACCCTTAATTAAATCTATCATCTATATAATATATTGTTTTATCTTATGAATATAAAATATATGGATCACTTTCTTTAAACTCACTGGTATCAATTGACTAATATAAGTTAACATAAGTAAATTCTATGAATCTTTCCTTATGCCCCTATAAATATCAAGCCATTTTCATTTGAATGACTCAAATAACAATTTTCCATGTTAATTTAATATGATAAATTAAATTAACTTTCTATAGTATCCTAACTATGTGAATTTTTTTATGATTCTTTTTTTAACCTTTCTCATTCAAAATTATATGAAACTTGAAGCCATTAATATTGTAAGCATTCAATATCCTAAACTGCTTCAAATATCCTCGTTATATATACTTAAAATCGTTTGGAACTGCATCTCTATTATTAATATTAATGATCTACATGTATACATATAAAATATTATTAGTTATATAAGATAATTATATCAGTATATGATGAATAATAAATTGATTATGATCTTACATGATGTGTAAAAAAATAAATTATTTATTTGTTAATAAATTTTGTTATCTATTTCTCATTTCATATTTAACTCTGAATTTTTATCTTTATTAGTGTCTTAAATTCTTCAATAAAAGGATCTATAATATTATTATTGAGTAGCACATATCTATATTCATGTATAAACTCAATTTTTTTCAATGAAATTAATGATATTTTCCCAAATCGATGAGCGAACCATAGAAAGATTGTTGATTTAATATAGAATTGAAATTGATTTATTTTATCTTCAATAAGCCCAACTCAATTTAATATTATTTCAATATTATCCAAATTCCATGAATAAAACTTGAGAAACTCTTCGGCCATATAACCTTCAGTAATAGATCCTTCTTGTTGATATTTATTTCTCACAAAAGACTTCAAATGACATAGATACTTAATTAAAAAGGAACATAGTATAATGAACCATATATGTAATGAGTTTGAAAATTTTAATATAGTAATGATTAAGAAGTAAGATGACAATGCCTCCCTATATGATGTATCCATCAATAATGTGCAGACACTCTAACTTTAACATAATTTTTTAAATGTATGGTTAAATAAACTGTCACAATGAAAATTATGGAGGTTATATCATCTAAAAATTATAAATTTTCATTAAAATTATTTCTTAAAGTATGTCAAGTTCAGTAGGGTTAAAGTTTTTTCACAAAATTGTAATGAATAATGTGAAAAACTCAATTATAATTGTTGTTATTTTATTAGTTAATAGTTTATGCAATGCCAAACGTATCAATTGATCCATCAAAATATTTTATTTTTGAATTTTAATCCAATGTAACTTATAATATTTTGATTCAATATATTTGGAAATTTTACTTAAATATCCATCAGTTACTTTCACAGTTTTCAATCTCTAAAGGAAAATATCTTTTTGTTGATTTTTTAAATAAAAAACCACTGTATAATATTTTTCATTATCATTTTCCCACTTATCACACTTTATATTAATTTCTTATAAGTCCTTATAGTCGTTAAGATGATATTTTTATTTTCTCTTCTCATTTTATTTTTTAAAAACTAAATTCTCACATGTATTTTTTTTCAATGAAAATAACATAAATATTGTGGCATAACAATTAAAATTACCAATAATTTGATTTTAGAAAAATATTATGTTTCTTATATTTTTATGTACAAACTATATCTTATGATATTTGAATTCTTTTCCCTAAAACATCAACTAGTAATATTTCCCAAATTGTGAATCAATGGTTTATAATTGTGAAATGATTTATAAACTTGATAAGAATTTTTGCGGTGGTGTCAAATCATTTCATACTTTGAATTTTAACTTTTTAAAATTATATCTATGATATGAATCTAAGAATAAATGATAACATATAAAATAATGTTTTTTATTATATGGAAGTCTGTTTGGCTCAAACTCAAAGTTATAGACTAGACGTGCATTTCCAATGTGAGTTCCCTAACTAGACCTGTTTCCTAATTTAGGTAAATTATTAATTATATATATTATAGAATCATTAATTTGAAATATTTTATCTATTTTCACATCTTATTTGTCTATACCATTATCCCATAACTCTTGAAATTATTATATAAGAGGCTGAAGGTATACATTAATTTCATTTAAAAGTATTATTTTTTCTATAATAATCATCAAAATAATGAAATAATTTTGTTTCATACACATCCATGGAGTTATGTTGGAAGTGATCAAAATAACTTTCCATGTGTTATATGTTGTACTTAGAGTGTCGGATGGATTAAATCCATCAGTAGCTAATCCTAAATTCATATTCATAGGATCTAAAAAGAATTTTAGATATAAATAATAAAAGGTTTTACAGAATTTCATTTCTCTTGGATGTTGTATAAACCCTTCATTATTGTTTCTTGTGGCATTCAACTTCATTAGATATTTTTTTATAAGACACGAAAAATATTTTCAATCATGATTTTAAAGGAAAGTAATAAAAAACATTTAAAAAAGTTTTATTTCAATTCTTCTAAAACATTACATTCATTCAAAATGTCATCACATTTAATTTATTTCCATCTAGAAGTATGAAATTTTTATATTCATTTATATCTAAATATTCTTCTTGAGAAACCATGTAATAATTTGGACATGCATGTATCATTGTTTAATTGAGATTGAGCTTGTTAAAAAAATTATTTATCTCATAAAATGATTTAGTAATATTATATTCAATAAATGAATCATAAAAAAACTCTAATATCATCAGAAATGCATTATCCACAATTCCATACAAGCACTTGATATGGCACAATTTCAGTATAAATAAAAAAATTATATATTTTCTACATCCTTCATGAAACTATAGATTTCATTTCTCCATTAATTCATAAAACTCATTTGATTGTTTAGTCTTCTTATCTATTGTGTTAATCTCTAGAAAATGAGAAAGTTACCCCACTGATATATTATAATATTCAACATGTTGTTCCATAGTTCCAAAAGCATCATTGATCAAGTTCTGAATTTTATTATCTATTATTTGGGATGTATGTTGTTCATTATTCTAATAGATATATGTTGAAATTTATGAAATATTTAATTCCACATTCCAAATCCATCTCATATATCTAGTAAGAAATTATTTCAATATCAAGTTATTATAAAATTCATGTCCTTTCAACCATTTTTTGAAATTAAAATCAGAACATATATATCTTATTCTTCCATTTATAGATCAATTAGTGATTGAAAAGTCAAAAAATACCTCCAACCCCTGAACATATTGACGTATATTATGGGGTAAAATAATCCAATTTTTATAAATTTATACCTTGTTAATAAATATCTATATAAAAAATATAGCATTCATTAATTAAATAAAATCATGTTAAAAATAAAACATAACTAGGAATAAGATATAATAATTTATAAAATTCTATTGAGAAAAAATCAACAAATATAATAAAATTACAATCAATTAATATTATAATTTTTTATTTTATGATATGAATATATCATATAACATATAGAAAAATATATATGTAATAATAAAAAATGATTACTTTATAATTTATTAACAAATAAAATACTAAAAAGAAAATGAAACATAATTCATGAATTTATAAAATCAAAAAAATCAAAAAATAAAACTAAGCCAAAAAAAATTACCCTAACAATCAACTAAAAATTAACTTAAAGTTATACAATAAATAAAAGTACTAATAAATTTAAAATGAAAATATAACCTGGAAAGACAAATCCAAAAATCCCCAGTTCATGATAAAACCAAACTTTTATAGCCCAACAAGATAAATCCCTAATGAGAAATATCTATGTAAATATCTTGGTGGTCCTTAAAATTAGAGAATAATAAAGATGAGATAAGAGTAGAGATTATGGGAAATTAACTTGTACTTGGAAGAAACAGGTAGAGAAGGTTTGTGAAATAAAGTATATGGAAGGAGAACCTAGTACAAATAAGTATAAGTTTATGTGAAAAAATAAAAGGGGATATCGATAAATTGAAGAGGAGGTTCAATGGAATAAGGAAAATGGAGGGCGGGTTCATAGGAGAGAGTAAAGAGGAAAGGGGGTGATGAGGTGTAGAATTTAATATGAGAGAGAGAGGACCAAATGGATTAATTTGATATAGGAAAGTGGAGGATATGTCATGTGACTATGATAATAGGGTTTAAATAAGAGTGATTTTTAAATAAAAATCACTTAAAAATTAGTGCTTCTTTTTAAAATAATCACTACTAATATTACATTACATAAAAATTGTAGTTATCAGCCACTAATAATTGATCTAAACTAATAAGAGCCTTGGGTTTTTTAATTAGCGTCTATTTTAAAAAGCATTGTTAATAAACCACCACAAAGTATGTATTTTCTTATAGTAGTTGTTCAGAGGATATAGAACTAGTTTTTCCTATAGATAAATTGGATCTAGTATTGTGGATAAGATAAAGAAATGAGTAAGAGATGTTAATTAAATCCAATGGTATCCATATCTAAACAGAATGATTATATTTTGTCTTCTCATGCAACTTGAGAAGTATTTTAAGAAATAATTTGTTCCAATTTTGGGAATGTCATCAAGAAAGAACAATATTCATAATATATATTGTGATAATAATGTAGCATAGATACTTTATAAGAATTCAACTTAAAGTCATAAGGAAAATGGAATATACTCAAAGATATCATATCCTTTAGGTTTTAACTCAATGAGGTGAAGTCTTACTTAAAATAATATCCATGAAGAAAGTAAAGAAAGCCCTATAACTAATCCATAATTTAGTAGATGCATGATTTATCCTGTGAAATCTAACAAGTTATTGGTTGGTAGTTGGTTCAAGTTAAAGTGGGAGTCTGTTCGAGTTGGTTCCCTAGAAATAGATAGATTTTTACTTTTGATTACCAGTATATTAATAAATATCCTATCACATGATGATTCTTCTTCTTTGCAACATTAATGTGATAATATATTTAGAGTATTTGTCACATTGAAAGGTTATAGCAGTTCCTCTCTATAATGAAAACCTAAATATGTTATGATAATATTCTTATATATATATATATATATATTAGTCTAGATAACATCTGTTAGATGGGACATGAATGGTGTTTGACTGTTGGGTTTTGAGGGCACATAAGATATTTAGGTATCTTTCCATGAATTTCTCACTTAGTGATCTTCAAGAAAGGGAGTTCATGAGGATAGACCTGCCAATAAGAATTCAACATGTTTATTTTTAATTGGATATTCATATCTATAGACATGTGTATTTTAACTTAGACTTGAGATTATTATTAATATGTATCATGAATCATGTATTATAATGAATGGATGAAAACAGTGATGACATATGTTCTTGGTTAGGTGGAATATTTTTGGCACATAATAAATGATGTGACATTAATTAATTAAGTCAATAAAGGATTTGTTTCTTCTGAATTGATGGAAGAATATATCTTTAACCCTTTGATTGAAATTGAACTATCTAATTAAATCCATGTCCATGGTACTTCATCAACGAGTTCATTTCATAAAGTCAAATAAATAAAAATAAAGAATATATGGTGATGAAACAAGTATCACTATAAAAAACATTGTTTAGCAATGGTTTTTTAAAACCACCACAAATAGAGATGTCATGAATTATTTGGTGATGGTTTTAAAAAACCATTGTGAATTATTTAACATCGGTTTTTAATTTTTTTATTAAAAAATGTATTATTTTTAATAGATTGGGTGGCCCAACCAACCTAAGCCCACCACTTGGCCTAGCTCCCCACCCATGGCCCAGCTAGCCCAAGCCCATAACCACACTCATCCCAGCCCATGGGTCATGCAAATTTCATCATATATTAGAGGCTAATGAGATTTAAACTCATAAACTCTTCCTCATATCTCAATGACTTTACCACTTACCTAATCTCATCCTCTAATATTTATACTTATATATATACATATCCCAATGGGCGTAACCTAATGGTTATGTCCCTAAAGGGCCTCAGGGAAGTCTAAGTGTCGAGCCTCCCTGAGTACATTGTAGGTTTCAATAGATTTTCTTAGTAATTTTTAATTCCCTCTCCCCAACTGTTTGTAAATATACTGATATATATACATATAAATACATGTAAATACAATTAAATACAAACACATATATAAAAATATAAATACATATTATTATATATAAATATATATGAATATAAATACAAATAAATATATATATGAGCATATATAAATATACATAAATATAGATAAATATACCTAAATGCATATAAATATATGTAAATATATACAAATATAAATAAATTTACACACACATATATATTGTTGTGCATATTTATATGTATTTATATATATATAAAGATGTATAAATACACACACACATATATATATATACCCACATAATATATATATATATATATATATTGATAATCGATTGTTATTAATTATTAATCAGTAAATAATTAATAATTATTAATAATTATTAATTATTAAAAATTATTAATTATTAATTAAAAGTATTAATTATTAGTTATTAACTATTAATAATTAATAATTAATAATTACTTACATTTTTAAATAATTATTAATTAAAATTTTATTAAAAATTAATACTTAATGTTCAATATTTAAAAAATAATTAATAATTGATAATTGATATCAAATAATTAATAATTAATAATTAAATTAGATGTAAAAAATAATAATTAGAAAATAATAATTAGTAATTAATATTTAATATTTAATAATTAATAATCAAATTAGATGTAAGAACTAATTATTATTAATTTTTTATTTTTTATTTTTTATTTTTTATTTTTTATTTTTAGTTTTTAATTTTAGTTTTTAATTTTTAATTTTTAATTTTTAGTTTTTAATTTTTTATTTTAAATTTTAAATTTTAAATTTTTAGTTTTTAATTTTTAATTTTTAGTTTTAAATTTTTAATTTTTGGTTTTTAATTTTTAATTTTTAATTTTTGATTTTTAATTTTTAATTTTTAATTTTTAATTTTTAATTTTTAATTTTTAATTCTTAATTTTTAATTTTTACTTTTTAATTTTTACTTTTAAGTTTTTAATTTTAAATTTTTACTTTTTAATTTTAAATTTTTAATTAATTATTAATAGTTTATAGTTAATAGTTAACAAGTAATCAAAATTTTAAATAATAATTATAAATAATTGATAATTAATAATTAATTATCAATGACTCATAATTAATATATAAAAATTAATAATGTGTAATAAATATATTAATAATTATTTATTTTTTATTTTTTATTTTTTATTTTTTATTAATACTTTTTAATTTATAATTATTAATTAATAAAAAATAAAAAATAAATTATAATTAATGATTAATGATTAATATTTATTAGTTATATATGAATTTATATATATTTAAATACATGTGTGTGTCTATGGATACATTTTTATATGATAAATAAAGTGGATAATTTCTAATTTTAAATAAAATGGATAATAGATTTTTAATTTAATTTCAATTATATATTTAAATATACATTTTATATGTAAATATATTTATATATATGTATGTATAATCTATTTATAAATAACATTAATACATGATGACTACTAAAATGTTGATACAATCATAATTATATGTAGATAATCCAAAGCAATAAATTCAACTTCATCCAAAAAGTATACGATGGATTGTTAAACTAAGATGAAATTCTATTGAATGTTCTAAAATTAGGATATCTTAACATAAAATTTTGTTTTAAAGGTCTTTCTGGTCTCTTTTGACCAAGAAAAAATGGGTTAAATCTTGGCTAGGATAGCGGGATGGAAATAGACAAGTGGTGGTGAATTCTAAATCCCAAAATGAAAATCAAAGTAAAACATTATTTGTAGAGTGCGGTGGATTAAGAGAATAAACAATTAAATCATAAACAACTAAGTGTATTGGATTTGAAGTTTCTTAATAAAATAATGAAAGATAGAAGACAAGGTTTTTTATAATAGTTCGAATCTAAATGATCCAACATCTACACTTTACACCTCTCTATCCTCGAGATATATGACACTCACAAAAAAAGGTACATCACTTTTGAAAGAGATTAAAAGTTCTTTAAAATCTTCTTTTTTAACTTAGACTAACAACCCAAAAAACCCACTACCTTTTTCACACTTATAGGCACAACCAATAACATTCCCCTTAAAGTGAAGGAAGAATCAACTTTTCCTTTACCTGAACCAAGGTACAATCGAAAACCCTTGCCTTTTACCTGAACAAGGCACAACCAGACTCTTGACTTTTAAGGGTAGTATAAACCATGTAGCTAACCCCAAAAAAACATCAAACCATTATAATATATCTTAAAGAAATAGTTAAATGATTAAACCTAATAAAATAGTAGTGATGAGGATGTTGGTGTTTGAAACATGTAAAGATTTGGCCATCCTTGATGTCAAAAATGAAGCATGAGCGAACTAGTATAGGTTGTGTTCAATAATGAGGTTCTCAACTTATAGCACTTTAGTATATCAAGCAATGTATACCACTTAGTTCCTCTCTTATCACTACCATGTTTTGGTCTCTTTAAATAAAATGATCAGTAACAACTATATTTCTTTAGTGGGAATTCTATGAACTTTCTTTTATACATGATTAATAATAATCTTCACATGGATACTTTTTAAAATATCACAACAGATTGAATATGATGAACAACCTATAAAATAGATTCATTAATAATATGTATTAAAATAATAAACATTTAAACCAGTAATAAATACTTCCTAAATAATAATTAATTGATACTCCAACTAATTATCCTTTAATATCATAGAAATTCACCATAATCCATGTGCAAACCTTTCATAATTCCTACTAAATTTGAATTCATAATTTTTTATCCAGATAATCAGAAATAAATATAATTTTGGAAATATATAAACTCCCAAAACAATATTAAATTCATACATAATATAAAGTTACAAATGGATTCATATATAACATATATAACTTTTCCAAAAAAACATGATATATAAGATATTTAAACAAACAAAATAAAAAATGTAAGAAAGAAGAAGAACAATAAGAAGTGAATACATAAGCCATTTCAGGTTGTATAAAAGAAGAAAAGTTCTAATATAATTCTATGAAACCAAATTTATAAGGTATCAAATAAGAAGAGAAAGATTAGTAAGGTGATTTGTTTCTACTGGATGGATTTAGTTGAGGAGAAGAAGTGGAGTAGCAAACTTGCAAGAGTATGATGGTAGTGAGAAAGAAAATTCCTTATTTTTTAAGGTTTAATAAAAAGGAAATATTATTAAGGAGTGAAGTTTATTGTATATTCACTAGTTAAGATGTGTTTTAGGTTTGTATTCTTAAAGTAAGTCGGATTTGAGAAAGAGGCCAGTAATCGGATTATGTGGAAGAACTGAGAGCAGGTAGAAAAAAGACCAAGTTGCATATATGAATTTTTGAAGATATTATAACAAACTTTTTAATGTTAAGATAAATAATTTTAATGTGTTTTTTTACTAGAGTTTATATAGTTATATTCATTATAATAATATTAGGTAATTTTTCAATCAAAAGAAAAAAAAGTTGTATTTCTAACCAAATTGGATTTTCATGTATTATATGGTTTTATTTAAAATATTGACTTCTAAATTATATAATTTTGATTTAAAATTTTAACTGAATTTTTTAATTCAGCATTTCAAAATTATCTTAGGATGAATTTTTGAAAATTTTCTGAAAAGATTGACATTTCAATGAATAGTGAAAAATATATTTTTTATTTAAAATTATATTTTTGTTTAGATTATTTACAAATTAAAATTCTATTTTTGATTAGTTTTAAAATTTAACTGGTTTATTTTGATTTAAAATAATCCAATTATGTTTTTTAAATGAATTTTATACTTTAATTTTGTATAAAAAGATTTTATACTTAAAAAGTACATTTTTCTGAAAAAACCATTCTTCATCACATTTTGTAGGTTTAATTTTAAATTAAATTCTTCCACTTATATTTTTTGAATATTTAAAAATATATTACAAATTTGGAATCATGGATTCAAATTTTTTTAAATAGGTCCCTTTTATTTTTGGACATTATGAATAGTAACTTTAGTAATTTTATTACTATTATAAAGAGTAAATCGGGTAATTAAAGATTAAAAATCATATTATAAGGACTAAACAATAACCCTAATAATTTTATTTATCCTATTATATGAATAGTATTTATTAAATTCCATATAAGTCTTTAAAATATATAAATATTGATACATATTTCATTGATTTTTACCTTTATAATATTTAAGTGAGTATAATTCTAAAAATTTCACACTCTTTCTTTTAATAACTAACATATTTTAAAATAGGTATAAATAAAGGATATGTTTGGTTATAAATATTTATTCAAAATATTAATTAATTTTTCTTCATGGTAATTTATTTCTATTTTTTAGTGAATAAATAATTACCTTAAAAGCTTACGGACCACTAATGCGATAATTATTCTATTAATAAAAAATAAATAAATGATTTTAAAAATACTAAAAGAAATATAATTTGAAATAATTATTCAATTCCACAAATTTTTGATATCTATATATCATATTAGGTTTATGTGAAAGTATAATATTTTAATTTCTATGTTTTCTTGATGTTATTAAAGTCAAAGTAAATGAATAGTTCTAAAATTGACATTGATGATATTCTATAATAAATAATAATTTATTAAATGATTTAAAATTTCTAAAAAAAATATATTTGTCCAAGTGATTTGGATAAAATTTAAAATATCAAAAATGGTCTACTTATGGGCTAATTTTCCTTTAATATTTATTATATTGACCCTTAAAGAGTAAAAACTTCTTTTTCACTGTAATTATCAAAAAGTTTTAAAGTGGGTAACAACAAAAATATAAGGGGTAAATCCTTATCTAAAGTTTTCAAAATTTTATTTTATGAGATTATTTTGAATCTTCATAATATTATACTCAAATATTTTCAATTTTTTCTTTTTAAATATGAAAATTAAATTATATTAATTTAATATTTTAAGAAATTCCAAGAGTCCCCCCTCTTATAAAATGTAACCTCCTATCCTCCTTTATTCACACTTAAAAAGCATTTTTTTCAGAAAATACCTATCCAAATCCCGGCTTTACATCCCTCTCCACTTCCTAGAGGCCTTTTTTTATAATAAAACTAACCTTGGAAAACTTTTGGTGTAAGCCTTAAGAGGTTGTTCAAAGAAGAGGTATAGTTCATAACCAAACATTTTTTTTGTTTATTTTTATACCTTCTACAAATATTCTTCAACCATGATAAAAAAAATAAAAAATTTATCTTCAATATAATTATATTTTATTATATTAATTTTATAACTTATATTCATCTCATCTTTTATCAAATGGGAAATTTAACCATTATATGAGTGTATGGTGAACTACCACCTCGCAAACTGATGTAATTCATTTTACATCACCTCCTATTAAAAATTATTTTAATGATGAATTTAGTGTATAAATATATGATATTTTTTTAATATTTATAATTATTAAAAACATTATATCATTTACTTTCTTACCATTCCATCCAATGAAAAATGAAAACACCATATGTATATACATGTGGACTACCACCTCCATGAAGTGATATGACTCATTTTTCATCACCACATCACATGGATGATATATATATATAAGTATATCTAAAAATAATAATATGGTATTTATGATATAATTATAATTATGTAAATATAAAATAATACTTACATTGTTTTCATAACGATTATTGAAAAAAGGAAATGTTACTCACGCGTACGTATGGCCTACCATCATCATTATTGTAATGTAGTTCATTTTTCATAACTATATTTCATGGTTTGTTTTAAAATTATAATTTATGTATAAAATTTATAATTATTTCATGATTATTATTCTTTATATGATGGAATAATTACCACATTGATCATAGTCATCCTACTAAATTAATTTTGTACATATGGGTTGAATCTCATCAAAACATTCAACATGAATTTAATTGATTACGTAATTATATATTACATGATAATAAATAAAATAAAAGGAATAATAAACTTGAGAAATATTATAAAAAAATTAAATAATTAACATAATGTTATTTTTCAAGAACATAAAGAACATACGCGATGATTCAGACTCAAGGTAAGGGGCTTTCTTTTAAAAATACTCTTTTAAAGTTTTCTTTCCAACTCTTTCTCTTCCATGTCTATATTCTTAAAAAAATATGGTTATATTATAAGGACATAAAATAATTATAAAGAATATTTTATGTATATTTTATCTTTCTTTAAAAGGTTTTAAAAAGGAATATTTTTATGGAATTTTTTGACTTTCATTTCAAAAAGACTAAAAGAATGTTCTATTTTAACGTATACGGTGATAATGACTTTTCCCAAAGATGTTACCATTATTTGATTTTTTTATTCCTTTAAAATATTTTATGTTTCTTCAAATAAAAACCTTACTTCCATATGTTTTACGTAAATCAAAAGGTTTTTTAAAATGTAATGGATATTTTAATATCCAGAAATAGTTTTGTATGGGTGAAAAGAATATTTTTATTAGTGTAATGATGAAAATTAAATATTACATGTTTTATGATTATGTTATGGTTATTTTAAATTGTATATAATGATGGTTCTTTCTATTATAAACCAAGGATTATTGGTTTTATTATAAACCAAGTATGGGTGGTTATATTATTAACCAAGGGCAGGTGGTTCTGTTATAAAAAAAGGATGTGTGGGTCTTTGATATCCCTCCAATTCATTGGATGGAAAATTCAACCGTATTAGTTATTATATTTGTAAGAGTGATATTAAAAATGATGACCCAAGTTACCTACATGATTTATCTTTGATTTATATGAGTTTTTATGGAAATATTATGATTTTTCAAGGTGATATAATGATCTTATGATTAAATTAAAGTATATTAATCTTTTTAAGGGTGAAAATATAACTTTTTGAAAATGTTTTTATGAGTTTTTAATGATTTAAAATAAAACTTTTTGGGTTTTATATTTCCTTTTTGATTTCTTATGAAATGTTTTATGAAAATATTTTGGCATAATAATTGATTTCTTAGGTAAGGAAATTTTTATTTTGAACCCCAAATATTATTTTTAAATGGTAAATATTTTTAAGTATTCATAGACTAATGGGTTTATTTATTTAATTATTTTTATGTCCCTTACATATTTTTTTATGATTGTACTATTTTTTTTAAAAATTACAATTTTTGAGTATGGTTAAGGGAAAAGAAGATGTCAAGTTAAAAGTTGTGAATATTTTTCATGAAAATATATCATATTTTTTCTTTTAAATTTTTTATATTAATGGAATATTTATAGTGAGTATAAGTGTCCACTTTGTAATATATGCATTTTTTATGATTTAATAATATGAAATTATAAACCTAAAAATATCATCAAGATATAAGAAAGTTAATTCTAGTTTAAAATTATTATATTATCTAATGTTTAAGGTCAGGTCCTTATATTAGGTATCAAAGAAAAGTTTTAGATAATTTTAGAGGTTAACATAATGTAATTAAATAACCTTAAAATATTTCACTTTATGGTAAAGTTGAATTGATATATAATTTGAATATTACCATGTTTATTGGATTAAAATATGCCTATTTATAATGGTTTTCTATAGAGGAAATAGGGAAGCTGAAGTAGGAAGACACCAAAGCGATGATATTCTTTCGAATCAGCAACCTGAAATGGTTTGAATTATAACTGGGTAGTTTTTTATAGTGATGGTTTAGTTGACATGGGATATAAATAGTTTTGGTATCCATGCTAAAGAGAATCCATATTTACCACTAAGGAATATGATGATAGTTGATTATTTTATGAGACAACATTCTCTAGAATTCAATGGGTCTTTTGACCTATTGGTATCTAAGGGATATATTAATGGTTTATAAATGATATTTTAAGTCATGGGTTTTTTGGATCATCAAAAGGAAACCCTTTCTATTTATCTTTTTGAAGTTGAAGCTAATAAATATTGGCAAATAATAAAGAATATTAAATAAATAGAAGATATTTGTGTCCTGTAATGGGATTAATTTAAGATTATTTTATTTGGGAAATATTTTCTTAATATTTTTCGACATAGGATGGAAGAACAATTCTTGGAATTGAGACATAAGGAGGAAGATTTAGTGGCTATGTATGAAGAAAACTTCACCTAATTGGTAAGGTACATACTAAATTTTATATGAGATCATGATAGTAAAATTATTTATTTTTACTTAGGATTTAATCCAATATATCAAATGGAATTGGCTTCTCGTGAGTTTAAAGGTTATGAGAAACTTGTTAGATTTGATGAAAAGGTAGAAATGGAGTTTTTTAATGATCATTTATTTCATGAAAATAAGTAGAAAAATAAATCTAGTTAGTAGGAAATGGGGAATAATCCATGAAATAAATATATATGTAAGAAAATCAAGTCCCCATCTTGTGATAAGTGTGGTAAAAAATCACCCTAGGTAATGTATTATGAAATTTATGAAATTATTTAGATGTGGTAAGTTTGGGAATATGACTCATGATTGAAAATAAAAGGATCTTAGTGGTGATAAAATCAATAATGAAAAGCCAATGGTGATATGTTTTAATTGAAATTACTTGGTACATTATACAAATGTGTGTTTGAAGTTGGTCACTCAGGGTGAAAATCATCAAGATCAAAAGCAAAAGGGTCTGTAAAAATCTTTTTCTACTACTATGGTTGATGTTGGGCCACTAAATAAATTTGTTAAGAGTATGTTATTTGTTTATTATAATTATTCCAATACCCTATTTGACTTTATATCTTCACATTCTTTCATTTCTGATAAATTTTTAAGTAAATTGGGAATATCACCTTATGAAAAGAAGACATGAATTTTGGTGAAAACTTTATGTGTAAATATTAAAGAAACCAATATTTATTGTAATATTCCTATTATTATCAGTGGAATGTTCTTTCTTAAAAATATTATTGACCTTCACATAGTAGAGTTTGATATTATTTTGGGTATGGAATGTCTTTTATTTTATCATTCTAAGATAGATTTCAAATCTAAGAAAGTTTTATTGAATGATTTCATACTTTTGATAACCTATCAAGAAGAATAAAAATTAATTAGAAATGGTAATAAAATTTACTTTGATCATATTATTGAAAATAATGAAAATTTTCAGATTAGTGATTTCCTAGTAGTGAATGACTATATGGATGTTTTTTCTGGTTATTTACCTGGTGTTATTCATGATCGATAGGTTGACTTTACTGTTGAGTTAGTACCTTATGCTAATAATATTTCAAAAACCCCTTATCGACTGGCTCAATTATAAATTTTATAATTAAAAAATAAATTATATGAGTTACTAGATAAAAGGTTTCATTCATCTTATCACTTCACCATGGGGTGCTCCTATTTTATTTATTATGAAGAAAGATGGTTCCATGAGGATTTGCGTTGATTATATAGCTTGAATAATACACTATTAAGAACTCATTCCCTTTTCCTCAAATCAATTATTTTTTTAATTTTCTTTAAGAAGTGCAGTATTTTTTTAATATTGATCTCAAGTTGGGGTACCATTAGTTTAAGGTGAAGTAGGAAGATATTCTGAAGATGATATTTTAGACTAGATATAGCCATTATGTGTTTTTAGTAATTCCATTTCAGTTATCTAATATACCAATTGTATTTATGGATCTTATTAATAGAGTTTTTATGACTATTTATAAAAATTTATAGATGTGTTTATTGATTAAATATTGTTATTTTCTAAAATTCATGGGGATCATGAAATACACCTAATGATTTTTTGTCAAACCTTAAAAAAAATAAGCTATATAGAAAATTTAACAAGGTGAATTTTGGTTGCAACTAATTATTTTCCTTGGTTATATTATTTCTAAAGATATAATAATTATTGACCCTACTAAAACTAAAATTGTTAAATAATCTCCAAGACTTAAAAATTCCATGTATATTCAGAGTTTTCTTGGATTAGTGGGTTAATATGGGAATTTTTTTGAAAAAAAATCTCATTTTTCTATCCCAATGATTAAGTTAACTCACAAAGGAGTTAAATTCATCTTGATAAAAGAATGTCATGATTTTTTTTAGAAACTAAAAAAAATATTAGTGAATTCTATAGTTTTGACCCTTCCCTCTAGAAATAGTGAATTTATCATCTATAATTATACTTTATATAGGGGACTTGTTTGTGTTCTAATGTAAAATGATCATGTAATTTCTTATTTTTTATGACAATTAAAACTCATGAGTTAAATTATCCTATATAAGATTTTTAATTACATAATTTGGTTATTTCTTTAAAAATTTGAGGGAATCATTTATATGGAGTAAAGTGTGAAATATATACTAATCGCAGAAGTTTGAAGTATATATTCACTCAAAAAGAGTTGAATATGAGGAAGATAAGATGGATGGAACTGATCAAGGATTGTGATTTCATGATCTATTACCATGCTATAAATTCAAAAAAAGTAGATGATGCATTGATTCAAACAGATCATGCATCAATAACCATTTTCTATTTGGAACATGACTATTTGGTAAGTGATTAAATGAATTTTGGCCTTGAAATTTTGAATTTAGGAACTTACTCTATTTTGTTTCAGGTGTTATTACAATTGTGTCTATCAGAAAGAATTAAGAAAGATTATAAGAAAAACTGTGAGTTATAGGAAAAGGTAGAATTTTATAAGAATGTTAAGTTTCTTGAAGTTAATGTTGAAAAATAATATGTTTTGATATTTTGAAAGATATTATGTGTGTCGTGTGAATCCCAATTGAATAGATAATTATTGAGTAAATATCATAGTTCCCCATTTTTAGTTATTCCTCATAACACTGATATGTACATATAACTTTGAGAGTATTACTAGTGGGATGTAATGAAAAGATATATTACTGATTTTATTTTGAAATTTTTGTATTTTCAATAGGTTAAATCATAAGGAAATTTTCTGAACGGGATTCTTTATCCTTGTCCAGTTCCGGAGTGGAAATGGGAAAATTTATCTATATATTTCATTGTGTGATTACCAAAGATATATTAACGTAAAAATTTGATTTGAGTTATTTTTGAACGATTAAATTAATATGTGCATTTTCTTCTCAATTAAGATACTATGACTTTATATCAGATTTCTCGGCTATATCTAAATGATAAATTCAGGTTACATGGAGTTTTACTCCCCATTATATTTGACTATGATCCCATGTTCAATTCAAATTTTAGAAAGGATTTAAAAATTCATTGTGTACTAAATTAAATTGTAGTGCATCTTTTCATCCTTAATCTGATGGGAAGTATGATAAAATTATGGAGTATTTGGAATATATATTCTTCACACTTTTCCAATGGATTATTAGAAAATTTGGGATTATAATCTTTCATTAGTTGAGTTTTCTTATAATAACATTTTTCATTCCAGTATATAGATGAAACCTTCTAAATATTTATATGGAAAGCGATGTTGGACTCTTGATTTTTGAGATAAAGTAGGGGGAAAAAGTTGATGGGACTAGGGTTGGTAGTGGAAATGTCTAATAAGGTGATAATGATTTAAAAATATATGAGTATGGATCATAGTAGGCATAAAATAAATGTAGATCACTAGAGGAAAGGTCTTTCTTTTGAGGTATGTGATCATATTTTTCTAAAATTATCTCCATAGAAAAGTAATGTGAATTTTGGTAAAAAGGGGAAGCTAAGTCCATGATTCATTGGACTGTATGAAATAGTAGAGAAATTTGGATCATTTTCCTACTAAGTTTATTTTACTTCTATTTTATCCCATGTACATAATGTTTTTCATGTTTTGATGTTCAAAAAATATGTGATGGATTCATCTCATGTTTTGAGCCCTGAAGTAGTTTTGCTGGAATATAAAATTTCTTATATGGAATAGCATGTTCATATTATTTAATATAGGGAGAAAGTGTTGTGAAATAATTTCATTCTTAAATTTATGGTATTATTTAAAAATCATATGGTTAAAGAAACAAAATGATAATCTTCAAATTCTATGAGGGAAAGATATCCCCAATAGTTTAATAAGTGAATAAAATTATGAGGAAATGATTTCAAAGGGGGGGAGAATGTAACAACCCATTTAATGTTAAGATAGATTATTTTAATATTTTTATTGACTAGATTTTATATATTTATATTAATTATAATAATATTCAGTAATTTTTTATTCAAAAGGGAAAAAGTTGTATTTCTAACCAAATTGGATTTTCATACATTATATGGTTTTATTTAAAATATTGAATTCCAAATTATATAATCATAATTTTAAAAAATGAAATTATTTTTTTAATTCATAATTTCAAAATATATTATGATGAATTTTTGATAATTTTCTAAAATGATTGATTTTCCAAAGAATAGTGAAAATACTGATTTTTATTAAAAATTGTATTTTCATTTTGATTATTTATAAAGTAAAAAATATATTTTGTGTGTGTTTTAAATTTTGATTATTTAATTTTTATTTAAAATAATCTATTTTTTATTATTTGAATTACTTTTATTCTTCAATTTATTAAAAAAATATACTTAAAAGAGGGAATTTTTCTAAGAAAATGTTTTTTGTCGTGTTTTAATGGTTTAATTTTAAATTAAATTCTTCAAATTATGTTATTTGAATATTTAAAAATAGATTAAATATTTTTAATCTTGGGTTATAAATTTTTTAAAAAGGTTACTTTTATTTTTTGACATTATGAATAGTAACTTTAGTAATTTTGTTACCATTGTAAAGGATAAATCAGATAATTAAGGGTTAATAAAAATATGAAAAGGACTTAATATAACCCTAAAACTTTCTTTAATCCAATTTTATGAGTTTTTTTAAGTCATTTACATATGATTATCAAAAATATGGAAAAACTTTTCCATATTTCATTGATTTTGATCTTTATAATATTTAAGTGAATATATAGCCAAAAATGTCACACTCATGCTTTTAATAAATATATTATTTTTAACATAGGTATAAAAAGAGGACATATTTAGTTATAAATATTATCTGAAAAATAAATTAATTTTATTTATTATGATAATTTATTTATAATTTTTAGTGAATAAATAATTACCTTAAATGTTTATGTAATGTTAACGTAGTAATTATTCAATTAATAGAAAAATAAAATAAACGATTTAAAAAAAATAAAAAGTAATATAATTTAAATAATTATTATGTTAGAAAAATTTTTATATCAATATAACATATTAGGGTTATTTTAAAGTATTATATTTTAATTCCTTTGTTTTATTGATGCTATTAAAGTCAAAGTAAATGAATAGTTCTAAAATTGACATTAATGATATTTATAATAAAGAATAATTTATTATATGATTTAAGAATTTTTTAAAATCCTATATTTGGTAAAGTTATTGGGATAATGTTTAAAATATCATCCATGGTCCATTTGTAGGCAAAGTTTCCTTTTATATTAACTATATTAATTCCTAAAGAGTAAAAACTTTGTTATCACAATAATTTTAAAAAAGGGTTAAAGTGGTTTAAAACAAAAATATAAAGATAAAAAACTTATCTAAACTTATAAAAATTTATTATATTAGATTATTTATACTCATAATCATATTATATTTGAATATTATCAATTTTTATTCATTTAAATGTGAAAATTAATTTATATTAATTTAATATTTTAAGAAATTCCAAGAGTGTCCCTCCACTCTCTTATAAAAGGTTGCCTTATCTCATCTTTTATTTACACTAAAAAATCCTTTTTATTCGTAAAATACCGATGAAAATGTATTCCTTGCATTCCTACCCACATCATGGAGTTCTTTTTTGATAAGAAAACCAACCTAAAAAAGATTTTTATGTAAACCTTAAGAGGTTGTATAAAGAAGAGGTACAGTTCTTAACCAAGCATTTTGGTTTTGTTTATTTTTATACCTCCATAAAATATTCTTAAAACATGATGAAATATTAATAAATATATATTCTATATACTTATATGTTATTATTTTAATTTCATAACCTATATACATCTCATCATCCATCATCCATCAAATGGGAAACAAAACCATCGTTTGTGTGTATGGCGGACTACAGCCTCACAAACTGAGGTAATTTTTTTCATCCCCTCCTCTTACAAAATGTTGTAATGATGGATTGAATATACATATATATATTAGATATTATCATTCTTAAACTAATTTATATCATTTAATTTTTACCTTTCCATTCACTGAAGAATGCTAACGTCATTCGTAAGTACATGTGGACCACCACCTCCATGAAGCGATGTGATTCATTTTTCATTACCACATCACATAGATGATATATATAAGTATATTTGAAGAAATAATATTTTTTTATGATATAATTATCTTTAAGTATAAAATAATTATTATCTTATTTCTATAATGATTTTTGAAAAATGGAAACATTGCTCATGTGTATATACGACCTACTGTCTCTATGATTGTAACGTAGTTCATTTTTCATAACCATATTTCATGGTTGGTTTTAAAATTTTAATTAATTTATAAAATTTATAGTTATTTCATGGTAATTATTCTATATATTATGTAATAATTACCTCTTTGACTATAGTCAGCCTACTATGTTCATTTTAAACATATGAGACAAATATCATCCAAATATTTGACGTGAACTTAAATGATTAAGTAATTAAATATAACATGATAATAAATAAAATTAGAGGAATAATAAACATTAAAAATATTCTTAATAAATTAAATAATTAACATATTTTTTTTATTCAGACATATAAATAATGTATGTGACGAGTCGAAGTTGAGGTAAGGGACTTTCTTTTAAAAAAACTTTCAAAGTTTTCCTTCCAACTATTTCTATTCCATGTCCATATTCTTAAAATTATTTTTTTGATGTATTTATATGGACATAAAATAATTATAAATGAATTTTTATGTCACTTTTCACTTCCTTTAAAAGGTTTTAAAAAGTAATATTTTTACAAAATGTTTTTTCTTTCTTTATAAAAAGATAAAAGGAATGTTATATTATAACATATACGGTGAAAATGACTTTTCCCATCACTGTAAACATTATTTAATTTTTGGATTCCATTATGAGATTTCATTTTTATTCAAAGAAAAACCCTCATTCCCTATGTTCTATTTTTTTAAAATAGTTTTTAAAATGGAATGGATATTTCAATATCCATAAATGTTTTCTTATGTGTGAAAAGAATATTTTATGAGTGTAATGGTGAAAATAAAATCTTACATATTTGATGATTATATTTTGGTTATTTTTGTTTTTTAGGATGATTGATGGTTCCGTAATAAACCAAATATGGTGGATCTATTATAAAACAAGTACGGGTGATTACATTCTTAACCAAGGATGGGTGATTCCATTATAAACCAAGGATGGGTGGGTCTGTGATATCCCTCCAATGCATTGGGAATGGAATCCAACCATATTGGTTACTCCATTTGTAAGAGTGATATTTAAAATTATTTCCCAAGTTACCTATATGTTTTATCTAAGATTATTATTTGTTTTTACATAAATATTATGATTTATATAGGTAAGATAATAATATTATTTTTAAATAAAATTATATGCTAATTTTTAATGGTTAAAAGTACAACATTGTGAAAAAAAATTATGATTTTTTCATGATTGAAAAGAAACATTTATGAGTTTTAATTTTCCCTTATGATTTTTTATGAAATATTCTATAAAAATATTTGGGTGGATAAGTTTATTTCTTAGATAATAAAATTTTTATTTTTGAAACCAAAAGTTTGTTTTGAAAAGGAAAATTTTTGTAAGTGTTCATAGACTAATAGGTTTCTTTATTTCTTTATTTTTATGTCCCTTACTGAGATTTTTGTGCACATACCACATTTTCAAAAAAACACAAGGTTTATGGATGTTTAAGGAAAATAAATAAGTCAAGTAGAAATCCTCAAAGGATTTTCATTAAATGAAATCATGTTTTATTTTTAAAATTTATATATTATGGGAAAAATGGATAATTAGTATAATTTTCCAATTTTTAATATATAGATTTTTATGACCTAATTCTCTAAAAATCTAAACCTAAAATGATCCTTGATATGAAAGAAATTGAATTTTTATTTAAAGACACTAGATTATGTAATGTTTAAGGCCATATACTTATAGAAATGATAGAATTAGAAAATTCTGTGTTTTGAGGAATAAAATTAGATTTTTGGTTGTTGAGACTCACCTAGATAGATTATGATTTACTTTAAGTAAGGAGCAAGTCGCAAGAATAGGTGGTGTGATTCCATCTTGAAATATTATAGTGGGATTTTATATTATTCACAAGTGTAATATTGTGAACATACTCACCTGTATAATATGGTGAGAGAGTGGGTTAGGATAACAACAACCCACTTCCACTTGTATTGATAATAATATTCATAATGGAAAATCTATAGACTAAGTAATAATTAGTTGTAAAAAGGAGTAGGTTCACATTATGACTAAACCTAGTAAAAAACATTTTCCACTTTACTCATTTATCTTCGTTATATATAGGTTTATTCTGGGTTAAACTATAACAAATCCATTTTTCTTAACCGGTATCATAGGATTAAATACCAAATGGGTAAAAGGATAAAAATAATATTTGGTATTTGGTAAAAAATGGACCACACATAATTAACCCCTTCCTACCAGGTGATCATATACCAATACACTCAAACTCATAGTTGGTATCAGAGTCTAGGTCCCCTCTAATTAGATCTATACTTCTTATCACAACTGAATCGGAGTAAAGGATATCTCTGATTTGTCTGAAATTTTTTCTTTTCCATTTGTTTTTACTTGAGTATATATTAAGTGTAAATTTAAAGTTATCTTAGAATATTATTCACAATTTTCTAATATGTAAGAAACTATATCTATCTATTTCAAAAAATATTGGAGGTATTAGTAAAGAAATTGAGAAATAAGTAAAATAAAAAGGCCAATAATCTTATAATAATCTCAAATATATAAATGAAACACTATTAGGAAAAGTTTATTAGGATGGTAATGGTTTATTAGTAGAATTGTTTAATAGTATTACTCTAATGATTCAGTTTTAATTTGTGATAAAGGATTCATTCAATCTGTTGAGGACCTATACCTTGAGGTTAAGGATTATTTTTAGAATTTCCCTATTAAATTGGTGAATTATATATTAATATTCATTAAGGGAATACATGATAATAAGTCGTTTCTAGAATATGAGGTTGATACAATTAAAGAATCATTATCAAAGAAAATGAGTTACTACAACACTCTCACAAATCTTATGAACATCAAAAGAGATTCTACCCCATTTTTTAATGAAAATTTTACTTTGGTTGATGAATAATTACAAATATATATTTTTGAGAAATAAATATTTGATAATTTTTTCAAATTAGTGTTCCATTTCATAAAAGAGATACATAAAAATTCTTTGTGTATCAAGGATTAATAGTAGAATGTTAAAGATAAGAATATAACATAAATTGGTAATTATCTAAAGGAAATTTTAAATATTTGAGAGGATTGAGTTGTAAGGATAAAAATAAAATAGTAAGGAAGAATTATTTCAGTTTAGGCTAAGAATTATACTCTCAATATGAAGTATCTAGAGATAGAGGTGAAATTGAAAAATATAAAAGCTACACAATCATAGTCTTCCCAGTCTACTGAGATGAAGATCTCTATCACTCAAGTTTATAAGATGTTTTTACCTAAAAATATACTCATGATGATATTAAAGATATTTTGAGCTGATTTAGATAATCCTTTACCTCAATATTAGGTAAAAAAAGTATCTTATAACTCATTTAAATATAGTTATGCTAAATCTAACTTATTTTCATATATAAATTTAAATTCAAGAACAATAAAAATGTGAAGGTGTAAAAAATTTTGGAAATTCTACTAATTATTCAAGGTTTGATGTGAGAACATCTAAGTAAAATTTATCCCTAAACTAAGAAAAAAAAATAGGTCTATCATCCTAAAAATAATAAGTTATGAAATTTGGAAATTTTAGATAAACTAGGCCTAAAGTAAAAATAATAAGGTTTATTGGGAGTTTTTTATGTCTCTAGAAGTTTGGGAATGAGGATATTGATTTATGGAACAATATTTCAATGTGTAAAACTGATATAAGTCCTAAAGTAATGGGAATAGTTGAAACCAGAAGGCAACCTACTAGAAAAAACAAATTTCATAGAGAAGGATGAATCAGTATTTGAATAATATATTTGAAATATTAGAATGGTTCTATGATTTTTAAAACATCTATATATATTGATATGAGGAGTTTTTGTATCTACTTACTCATTCCAACTCTTTTATTGATCTGAAGAGAAATCTAAAATATATAAGAAAACAAGTTAAGAAAGAAAGAAAGGCTTCCTTGGCTTACAAATCAGTAGAGAAGTTTATTGAACAAAGTATACTCAAGAAAGTAGTGGGAAAATATAAGAAGGATTTCAAAACTATTGGAAGAAAATGATTCCACTATAGGAATATATTCCACGTAATGAACTATTGAAATATTAACATGGATCTCAATAAATAATTGTGAAATATGAAAACTAAAACAAAATCAATTAAGGAAATAGATAACTGGATTGGTATGGTTACTGGTACTCCTGATAAAGAAGTTTATAGATTGAATAAAGAGGGTGACTATAATATTGATGAATATGTGCATGGAAGGTAAAAATAGGTAGTACACCTGTATTTTAGATTTATGAATATTTTCCCTAGATAAATTATGAAAAAAGGGGAAAAACCAATGACTCCTTATTCTAAGAAAGTTATTGTAAAGAAGTAGACCCGAACATGTAGAAGGATAAAAATGAGCCTAAATATTTATTAATCATACGTTCTAAATTGTTGTAATAAGTAAGGAATATGGGAAAATCTATGAAAAATCAAAGTTCTTTATTTGATAAATTTAATAAACCTGTTTCAACTAAGAATAAAGTTAAAGAAAATAATAAGTACATGTTTCCTCAAGGTGAAAAAATGTGTAATGTAAAGAAACATGTAAGCATGAAGAGTTTTAGAAATTTAATAAAAATAAGGAAGAGATTTTATAGGATGGGAAATAGTTATAATACCTATTATTCACAATGATTTTTTTATGGAATACCCACCTTATTCTCATATTGTGTTGGTTATGCAACATGGAAGTGAAAATTTAAGCTGAATCTTGAAAAAGGGAGAAATATTGAAAGATATAATTTCCAAACATATTGAAAGAAGACATTCATCATGGGATATCTCAATTTTAATTCATCCTATAATTAGTATCATAATTCCCAACTGATATCATATGTACTTGGAAACAACCATGGTGAAGAAATTAAATCGTCTACTGGGGGTGATAAACTAAAGAAGACCAATCTTCTAGAAAGTATTCACTTTTCATGAATCTAGAATTCTAGATATATTTGATGAAATTAAATATTTTGGAATTATTTTTATTCTATCATAATTATTTTAAATCATATTTATTATATTTATCAAGGGGTTATTATCTAACCAAATTGGGGAAGAAAAAACTTTCACTTGGAATGTGTGACTTCAAGTTCTTAAAAAAATTTGAACATTTTATACAAAAATACCCCTAAGTATTGAAATTCAGAAGTCAGTATCACATGTGGTGAAACTATGGATAGATTTTTTATCTAAATTGAACACTCTTATTTTTTACAATGTTTTTTCCAATATAAACCTATAATTGGTTATTTTATGTCACGTTAATAATAGAATGTGATTCCAACCTTCTCTCATGGAGATTATAAAAAACTTGGAAAGTGGAATACCAATAAAGGGGAGAATATGTTTTTTTAAGCTATGTATAAGAAGATACACTATATAATTTCAATAAGGTGATAATATTTTTATATCATTTCCATTTATTATCGATTTTTAGGAGAAAAGATACATTGATTTTAGAATGTAAACATAGAATTTATAAAAAAATTAAAAGGTATTTAAAGTTCACTTCAATGTGTGAAGTTGAAGTTATATTTATTTTCAATTTTTTTAAATACAATTTAAATTAAATGTGTGTTAAATAATAATGTATTGGATTCCATTGAAAATGTAAATGAGTAATTGTTTTATATTGTAAAACTTTTCTAGAAGAGATAGCTTATTAGTGAGAAACCCTTAACATCTGATGATTGTTGATCTGGTCTTTATGTCAAAGAAAAGTTATGGTAGGATTAAATTAATTTTCTGAATTAATTACAAGAAGTGGGAAGTTGTAAGAAGCAGTGGAAGTTTTCTTGGATATGGAATCTGGAAAGAAAATATTTTATAACTGTATTTAAAAGGTTTGAATCAGGTTTAATGTATTGGAGGGATATAGATTCAAGCTAGATAAATCATCCATGTATTTTAGATAATTTTAAATGTGTAAATTGGTTATTAAACTCACTAGGATGAAGGTTTAAAAGGATACAGTTAATGGATAGAAGTAAGGGGTAGTGAACATTTTACAAATACTCTATTTTGAATGTTTAATATGGTGAAAATGTTCTTTTAATAAATCTTAATCTTTTTCAAATTATTTCAATAATTCCTATAATTAATTGGATATATTATTAGGTGTTTAGAAATTCTAGAGAAGAAAAGGAGTATATTTAAATAAGTCATGAATTCATTTGAAGTTTTCTAGTTTTTGGATTTCTTACCATAAAAATGGTTAAGTCTTGGAAATTTCGTAAGACTGTCTATTTTATATGACTTCAGAATATCTTGTTTTAATTTTTGATAATTTCATATAATTTTTTTATTTATTTATTTTAATCTCTAACATATTAATTTAATCTAATACCATGTAATACTTTATTGACACTAGTTTATATATTTGAAATAATTTCATAAGTATTAAAATTCTTACAAAATATCAGTGAGACTAATATAACTTCTAAAGTATTATGAAATGAGTAAGGCTACATTTTAAGACTTCAAAATTCTTATGAAATGGAATTTTTTTATTTATATGACTTTAAAATTATTATGAAATGGGATTACTACTATTATAACCTCATAGAAAAATCTAAAATACTATAGTAGAAGAAGATTTTATAGATTCAATGTCTGAAAAAGAAAATCAATTGGGATTATGCTTAGGTTAAACATAAAATACAAAAGCATCACAAATTATTTTTTATTCAAGAAGTGGAATGGGAATATGATCTTCCAATAAAAGAATAGGATGATCAAGGTTGAAAATAAATTCTAAGAAAATAAATTTGGATAAAATGAATTTATTGAGTTTTCAAGAATATTGTGGATAAATTTTATTAGATCCTTAAGTTGTGCTCCAGTGTTTAAATAATTATGATTCAATCTTGAGAAGATTATTACAAATATTATATGATAATCGTGTATAAAAAATCAACTAGAATATATATAGGTATTTATAGGATACACTCAAGACCAACAAGAATACTCCAAATCCCTGAGTTACTACTATTATATTTGATATAACCAGAGAATAATGATTTATAACAAATATTATGGAATGTGTGTATTGAGGAGATAAATATGACCCTTAAAAAATGAATAATAAAATATATTTGGTTGAATTTCCAAAATGTTAATGAAATAGGGGTAATTTCTATCAATTGATCCTGAAAATTGTGAAAAGCAGTTTCATATGGGTTCTTTTTTTGAAAAGTGAACATGGTGGGAACCAAAATAGGTTATTTTATTATGGTTCTTTTTTACAAGAAACTAAAACTGGGATGAGATAATTTATTGTGGCTTCTCATGCACATGTAATATTGAGAAAATCAAGAAAAAAAATAATAGAAAAGGAGGATTCACTGCTTGGAATGTGTAACTGAGTGGGCTGAGAGGAACTAGATATTCAGAAGAATAAGAAAGAGAAAAATAACTTTTGTGAGTTAGCAGAGAGGGAGATAAAAAAGTAAACTATCTATGAAATAAGTAGTAGTATAATTATAATTTGTTAAATTTTGTAATTAATAAGAGGAGATGAGATATAGTATTTTGAATCAAAATCTATAGGATATCAAATAAGAAGAGAAAGCTGAGTGAGACAATTTTTTTATTCTTCACATATTCAGTTAAGGATAATAAGATGAGTGGAATAATTACAAAAGTATACTGGTAATGAGAAAAAATAATCCCATTTTTTAGTATTTTATCTACAAGAAATATTCTAGAGGATGTTGTTAATTATATATTGTTTAGGTAATATGTGTTCTAGGGCTGTATTGTTGAAGTAAGTCTGGGTTGAGAAATAGGCTAGTAATCATATTTTGTAGAAGAGCTAAGAGTAAACATAATAGATACCTTGTTTCATGCATGAGTTATTAAAAATATTCAGTAAATTATATAGTCTATGTTTTGAGGAAGTAGATCATCATTATGGGTGAAAATATATCCCTAGATATATTATGATTTACTTCAAGGAAGCAGGAAGTTAAAATACCAGTTGGTGTAATGCCATCTTGAAATAGTATACTGGGATGTTTCATAATTCACATGTGTAATATTAAGAATAACCTCACTAGTGTAATATGTTGAGATATTATATTAGTATAAAAACAACCCACTTACACTTATATTAATAATAAGATTCATAAATGAAAATATATAGAGCTAGATAATATCTAGGTGCGAAAAGGAGTAGGCTCACATTGAGATTAAAAAATATAAAAACACTTTTACCACTTTATCTACATTGCATATATGTGTATGGTAGGTTAAAATATTATAGATCCATTTATTATAATTGGTATCAAAGGTTTAAATACCAAATGGGTAAAAGGATAATGTTATTTGATAAAAAATATACCACACCTAATTCACCCCCCCCCCCCTCAGGTTTTTTCATTGAACAATTGGGTCTCATGGAAATGAACGAATAAGAGATATAAGAGTAATGTAATTATAAAAATAAAAATAAATAATTCAAGTGATTAATTTTAATTATCAAAACACAAATAAACAGAGTAGCAAAGAGGTACTCAATAATATCCCTCTTTTGATAATTAAAAAACCAAACATAACTATAAAATTATACCCCTTTTTGTAATTTAACAAAGATATTGAATAATGAAAATATAAATATGGTCTACTCTTTACTATTTGGTAAAACAAATAGTTTTAAAAATATAAATTATCTTCCAAACATACATCTCTCCCATTATATTAAGTAATAAAGCATAGTAAAGGCATTCCCAACTCAAAACAGAGACTAAATAAATAATACCCAAATTTTTTTATCCGAACTATAATTATTACAAATGAAAAATATAAATGATAATAAAATAAGGCATAAAAAAATTTCTTAAAAAGTTTGAAATAAAATAAAACAAAATATATTACATTCTTACACTGAAATATAGATCTTAAATCACTACAACATTCCCTAAGATGATTAAATATTGATCAATTTAAAGAAGATATATCCCAATAAATTCATGAATTCTAAAAATAAAAACCAATTAAAATAAAAGTACATAAAAATAGTAAATATCCATATTGATTTAATCTTTATTCTTTCTTTAAAAATATATATTAGTGAGTATCAGAAAAAAAAACTAACCAATAGTAATGCACATTCTAGTGAACTATATAATGAAACTAAAAAGAGTATATATGTAGGCCATAAGTAAAAATAAATACATTACTTTAGTACCTAGACCAATTTTTTCCAATAGGATTATTATAAAAACATTTAAGAACCCAAAACGTAAAACGCTTATATAGTTTATCCTTAGAAATAGATTTAAATAAAAAATATTTCTTATGATTAAGGGATTTAATAAACCTTAATGAACAATCAAATGCATAATGACCAAAATCACTACATTTAAAACAATTAATAGATGAAATACATGTGCATTTTTCTTTCAAAAATTAAAATATGAACATTATAGAAATAAAAAAATCACACCTAAGTCTATTTTTATTCTTTCTCATTATACTTAAAGATGTCGCCTTTTCATAAATTTTTCTTCCTTGAATAAAATCAAACAAATTTTTCTTTAAACATTCAATATTATATATGAGATTGAAATTTTCTTTTTGAAAGGCCCCTAAATCTTAAAAAAGTTTTTCATTTGAACTAGAAGCATTATTTTTCATTTTTAGTATTTTATTTATTTACCTTTTCTTTTTCCTCATTGTGGTTTAAAATTTCAGAATCTAAATTATTCTTCTCATTTAACAAAACTATTTGATCATTAATTAATTTTATATAGTAATATCTAACTATTACAATATTATATTGTTACTCATCAACTTATCTTATATTTTTATAAATAGGGGTAGAATCATAATCAAAATCAAAATCATTGTTTTTACTTAAACTTCCCATCAAACAAATATTTCTAAATTTTCTTGCATATTTACCCAAGTTACTTGAAAAATATGAGTGAGAAGGTGAAGAATAAATATGAGTAGATGTTTTCTTAATATAAACATTACCAATCTCCTTCACGGTTTTAGATTTAGTACTTTAATATGAAATTTTTGGATCACTCGAAGATAATATGGATTTCTTTTTTTTTCTTGTTGAACTTCCTTTGATTTTTGATCCTCATAAAATCAGGTTTTATATGTTCTTTATTCTTTCACTCATAAAATGTAATATTTTTATTATTTAGATTATAAATTTAACTACCTTTTTTTCAATCCTTTGTATAATTCATTTTTTTTCTATACTATTTCTTCTTAATATTATTGTAAACTTATTTCACAACCTTGGTTATACTCTCATTTCCATCATTTTAACAACTTGAAACATTATTAAAATAATTAGATGATTTAATGATAGTTTTAAATATAATACCTTTCATTTTTTTCATTAGCTTGATTATCAATGTTTTTCAACCCAATCTCATATTAAATAAGTGAACCAATGATTTCATCAAAATTATATTATTTATAGTTCTTTATTTAGTCAATATCAACTTTCTTAGCATGATATTTTTTGGGTGTTGATCTCAAAAAGATTTCAACCATGGCTGTATTGTCTAATTTTTCTATAAGATCACTCATTCCATTCATAATGATAGCGAACCTGTGGAACATCTAGTTAATAGTTTCATTTTCTCCCATATTAAAATATTTATGTTTAACTTGTGGAATTATCATCTTGGTTCTTATAAAATTAGTTGAGCCATAATGAGTAACTTAAAAAATTCTACAAATATCATGAGAAATTTTACAAGAAGAGACATGACTAAAAATATTTCCTTTAATAACCCAATAAATAATATTCATGAATTTAAAATTAAATACATACTTTGAAACATAAATACCAGTAAGATAATCAAGGAAAAATTTAGGCAATATTTAGTGTTTTAACATTGTATTTTATTTCTCAATGTTGGTCTTCTTGAGATAAGCCTATATCCAATCTTTCTAATAACCATAATCATTTCCATGGAAATAAGGTGGTGTCAAAGGAATCCTTCCATAATTTGAAATTTGTCCTTATATATAAAATGATCTTTACCTTAAACTGTTAAGTATAATATATGGTTATCTAAAAATAGATATGAAAAACATATAAGTAATCATAAAAAAATAAAACCAATTATACTTTGATACCAGTTATTGGAAAAAAAATAGTGATATAGAAATATACAAGAGGTGAGGTGAATTGTCAATCTTAAATGATAATTAAAGTAAAATTATAATTTTATAATATGGTGGATTGAGAGTATAAGAAATTCATTCATGAATAATTGAGTGAATTGAGTGTGAAAAATGTAAAAAAATAATTTATAATCCACCCATAGGATCAGTGAAAACACTAGGGGTGTACTAGTGATTAATAATTTTTTTATATTTTCTCTTTAAACAACCTTCATTATCAATTAGAGTAATTTTACTCCATTGTAATCACACACCCACATGAACATACAAACAAGGCACAAAATAATTTACAAGGTTCGCTACTCAATAATAGTAGTTAATCCTTAGCATAGTCTGGAAACACCCGAGATCGCATAGTCCATTAGAAAAAATCTTGTGGATTACAACAAGTAGGGGATAATAATGAAATTGTGATACAACATAGTCTCTTAATGGTGTTTTTTAATCTCACAAAGTAATAATTATTTATTTATTTATTTCACTAATGGGAAATTTTTCCACTACTTTAGACTTTGATCATGTTGTTATTGTGTTGATTCCTTTTCCCACACTTCCACTTCTAAAAGATTGTTCTTATTTTTCCTCTTCAATTTCATAAACATATGTGAGTAATAACCCCATATCCTTCCTTCTTCCCTCTATCTCACTCTCTATCTCTCTTCAATAATATAAAAATATAGCAGTGTATTGGGCCTTCTTTTATTTTTATTAAATATTCTTCTTTTAGTACTTTTCAGATTTTATATACTCACAAAATAAATGCAAATATACATTCTATAAAAACATAATGAAAAGATCCCACAAAATTCAGACTTATTTCTCTCTCAATTCAACCACTCCCAAATACTTCTACATATTTCTCACACCTTTGAATTTAAAATATTTAATTTAAAATACCTTCCTTTAATGATCCAAAATATTCTCCCTTTTATTTCTCTATAAATCTCATCAACTTCGTTTCTTCATAATCTTTCATGAAAGGACACTTGGGGTTACCCCATTTTAATACACCTATCTTGTTTCCATAAATCTATATATAATAACTATTTATACATTGTGAAATCCTCAAATGGCAGTAATAATTACAATACAATATTCTAATATTTATTTAAATAAATAACATATCACATTACATCATTAGATTGGATATAATGATCATTTAAATGGGTTTAATTGAAATATAAATCACCGAGATCATCTCATGAATGTTCCTATACTTTAACATAACTCTGTTAAGAATATTGAAATATCATATATGCTATAAAAATATATTATGGCCTATAAAATATCATATGATGCAATATATTATATAGAAAAAATATTGTTTTTGGTCCAAAATAATCATGAATGGATAAGAAAAAGTCAAACATAGCACCCAGAATTCATATATGCAAATCAAAAATTCATATATCCCTTTGAAATGAATTATGTGAAAAGTCTAACTTTATATATAGACTCCATATATTAAAAAATAAATAACTTATGTGACTAATTATATCATACATTCTCTACATTTAAATGAATCATTTCACATATGATATATTACTTTTTTATTTTCCAATATCAGATATAGAATTTAGAATCTTTCTAAACTCTTCCAAAACTTCCCCATATAAATAATAACTAACTCCAAATATCCAAAAACCTTCACCTAACATGTCATACACAATTTTATGAGAGTTTAAATATTATTTATATATTAAAAACAAAATTCAACATAATAAACATATTCAATTTTTAATTCTTTCAACAATCTCCACATAAACTCCAATAATATCTAAAACATCTCTTAGCCTCAATAACCTCCTCCTTTAGATTTTATTAGAAACCAAGGAACATAAATCAATATCAAATTCTAAATTCTTAATAGTAAATAATAACTGAATAATTATAATCCTACTTGAGTAGACTTAGTATATGAAATAAGAATATTGAAAATTAATGTTATGATGTATATAAAAATAGTGATTTATATTCAACCGCTAGAAACATGATCCTATTAATTCTCCATGATGATGATGACACTTGAGAATAAATATAAAAAACAAATCTTATTTAGTAAATACTTTATCATCACATAAAAATTTTTCTCAACTTGACAGATCTGTCCAAGGAACCTATTCAAGGGAAAATTTGTTTATGCACTTTAACAAAACTGTTACAATGATTCATACATTCATGGTTCTGAATTTAAAAATTATACATTTAAAAAAACTCACTAAATACATTCTCCCCCTAAGATATTACTTCAAAGGGTAACATATATAAATGGACACTCCCCTTATATTATATTCTCCCCATTTAACAAAACATATGAGGATAAACATAAAGAAATATTTATGTTGTCTTTTCTTTTCTCCCCCTTTGACAATAATATCTAAACAAAAGATGAGATAGGGGAATGAAAACAATAAATTAGCCTCATGATAAGGCATATTTAGCTCCCATTTCCACCCTCAGTCTTTTAAATACATCATTTGATAATGGATTTGTGAATGCATCACTATTTACTCTAAAGAAGGGAAAAATTTCAACTTTATATCATTTATATCCACAAGATCTTAGATTAAGTGATACTTTATGTCAATTTTATTAGACATTGAATTTTTAACATGATTATATAATAAGTTAATATCATTTTGATTATCATACCCCAAAATTAGTGACAGCTTCACTTTTACCTTAAGGTCTTCCAAATAAGGTTTAATCCTTATCAATTGGATATTTGATTGAGTTGTAACTATATACTCTTTCCTAGTAGTTATCAAAGTAAAAAAAAATTGTTTAATTATGTGACAACACACACTTCTTTTACCTAGGAAGTGCACTCCACTGTATGTGGATTTTCTTCCATTAAAATTCATTACCAATCTATATTAATATAACCTAATAAATTTAATTACCCTTTGATATCATATTTTAACCCATGAACCATTGTGATTTTTATCTATTTGAGAATAATTTTCCCTCCATAATATATGAAATTTTTTTGAACTTTGAAATTTGGTGAAAAGAGTAACAATATAGACTATATCTAGTTTTGATATTGTCAAGTATAACAAAATTCCAATCAGCTTTTGAAATTCTCTTTGATCCACTTTATTTTCCTTGATCAATTTTAGACAAATTGGTTTCTACTTAAATGGGTGTAAAAATAGTATTGAATCCTCCATGAAAAACTTTTTAAGAATTTCCCTAGAATATTTCTCTTGAGAAAGAAAGATATGGTCCCCCTCTTAAGAAATTTCTAATCTAAGAAAGTACCTCATCTCTCCAAGAATGGACATTTCGAACGGTTTAGTAATCTCCTTAGAAAATTATTCACAAAAAACATCATCATATCTAAAAAATATAATTTCATCTATATATATAGTAACAATGATTAATAATCCTTTATCATCTTTAATGTAGAGGATGTTTTCCAATCTTACCTTTTTGAATTATAACTTCATCAAGAAAGTGTCTAATTTAGAATACCGAGCTCTAGGGGTTTTTTCAGCCCATATAAATCCTTACTATTACTGAAAAAATAGTTCTTATAGAAACCCAAGTTTCATACACATTTTATTACATTATTGTTAATATAAAAAATATATAAAACAAAAACCAAGGATCTGGACATCTGGTTTCTTTGGGAGATTAGAAAAATAATACATCAACTTAAACATAAAATAAAAAGTCATTATTTTGATCTCTATAATGTGATCCTAAAGTTACTTTGAACTTCTATTACTATATATAATACCCTAGGTAAATAAGTAAAGTAAAAGGGTAAGATATAAAGCCTGGTAATGGAGTAAACATAATAATGAAGTATAAAATCTAAGATAACAATCATAAAATTATATCATAAAATATGAAGATCATATATAATCAAATGGAATCATAAAATAAATAAAAGGGTATCATAGGAAATTGAATTATATGACTTTGGAAACAATATAAAACATGACATTATAAACATAATTCAAGGCTCACTGCCAAAATAACATAACATATAGGACAAAGTCCCATAGGGGATTGGGTTTACTCCATAATCTCATACATATCATCACATGAGTTATAAAACATTACTCAATGAATTAGAGGGATATATAATTTGGATCCTGTCTATCACATCATAATATGTACATGCATATGTTTTTCATATAAGTAAATCATATATAAGGAATAATCATATGAAAACCCTATGAGAAAGAAATGAGTTACATGATCTTGTCTCAAAATATAATCATTGGATATTTTATAAAAAAATCCCAAGATAATAAGGAATTAAATATTTTGGAAATTAATATTTGAAATAGAAAACATAGGTCTTAAATATGGAGTCCAGGTTAAGAATATTTTATAAGAAATGATGTAGAAGTTGGAATAGAAATGCACCACTTAAATGATGTTTAAGAAATGGTTAAATGAACTTTAAAGGAGAGAACATGGTATTTTACATTAAAATAGAAGTAAACCCAAAATTTTTAACATAAAATATTCATCATTTTATAAAATCTTTTAAGGTAAAAACTTTAAAATATTAGCATATAAAAAGGAATAATTATTCGGATAGTTCCCTTTAAACATGATCATTTTAATGAAATATTGAATAGGGAGCTTGAAAAACATGTATAAACTCAGAAAAAAAGGAAAATAAACTAGGTATATATGTGAGAGACATATATAAAAAGTATAGAAGAGATAAAAAGAATAATAGAGAGAGAAAATTAGGTTAAAAGAGAGAAACTATAACCAGAAATAAAAGCGGGTGGTTCGAAGGATCCCTAACTACTATTCCTGATCACTTGGTTCACATGTCGAATATCATTAATAATAAAATTAATTTTATTAAATAATTTATTCATGAACTTTTTCATCTATATTTTATTTAGTACTATTATTTTATGTTCTTTATTAATCATTATATTAAGGCATCATGTTTATTCTTATTATCTTATGGGTGTTCGTTTCACAGTTCTAAGGCCTCTTCGATTTGTTAATATTATGAAAGTTCTTATTAAATGATAAAAAAACTCCAAAATTGAAATTAAATAATTTTCATATCATTATACAAGTTTAAATGGTCTCATATTCTTGGTTTACTGAGTATAAATGTAATTGTTTAATGGAATGTTCATTTAGGTTGCTTTATCGACCATTATGAACTAGATTTTTTTATTTAGTTTAACGATTATTAATCTATTAAATAACATGAAATGAGTAATAATAATATTATTATTATCATATCTAACGATAAAATTATTTTTATAACCATCGATGAAGGTGGTGATGAAAAACGAGTTTGCACATAACACGGGAGACGTTCTCATTTTTTAAATAAAAATAGAGGAGGTTAGGTAATGGATATTACATTAAAATAATAACATTAAATTAAATTATAATACTTATGTAATTATTTCAAATTTTGTGGATTAAGTTTTAAATAGGTATAAAAAGAAAATACTGAAAGAACTCAATTCATAACATTACATATTCCTTTGGAAGTCCTTTTTGGACTACACCTTAAGGCACTTCGGATTGGTCTTTTGGTGAGAAAAAAAACCTCTAGGATGTGGGAAAGATAATTGGGGAGGTTTTTTTATAGGTCTTGGTTGATCTAATATTCTCAAGGTGTTTGGAGAAGAGTGGTGGTGATGGGCTCTTTTTATAGTTGAGAGGGGTGGCATTTGTGTAATATAATTTCTTAATATAAAAGGGAGTGTATCTATTAAGTAAAGTGGAAAATAAATTGATAATTAATGTTTAAAAAATTATTTAAGCTTATGAAAACATTATATACCCATTTAGTTATGAGATTTTATGATATTTTAAGCTTTTAACACTTAATTTAACCACTTTTTGGCTTATTTTATCATTACCGTAGTAACTAAATTTTTAACTAGGTAACTTATTTTTTTGTCTAAAATTAATTTAAAAATATTAACTAATTTTTATTATATTAATTCCAAATATTATATCCATTTTTATAATGGTTATAAAAATTAACTTCAATATAGGTAATAAAAATGATATTTTTAATATTCACTAAAAATCAACTTTTTTAGAAAAATACCAAAAAACGCACTAAGTTAAATTCCATGCACTAATTCAAAAAATAAAATAAATCTTATTTAATTTAATTTATAATTATGATAAATTGAATTTTTTAAATAAATATCCTTTTATTGGAAAATACAAATATTTTTAACATGATCAAATTTATGACCCTTGGAAAAATTACTAATGATTTCATAAAATTATATGATCAAATAACTTGTGTTTAATGAAAAAAATTTATAAAAATAACATTTATTTCAAAACCATAAAAATATATTTTAATGAAAATAAAACATATATGTTTTACTAAAAATACAAGGATGTTTTCTTTATACCAAACATTTGTTTCATCATATTTAAAACTTTTATTAAATTTTCTTATGATATAAATTTATTTTATATAGTATTATCGATTAATATAATAAAGTAAATTTTTTTAATATTATATTCCTAAATATGAAGCATGTGTTAATTTACAAGAGTATTTCTATTTATAAAGTTTTGGGTTGTTATATTTCTCCCCTTCTCCAAGAAATAAATCATAAGGTTCTTCAATATTGACTTCCTTTTCCAACTCCCCATTAAGAAAAACTAACTTGATATATATTTTAAATATCTTGAATTGAATTTGGGATATAATTTAAAAAAATACTATAACAGTTTCAATCCTAGAAACTAGTTAAAATGTATCATTAAAGTCCACTTCTTTAACCTATGAATAGCCCTTACACACAAGTCTTGTTTTATTTCTTACCACTTCTCCCTTTTCATTAATTTTATTTCTAAATGCCCATTTTTTCCAATGATGTTATTATCTTAATGTTTGGATACTAATTCCAAAGTCACAGTCTTCTCAATCTCTTCTAATTCTTTACTCATAGCATTAACCCATTTTTGATACTTCAAAGATTCTTCAATATATCTTGGTTCAACCTTTGAAATCAGTGAGGTTTGTGATGTTATCCTCAAAATTATCCTTGTTGAACCTATTGTACTTGATCTCTAATAATATTTTGGACATCCACCTATCTTCTCATCCTTGTATTAGATGTGTGTGGTTTCTCTTCATCACTTGAGTTGGATAAATCATCATTTCTAACCTAAACTTATTTAGAATTCCCACCTTTTTCTAGAACATCATCTTATTGTCTAACCAAAACAAATTCATCTTTATAATGTTCGGACCTTGTTTCTTAATGTGAGTCTTATTTATTTTAATTTTATAACACTTTAACATCTACAGTATTCATGACATTTCATATCCCCTTGTTGTATCATCGGTATCCTCTTCCATTTGGAGGATAACCCAAAAAGATACCCTCAACACCTCTTCTATCAAACTTTATAAGAAAGTCATCTTTAACATTGATATTATAGGGGATATAAAATACTTTTAGATACTTAAAACTTAGGTTATTCTTGTAATACATCTCGTATAGGGAATTTTTAGAATTTTCTCTATATAAGTAATTATTTTGAATATGACCTGTTGGTTTAATAGCTTTTCTCCAAACACTACTGCAAATTGAGTTATTTATGACGGGGCATTTTCGATGTGACCCCATCGCAAAAGGTCATTTCCAATAGGGTCCCTCATAAATGTCTCGTTGTCAAAAATGGCATCATAAATAGTTTCTATGAGTTTTCAAAAAACACTGTTGTTACGGGCGCGTTGCAAAAAAACATTAAAAAATATAAAAAAATTAATATTAATAAAAAAAAATATAAATAAAAAAAATATTATTAATTAAATAATATCAATAAAATAATATTAAAAAGTAATAATATTATTATTATATTATTATTATTATTATTATTAAAATATTAATAAAATTAATAATAATAATACTAATAAAATTATAAAATAAAAAAACCTCAATGTTCAAAAAAATATAAAAATAATAATAATAATAAAAATAATGATAATAATAAAATAATAAAAAATAAAAATAATAATTATAATGTAATAAAAAAATTAAATAAATAATAAAATAATAAAAAAACAATATTCGCAACAATATAAAAAATGCACTATATTGAAATGTAAATATATAATATTACAAAAAAATTGCATTCAAATGTTTTATCAGAAAAAGTAAATACATCATTGAGGGGGAAGGTCTTCTAGATGAGCTGGAGGAGATGGTGGAGGGAACTTCATCCCGAAACCATGAGTCAGGTGTTGCATGTACTCTATCGTCTGCTTGTATTGTTACTGCTTCCATCAATGCATCTCCTATTATTATTGTTGTTGTCGACGGAGCTCTTCTTGCTCCCTACGCATACTCTTTATAAGCTCATCCTGAGCTCGCAGCTGCTCCTAATACTATGCAGTAGATGATGATGACCCTCCGTGAGCTCCTCTTGAGCTGTATGACAACATTTCAGCAGTAACATAGTAACTCTCAGGCATCAATCGAGAGATGATACAAACAACTTAGTCATTCTTAAAGGTATACTAGGTCACCTGCATCCATGTTGCCTCATCAAGTCATGATGCACTGGTCTGATCCTTGGTCGCATCCTAACTCTCAGTCTATGTCTGAGATGTCGTGGTCTTATATGACTCCTTCAATTACAATTTAAAATTAAAATAGTTAAAATATTATTTGTAGTTAATTTTAAAACTTAGAAATAAATTATACTGGCCACAATATGATGCTAGTGATCACCTATAATCTCTCCAATGATAGGATCAATGTACATCCTCTTATAAACATCAAACTCCATAATATCAGGTTGTTCGACTACCTATATGAATATAAAACAAATAGTTTACATTTAAATTTATATAAATAAATTAAAAAACGTACTTACCATATGTTATCTATGTATACTGAATATACGACTACCAGCTCAATGTGTTACCTCCTGTATCCCCCAGTTTTTTTGACCTACTGATGAAATTCTTTGAAAAATACCACCCATCCAGTATAAACATAATACATCCCAAACATGATATTAAATTTAATTAGTTTGGTGGGTATATTAAGACTCATCAAACTCTATTACTCATGCTTTCCTCATTGTTGTCCTCCTTAAATTGTACAAAAACTGATGGTGATGATCACGCATACAACCCTCTCATGCCTTCTAGATAGATTCATGCATGTTCTCATCGATGGGATACCATAAACCCTATAAAAATTAATAATATAAAGTTATTAATTAAATAAAATTAAAAATAAATATTATTTATTTACGTACCATCTAATGATTGAACATGCAGTGTTGAACATCTATGGAAATCTGATCTCATGTAACACATGATCCAGAAAAATAATTTTGTAATATAACACTCCCCTTTCCAATATCTATATGCGAAAGGATATGAAAAAAAGGAACAAATAATCAAATAATTAGTATATAAATAAATTAATGATAATTAATGAAAACCAAATAAAATACACAAGTAAACATACCTCTGCATGCATGGATCAAAGCCAAGATGTGTACGTTTCTTGGGGATAGGGTCATGAATCATCAATATTGCAATACCACGACCCCTCTGAGTCCTCGTTGCACCACCAGTAGTCTGAGGGTCAGGTGATCCAACATCATGCTCATCATTAGGAAGATCAGTACCCTCTAACTCATGAAACAGATCTAAGTCCATTTGAAACACAAAATGATTGTTGTTAGAAAATATTTGAAAAACTAATATATATAGATATATGTTATATGTGATTGTAAACAACATTTAACTATGTCAATATTTATCTCTATCCTCATCTTTGTATATGATAGTGCCAATATCTTCATATTCTTCTTCAATATCATTAATTTCCATAATAGTTTCAGTTTTATCATATCATACCATTTCAAATTCATTTTATACATCAATAACATCATCATCACCATCGACCCTTAACTATGGGTTTTTATCATTGATATTCATGTCTCTTCGTGAAAAATATGGATTTGGAGTAGTCACTTGAAATATTACAATTCCTTTCACTTCAGTAGAACCACATTCACTTTGAATAAACTGATTTTCCTAATATTTCATTTTATTATACTCCACTAGTCACCCAAATCTCTTGATGTAGCATGGTAATTTGAATAATAAATTTAATGTTCTTGATGAGCTCATAAAAATAGTTCATTTACTACAAGAAGGATTTTATATTTAATATCAATGATTCCATGTTTTTGATGAACATGCAAGCCTATCTCTATATCTGACCACTAACATTTAAACATCATTATGTAATTCTGTCCAAGATAACATAGTTCAATAATTTCTTCCAGCATGCCATAAAATTCAAATTCAATTTCTCTATGATGATATCCTCTCAATGAAACACCATAATTCATTATTATTATTTTTTTGATTCCCTATATGCATGTGTATGAAATCAAAAACCATTCACCATATATGTATTACAATATTTAACCATTTTAGATGGTGGTTTACTCAATACGCACAATATATTATCAATTTTATCAGTATGTTGAGATACCTAAAAATTTGTAAAATAATTATCAATATATCAAGTAATAAATTGATTTTATATGTTAAACCATAAATAATTTATGTTGTCAATTTTTGAAACTAGTAGGAAAAATTATTTTATTGACATTCTTTAAAAGCATCTACTATAATTTATGGAATTTGTTTCTTGATATTATTATTATATAACCTAAAATTAAATAATATTAATTTACTATAACAAAGATTATAGATAATTGATAAGATCACTCACAATAAAAATGGTTTCATTTCTTCATAGTTGAGCAGAACATATATATGAGTTCTATGATGTTCATCATCTAAAAATAATCATTCATGAACTACACCAAAGCCAAGTTCTGGTTGATTAAAAAAATGATAATTTATTGTTTATTTCATCGTCAAAATTTCCCTAGTTGTGGCCCATGTGGTTTTGTTCTGATGGATACTCATATTGAAAATAATGAGAGTAGAAAATAGAAATTTCCTCAAGAAAATAAGCTTATATAATTTATCCTTTAATAAATGATTTGTTACGTACCTTTTTTTAATTTCTATATGAATATATTGAATAGGTATATCCATCAGAATTGTACTAAACCTCTATATTTTTCTTCATGCAGCAAATGTAATATCAAATGTTTCATTGAGTCAAAGAATGTTTATGGGAATATTTTTTCCAATTTACATAAAATTAAAATAATATCTTCTTGTAGTCTTCTTAGTGCATCATAGTTTGTTTTTTCCACATAAATGTCTTGGAAAAAATATTATATATTTTTTATCACATTCAAAATCATATAATTCGACAAACCTCTTAATCTAATCGGTATAAGTATTTTCATTATAACAGGATAGTCATGAATTTTTAATATGATAATATGACCATTTCTAAGACATCTTCCCAAATTGGAAACATAATCATCTAGAAGTCTCAAATCTATAATCCAATAACAAAATAATAATCAATTTTATTTAGAAAGTGTATAATATTCTTTTAGCTTTATTAACTTCTATGATATGACATTTTCAAATAGTTCAAGTTTTGGTCGCCTGCAAATTTGGGTAAGATATAATATTGCCTTTACATTATCTTTGGTCTTACTTGGTGTATCCAAAACTATATAAAATATATTATCAAAATAGTTCTTCTTGATATACATGAAATCCAACATTTGATGGACCAACGAATCAGACCAATATGGCATATCTCAAAAAAATGCTACATTTTATCCAATTATGTTCTTTCCCAAAGCCATCAATTTTCTGTTGGATTATAGTTAGTCCAAATGTAATGGGAGGTAATGAAGATATAAATTATTTTAACTCTTTACTTGATATCATTGTTGGAGGTTCGTCTCTTTCAATTGTGCCTTTTCTAAAATGATATTTGTTCCTTAGAAAAGGGTGATCAGTTAGAAGGAATCTGCGATGAAAGTTGAAAAAAATAAGGTTTTCTTCCATTGACAAGCATAAATGCTTTGTTGTCTCTCATAAAGTATGGATATGATTTTGGACCATGTGTACTCTAGCAAAATAGCATACCATATTCTAGGAAGTCACTAATTGTCCACATCAATGCCGCTTTCAGTAGAAAATTTTGTTTTGCAACAACATCATATGTACTGACACCATTAATCCATAATAAATTTAACTAGTCAAAAAATGGATTCAAATAAGCATCAATATTCTTTTTTAGATATCCTAGAATTAATAAGTTCAAAAAGATATATGTCTCCTTCATCAATATCCAAGGAGGTAAATTGTATAGAGTTATAAAGATAGGGAAATAAGAATATTGACTACCATAAGAACTAAATGGACAGAAGTCGTCAATAGAAATACCCAGTCACATGTTTCAGGATTCTAAAGAAAAAGATGAATGTACTTGGTTAAAATATTTCCATGAATCACCATAAGAGGGATGGTTTAATCTTTTACCAATTGAAATATTGTTTTTGTGCCATTACATCAATGATGTTGTGTTTTGAGACATAAATAAATGTTTTAATTTGGATATAAGTGTGAAATGCCTCAATTGTTTTATATAAATCAATCTAGACTTCCCTAGTTTAGTAGCTTTATACCTCACTTGTCTACATGTAGAAAAACTATACAACAACTCATTTTTACCATAATATAAGATGCAATCATTTGAACATGCATGAATCTTTTGATAACCAATACACTGATTATGAATCATCCTCTTTCTCTCATAGAAACTTATAGGAAACAAATTTTCTTTAGGTAATAGTGTTTTAACCAAAGAGAATATCTGATCATAATAACTATTTAAAATTCCATTATCTGATTTAATAGCTATAAATTTTTTAACCACATCAAATTTTCTTATCTTAAAACTAGGATATAAGGTATCCTCAGTGGACCTCATCAACTAATAAAATTCAGATGGTTCCAACTTAATAGTTAAATCAATATCATCTTGGGTTTTAGTTTGTTGAAAAGACAGACCTACCACATCATGTACTAAATTTTGAAACCTTTATGGATCTGGAACCAAATTATTATTATCTTCTCTGGAACTATGTTCACCATATTGATACCAAAAAACATTATCCATTTGAAAACCAAAATGCAATAGATGACCACCAATTTTATCAAATGTGTCAAACATCCTCCGAACACATTGAAAATGTGTTTCATTGGACCATGGATTATTTTATATGTTTTTCCCTTGGATGAGTTGAAGATAAGGGCATGGGGATTTGGATTAATTTCACTCAAACTAGGGTTTATCCATATCCATGAATGGGATAGGAATTTTAATCTTCTTGAAATTGGTAAGTCTATTATTCAACTATGGGTAAGGGTCTATGGTATTAATTAGATTATTTTACATTTTAAAATAATTTATGATATTATAATTTCAATTGGTGTTCTAACCAAGATTAATAAAGAAATGGAGACTGAAAGATTTGCATACATTGCCCACTTTTTGGTCGAAGTTGATTTGGGTTCTACTTTAGTGGATCATGTTCGACTCTACACCGTTAAGGATAAACTTTAGTTGTGGATTGTGTATGAAATAATGCCAAAATTTTATTTGGAATGCAAGTTAATTGGAAATGAAATCACAAATTGTTGAAAATCCATGGTATGTAACTATTGATCCCTATGTGGGAATGATTCTAAGATATGTCTAAATAAGAATAAAAATGAATCCTCTCAGCATTTTGGTGGGCATGATCATACTTGGGTTGCAGCAAATTCAGGTGGTAATGTAAGACATGGGAAAATTTTGAATACATATGATGGTATCATTGTTCATGTTGATACACATTCAGTGGATAATTATTGTAACACCCCAAGCTTCCATGGTACGTTTCTCTTTTAATAATGCAATAGCTTGCATTATACGCAAGTTCGAGATTCTAACACACCGCGACCAATCAAAGTAGCTGTTATAAACAGTAATACCCACTTTTTGAAATTTTATAAATTTTATCTTTCAAAATTGACTTCATTTTTGGTTTCATAATATCGAAATTATGTTAGGGTGAAATTTTGGTACTTTTCGGATAACTTTTATATTTTGATGAATAGTAAAAATTACTAAATTTTAATTAAAAAAAATTTAATCGAAATAATTAATAGTGATAAATTACGGATTTTAGTGGTTTTAAAGTATATTTAGAATATATTTTTACTATTTTATAAAATTTTGGTCATTATAATTAATTTCAATTTAAAATTGGATAAAAACAATTGTCAATCTTTTGATAGATATTGTGTCTTAAAAACACGCTATTTGTTTGGACATCGGGAATTAACTATATAATTTATTAATGAAACATCTATGTTTTTAATTTGGTAAAATGGACATCATTTTTGAATTTGGGATATCAAATATAGTATAGGGTGAATTTTTGGTATTTTTCTGATAATGTTCATTTTTAATGAATAGTGAAAAATGTTGTATTTTAATTCAAAACTTCTTTTTAATCCAATTTATTTATATAGTTAGATTGTCATTTTAATTGGTTTTAAAGTATAATTGAATTATTATTTTTATCACTTAATACAATTTTGTTCATTGGAAGTAATTTCACTTTTCAATTGGATGTAAAAACAAGTCAATATTTTGATAGATTTTACTTCTTAAAAACCCATCTTTGGTTTTGACAACGGGAATTATTTTTAAATTAATTACAGCAATTTCTGTGTTTGGAATTTGGTAAAATAGATTCCATATTTTTAATCATAAGGTCCAAATTATGTAATTAAGACTCTTTTGTTTTTAGAGATTATGAATAGTAACGATGACAATTATCTTTAATTATCATGATTAATTAGTAATCGGGTAGTTAAGGGTAATGAAATAATATCATAATAATATAAAATGACCCCAACATGTGTCCTAATTATATTTTTTGTGTCATGTACAACCATGGGATTCCTTGTTCCAACTTAGGGACCCCATGGAATTACTTTTGTGTGATAGTGACATTTTATCATTTTATTTTTTTTAGAAAGGAAAATATAACAAAAGTAGGTAATACCTTAGTAAAACAATTTTAATTTTGTCTACATAGATTATCTATTGGAATATAAATATTAATTGGAAATATAAAAATATTTCCTACATCATGGTATTTTTTTATAATTTTTAGACATTAAATAAATAAATTTATTTATGACACCATGATGATGCAATGATTAACTCATTAATAAACGATTTAAATTAAATAAAAAGATAAGGTAAAATATAAGACATACACTTGTCTAAATCCTATTTTATGGGTGGATTTAGAACCCTTATCACCTTATCCTCTGAATATATCATTTTTTGGACCTTTAAAATCCGAAAATCATTTCATAATAAAGTAACATTTCATGACTTTCCAAAAGAGCCCCTCCTCTCCTCTTATAAAAGGCCCCCACCACTACCACCTTATTCACATCCTCAAAACCATTTAGATCGTACAACCTCTACCCAAATACTCTTTCAACTTCCATCTCTTACTCCCAGAAGCCTCACTTTGGGCAGAAGTCTTCCCAAGGAAGCCTTTGGTGAAAATCAAAAAGAGTTACCCGATTTTAAGGTAATGTCTTCTCTTATTCTTTTGTTTTATTTTGCTTCTCCAACCCCTTAAACCCTTTTTATTACATTATTTTGTAATAACACCAGTATATTAAATATACTAGGATGTTTTTATGATAATTATTTGATTTAAACTTACACACACCTCCATCTAATGGTTAAAGAACATACTGTTTCTGTGGGTGATGAATTACTGCCTCACGAAATGATGATTGTTCAATCTTCTTTTAACACCATTGATGTTGGCCATTAAGATGTAACTATATTTATATATGATATATATTATATTTATTTTTTCCTTATGATTTGGTATTTTACATTTATGTCATACATTTATGGTTTCCATTATGGGTAAACACGATAATTTCATTTTAGGAAGTGCGGACTACCACCCCCTCAAAGTGATTTGAATCATTAATGCCATATGTGGGGCGTATAAAGGAAGGAGTTAAATGATATTATATATTATATTGGAATTATAATATACCTTTATATAATCATGATTTCATTCCATTAAATATGAAATAGAAATTAAAGTATGGTTCATGCGTACGTACGGCTTACCGTCTCCATGAACGGTGTATTTCATTTCTTACCTCTAAATGTTATGTAATATTATAAATGCATGTATATACTTGATATATGTGATATATATGATATCTATATCATTAATATAATTCTGGGTATAATGTATATTTTACCACATGAACAACTTGTAATTATAAGAAGTTTATTATTGACTCAAGTACCAAAGATCGACAAAACGATCATTATTAACTTAAATGACTATATAATGTTCATAACATGGTAATAAGTGATATAAAAGGAATAATGAACTTGAAAAAGGTTTTTAAGAAATTATATATTAACTCTAGTTTATTTTTCAGGAGATTAAATAATGATCGAGTCAAGTCGGACACGAGATAAGGTTTAATTCTATAACCTCTTCATTATTCAAGGTTGTTCATATGTAATTATCTACTGGGACATCTTTATCATCCACATCTATGTTTCTTAAAAATGTCTTTCAAAACATTTTTTCTATTTATTATACAATAGTTTAAAGTCATTTATACCCATATTTTACCTTATACGTTTTTGAAAGGAATCTTTCCGTCATTTTCCAAACAACGTACTTTTTGACATTTTCGACAAAATTAAGGTAAGAATGTCTTTTTTTAACTTATACGGCGGGTGTGGATATTTTCCGCCGTTATAAAATCATTTAAGATTCCCTTAAAATCTTATAAGAATATGTTCAAATTAAATGTTTTCTTTTACAATTATGTGACTTTTCAATGATTTCAAAAAAGATATTTCTCTCAAATAGTTTTGATTTCATCTATGTCAACATCCTTTGATAGATTTTAAGCTTAATTGAAGTTGATTTATTATGATTCAAAACTTCCAAATTTTATTGAAGGTTTTGTGATATGTTTGACTGTGGATGTGTTATTTTTATACCATTCATGGTTTATGGAGAAATTATTGACATTTTGTATGCTATTTTTAATAAGAATGTTTATGTTATGTTTAAACCTGCTCATATGAGGAATGAATTGGACTTAATAAGTGACAGCTGGAGCCCACTATAGCTCCTCGATGCATCGGTAGGTCTCATGAGACAAACTAGTGTCTTGGAATGAGGCCTTGAAAAAATCTTATTTGTAGTCTTGGCACGAGGCCTTGGCTACGTGGTTATGATGGTCTGGAATTATGCATTCCATCATTATGAAAGTGGTTGTTGATATTGCATGTGATTATTCGACTAGTATAATATCCATGTGAATAAGTAAATGGAATTATTTCATTTTATTGTTTTCATATTATGCTGAATTTAAAGTTTAAAAGGATTTTTTTAGTTATACATTGCCTTAAATGTTTGTGTTTATTTATGAAAGTTTCCGGTATATTGTTATCCTTACTGAGCATCTGATCTCACCCTTTTCTATATTTTATTTTTCCCAGGATATAAATAAGTGTATTATGATTGAACTTCAGGGATAGTCAAAGGGATAATTGTGTTCAAAGGGGGAAATATGTTGTTATTGTTGTTGTTTTTATTTCATGATGTAATGTAAGACTTATGAATATATCTAGTGTTTCCAAGGCTACTAAACTAATCTGTCTTTCGAGACTTAATATTTTGTGATCATGCCAATGTTATTTAATAATTCACCGACTCTAGGTAACTGGGGTCAGGGCGTTACAGTTGTTATCAGAGGCAGTTTAGTACTAACCTTGGAAGCTAGATTTAGATAAACTCTGATTATAGCATATAGCCCTAAGATATACTTTGAAGTTTAGTATAGAAGAACTTCCAATAATTTTTGTATTGAAAATATTTTGTGAGTTTTCTGAGAAATAAATCCCTATCTGGATATGAGCAGGTAGAGGCGGCTCTGGCACAGATGTACCTAGGGGTAAAACCTGAAAACACCACTTTGAGCTAGACTTGAATGGGAACTGGTGCATGACAACGGGCCTTGCTGCACTCTTGGTTACGACACTCCTGGGGGATATGCTTAGGATAATTCTCATTTTCTTTACAAACCATTATGAAGGGTTTATAAGTATATACTTCCTCAAAGAAAACATTTTTCTGATTATGGATTATATCTATAAACTGTTCAATTTATGTAAAGTGTTTTACAAGTATGAAATTGTGTATTTTGATTCATAAACTGATCTAGTTTATGCCATTGTTTATAAATAGCGCCTAGTGGAAGAAATGGAAACCATATCAATGCACTCACTCCATGTAGGGATTTCCCTCTTTACCAAGATAATTATAGTGGAGCTAGTGATACAACTGGTGCTGATCAGCTTACCACCATATTGGGACAACTCACTCAGGTTATGTATAATAACCATACTCATATGGAGCACCCTGATCTGCAATGTGGAGGATCAATTTTAGACCGCTTCATGAGGGAACAACCATAAACATTTAATGGGGTAAAAATCCATTAGTAGCTAAGCAATGGATAAATTCCATAGAGAAAATATTTCAGGCTTTAGGGAGTAGTGAAAGGGAAAAAGTTGTCATGGAAGTTCACCACCTCACTGGAGATGCTGATCAATGGTGGTCATTGATTCAAAATAAAAAGGAAGATGAAGAAGTATCAAGTATGGAATGGAGAGAGTTTAAAGAAATTTTCTTAGAAAAATACTTTCCTCCTGACCATCGAGAAAATACCGAAAGAAAATTTCTCAATCTGAGGCAAAAGGAGGATGATAATGTTGCAAAGTTTGAAGCTAACTTTACAAGGTTAGTGAGGCATGCGGCAGATTATATACGTAACACAAGAAGTAAGATCGATCGTTTCTTTGATGGGTTAAAACCGTTTCTCTAGCGAGCATTAGTATCACAATCTTTCTCAACGTATGAAGATATAGTCTCATGTGCTATCAAGATAGAAAAGGAATTCTCTAAATCTTATGACAATAAAGTAAAGCAAGAGAAGAAGAGAACAGTGTAACAAGAGACAGATAAAGGGAAAAAGGAAAAGAATGATTTTCTATTATGCAATAATTGTGGGAAGAATCACCCCAGTAATTGCCTAAAATGAATGGGAGTTTGTTATAAATGTGGAGAAAAAGGCCACCAGGCTCGTGATTGTAAGGGAAAGAAAGAGGCTATCAATTTTGAATGCTACAATTCTAGAGAAATGGGGACTTATGCAAATTAATTCCCTAAGAACCAAGTAAACTTACCTCAGAAAATGATAAGGGATAAATTCCAAGCTTATGCTGTTACTACAGATGAAGTTGAATAATTATTGTATTTGTGTTTCTGGACATAAGAAATATATTATGGTTATAAGAATAATGTGATATATATAAGGATTGTACTTTAGTACTTTTTGTTTTCATTAATTTTTTAATATGATTAAGGTAATCATATTTTTAGTATGTGATAATAAGAGAAACTTTACTTTGTTTGGGGAAACTGATGTTACAATTGATTTTGGAATTTAGATACCTTTTAGAGAAAGTCTGGACAGAGGTATTTTGGATAACTATAAAGGTTGAAATATATTAAGCTGAACTTTGGATAGTATTGTTTAAGGTTAAAACATTTCTGAAGATTATTTATGGAATATTATAATACTAAAGTTTTAGGAAAAGGACAACCTGCATGTCAGGGGATAACCTGTCACGTTAGACAAAGCAGCAGGAATCGAACCCACAACCATAGTGCGACAGGACTTTATTACCTACCACTAGCCTACAGGAAGTCCTTGGTTATTAAAAAATAGTTTTCCTAATCTAAATGGTATGTGTTAATATTTGGAACCTTATACAATTAGGATAAATAGAATTTTTTTTAGTTTTATTACCTTTTGGAGTGAAAGATGGGTTTTTGGTGAAAATTTATTAAAGAATGAAAGTCTACATGACAAGTAAATATATTTCCTTACGTTTGTAGTAAATCTCCTAAATAAATTTTCAACATTATTAAAGGTAAATTAAAACAAAAATGTTGTCGGTTAACTTTTCCTACTGGGGAATCAATGATCATTTAATCAATCACAATTTCTGATTTTCTTGTAGTTAACTTTCTCCTAATCCTGTTTTCTACAACTCTCCATCAGACCTTGATGGTTTCTTTCTCCTCCATATCCATGGTTTCATATAATCCTAGTATGGGCTATCTCGGGTGACCTTTTTACTTCTCTTTCTTTCTTTTAAAGTTATATTTTTATTAACCCTATTTCTGATATGGGTTTTCCATAATGTTATTTTCTATTTTCAACCTTTTATTTTCAAAGAACATTTTCAAATTGCGAGGATTAAATTTATTTAAGGAGGGGATAGTGTAACACACCAAGATTCCATGGTACACTTCTCTTTCAATAATGAAATAGCTTGCATTGTACGCAAATTCAAGATTCTAACACACTGTGACCAATCAAAGTAGCTGTTATGAACAGTAATACCCACTTTTTGAAATTTTATAAATTTTATCTTTCAAAATTGACTTCATTTTTTGTTTTATAATATCAAAATTAGCTTAGGGTGAAATTTTGGTACTTTTCGGATAACTTTTATATTTTGATGAATAGTGAAAATTACTAAATTTTAATTAAAAAAACTTTTTTAATCGAAATAATTAATAGTGATAAATTATGAATTTGAGTGGTTTTAAAGTATATTTAGAATATATTTTTTCCATTTTATAAAATGGTGGTCATTATAATTAATTTCAATTTGAAATTGGACATAAACAATTATCCATCTTTTGATAGATATTGTGTCTTAAAAACACGATATTTGTTTGGACAGCGGGAATTAACTATATAATTTATTAATGAAAATTCTATGTTTTTAATTTGGTAAAATGGACATAATTTTTGAATTTGGGATATCAAATATAGTATACTGTGAATTTTTGGTATTTTTTTGATAATGTTCATTTTTAATGAATAGTGAAAAATGTTGTATTTTAATTCAAAACTGCCTTTTCATCCAATTTATTTATATAGTTAGATTGTCATTTTAATTGGTTTTAAAGTATAATTTAAAAAAAATTATCACTTAATACAATTTTGTTCATTGGATGTAATTTCACTTTTCAATTGGATGTAAAAACAAGTCAATCTTTTGATAGATTTTACTTCTTAAAACCCATCTTTGGTTTTGACAATGGGAATTATTTTTAAATTAATTATTTCAATTTCTCTGTTTGGAATTTGGTAAAATAGATTCCATATTTGGAATCAGAAGTTCCAAATTATGTAATTAAGACACTTTTGTTTTTAGACATTATGAATAGTAATGACGACAATTATCTTTAATTATCATGATTAATTAGTAATCGAGTAGTTAAGGGTAATGAAATAATATCATAATAATATAAAATGACCCCAAAATGTGTCCTAATGCTATTGGTTGTGTCATTGATGACCATGGTATGCCTTTTGAAAACTTAGGGACCCCATGGAATCACTTTTGTGTGATAGTGACATTTTATCATTTTATTTTGTTTAGAAAGGAAAATATAACAAAAGTAGGTAACACCTAAGTAAAAAATTTTAATTTTATCTACATAGATGATATCTTAGACTATAAATAGTCATTGGAAATCTCAAAATATTTCCTACATCATGGTATTTTTTTTATAATTTTTATACATTAAATAAATAAATTTATTTATGACACCATGATGATGTCGTGATTACCTCATTAATGAACGATTTAAATAAAATGAAAAGATAAGGTAAAATCTAAAACTTACACTTTTATAAAGCCTATTGTATGGGTTGATTTTGAACCCTTATCACCTTATCAACGAAATATATCATTTTGGGACCTTTAAAATCTGAAAATCATTTCATAATAAAGTAACATTTCATGACTTTCCAAAAGAGCCCCTCCTCTCCTCTTATAAAAGGCCCCCACCTCTACCACCTTATTTACACCTTCAATGCCATTTGGCTCAGAAAAACTCTGCCCAATTACTCTCTCAACTTCCCTCCCTTACTCCTAGAAGACTCAATTTGGGAAAAAGTCTTCCCAGGGAAGCCTCTAGCTCAAATCAAAAAGATTTACCCGATTTTAAGGTAATGTTTTCTCTTATGTTCTTTTGTTTTATTTTGCTTCTCTAACCCATTAAATCATTTTTATTCCATTATTTTGTTACAAAAACAGTATATTAAATATACTAGGATGTTTTTGTGAGAATTATTTGATTTACACTTACACACACCTCCTTCTAATGGTTAAAGAACATATTGTTTCTGTGGGTGGCGAATTACTACCTCATGAAACGATGATTGTCCAATATTCTTTTAACACCTTTCTGGGTGGCCATTAAGATGTCATTATATTTATATATGATATATATTATATTTATGTTTTCCTTATGATTCTGTATTTTCCATTTATGGCATACCTTTATGGTTTCCATTATGGGTAAACACAATAATTTAATTTTAGGAAGTGCGGACTACCGCCCCCTCAAAGTGATTTGAATCATTAATGCCATATGTGGGAAGTATAAAGGAAGGAGTTAAATGATATTATATATTATATTAGAATTATAATATACCTTTATATAATCATTATTTCATTCCATTAAATATGAAATAGAAATGAAAGTAGCGTTCATGTGTATGTATGGCTTACCGTCTCCATGAACAGTGCATTTCATTTCTTACCTATAAATGTTATATAATATTATAAATGCATGTATATACTGGATATATATAATATATATGATATCTGGATCATTAATATAATTTTGGAGATAATGGATATTTTACCACATGAACAACTTGTAATTATAAGAAGTTTATTATTGACTCGAGTACCAAAGATCGACAAAACGACTGTTATTAACTTAAATGACTACATAATGTTCCTAACATGGTAATAAGTGATATAAAAGGAATAATTAACTTGAAAAGGTTATTAAGAAAATATAGATTAAATCTAGTTTATTATTCAGGATATTAAAGAACGATCGACTCATGTCAGAAATGAGGTAAGGGTTAATTCTATAACCTCTTCATTATTCAAGGTTGATCATATGTAATTATCTACTGGGACCTCTTTATCATCCACATCCATGTTTCTTAAAAATATCTTTCAAAACATTTTTACTATTTATTATACAATTGGTTAAAGTCATTTATACCCTTATTTGACCTTATATGTTTTTGAAAGGAATCTTTCTGTCATTTTTCAAACAAGGTACTTTTTGATATTTTCGACAAAATTAAGGTAAGAATGTATTTTTTTAACTTATACGGAGGGTGCGGCTATTTTCCGCCATTATAAAATCTTTAAAGATTCCCTTAAAATCTTTTAATAATATTTTCAAAGTAAATGTTTTCTTTTACAATTATGTTCCTTTTAAATGATTTCAAAAAAGATATTTCTCCCAAATAGTTTTGATTTCATCTATGTCAACATCATTTGATGGATTTTAATCTTATTTGAAGTTGATTTATTATAATTCAAAATTTCCATATTATATTGAAGGTTTTGTGATATGTTTGACTATGGATGTGTTATTTTTATACCATTCATGGTTTATAGATAAAGTATTGACATTTTGTATGCTAGTTTTAATATGAATGTTTATGTTATGTTTAAACCTATTCAAATGAGGAATGCATTGGACTTAATAAGTAATGGGTGGAGCCCGCTATAGCTTCTCGATGCATCGGTAGGTCTCATAAGACAAACTAGTGTGTTGGCACGAGGCCATGACAAAATATTATTTGTAGTCTTGGCACGAGTCCTTGGCTACGTGGTTATGATAGTCTGGAATTATGCATTCCATCAATATGAAAGTGGTTATTGATATTGCATGTGATTATTCGACTAGTAAAATATCCTTGTGAATAAGTAAATGGCATTATTTTATTTTATTTTTTCCATATTAATCTGAAGTTAAAGTTTAAAAGGCTTTTGTTTTAGTTATATATTGCCTTAAATATTTATGTTTATTTATGAAAGTTTCCTCTATATTGTTATCCTTACTGAGCATCTGAGCTCACCCTTTTCTATGTTTTATTTTTTCCAGGATGTGAACAAGTGTATTATGATTAACCTTCAGGGATAGTCTAAGGGATAAGTTTGTTCAAAGGGGGAAATATGTTTTTGTTGTTGTTTTTATTTCATGATGTAATGTAAGACTTATGAATATATCTAGTGTTTTCAAGGCTACTAAACTAATCCGGCTTTCGAGACATGATCTTTTGTGATCATGATAATGTTATGTAATAATGCACTGACTCTGGGTAACTGGGTTCGAGGCATTACAGTTGGTATCAGAGGCATTTTAGTACTAACCTTGGAAGCTAGTTTTAGATAAAATCTGATTATAGCACATAGCCCTAAGATAGACTTTTAGGATTAGTATAGAGAAACTTCCTATAATTTTGGTATTGTAAATATTTTGTGAGTTTTCCGATAAATACATCTATGTCTAGATATGAGCAAGTAGAGGCGGATCTGACACAGATATACCTAGGGGTAAAACCTGAAAACACCGCATTGAGCTAGACTCGAATGGGAACTGGTGCACGACAACGGGCCTTGCTGCACTCTTGGTTACGACACTCCTGGGGTATATGCTTAGGATAATTCTAATTTTCTTTACAAACCATTATGAAGGGTTTATATGTATATACTTCCTCAAAGAAAACATTTTTATGATTATGGATTATATCCATAAACTGTTTAATTTATGTAAAGTGTTTTACAAGTATGAAATTATGTATTTTGATTCATAAACTGATCTAGTTTATTCCATTTTTTAGAAATGGCGCCTAGTGGAATAAATGGAAACTGTATCAATGCACTCAATACTTGTAGGTATTTCCCTCTTTCCCAAGATAATTATAGTGGAGATAGTGATATAACTGGTGCTGATCAACTTATCACCATACTAGGACAACTCACTCAGGTTATGAATAATAATATTACTCGTATGGAGTACCCTGATCCGCAACATAGAGGATCAATTTTAGATCGCTTCATGAGGCAACAACCACCAACATTTAATGGGGTTACAAATCCATTAGTAGCTAAGCAATGGATAAATTCCCTAGAGAAAATATTTCAGGCTTTAGGGAGTAGTGAAAGGGAAAAAGTTGTCATGGTCGTTTACCACCTCCCTAAAGATGTTGATCAATAGTGGTCATTGATTCAAAATACAAAGGAAGATGAAGAAGTATCAAGTATATAATGGAGAGAGTTTAAAGAAATTTTCTTATAAAAATACTTTCCTCATGACCATCGAGCGGATATGGAAAGACAATTTTTCAGTCTGAGGCAAAAGGAGGATGAGAATGTTGTAAAGTATGAAGCTAACTTTACAAGGTTAGTGAGGCATGCGGCACATTATATACGTAACCCAAGAAGTAAGATCGATCATTTCTTTGATGGGTTAAAACTGTTTCTCCTTCTAGCATTAATATCAAAATCTTTCTCAACGTACGAAGATATAGTCATGTGTGCTATCAAGACAGAAAAGGAATTCTCTAAATCTTATGACAATAAAGTAAAGTAAGAGAAGAATCGAACGGTGGAACAAGAGACAGATAAAGGGAAAAATGGAAAGAATTATTTTTCATTATGTGATAATTATGGGAAGAATTTCCCCGGTAATTGCCTAAAAGGAATGGGAGTTTGTTATAAATGTGGAGAAAAAGGTCATCAGGCTCATGATTGCAAGGGAAAGAAAGCGTTTATCAATGTTTAATGCTACAATTATAGAGAAATGGGGCATTTTGAAAATGAATTCCCTTAGCGCCAAGGAAAATTACCTCATAAAAGGACAAGGGAGCAAGTCCAAGCTTATGTTGTTACTACAGATGAAGTTGAATAATTATTGTATTTGTGTTTTTGGACTCAATAACTATATTATAGTTATAAGAATAACGTGATATATATAAGGATTGTACTGTAATACTTGTTGTTTTCATTAAGGTTTTAATATGATGAAGGTAATCATATTTTTAGTATGTGAAAATAAGAGAAACTTTACTTTGTTTGGGGAATCTGATGTTACAATTGATTTTGGAATTTAGAGACCTTTTAGAGAAAGTCTAGACAGAGGTATTTTGGATAACTATAAAGGTTGGAATGGATTAAGTTGAACTTTTGATAGTATTGTTTAAGGTTAAAAAATTTCTGAGGATTATTTTTGGAATATTATAATACTATAGTTTTAGGAAAAGTACAACCTGAAGGTCGGGGGATAACCCGTCGTGTCGGACAAAGGTGCAGGAATCGAACCCACAACCATAGTGCGACAGGCCTTTATTACCTACCACTAGACTACAGGAAGTCCTTGGTTATTACAAAATATTTTTTCTAATCTAAATGGTATGTGTTAATATTTGGAACCTTATACAATTAGGATAAATAGAATATTTTTGAGTTCTATTACCTTTTGGAGTGAAAAATGGGTATGTGGTAAAAATTTATTAAATAATGAAATTCTACATGACAAGTAATTATATTTTCTTACGTCCTTATTAAATCTCTTAAATAAATTCCACAACTTTATGAAAGGTAAATTAAAACAAAAATGTTGTCGGTTAACTTTTCATACTGGCACTAGTGCAGAAAACGTTATTTACATCACCATTTTTTATGTCGGTTATATATAACCGACGTGAGAATCTATGAAATGTGTTTTTTTACGTCGGTTATTTTATAACCGACGTAACAAATGCGGTGAGTAGCTTTTTAACGTCGGTTATTTTAATAACCGACGTTATAAATCGCACATGTTCGGTTTTTACATCAGTTATAAATTAACCGACGTAAAAAACAAAAGTGCGGGAGTTTTTTACGTCGGTTATTTGATAACCAACGTAAAAAATGAGATATCTACGAGTTTTTTACGTCGGTTATAAAATAACCGACATAACAAACCAAAGCGCGGGGGTTTTTTATGTCGGTTATTTTATAACCGACGTAAAAAACGAGTTATCGACGAGTTTTTTACGTCGGTTATAAAATAACCAACATAAAAACGCAGCTTTTGAGGCCTTTTTGACGTCGATTATTTTATAACTGACGTAACAAAAAAACCCACAGAACGTTTTTTACGTCGGTTATACAATACCCGATGTAAAAAACTGTGATTTTTGATGTCTTTTTTACACCGGTTATAGAATAACCGACGTAAAAAACCAACACATGGATTTTTTTACGTCGGTTATAAAATAACCGACCTAAAAAAAGCTGTATCTGATGCATTTATAATGTCGGTTATTATAATAACCGATCTTATAAATGTAAAAAACAGTTTATAACATCAGTTATTAACTAACTGATGTTATAAAACATTTAAAAAATTAACAAGCCCTGTGGATTGTCATTTACATTTTTTCGATCGACAGTCCGGTGGCTCGTATCTCTCATGCGGTAAACCCTAATCAACTCATCGATCTCCCTGCGTTAAACTCATTTTGCCTTCATCGTTTATCATATTTACTCTCCTCGGATCTAACATCTCAACTCGCATCACTCAAGTAAGCCTTCCACGAATTTATTTCATTCATTTTTTTCCCGGATAGTCTATATTTATGTTTTGCGATTTTTGTGTTTAAACTAGGTAAGATTCTTCGATTTCGAACCCTCTTACCTCTTTTTTCCATCATCATCTTATTTATCATCCCTAGATCTATTAGATCGACTCGCAATATTCAAGTAAGACTCAACTACTTTTATTTAGTTTGTTTTTGTTTTGTGAATGCCCGACATTGATGGTAATGTTTTTTGTCATTGACAACTAATGATCTCATTCACCTATATTACTGCATAGAATGGTTATTGATTAAATGTACGAATTCGGAAATGATATTTCATGTGTTGTTGCTGCTTATGTTTATCCACTTTTATATGAGAATCTATTAGACATATAATGTAATGGTTGTTGACCTCTATGGCCCTTCGATGCATCGCTATGTCTCATGATTCCAAATAAAAATGGGTTTTGTTGAGGGCTTACCCTAGTATTTTTTGAGGCCTTGGCCAAGGCCTCGATAATATGTTTAAGAATTCTAGAATTATCCATTACCTCATTATGATATTAGTTATCGAGAAAACTTGTGATCATTTGACTAGTTGAATATCAATGGTTATTTTTAATTATCATATGATCATTTAAGTAGCCATATTTAATAATATTTAATTCCATCTATTTCATGCTGAAGTATATATTAAATTCATGTGTTTTTAGTTGTTCAACATGCCTAGTTTTTATATGTAAACCATTGTTTGGGGGGTTTTCCGGGGGGTGGGGGCTATCCAGAGGGTTGGGGGTGTCCAGGGGGGTGTCCAAGGGGGTGGGTGAGTGTGGGGGGATGTCCAAGGGGGTGGAGGCCTATCCAGAGGGTTTTGGGGGTTGTCTGGGGGGTGGGGGATGTCCAGAGGTTGGGGGTGTCCAGGGGGGTGTCTAAGGGGGACGGAGTGGGGGTGGTGTCCATGAGGGGTGGGGGTGCTGTCTGGAGGGGTGGGGTGCTGTCCAGGGGGTGGGGGATGTCCAAAGGGTTGGGGGGTGTCCAGCGGGGTGTCCAAGGGGGTAGGGGGTGGGGGTGGTGTCCAAAAGGGGTGGGGGTGTTGTCTAGAGGGGTGGGGCTGTCCAGGGGGTTGGGGGGTTTCCAGAGGGTTGGGGGTGTCCAGGGGGGTGTCCAGGGGGGTGTCCAAGGGGGTGGGTGGGTGTGGGGGGCTGTCCAAGGGGGTGGGGGCCTGTCCATAGGGTTTTGGGGGTTGGCTGGGGGTGGGGGGATGTCCAGAGGGTTGGGGGTGTCCAGGGGGGTGTCCAAGTGGGTGGGTGTGGGGGGGGGGCTGTCCAAGGGGGTGGGGGCCTGTCCAGAAGGTTTTAGGGGTTGTTCGGGGGGTGGGGGTTGTCTAGAGGGTTGGGGGTGTCCAGGGGGGGTGTCCAAGGGGGTAGGGGGTGGGGGTGGTGTCCAGGAGGGGTGATTTTCTCCATCTTAATTTTTATTTTAAATATGATTTGATTCTCAGGTTTACTCCATTCTCTTCAATTTTCTATCAACCATGTAGGTACCATGGTTTTCTTTTATTCAATGGAATTTAAAACTGTTATATCTAACTATATTTCCTTTTAATAATAATATTCAAGCATATTTTTTTAAATACGTATAGATTTGTTTTATATTTCAAAATTGTTTTACATTCAAATTATGATTTTTTTCATATAAACTTATATTTGTCTTATCTTAAAAATATATATATTTTTGATATTTGTTATAGTTAATAATGAGTTGATGTTGGATTACAGAACATCTAATGAGCAATGAATATGAGGAAGGTGTTGATGCCTTTTTGGAATTTTCTAAACGAAATGTTCCAAGTAGTGACATTTTTTTTATGTCCATGCCTGAAATGTTTGAATATGAAGAAGTTGAAAAGTAGAGAGATAAAAGATCATCTGATATGTCATGGTTTTAATCCGAGTTACATCCCTTGGATTTGGCATGGTGAAACTGGACGAAATGTCACTGATGATGATGATTCACAAGATGGTAACTCCGATGGAATTGAAGAAATGATTCGCGATATTGTAATAGAACAAATTGAGATAGAACCAACATTTGCGCGTCTATATGGTGATGCTGAAAAACCATTATATCCTGGTTGTACAGATTTTATGGTTTTGTCGGCGGCGTTAAGATTGATTAACCTGAAGGTGAAACATGGATGGAGTGACAGAAGTTTTACAGAGCTGCTACAATTGATGAAAGACATTTTTCCAAAAGATAACGATCTTCCAGATTCACATTACAAGGCCAAAAAAATATTATTCCTGGTGGGATTGGGATATAAGAAAATACATGCCTGTCCGAATGACTGCATTATATATAGGAAGGAATATGAATTTCTATCAGAGTTTCCTAAATGTGTGACATCACAGTATAAGTTGAAACAGAAATCACAGGCTGATGTAGAGATTACAAATCTCCCTTCAAAGTTATTTTGGTATGTTCCTATAATTCATCATTTAAAACGTTTATTTGCTAATTCACATGATGAAAAAAGGTTAAGATGGCATGCTGATGAGCGGGTATGTGATGGAAAAATACGTCATCCAGCTGATTGTCCACAATGGAAGAAAATTGATGTGCAGTATTCTACATTTGGAAATGAAATAAGAAATCTCAGATTAGGGTTGTGCACAAATGGAATGAATCCATACCGAACCCTCAGTAGCACACATAGTTCATGGCCTGTTTTATTGTTAATTTACAACCTCTCTCATGCAGTTTGTATGAAGCACAAATATGTCATGTTGAGTATAATGATCTTTGGTCCAAAGCAACCCGGCAATGATATTGATGTTTACTTGTCACCGTTGATTGATGATTTGAAACTGTTATGGGCTGATGGTATTAGGGTGTATGATTCTTATAAAATGGAATATTTTCAACTGCATACAGTGCTTCTGTTCACTATAAATGACTTCCTAGCATATGTAAATTTGTCTGGATACAGTGTTAAAGGGCATAAAGCATGTCCAATTTGATAACAACAGACGTCATATTGTCAATTGCATAATGGGAGGAAAACAGTGTACATGGGTCATCGAAAGTTTTTGCCTATGGATCACCCTTATAGAAGAATAAAAAAGGCATTCAATGGCTCACAAGAATTTGATACTTCTCTAAAACCTTTATCCCCGGATCTGTATTTTGAGAGGGTGAAAAACCTTAATGTGACATTGGGAAAGACACAGAAATATGGTAATGATAGACATATTTGGAAGAAAAGGTCAATATTTTTTGAGCTACCATATTGGAGGTATCATGAAGTTAAACATAATATTGATGTCATGCATGTGGAGAATAATATATGTGATTGTTTGATTAGAACATTGTTATATATTAAAGGAAAGACTAAAGATGGGTTGAATGCAAGATTAGACTTACTATCAATGGGAATACGTTTGGAGTTAGCTCCCACTCCTAAAGGAAGACGAACATTTCTTCTCTCGGCTTGTCATACATTATCGAAGAGGGAGAAAATTAGCTTTTTTCAGTGTCTTCATGATATCAAAGTGCCTCAAGGTTATTCTTCAAATGTAAAAAATTTTGTCTCATTGAAGGACTTGAAGTTGATAGGTATGAAATCACATGATTTTCACGTCATGATGCAACAAATTCTACCAGTTGCATTGCGTGGAATATTGCCCATTCATGTCAGAAAGACTATGATGAAGTTGTGTTATTTTTTCAATTCAATTTGTAACAAGGTGATTGATGTGAATGCTTTTAACATTTTGGAAAAGGATGCAATTTTTATACTTTTTCAATTGGAAATGTATTTTCCTACAACTTTTTTTGATATAGTAGTGCATTTAATGATTCATCTGGTTCGAGAAATAAAGCTTTATGGACCTATATATCTTTGTTGGATGTATCCTTTTAAAAGGTATATGAAAATATTATAGGGGTATGTTAAAAATCCATATCGACCTGAATCCTCCATTATTGAAAAGTATATTTCTGAGGAGGTAGCAGAGTTTTGTACGAGCTACTTGGCTGCAGCGTAACACATTAGTTTACCTCCATCTCGCCATGAACGAGTTAATAATGAGGGAAAGGGGATTCATGATTTGAAAGTCAAATCATTGTCAGATGAACAGATAAAGAAGTTAGAATCATATATATTGAATAACATAGGTGATTCTCAACCATATATCACATTTCTTATTAATGAGTTGAAACAATGTAATCCAAAGAAGAAAGAAATGTGGATTTTGAATGAGCACAACAAAACTTTTTTGTCATGGATTAAAAAGAATTTTCTTGGTAGATTATATGTATCAGAGACATTAAAATGGATAGTGGGTGGTCCATGTTTAAATGTAATAACATGGTCCGGTTATGACATTAATGGCTATACATTTCATACGAAAGCTCAGGACAACAGAAGTGCAGTTCAGAATAGTGGTGTACTGGTGTTTGCAGAAGCAATTCATTTTTCGAGTACTAAGGACAAAAACTCAATTTCTGCATCAAGTGCATATTATGGAGTGATTGTAGACATATGGGAGGTTGATTACTTTAAAATTAAAGTTCATGTTTTTAACTGTAAATGGTTTATCGGTAACAATAGTGTCAGACACAATGAATTTGGAATGACACTTGTTAATCTGAATAGATTGGAAGACACAGCTGATTCTTTTATAATGGCAACACATGAATAACAAATTTTCTATGTAGTAGATCAATCAGATATGCAGTGGGATATTATTTTACAAGGGAAAAAACAATATGTTGGTGAGGATGAAGTTAATGAAGATGCTAATTTATGTGAGATCCCTACTTCTATGGAAAGATTAATAGAACATAATGATGAGCATGTTGAAGACATGGTTTGTGCCATAAGGAACGATCACAATGAATGAATTTGGGAAAACAATCCATTTGTACATTCCTAATGTTACAGGTAACATATGTTTATTTCTTATTTACATTTATTTTTTTCATAAATGTTAGATGTTTTAAGTTTTTTATTTATTAAAACATGTTTTAAAACAAAATAAGTATAAGTTTTTGTTTGTTTTAAATTTGTTTAGTTTACTTTATCATGTTTACCATTACATGAATTATATATCTATTATTTTTGTTCAGTGACAATTACTTTACCATGTTTACCAGGTTTACCTTGTTTACCATGTTTACCATCTTTACCATCTTTACCTTCTTTACCATTGTTTAACATGCTAACCATATTACCAATGTTTACTATTACATAACTTAGTACACTTTTCTATTTTCTGATTACAGTAGTATTAAAATATTTGAATTTGTATATTTTTGAACTAACGTTTGTTTTTTTTGATTTGAAGGATAATGACAGATCATTCAGTTGATCAAACACATGATTCTGGAGATGAGCATATTGGTCATACCTCTGGGGAGGAACATTCACATGCTCCTATTACAACAAAGAGTTCAAAGGTTGGTAAATGTGGGTGCACACGTTTACTAAAATTATCATTTGCTCATACGTTGGATCAGAGGATAGTCATTGAGTTTGATGATGATGATATTCCTAGAGCTCCAAATGCAAAATATTTTAAGAGTTTTGTAGCAAATCAGGCTAAGATCAAAGTAAGCATTTTGTATGATGACTGGAGAAGTGTGGATAAAGCGATAATCTCTCAGTTATGGGAGACGATTTTGGTAAGATCTTTTGCTATTGTTTGAATATTCCTTAAATGTTTATAGTATATATAATATGTTTAACCTCTTCTTTATCAGATGACATTTGATATTCCTAACACTGGAGGAGTCAGGAAGAAATGCTTATCGTTGGCTTCCAGGAGATGGAGGGATTTCAAATCAACCCTCTCATCTAATTTCATTTATGGTCATAGGAGTCATGACAATCCATGTCATATATATCCTTTTATAGATAAAGACACATGGAGACAGTTTTTTGAAAGTAGAAGAAAAGAGTCATTTTTGGTAAGGGCAGTGTAAACTTTTATAAGATTTCTTATATAAATGATCTTATTAACGTTTTGTTAATGATTTATTATTCTTAATTTATAGAAAACAAGGAAAGATCATCAGGAGATCCAATCTAAAAATGTATACCCTCATAGTTTATCTCATGGAGGGTATGCATTATTGGAAGAACAAATGATGGTGGAAAATTTCAACAACTAAGAGCTGAGTCTTCAAGCTCTGAAGAGGTGGCCCCTCCATCCCCTCCATCTAGACATGAAAAATGGAAGAGAGCTTGGAAGGGCAAAAAAGGGCAATATCTTTCGGATGAATCGATAATCGTAGCTGAGAGGATTGTAAGATATATATTTTATTTATTTAAGTTAACCATTTTCTTCATATAATTTCAATCATTACAGAAATGTTCAATTAATTAATACAGGACTCTCTTGAGGAGCAGAGTTCGCAGGGAACATTTACAGCTACTGGGAGGGAAGATATTTTATCTGCAGCATTGGGAAGGCCCGAACATCCTGGCCATGTAAGAGGATATCCGGCAGGTTTATCGGTAAGAAAAGTGTTTCCACGTTCTTCAACTTCAAACGTTGAGGGGGTTTATAAAAAAAAATTGAATCCTTGGAGGCTGAATTTCATAATATTAATGTAACGATGGAGGACAAGATTAGAGCGTCGGTGGATTCTATGTTTGCAGACATGCAAAGACAATTTCAAACTGAAACTCCCACTCCTACACCTCCCCCTACATACCCCATTATTTATCCTCCACCTCCGCCAGTAGCTCTCACTCCCCCACCTCAGCCTTCCGACCCCATTTTTTATCCTACTCCTCTGCCGCAGCTTCCTACTTATTGCGAGTTGTATGTTGATGATTCTCAACAGCATATAGTATCATATGGGTTGGTATATTGTATAGGAGATACAGTTCATCATCAACAATTAGAGGTAGAGAATCAGAAGGTCACTATATAGGATATTATAGATAGATCAGCTCGGGTACCATTACCTACAGATGAGGTGGCGACAGTTGGACATAGTATCGGCCATTTTTTAATTTGGCCATCCAGACTTCTTCGACTCATTACCATATAGGTATGAATGTTATATCTTTTATTTTATTTTATTTATTAAAGTCATTTTATCATTTTAAAACTAATGTATTTTTCAATTTATTTTTATAGGAATACTTCAAAGGTAAATAAATACTGTATAGACAACAACAAAGACAAATAGTTATGACATCATATACAGATTCTATTAGTCTTGAAAGATTGTCAAGATATTCAAATTTATTGGCGAGTCATTATGAGTTTCCAATGGAAGCTCATGTTTGTGGACGTGAAATAAATGTGGGTATTATGAAAACTAATATCATGGAGCTTATTACTAGAGATAAGTTGGGCATCAACATGGTGAAAATTTTTTCCATGTAAGTCTTAACACCTTTTTCCTGTGTTATATTTATTAAAAATGTATACTTATGTCTATTTTGTATTAGGTATCTTTATAAAATTTGTGAGAGGAATGAGCTGATAGATGTATATGGATTCATGGACCCGCAATTGATTTCCCCTGAAGCATGTGCATTGGATGAGGAACAAATAATGCTTTATATTGCTGAAAGAATTGAAACAAATATAGTCACACAATGTTGGATGATCCCTTTTTGTGAGAGGTATGAAACACATCTCTCTCAAAGAGTTAATTATCTTTTAACATAAAAAACCACTAACATTAAATTTCCTTTTATCAGTGATCATTGGATGTTAGGGATTTTTTGCCCAAGGGAGAAAGCACTTTATTGGATATGTTATGTCCATGATGATGTGTGGGAAAGTTTTGAGAATCTATTGGAAAAGTAAGTTTCAATTTCTCAATAGTTTTATATATTATAATTAATTTTAAATTTACCCCATTAGTATTATTTTCTAACAGGGCATGGGCCTACTTTCGAAAAAACACAAAGAAAAGTAATGCAAAGATCAAATATGTAAATGCGAAGGTAAATATCCATTTATAATTTGTACTTTTTTATTTATTACATTAAAATAATATATTGAATTTACACTCATTCAAACAGAATTTTCATGAACAATAAGGCATCATCAAATGCGGATATTATATGTTAAGATTTATGTATGAAATAATAACAACTGGGACAGTTGTGAATTTTGACCTGGTAAGATTTCCTCTTAAACTTTGCCATAATATTTCAATTTTATTTACTCATTATACACGTTAACTATTATCCTTTTCATTTGTAGCTTTTTGATGACCCTCAACCTTATAATGTTGAAGACATCAAACACTTACAAGTAGAGTTGTCGAATTATTTTACAGGTTTGATTAAATTTTAGTTGTTTGTAATGTAAAATGTAATTTTGAATATTTTCATTGTAATTGAGTATTTGGTAGTTGTTTAGGTTGGATTTAGTTTTTTTGAAGTTGGCAGTGTAAGTTTTGAATGTTATATATGTGAATGTTTAATTTTTCTCTACTTATTGTTTTGGTCTACTTATGATGGTTTTTCTGGTATGGATTCTGGTCTGGGGGGGAGGGGTTTCAAGGGTGTGGGGGGTGTTCAGTGGGGTTGGGGGTGTCCAGGGGTCCGGGAGGGTTGTCCGGTGGGGTGGGGGGGTTGTTGAGGGGTGTTTGGGGCTGTCCAGGGGTTGGGGGCAGTCTAGGGGTGTGGTGGGGGATCCAATGGGGTGGGGGAGGGCTGTCCAGGGTGTGGAGGGGTATACATGAGGGTGGAGGGTTGTCCCGGGGTGTTTGGAGCTGTCCAGGGGGTCGGGGGGCAGTACAGGGGTGTGGTGGGGGCTGTCAAGTGGGGTGAGGGGGTGTTGTTCAGGAGGGTGGGGGTTGTAGAGGGGTGTTTGGGACTGTCCATGGGGTCAGGGGGCAGTCCAGGGGTGTGGTGGGGGCTCCAATGGGGTGGGGGCTATCAAGTGGGGTGAGGGGTGAGGGGGTGCTATTCAGGAGGGTGGGGGCAGTCCAGGGGTGTTGTGGGGGGCTCCAATGGGGTGGGGGCTGTCCAGGGTATGGGGGGTATACATAAGGGTGGGGGGGTTTTCCCGGGGTGTTTAGAGCTGGCCAGGGGGTTGGGGGGTAGTCCAGGGGTGTGGTGGGGGCTATCAAGTGGGGTGAGGGGGTGTTGTTCAAGAGGGTGGGGGTTGTCGAGGGGTGTTTAGGGTTGTCCAGGGGGTCGGGGGGCAGTCCAGGGGTGTGGTGGGGGCTGTCAAGTGGGGTGAGGGGGTGAGGGGGTGCTGTTCAGGAGGGTGGGGGTTGTCGAGGGGTGTTTGGGGCTGTCCAGGGGGTTGGGGGCAGTCTAGGGGTGTGGTGAGAGCTCCAATGGGGCGGGGGAGGGCTGTACAAGGGGTATACATGAGGGTGGGGGCTATCAAGTGGGTATGTTTTATCTGTTATCAATGTAAATGATTAAATTTGCTTTAGTTCATGTTTTGATCTCCTTCTGTTTTTGTGTTACGAATTATTGATTTGGTTTCTGGTTGATTTTGTGGGAGAGCAGAGGACTACAGTGGATTTTTTTTTTTAAAAAGTTTTCTTTCACATCGGTTATTTTATAACCAACGTGATAAAGAAATCGAGAAGCGTTTATCACATCGGTTTTTTTCATAACCGACATGATAAACACCTGTGGCATGGTTTATCACATCGGTTATGTAATAACTGACGTGATAAAGGACCTGGGAAATGCTTTATCACATCCGTTAATCAATAACCGACGTGATAAACCCCTCCCGGGACTGGTTTAGCACGTCGGTTATTTAATAACCGACGTGATAAACCATAGCCCAGGAGTTTATCACGTCGGTTATTAAATAACCGACGTGATAAACTCCCCTCACATGTTTATGACGTCGTTAATTGTATAACTAACGTGATAAAGCCCCCCCCCCAGTTTATCATGGTGGTTATATAATAACTGACATTATAAACCCCCCCCCCGGGTTTTTTCACGTCGGTTATTAATTAACCGACGTTATAAACACCATGATGTTATGTTTTTTGCGTCGGTTTTTAAATAACCGACGTAAAAAACTTAATTTATAACGTCGTCCGTATTATCGTCGGCTAAAACCTGACGTAAAAAATGAAAAATAACCGACGTAAATAACGTTTTCTACACTAGTGTGGGGAATCAATGACCGTTTAACCAATCAAAAGTTTTTGATTTTCTTGTAGTTAACTTTCTCCTAACCCTATTTTTTACAACTCTATATCAAACCTTGATGGTTTCTTTCTCATTTATATCCATGTTTTCATATAATCCTAGTATGGGCTATCTCGGGTGACCTTTGTACTTCTCTTTCTTTCTTTTAAAGTTATATTTTTATTAACCCTATTTTCGATATGGGTTTTTCACAATGGTATTTTCTATTTTCAACCTTTTATTTTCGAAGAACATTTTCAAATTGCGAGGACGCAATTTATTGAAGGAGGGGAGAATGTAACACCCCAAGCTTTTATGGTATGATTCTCTTTCAATAATGCAATAGCTTGCATTGTACGCAAGTTCGAGATTCTAACACACTACGACCAATCAAAGTAGCCGTTATGAATAGTAATACCCACTTTTTGAAATTTTATAAATTTTATATTTCAAAATTGAATTCATTTTTTGTTTCAGAATATTGAAATTATCTTAGGGTAAAATTTTGGTACTTTTCGGATAACTTTTATATTTTGATGAATAGTGAAAATTACTAAATTTTAATTAAAAACACCTTTTTTAATCGAAATAATTAATAGTGATAAATTATGAATTTGAGTGGTTTTAAAGTATATTTAGAATATATTTTTACCATTTTATAAAATTGTGGTCATTATGATTAATTTCAATATGAAATTGGACATAAACAATTGTCAATCTTTTGATAGATATTGTGTCTTAAAAACAAGCTATTTGTTTGGACAGCGAAAATTAACTATATAATTTATTAATGAAACTTATATGTTTTGAATTTGGTAAAATGTACATCATTTTTGAATTTGGGATATCAAATATAGTATAGGGTGAATTTTTGGTATTTTTCTGATAATGTTCATTTTTAATAAATAGTGAAAATGTTGTATTTTAATTCAAAACTGCTTTTTCATCCAATTTATTTATATAGTTAGATTGTAATTTTAATTGGTTTTAAAGTATAATTGAATTATTTTTTTATGACTTAATAAAATTTAGTTCATTGGAAGTAATTTCACTTTTCAATTGGATGTAAAAACAGGTCAATATTTTAATAGATTTACTTCTTAAAAACCCGTCTTTGGTTTTGACAACGAGAATTATTTTTAAATTAATTACTGTAATTTATGTGTTTGTAATTTGGTAAAATAGATTCCATATTTGGAATCAGAAGGTCCAAATTATGTAATTAAGACTCTTTTGTTTTTGGACATTATGAATAGTAACGACGACAATTATCTTTAATTATCATGATTAATTAGTAATTGGGTAGTTAATGGTAATGGAATAATATCATAATAATATAAAATGACCCCAAAATGTGTCATAATTCTATTTTTTGTGTCATGGCTGACCGTGGTATTCCTTGTTCCAACTTAGGGACCCCATGGAATCACTTTTGTGTGATAGTGACATTTTCTCATTTTATTTTTTTTTAGAAAGGAAAATATAACAAAAGTAGGTAACACCTAAGTAAAAAAATTAATTTTGTCTACATAGATGATCTCTTGGACTATAAATAGTAACTAGAAAGCTAAAAAGATTTTCTACATCATGGTATTTTTTTATAATTTTAGACATTAAATAAATAAATTTATTTATGACACCATGATGATGTAGTGATTACCTCATTAATGAACGATTTAAATTAAATGAAAATATAATGTAAACTATAAGACTTACACTTGTCTAAACCCTATTGTATGGGTGGATTTAGAACCCTTATCACCTTATACTCGAAATATATCATTGTGGGAACTTTAAAATCAGAAAATAATTTCATAATAAAGTAATATTTCATGACTTTCCAAAAGATCCCCTCCTCTCCTCTTATAAAAGGCCCCCACCTCTACCATTTTATTCACACATTCAAATCCATTTGGCTCAGACAACCTCTACCCAAATACTCTCTAAAATTATCTCTATTACTCCTAGAAGCCTCACTTTGGTCAGAAGTCTTCCCAAGTAAGCCTTTGGCTCAGATCAAAAAGATTTACCCGATTTTAAGGTAATATCTTCTCTTATGTTCTTTTGTTTTATATTGCTTCTCCAACCCCTTAAACCCTTTTTATTCCATTATTTTGTAAAAACACCAGTATATTCAATATACTATGATGTTTTTATGATAATTATTTGATTTACACTTACACACACCTCCATCTAATGGTTAAAGAACATATTGTTTCTGTGGGTGGCGAATTACTACCTCATGAAACGATGATTATTCAATCTTCTTTTAACACCTTTCATGGTGGCCATTAAGATGTAACTATATTTATATATGATATATATTATATTTATGTTTTCATTATGCTTCTTTATTTTCCATTTATGGCATACCTTTAGGGTTTCCATTATGGGTAAACACGATAATTTCATTTTAGGAAGTGCGGACTACCACCACCTCAAAGTGATTTGAATCGTTAATTCCATATGTGGGAAGTATAAAGGAAGGATTTAAATGATATTATATATTATATTGGAATTATAATATACCTTTATATAATCATGATTTCATTATATTAAATATGAAATAGAAATAAAAGTAGTGTTCATGAGTACGTACGGCTTACCGTCTCCATGAACGGTGCATTTCATTTCTTACCTCTAAATGTTATGTAATATTATAAATGCATGTATATACTAGATATATGTGATATATATGATATCTATATAATTAATATAATTCTGGAGATAATTCATATTTTACCACATGAACAACTTGTAATTATAAGAATTTTATTATTGACTCAAGTACCAAAGATCGACAGAACGGCTGTTATTAACTTAAATGACTACATAATGTTCATAACATTGTTATAAGTGATATAAAAGGAATAATGAACTTGAAAATGGTTCTTAATAAAGTATATATTAACTATAGTTTATTATTTAGGATATTAAAGAATAATTGAGTCAAGTCGGAGATGAGGTAAGGGTTAATTCTACAACCTCTTCATTATTCAAGGTTGTTCGTATGTAATTATCTACTGGGACCTCTTTATCATCCACATCCATGTTTCTTAAAAATGTATTTCAATACATTTTTACTATTTATTAGAAAATGGGTTAAAGTTATTTATACCCTTATTTGACCTTATACGTTTTTGAAATAAATCTTTCCATCATTTTCCAAACAAGGTACTTTTTGACATTTTCGACAAAATTAAGGTAAGAATGTCTTTTTTTAACTTATACGGCGGGTGCGGATATTGTCCACCATTATAAAATCATTGAATCTTCCCTTACAATTTTATAAGAATATTTTCAAAGTAAACGTTTTCTTTTACAGTTATGTGACTTTTAAATGATTTCAAAAAAGATATTTCTCTCAAATAGTATTGATTTCATCTATGTCAACATCCTTTGATGGATTTTAATCTTATTTGAAGTTGATTTATTATGATTCAAAACTTATATATTGTATTTAATGTTTTGTGATATGTTTGACTGTGGATGTGTTATTTTTATACCATTCATGGTTTATGGAGAAAGCATTGACATTTTATATGCTTGTTTTAATACGAATGTTTATGTTATGTTTAAACATGTTCATATGAGGAATGCATTGGACTTAATAAGTGACGGGTGGAGCCTGGTATAGCTCCTCGATGCATCGGTAGGTCTCATGAGACAAACTAGTGTCTTGGCATGAGGCCTTGACAAAATCTTATTTTTATTCTTGGCATAAGGCCTTGGCTACATGGTTATGATAGTCTAGAATTATGTATTCCATCATTATAAAAGTGTTTATTGATATTGCATGTGATTATTCGACTAGTAGAATATTCATGTGAATAAATAAATGGAATTATTTCATTTTATTTTTGTCATATTATACTAAAGTTCAAGTTTAAAAGGATTTTGTTTTAGTTATGCATTGCCTTAAAAGTTTATGTTTATTTATGAAAGTTTCCGCTATATTTTTATCCTTACTGAGCATCTGAACTCACCCTTTTCTATGCTTTATTTCTTCCAGGATGTGAAGAAGTGTATTATGATTGACCTTTAGTGATAGTCTAAGGGATAAGTGTGTTCAAAGGTGGAAAGATGTTGTTATTGTTGTTTTTATTTCATGATGTAATGTAAGACTTATGAATATATCTAGTGTTTCCAAGGCTACTAAACTAATCAGTCTTTTGAGACATGATCTTTTGTGATCATGCCAATGTTATGTAATAATGCACCGAATCTGGATAATTGGGGTCGGGGTGTTACAATGCTTATAAAAAAGATTACACACAACTGAGGGCCCCTTCTCCTAAGCAACTGATAGACACCCCTAGTAATAGTAGTACAGGGCTTGGACATCCAACTTATGGGACCTCTGGATAGCCGACTATACAGTCTGAAGGTGGTGCTGGTAAAAAGAAATTATTTCCAGATATTATTGATGGAAATGAGCAGAATATGTGGGAGGGTAGTTTGGATCAAGCTGCTCAAAAATCCATTAAGATTGGTAATCGATAAGTGTTTGATTCACCTGACATGGATAGAATAGAGAAATTGAATATGATATTAGAGTGCAAGCTATGGTGGATGATTCTTCAAGAGCCATTCATGACTCTATGGAGCAGTCTCTCACTCTTTCTGAACCGGAAGAGGAGTGGTAGTAAATGAAGACTTGGAAACAAGGTGGGCATCTGAAAAATCATGTACGAGGATGTGGCAAGGATGAATGGGTTGGGTGTGGCTAGTCTACCAAGTCTTCTTCCAAGGATCACACTCTGGAGTAGGTTAACATCAAGGAAAAGTACTCTATGATTTTCAATCAGAAGAATTCGCAATCATAATGGGAATCTACTGATGATATATCTGATTAAGATTATGGGGATGATCCTAGTTCTATGCATTTTTTATTTTCTTTTCTAGATGAGGACATTTCTGTTGTTCCTATCCTTTCTCCTTTTTATGTTTTGTCTTTTATTTTTCAATAAATTTTTATAGTAGTAGGTTTTTATGGCTCTTGGACCTTTATAGTATTACTAATTATTACTATTTATTACTATTTATTACTATTTATTACTATTTATTACTATTTATTACTATTTATTACTATTTATTAATATTTATTATTATTTATGATTATTTATTTTCAATTAGACCTAATTATTCTTAATTAATTTTACTTATTACTAATTATTACTAATTATTACTAATTATTACTAATTATTACTAATTATTGCTATCTGTTACTATTTATTCCTAATTATTACTATTTATTCCAAATTATTAATATTTATTACTATTTATACTAATTATTCCTATTTATTCCTATTTATTCTTATTTATTCTTATTTATTTCTATTTATTTCTATTTATCCCTATTTATTAATAATTATTCTTATTTATTACTATTTATTCCTATTTATTCCAATTTATTCATATTTATTTCTATTTATTCCTATTTATTCTTATTTATTCCTATTTATTCCTATTTATTCTTATTTACTCATATTTATTCCAATTTGTTTCTATTTTTTTCTAATTATTACTAATTATTCCTAATTATTCCTAATTATTCCCATTTATTACTATTTATTCCTATTTATTAGTAATTATTACAAATTATTACTAATTATTCCAAATTATTTATAATTAATCCTGATTATTACTATTTATTACTAATTACTACTAATTATTTCTATTTATTGCTAATTATTACTATTTATTACTATTTATTACTATTTATTACTAATTATTACTATTTATTACCATTTATTACTATTTATTCCAATTTATTCCTATGTATTTTTATCTATTTATAATTATTACTATTTATTAACAATTATTACTAATTATCACTAATTATTATTATTTATTACTATTTATTACTATTTATTACTATTTGTTACTATTTATTACTATTTGTTACTAATTATTGCTAATTATTAGAAATTATAACTAATTATTAGTAATTATTACTACTTATTACTACTTATTACTAATTATTACTAATTATTATTAATTATTACTAATTATTACTAATTATTACTAATTATTTCTAATTATTAAAAATTATTCCCAGTTATTACTATTTATTTCTATTTATTTAAAAATATTATTATTTATTACTATTTATTCCTATTTAATAATAATTATTAATATTTAGTAATAATTATTACTAATTATTACTAATTATTACTGTTTATTACTATTTATTCCCATTTTTTACTATTTATTACTATTTATTACTATTTGTTACTATTTATTACTATTTATTACTATTTATCACTATTTATCACTATTTATCACTATTTATCACTAATTATCACTAATTATTAATTATTACTAAGTATTACTAATTATTACTAATTATTCCTATTTATTACTATTTATTACTATTTATTACTAATTATTAATATTTATTCCTATTTATTACTATTTATTCCTATTTATTCCTATTAATTACTATTTATTACTATTTATTCCTATTTATTTCTATTTATTCCAAATTATTAATACTTATTACTAATTATTAATAATTATTCCTAATTGTCTCCAATTATTCCTAATTATTACTATTTATTACTATTTATTACTATTTATTACTATTTATTACTATTTATTACTAATTATTACTAATTATTATTAATTATTACTAAGTATTCCTAATTATTCCTAATTATTGCTATTTATTACTATTCGTTATTAATTATTACTATTTATTTCTATTTATTACTATTTATTCATATTTATTTCTATTTATTCTTATTTATTCTTATTTATTTCAATTTATTCCTATTTGTTCCTATTTGTTCTTATTTATTACTATTTATTACTATTTATTCCTATTTATTTCTATTTATTCCTATTTATTAATAATTATTACTATTTATTACTAATTATTACTAATTATTCTTATTTATCCTTATTTATTCCTATTTATTTCTATTTATTCCTATTTATTCCTATTTATTCCTATTTATTCCTATGTATTCCTATTTATTCCTATTTATTCCTATTTATTCCTATTTATTCATATTTATAAATAATTATTACTAATTATACCAAATTATTCCTATTTATTACTAATTATTACTATTTATTACTATTTATTCCTAATTATTACTATTTATTACTATTTATTACCATTTATTACTATTTATTACTATTTATTACTATTTATTCCTATTTATTCCTATTTATTACTAATTATTCATAATTATTATTAATTATTACTATTTATTCCTAATTATTGATATTTATTCCTATTTATTCCTATTTATTCCGATTTATTCCTATTTATTCCTATTTATTACTATTTATTACTATTTATTACTATTTATTACTATTTATTCTTATTTATTACTATTTATTACTATTTATTAATAATTATTACTATTTGTTAATAATTATTACTAATTATTCCTATTTATTACTAATTATTCCTATTTGTTACTGTTTATTACTAATTATTACTATTTATAAATATTTAGTCCTATTTATTACTATTTATTCCTAATTATCACTAATTATTACTGATTACCTCTATTTATTACTAATTACCGCTATTTATTACTAATTGTCGTTAATTATTACTAATTATTACTAATTATTATTAATTACTGCTAATTATTACTAATTATCGCTAATTATTACTAATTAGTGCTAATTATTACGATATATTAGTATTTATTACTAATGAAACAACATATTTGTAAAAATAAATAATGCAAAATAAAACTATCTAATTCTAATTTAATTTAATTGTCGCTAATTGATAGTAATTAGAACTAATATAAAATTAAATGAATTAACTAAAAAATAAAAGCAATAGATAGATACCTTAAAACGGAATCCTTTGTACGATGCAAGCCTTGAAAATCGCTCCGATGTAAAATTTTAAACATTTAAAAAAATTGAGAGAGAAATATGAGAGTATAGAGGGAGAGAGGAGTTGAGAGAGGTGTGAAATGGAAGAAATTGATGGGGGTATATATAGGTTAGATTATTTGCGACGGGAATACTTTCAACGGGAATCTTATCGCAAATACTAACCCCCCTATTAATGATAGGCGACGATTAAAAAGGTATTTGTGATGGGTCCCGTCACAAATACCTACTTGCCGACATAGTATTTGCGACGGGAGATAAATCTCGTCGTAAATACTAACCCCCCCCCCCCCCATTAATTAGGGGCGGCGGTTAAAAATGTATTTTTGCGACGGCTCACATTGCAAATACTAAAAACCACCGAAGGGTATTTGCGATGGTACACGTCGAAAATACTAAAATTCTACAAAGGGTCTTTGTGACGGGTCCCATCGCAAATACTAAAACCCACCGAATGGTATTTGTGACGGATGGAACTACCCATCGCAAATACCCTCCTCGCAGTTTGGCCTGCAATGCATGCCAAACCTTTTTGCGACGGGATACCTACCCCCATCGTAAATAGTTTCTCCCAACAAACTCTTTCTGACGTGACCTTTCCGCATTACGATTACCCATTTTTTCATAGTGAAAAGTACCAAGAAGTATCATGTTCTATCAACATTGTTCGATCCATCTACACCGAACTCATATTCTTCAGTTCAGCCATTCCTTTCTATTATAGTGTATATGGTGCACTTAGTTTAGGGAGAATACCATGAATATCAAGGTAAGAGTCAACTCTGCCATTAATGTGTTCAGCACCATTATCTATCTAAATTTTCTTCAAGGAGTAACCAAGGTAATTTTCAACACTTCTCCTAAAATCTTGGACATATTAAGGTCCTCGGATTTTTATTTCATAAATATGATGAAAGTAATGTGATTGAAGTCATCAATAAAGGAAATAAAATTTGTATCTCTATTTTTTTAATTGCTTTCTCATGAGTCCACAGATGTCAGAATGAATAAGATCTAGGGATGAGATGTATGAATCTCAACTTTCTTATGTAAAGAATTAGTAATATTTCCATTCTAGCATATAAATAATATCCAAGCCCTTTATCTATTCATCTCTGTAACATCATGAACACTTTCTCTTTGTGTAATATTGCTTATATTCCTTTGGAAAATATGGTCAAGCCTTCCATTCCACATTTCATTATCTTCCTCCTCACTCAGGTAGCATGAATTTTGAGCATCTCAATAAGCTTCCCTTAGTTCGCCGCCCTCTTATCATTATCCTTCCAACTTCAAGCCTTTTCAACAAAAAACCATTTTCCTAAAAAATATTTCATTCCCATCATCACAGAGCTAAGAAACACTTAACAGGTTTTATTTAATCCCATCAACAAATAAGGTATTCTTTGACTCTAACTTTTCTTTACCAATCACAGCCAAAATGAATCCTTTTATCTTGAGATACCCATCATTCCCAAAGGTTATTGAGACTTATTTTCAATCTTCAACATTTTTTAATAGCGTCGATTCTCTTGACATATGTGAAAAATATACAATATCCAATATTAATGGGCATTCCCAGTTTAAAGTCTTGAGTGCAACTTCAACAATAAGAAAATTTTATTTACCACCACAGTTCATCTTATGAGGATTTTGAGAATTTTAATTTATAATATATTGGTATGTTAGAAAGGATGAGACATTTATTTTTATGGTGACTAGCCAACTCACATCTTCCAAAAACATCCTCAACTACTTGAAACCTGTTGTCTATCTTTTTTATGGGATTTTCTGCTTTCCTCTAAATATATCGTCATTAAGTGGGTTGAATCACCCTCAATTTTTCATCCCAAACCTTCTAGATTAATAGTCTAAAGCCTCTATAGAGCCAATAGTATCCATAACAAGCATACTTTCCTCTGTAAGAAGTTTGTTGTCCATAAATTTTCACATTCCTTTCTTTCGTATTTTGACCAAAAATTTTGTATTATTTTTATGAACCTAAATTATTATATTCTCATGAAATATTATTCTTCAATTTAGCACTTTTTGTTAGTCTCCTTAGTGCCACAAGTTATATCAATTTTTGAGTTTAAGATCTGGTTCCCATATCTTGTAAATTTATATGATTCATATGTTTTAGCCACAAACATGGTCATATTAACTTGATTATTCTTATCAGACTTATCACCAATATATTCATAAATATTTTCTCTCTTTGAGGGTGATTTTTTCTGATCTTGAAATACTTCACTCTTCTTTGAACATTCTCTAAATTATTGAATAGAATCTATGAAATTTATTATAGATCTGTTCAATTCTTCTTTAAATTTGAACTATTCCTATTATAAATTTCTAATATCCTTCTCTTCCTATGTCATTTCTATTCCTTATTTAAGGTAAAATACCTCCCATCGCCAATCAAATTCTTTAAATAATCAATTTCTTTCAGTGTCTTGGGATTTTCTTCAGCATATTTAGATTCCTTGTTATTTGTAAGTTGATAATCCATTTTTAACTTATCGTTCCCCTTTTCAAGTTTTGAATTTTTTATGAGACATTATTTTAACTATCTATTTAAAATAAAATCCATTTAAGTTTCTTTTTCACTTCCAAAATCACTACTTCCATCACTGGTGAAATTTTTATCATTCAATTTAATGAGTTGCTTCTCATCATCATCATCAGAAGTATCAACTTCATTTTCATCTTCACTTTCATAAGTTACTTTATAATATGATAATAAATTTCTCTTTTTATATTTATATGGATTTATACCCTTCGTTTTAGAAGTAAAATTTATATTTTAATCTTTTTTCAAATATCTTCTACATATTTCATCTTATTCATCACTAGCTTCTTCTTCTTTCAGTTTTGGACAGTTTACTACAAAGTGTTCAATAGATCCACACTTAAATCATTTTAAAAGAATATTCTCCAGGTGATTTCTTATTCCCTTTCTCACCTTTATATTGAAAAAAGACACAATCTCATCAAACTTATGATTTACTTCTTCTTCTAAGTTAGAACATTCAGCTTCATTATCTTCACATTTCTTCTTAATTGTCTCCTTCTTTGTGGGTTTAAAATAGATTTATTTTTCATCCTTACCCTTATTCTTAGAAGATTTGTCCTTACTCATCTCATAGGCTATAAGAATACTATGTATATCATCAAAAGGAAGTGTATGTGGGTCTGTATCTTTAAGGGTTGAGTATTTTTCATCAAATTTATCTAGAAATGTGCATAGAATATTCTCAACCACAATTGAATCTTTCAACTTCTCCCCAAATCTTTTGGTAGTTCTTACTATTTCATTATCTCTTATGAAAAACGAATCTACAAATTCATCACCCTTATTCAACATATATTTATATTTTATTCTATTAAAAAAAATTCTTTTCTTTATTCACTTTAGTGTTTCCTTCATAAATATTTTTCAAGTTTATCCCTTAATAATTTCACTATATTTGTCCCTTTTTTTAAGAAATATTTCTTATATAAGGAAGATAGTATGGAATTTAAAGCACATCCATAATTCTAAATATTATTTCAATCATTTTTTATCATGGAAGAACCTTCAGCACAAGGAGTAAATCCATCAGTTTTAACCTCCAAAACATCCAGACATAATGATAAGAGATAAAGTAGCATATGATCCTTCCAAATGTAATTATTCTTCCCATAAAACATGAGATTCCCCTTATTATTTATTGAATTATAGTTTCCCATAATTCAAGGCACAAAATTCAGTGACTCAATATTGAACTGGAAAGAAAAAATTTCACTTTAACCTCTAAATTTTAGCAATTTCATCAAAGGGAACCTACCTTAAATACCAATTGAAAATACACCCACAGGATTAGTGAAATCACTTAAAGGAGGATAATTATTCATTAATATGTGTTTTATATTTTCAATTTAAATAAAATTAATTATCATTTAGATGAATTTGACTTCATAATAGAAACACACCAATATGAATACATGAATAATGCATAGAATAATTTACACGGTTCACTACTCAACAAGATTATTTAATACTTAGCATGATCTAGAAACATATGAGATCACACAGACCAATAGAAACAATCTTATGGATTACAGTAAGTAGGAGATGAAAATAAAATTCTGATACACCATAGTCTCTACATGGTGTATATAACACACTAAGACTTTACAATTTATTTCCCTTTAAATAAATTAAATCTCTTTGATAACTTATGATGTACGCAACATCAGGTTTAAATGAAACATAATACTCTATTAAAATATTGTTTAAACATGACCATTATAACCTAGAAATTAAATTTATGGGTATGAATAGGACTAACTAAATTATAAAAAATATATATTATATACAAATTCATTGGTTATCTTTTGATTATAAATAAAAATAAGAATTATTTGAATGTAAAAAAATGTTTTTTGGAAAATGGGTTTTTTCAAAGAAAACGGTTTCGTCGCTTCTTAGGCACTTACAATAAAATTCCTTTTTGAAAATTTTAGAAAATTTATTTGATAAAATTAAATTAATTTTTTAAAATAATCATATCAAAATTATTTTAGGGTGAATTTTTTGTATTTTTATGAAAATTTTCATTTTTCAATGGATAGTGAAAACCCTATTTTTTATTAAAAACTATCTTTTATTTTAGATTATTTACAAAGATAAATTATATTTTAAATTGTTTTTAAAATAAAATTTGTTAAATTATATTATAATAGATAAAATTTATGTCATTATAACGAATTTCATATTGAATTTTTATATTAAAATATTCTATACTTATAAGAATTTTCTCTTTCAAATCCAGCTTCTTCGTCACGTCTGTAGGTATAAGTTTAAATTAAATTATTCCAATTATATGATTTTAATTTAGAAAAATAGATTACATATTTTAAATAAGAATAATTTATATTATCTAATAATTTCAAATTAATTTTTGACCAAAATTAATAGTAAAAATAGTAAAAATTAATTACTGTAGTTAAGGTTAAAATGGGTTTACCGAGGGTTTAAACTAAGAAGATAAAGGTTTAAATGAACTACCAACTTTTAAAAATATATTTCATGGAAATATTTTCACCTTATCCTATCCATAATTATAACCTAATTTTATTTTAAAGCTTTTTAAATGTGAATTACTCTATCATTTTCTATTCTTTTGGGAAATTTCCAAATAATTTCCAAGAGGGTTCCCTTTCCCCACTTATTAAAAGGAACTCACTCCCTTCACTTATTAACACCTCCAAAACCCTTTTTATCAAAATAAAAACTAAAAAATATATCATAATAATCCTTATTCACATTCTAGTGCTACTGTTCCTCCAAAAATATTATCCTTATGGTTCTTAAGAGGAGATCCCAATGTGGTTTCTCATAGAGAAGGTAATTGTATTAACAAATCTCTTACATTTCCCTTATTATTTTTCAACTTAAATTATGTATTAACACTCAAAATATAATAACACTAATATATCCCATATATATTATTTTATTATGTTGATGGAATAATATTTATCCACCTCCTCCTCCATCAAATGGGAAATGAAATCATCGACCGTGTGTGTGGTGGACTACTACCTCACGAACGGATGCAACTCATTTTCTATCGTCACATCTCATGATTAATTATAATGGTGTAATTAATGTTTATATATAATATTTATGATATAAATATTATTATTTAATTATATTATCACATATAACTTCTTACTTTCCATTCCGTTTAAAATGTGATAATGTTGCATGTGTGTATGGTGGACCACCTCCTCGCGGAGCGATGTGATTCATTTTTTGCTTATAACTTACATGAAAGGTAGTAAGGATAAATTTAATGAATATATATGATATATATAAAATTATTTAAATTTTTTAAAATTGATATATAATATACTCCCTTACCCTTTCACCCATTAATGGGTGATTTCATCACTTGTGCATATGTATGGCCTACCATCTCCACAAAGCGATGCGATTCATTTTCCATGGTCAAATTTTAATAATGGTTATTGTCACGAACCAAATATGGTCACCACCGAAACCAGTGCCAAACCTGGACCGTGACAAGGCCCGAAGGGCGTTCCCAATCCCCACGAGCGGGCACAAGTTCCCGAGTATCCTAAAATGAGAATTGGGAACGATTTACCCGAGTTTATAAACTTAAAACAACAAAAGAATTCAATAAAACGAATCTGGATTTTTCAAACCAAACAATCTTTTACAAAAATTCAGAACTGAATTACATCGCTTAAAATAACTCAAAAATACTATACCAAAGGTACAAAACAAAAATGAAATAGCCCAAGAACCCTCATGGCATGGGGCAAAGCCCTCAAGCCACCTCCATAAGACTTCACCACTAAGGACCTTCTAGAAACCCGAACCACTGGAACAAAAAAAAATTGTACCCAACCTGCGACAACAAAAAAAACCAAGTCTACTTACACCCAAAGGTGTAAGTAGGGTGTGATACAATTCTCAGTAGGATACTACCACTAAGAGATTCCATGCGATAAACATTCAAAGATGAAAATCATGCCAGTTTTCAAAAACATGTAATTTCTAGTTACAATTTCTAAAAGATGCAACTTAAAAAAAATCAGTTTTCAAGTGGGATAATTTAAAGAATAAACACTTTTAAAATAAATACCAAGTCTACTGAATTTTCCATCCACTCATACCGTATGCCGACAATAAGCACAAAATATCTAGTGAGCACAAGCAATGAGAAATAACCCCTCGGCACTAGCTAGTTGTGGGTCCCAGGCACCTCGTATCTCGGTGAGAGTAACAATCACAGATATCTGTTCTCGTGCACGAGCCACTAGTAGGGTACATACCCATAACCTATTGGTCCCCAATCATCATCATCATAATTTAGTTATAGTTGTAAGCATCAATCTTGCTAAGTGAAACTGAGGCCAAACCCCACGGATTCACTAGCATACTAGTACACGTCCACCCACCTAGATACCCAGGTTTTCCCTTTGTGCTCAAACAAGTTAAACAAGTCAATTAATATAATATTCACAAGAAAATAATATTTCCATATCATAAATTCACCAAACATCCCACATGTATACAACACAAGTCACAAAAGTCCACTTTTCATTCAAATTGATTTTGAAATCGGACTCACAGCAAAATAGCCCACAACACTTTTCACATTTCTTTAACACTTCCACAAATTCATTAAACAATTTTATAAAACCATTCCAATATATTAAAACTCTCATAACATCCCACTCACTTGTTATATAACACCCTTTTTACCTTAAAAATCATTTTATCATTAAACTTACACGAAACAGCCCGCAAACAAGTTTCGCTCCAACATCACAATTTAATAAAACATTTCAGAAATTTACAAAACATTATAAAAATATTTGACATCTTAAAACATCACTTCACATTTCAAAACCCCATAATATGTGAACACACATACCAAACAGTATATATGCACCCTTTTCCCACTTTGTTTAACCAACTAAAACATTTACTATTTTCATAAAAAGAACCCAAGTGGTGTAAATATGTCTTGCACACAAAACTCATTTCAAAAACCTATTTTTAAGCCAAAATCACACCAATATCCTACCAAAACAGAATTTTAATCCCAATCAACATGTAATAATCCACTTTCAAATGTTATATAATCACCTTGAACAATATCGCAAAAGATACCCATGAGAACACACAAATCCATAAAACACTTTCAAGGAGTATAACAAGGTTACACACATAAAACCCATTCAAAGACCCTTCTTTTTAGGCCTACATGACACTATATCATTACCCAACCAAAATTGGCAGCCCCATTCAACAACTAATAAATCACTTCCACATTTTACAAAACTACCACAAGAGATAACACATGAAATACATTTGAAAAATACACACTTCAAACAAAAATGTAACTTTAATACCAAATGCTTTACTATTGCTACCCAAAATAGTTTTCTCATAATGAAAAGCATATAAGGAACATGAAAAATTATTTAATCAAGCAAACTAACTCATCATTAAATGGTTACCCATGGGATCACCTACCGAATGTGTCAAAACCCTCAAATATTGGGGCGAAACATCAACTGCACGACCGCCGCACCTCAAAAAAGTTAAAAGAAACCTAAAACCTCAATATTTCACCAAAAATACAGTAATTTAGAACCTAGTCACGAAGCCTAACTTCTGGAATTTTTATAATTCATGAATTTGGGAAGAAACCCTAAACAATTTGAAAGAGGAAAGAAATGGACTCACTTACTTGAATTATCCTGAATTAATAACTCCAAAAACAATAGTTTCTGAAATTTAAAACATCCAAAATTCAGGGGTTGTTCAAACAGGATTTAGGAGGTATTTTAGGAACTATAATGGAGGGAAAAGAGTAATAATTGAGAGATTTAAGAAGGGATGAAGTTACCTCTTCAATTCTGGCCGATTTGAGACATTATATGAAGTTCAACCCTAATTCTCGATTTCAAATAGCTCCAACGAGGGGGGTAAAGGCAATGGGAGCGCGTCTGGGTTTCTTAGGGTCTAGAGGGAGGTGGAATCACCGAAAAATCCATTATATTTAATAAGATATTAAAAAATTAAAGAAACAATTTAAAACTGGAAAATGGACTTTCGGGTTGGCCCAATTCTTAAATAAAAAACCAAATCCTCCATGATTATGGATTTATAAAGGCTCAAAATTTAAATTTTGGTGTTAATAGGTCATAGGAGACCATTTAGAAATTATAATGGGTGAAAAATATTAAAAAAAGAAAAAGTTATAAAAGAAACAAAATTTATTTTTAAATCTGGAATTGGGCTCACGATTTGGCCCAATTCATAAAAACCCATCTATTCCTCCATAAAACCTTTGGAACCCCTCCCAAACAAAGAATGAATGAAAAATAAATGAAATTTAACTTCAAAATAAGTCATGTATATGACAATTCTCCCCACCATGAAAACTTTCCATCCCCAGAAAGCTACAGAAAGTCCAGATATGAAAACCAAACCCAACTGATAAACCAAGATGTACTCCCTTGCCGGGTTTCAACCCCAAAGGCCAAAACACCTCCAATGATCAATTAAGGAAGGAATACTTCAAAAGAAAAACATACACCACTTTCCTGAAACAATCAATCACATTAAGACTTTATCCCAAAGGAAAACTCCTCAAACACTATCCGAACAAGACTCAAGCAATTCACCCAAACGAACAACGACATCGAACAAGGTTACACTTATCTTGCTATAACTAAACCATTGGGCACTCTCCAATATCAATAGTTACCCAAGGAAGATTTAGGTAGCTTGATAGATCTGAACGAGACTACCTAACACCAATCCATGACCATGGATAAGTCTAATTTATTGGTACGGGGGAACAAAATAGGCTCCCCACCATAAGAACCAACCATCTTAATCGACCAGCATGGGCCGGTATAGAAAGACCCCAAAATATAAAGTGTTGGGATGACCACATGGTTAGTCTGCATGGTTTGGAAAACCATGAACTAATAGTGGGTATTCTTCTATCTACATGGTTTTTTTGGGGCATGGTCACTACTAACCAAGTGCAAACCGTGTGGTCAACCTGTCTAGCCAAACTTCATACCTTTCTCTAAAGACTCAATGGAAACCAAAGGGGGAGGGAATAACATTGGGTGATGACATGGGTACAAGGCCCTCCACCTATTTCCACCAAACATGAACAACAAAAGAAATATGATGACACCATAGGTTTAAACTCTTCTTATCTTTCATACTGAGGATAAGACTTTGCACAAGGGTTTAAATGACCCTGTGATTTCCCCTGACTACGAGCCAGCTTCTCTCCATGACCTATGGCTGGAGCTCAAATTATTGAAGCATCTTCGGCCTCGTAGTTAGGCTTTAGAAACCCCCTGAATGAGAATTATTCTTTCGTTTCAAACAACAACTACACTGCAATCCCCGATAAGTTTTTCCAAGACATAACACATTCCAAACTCACTTTACCCTAACTCGATATTTCACTAAAACAAGGTCTTAGAATATGTACACACATCACACCTTGTTTGTTCGGGTGAGAAACAAAATAAGTAAATAACACTTATACTCACCTTCCTCTAAAATGGAATATTTTTATGTTTTTTCAAGGGAGACATTCTCCCAACATAATAGAGACTCTCAGATGATTGCCCAACTTTCACCTTTACGGTCAATCGAGCACATGACATCACAAGGTGTCACCGAACATGACCATTACGACTGATATAAACAATGCATAGAGAGGGAACTTGTACAACATCCCCAAAAAACACAAAATTCTAAAAAGTGGCCACAATATCCTCTCATGATCAGATTTCCCACACTGGTAGTTTGACATGAAATCCTTCTTCTAAGAGACTATGAAGGACCGAGAGTTCCTTTTAGACACTATCCAAATACTCATCCATCCTAACAACCCCGGAACACTTCCACCTTCAAAAAAATTAGGAAACTTAAGAGGATAAGGTCACTTTTAACCATCCATGATCAATCTCCCACTAAAAGAGGACACACAAAACCAATAAAGGAAAGGGTGTATACTCAATCTAAAAAGCTCAAGAAAAACATTCCTTATATTGATCAACTGGAGGATTTTCCAATGGAGAAACAATCTGGGTTGTGCTTCAGTTATTAATTAACCTTTAATGGGGGCGTACCTTATCCAATGAGAGAACCCAAGGACCCAACCAATCTGGTCCATTGGTCAAAACAAGCCATAAACCATCTCCAAACACATGAAGGGAACCACCGTAAAGGCATCCCAAAAAAAATTTCAAAAGAGACCACTAACCGTCCCTACAACACAGCTTACCGACCAAACACAAACACAAAACACAGTTCAAACAGAAGGAGTTCTTGGACTCAAAACATCCCACAACATCAAAATTTTCAAAAACCCATAATACAAACCATACAAAACTATTCATCAAGACATCATGTTTTTCTTTAAAACCAATTCTTTGAAAACAAACGGTTTAGCAGTAAGCGTATCCACTAATGGTACCCCATGGGCCTCACACATGCATGTTTTTGTGCCACACCAGGAACCCTCCTCATATCTGTCCTAGAACTCATCCAGTCATGCCATCAACCATCCATCATCCCATATAACCCCATGCATGTGGTCACTCACAGAAATACCAAAGGTTAAAACAAAGATTCTTTCCACTTTTCAAAACCCAAAATGGTCAACCAACACATCCGTTTTCTCAAAACTACTAACCAAGAGATCCAAATCCAAATTAAAATATTACTAAAATTTTCATAAAGACACAACCATTTATACAAGAACTCAATTTCATGTTATTCACATCAATTTCATAACATATCATCCCAAAAAAACACCCTATGATAGTTTAGAAAACTCTATTGGAAACACTTTTTCAAAACCAACTTCAGTATAGTTTCTGCTTTCAAAATAGGTGTAAGAACACCATTTTCCATTTCAAAATAATTTTTAATATTCAGTTCCAATATTTCATAAATCAAACCATTCCATATTTATTTGAAAATCATTTCACAAAAACTTTACACTTCTTAAAACCAAGTCACTTTAAAACCAAAGTTCCAAGATTTCAAAACTAAAGAACACAAGACAATGCAAGAGGAAACTAGTTTCAGTGGGTGACTTGTACATATGGTTGGCGGCCATATTCCAATCATTTCACTATCACAGAGAGTTTTCTTGGGAATATCCCTAGCTCCACATGGCTTGCCAGGCCCTGCGAGCTTATTGAGACCATTAACCCAACTCTCTTTTCATTTCCCCTAATCATTATTAAACCAAGAAAACCAAGGACTCTAAAAGGTCCCGAAATCCCCTGGAGATGTGAATCCCGTCATGAGGTGTGGTGATCATCCACACTACTCATAACTGAAATTCAAAGTCCCAAAAATCCTAACTCTAGATTATCCTGATTGTTCCCCAAATAACATGACCCAAAGAGAGCTAACCACCCTTTGATACCATTTTTTCACGAACCAAATCTGGTCACCACCGAAACTAGTGCCAAACCTGGCCCGTGACAAGACCCGAAGTGCGTTCCCAATCCCCACGGGTTGGCACAAGTGCCCGGGTATCATAAAATGAGAATTGGGAACGATTTACCCGAGTTTATAAACTTAAAAGAACAAAAGAATTCAATAAAACGAATCTGGATTTTTCAAACCAAACAATCTTTTACAAAAATTCAGAACTGAATTACATAGCTTAAAATAACTCAAAAATACTATAACAAAGGTACAAAACAAAAATGAAACAGCCCAAGAACCCTCATGGCATGGGGAAAATCCCTCAAGCCACCTCTATAAGACTTCACCACGAAGGACCTGCTAGAAACCCAAACCACTGGAACAAAAAAAAATTGTACCCAACCTGCGACAACAAAAATAACCAAGTCTAATTACACTCAAATGTGTAAGTAGGGTGTGAGCCAATTCTTAGTAGGATACCACCACTAAGATATTCCATACGATAAACATTCAAAGACGAAAATCATGCAAGTTTTCAAAAACATGTAATTTCTAGTTACAATTTCTAAAAGATGCAACTTAAAAAATCAGTTTTCAAGTGGGATAATTTAAAGAATAAACACTCTTAAAATAAATACCAAGGCTACTGAATTTTCCATCCACTCATACCGTATGCCGATGATAAGCACAAAATATCTAGTGAGCACAAGCAATGAGAAATAACCCCTAGGCACTAGCTAGTTGTGGGTCCCAGGTAACTCATATCTCGGTGAGAGTAACAATCACAAATATATGTTCTCGTGCATGAGCCACAAGTAGGGTACATACGCAAAACCTAGTGGTCCCCAATCATCATCATCATAATTTAGTTAGAGTTTTAAGCGTCAATCTTGCTAAGTGAAACTGAGGCCAAACCCCACGGATTCACTAGCATACTAGTACACGTCCACTCACCTAGATACCCAGGTTTTCCCTTTGTGCTCAAACAAGTTCAACAAGTCAATTAATATAATACTCACAAGAAAATATCATTTCCATATCATAAATTCACCAAACATCCCACATGTATACAACACAAGTCACAAAAGTCCACTTTTCATTCAAATTGATTTTGAAATCCGACTCACACCAAAATAACCCACAACACTTTTCACATTTCTTTAACACTTCCAAAAATTCATTAAACAATTTTATAAAACCATTCCAATATATTAAAACTCTCATAACATCCCACTCACTTGTTACATAACACCCTTTTTACCTTCAAAATCATTTTATCATTAAACTTACATGAAATAGCTCGCAAACAAGTTTCGCTCCAACATCACAATTTAATAAAACATTTCAAAAATTTACAAAATATTCTAAAAATATTTGACATCTTAAAACATCACTTCACATTTCAAAACCCCATAATATGTGAACACACATACCAAACATTACATATGAACCCTTTTCCCACTTTGTTTAACCAACTAAAACATTTACTATTTTCATAAAAAGAACCCAAGTTGTGTAAATATGTCTTGCACACAAAACCCATTTCAAAAACCTATTTTTAAGCCAAAATCACACTAATATCCTACCAAAAAAGAATTGGCATCCCAATCAACATGTAATAATCCACTTTCAAATGCTATATAATCACCTTGAACAATATCGCAAAAGATACCCATGAGAACACACAAATCCATAAAACACTTTCAAGGAGTATAACAAGGTTACACACATAAAACCCATTCAAAGACCCTTCTTTTTAGGACTACATGACACTATATCATTACCCAACCAAAATTGGCAGCCTCATTCAACAACTAATAAATCACTTCCACATTTTACAAAACTACCACAAGAGATAACACATGAAATACATTTGAAAAATACACACTTCAAACAAAAATATAACTTTATTACCAAATGCTTTACTATTGCTAGCAAAAATAGTTTTTGCATAATGAACAACATATAAGGAACATGAAAAATTATTTAATCAAGCAAACTAACTCATCATTAAATGGTTACCCACGGAATCACCTGCCGAATGTGTTGAAACCCTCAAATATTGGGGTGAAACATCAACGTCATGACCGCCGCACCTCAAAAAAGTTAAAAGAAACCTAAAACCTCAATATTTCACCCAAAATACAGTAATTTAGAACCTAGGCATGAACCCTAACTTCTGTAATTTTTATAATTCAAGAATTAGGGAAGAAACCCTAAACAATTTGAAAGAGGAAAGAAATGGACTCACTTACTTGAAGTATCCTGAATTAATAACCCCAAAAACAATAGTTTCTGAAATTTAAAACAGCCAAAATTCAGGGGTTGTTCTAACAGGATTTAGAAGGTATTTTAGAAACTGGAATGGAGGGAAAAGAGTAAGAATTGAGAGAGTTAAGAAGGGATAAAGTTACCTCTTCAATTCTGGCCGATTTGAGACACCATATGAAGTTAAGCCCTAATTTTCGATTTCAAAGAGCTCTAACGAGGGGGGAAATGAAATGGCAACGCGCCTGGGTTTCTTAGGGTCGAGAGGGAGGTGGAATCACTGAAAAATACATTATATTTAATAAGATATTAAAAAATTAAAGAAACAATTTAAAACAGGAAAATGGACTTTCGAGTTGGCCCAATTATTAAATACAAAACCAAATCCTCCATGATTATGGATTTATAAAGGCTCAAAATTTAATTTTGGTGTTAATAAGTCAGAGGATACCATTTAGAAATTGGAATGGGTGAAAAATATTAAAAAATGAAAAAGTTATAAAAGAAACAAAATTTATTTTTAAATCTGGAATTGGGCTCACGGTTTGGCCCAATTCATAAAAACCCATCTATTCCTCCATAAAACCTTTGGAAGCCCTCCAAAACAAAGAATGAATGGAAAATAAATGAAATTTAACTTCAAAATAAGTCATTTATGTGACAGTTATAATAATTTATATAATAAGTAAATATAATATTTATAAAATTATTATCATTCTGGATATGATGTATTTATATCCTATGTACATGAAATAGAACTTTCATTACAAAGCATGCATGAGAAAATAAGGCAATTAACACTTGAAACAATGGAAATAATAAAATATTATTAACAAACATGTGGTAAAATGTTATAAAAGGATCATATATTATATTATAAATATGAGTATAGTTATTTTATAAATTAATAACATGATTAAAACTATTATATAATAGGTTGAATCATGTTCAACTAAAGTAAAGTGTGAGGTAAGGGACTTCGTCTCAATTTCTCTTCATTAAGGCATATTATAATGTTATAAAGCAAATTTATTTTATATGGTATATATAATGGCCCTTTTAAATGTAATATCATGAATAATTCATAATTAATTGTATTTTAAGTTTCAATTTGAATTATTTCATCCTAGGTGATTTGACTTAAAAATTACTAAGTGGTAAAAGTTATTGTACAACCTCACTTTCTTTTATGATTATTAACATTCTCTTGAAAAAAAATCACTTTATTGTGATAATTTTTCATTAGAAATTATGTTTATATTAAATATAAATATTCTAACATGATGGATATAAATATTTCCTAAATCTTATACCATTTTTACATATAATTGTTACTTTGAAATTTATTTGATTAACTAGGAAAATATTGATAAATCTGTATTCTATACTCAATACAGATATTTTTTGATAACAAATATTGATTTGTGAATTAAATATATTATTATATATTTGATGAATACTTTGTACATGTGATTATGTTTGGGTTTCATTTATTTATATCCCCTCTATACATCGACAGGTCTCATGAGGCAAATCAGTCAGCCATATCAGATAGGTTTTTACTCAGTAGATTTAAACTATCTTGAGGGAGTTCATGACAGTAGTGGTTTACATGATGCCTAATATCATGAAATACTATAATTAATAATTTCATTCATTTGTAATTCAATTATTATTATTATTATCTATGATATTTTTTCAATGATATTATCTCTGGATGCATTTCATTCTCAGTTTATTGATTAAATGGCATGTGTGTTTAGTTATTTACCGTGACATATTGAATCTTATTTATTGATTAATGATATATTTCACTATATGTAACCCTTAACAATCATTTGAACTCATCCTTATTTTGTTTTATTTCCCCAAGATATGAATAATAATTATTGAAATGAGTTTAAGGATTCCAAATGGTTCCATTACTATGATTTGTAGTTTATTTCCCTATATAAAATGGGTATCATTTATGTATCTGGTTATCCAAAACTACTAAACTAATCATTCATTTAGTATTATATCCCCTTGTATCTATGTTAATGTACTAAATTAGGTACCATCTCTGGGTTACTGTATTCAGGGTTGTTACAGTTGGTATCAGAGGAAGTTTAGTAGAAACCTTGGGAACCAAATTATGGATTATGGGACATAACCATATGATAGACTTTGAGGATGAGTATAAAAGAACATCCCAATGTTTTGGTAAGGAAGATATTATGTGGTTCTTCCTAGAAATACATCCCTATATAGATACTATAAGTGGATATAGTTCTGGAAAAAAGGTACCTTGTGGTACTAACTCTGAAAAGGGTACATTGGGATTATGGGTGTAATTTCTGTCCAGCCCCGCCTAGCCCGGCCCGAACAGGGCCGGGCCGGGTCTTCCATGAAAAAATTCGGGCCGTTGACCACTATTCGGGCCAGCCTGGGCCAGCCCGAACAACCCCATAAGGCGGCCCAAGCCCGGCCTCGGGCCGGCCCAAACCATCGGGTTGGGCCGGGTTTTTTCGTGTTGGGCCAGGCTTTTTCGAGTCGGGTCATGGTGGGATTTTATTATTTTCAAAATAATTGTTTATTTTAAAAAAATTTTTAAACATTTTTATTTGAACATTTATTTAACATTTATTTAAAATGTTTCTTTACATTTATTTTTAAATTCATTTTTTTGTAAAAACATTTATTTTATTTTTTATTAACATTTTACAGTGGGTAGATATGTTTTTTTGTCTAAATAGATTTATATATTGTGAATATATATATATATATATATTATTTACAAATTGTAAAAAAAAGTAATGAGGGGTGCGCAGTAGTAGTGGGTGAGTTTAAAGCCTTATTATTTAAACATTTTTCTAACATTTATTTAAAACATTTTTTTACATTTATTTTTTTAAATTATTTATAATTTTTTTAAGCATTTGTTAATATTTTTTTATTTAAACTTTTTTTTAAATTTATTTTTAAATGATTAATTTAAAACATTTTTTATTTTTTTTAAACGCGTGCTTTTTACAAGTATTTTTTAAAAACATTTAACTTTATTTTCATATTTTAATGTAAAAAGTATTTTTTATTTGTTTATTTAAAAAAATTAATTTAAATGTTTGTTTTAAAAACTTTTTTAATCATTTTTATTTAAACCTTTATTTAAACCATTTTTTAACACTTGTTTTAAAATTATTTTTTACATTTATTTTTAGACGTTTAATTTAAAATGTTTTTTTGAACGCGTATTTTTTACATGTATTTTTTTAAACATTTAAAACGTTTTATGTAAAAATATTTTAGAGTGGATGGATATGTTATTTTTTTAAATAGATTTATATATGTCTGTGAATTTATATATATTATGTACAAATTGAAAAAAAAATAATGAGTGATTAGGGGATACGCAGCAGTGGGTGGTGGGTTTAAAGCGTTGTTATTTAAACCTTTTTTATCATTTATTTAAAACGTTTTTTTACATTTATTTTTTTAACTTATTTATGAAAAGTATTTTTAAGCGTTTGTTTGATTTAAAGAATTTTTGTAAACGATTTTTAATTTTTTTGCAGGGCAAACCCGACCCGGCCCTGTTTGGACCAAAATTACACCCTTAAGGGGCAGTAGTGGTTGAGTTAATTTTTTTCTAAATATATATATCTATATATAGTATATATAATATATGCAAGTTTTATCATATTTAAAAAATAATAATGAGGTTGGGGGTGTGCGAACATCATTGGGTGATTAATTATTATTATTTTTTAATATATAATAAGTTATTATATATATAATATGAGAAAATTGTAAAAAAATAATTAGTAGTTGGGGGGTGCGCCTTAGTGGGCGGGTTAATTTTTTTCTAAATAGATTTATATATAATATATGCATATATTTAAAAAAAATTGATGAGGTTGGGGGACATGCACGGATATCATTAGGTGAGTGTGTTATTTTTTGTTAATATAAAATATGTTATTATATATATAATATTAAATCATTGACACACACACACATAGATATATATTATTAATGGATTTTTAAAAGCCACACTTAATTGATATATATTATTAATAGCTTTATATATATATTATTAATGGCTTTATATATATATATATATATATATATATATTATCATATAATTGATATATATATATATATATATATTATTAGTAGATTTGTTTTTATATATACATATATATAATATGAAAGTTTCATTGTATTTAAAAAAATTAGTGAGGTTGGGGGTGTGCGTGAACATCATTTGGTAAGTGTGTTATTTTTTTTGTTAATATATAATAAGTTATTATATATATAATATTAAATCATTGACACACATACACACACATATATATTATTAATATATTTTTAAAATCCACACTTAATTGATATATAATATTAATAGCTTTATATATATATATATTATTAATGGATTTATATATATATATATATATATATTATCATATCAATGATATATATATATATATTATTAGGAGATTTTTTATATATACATATATATATTATGCAAGTTTCATCATATTTAAAAAAATTAGTGAGGTGGGGGGTGTGCGCGAACATCATTGGGTAAGTGTGTTATTTTTTTGTTAATATATAATAAGTTATTATATATATATAATGTTAAATGATTGGTATATATAAATATATGTATATATATAATATGAGAAAATTTTAAAATAATAATTAGGGGTTGGGGGTGCGTCGCAGTGGGTGAGTTAATTTTTTTTAAATAGATTTATATATGTATAGTATATATAATATTTGCTTGTTGCAACATACTTAAAAAAATAATGAGGTTGGGGGACATGCACAAACATCATTTGGTGAGTGTGTTATTTTTTTTATTAATATATAACAAGTTATTATATATATATATAATATTAAATCATTGATATATATATATATATATTAATAGATTTGTTTATATATATACACTATTATATATATATAATTATATAAAGCTTTATATATATATATACACATTATAATTATATATAATAATAATTACATGTATATATATAATATTATTTCTTTGTTAATATATATTTATATATATATATATATTGGATGGTGAGAACTTAACAGGCGCAGCGCCTCAACCAGTTGGTTCAGGCGCAACCTGGGAAGCTTGTGGTAGGGGGATCAGTTTCCCCGTTAAATTTTTTTACAGCAGGCAGGGTTCGCATGGGCTAGCGGGTTGGGCTTTGCGTGGGCCAGCGGACCGGGCTTTTTCGGGCTGACCCGGCCTGGCTCGTGGGCTTTCTTGGATAGGCCTAGGCCCAACCCGCTGAACCTATAGCCTGAGCTCGGCCTGGCCCGATGTGGGCTTTGTTGGGCTAGGTCGCTCGGGATTTTAGGTCAGGCCTGTCATACTTTCAAGTCGCCGGGCCAAAATTACACCCTTAATTGGGATTGACCTGATCATCATCTAGTGTAAGAAAACCAATTTTATAATTTTGAGGTTAATAACCCATAAATTTTTAAATTTATGTTAAGTGTTACACCATATTTATAATTATACATTACGATTTGAAATTCATAATTTTGTGATCTAATCAAGTATATTCCATTGTGTAGAAATGGATCCTAGAAGGAAGAAGGGTATCAATACTCATGGTCAATGTAGATATTTCCCTACTAAGAAATCCAATACATGATGTATTAGAACTAAGCATATCATGGCTATATTAGGTTAGATTTATCATTTTATGAAACATAACATTTCCTAGATAAAACTACCTATTGTTCCACAGTGAGATTCTACAATGTTGGACCCCTTTATGTGATAGAAGCCCCCATAATTTGGTAGGACTAGTGATCTAATGGTAGCTGAGAAATGGATTAAGTCTCTTGAGAAGAATTTTATGGCCTTAGTATGTGATGAAAAGGAAAAGGTTACACTTTCAATATATTTTCTCAAAGGTGATATTGGTCAATGGTGATCATTGATCCAAAATACTAGGTATAAAGAGGAAATAGAATTCATGGAAGGGAAATCTTTTAAGAAGAAATTCTTTGAAAAATATTTCCCCATGTGAAACAAAATGAAATGAAGAGAAAGTTCCTCAACATAAAGAAAAAGGAAGAAGAAAGTAATTTTGAATATATGGATACATTTATAAGGTTATATAGGTATATTATAGATTTCATACACAACACATAATGCAAGATTGACCATTTATTTTAAGGTATTAAGCCAAGTCTCGAAAGGGTGCTGGTATCTCAAACTTTTTTTAGATATAATGAAATAGTTTTATATTCCATCAAAATAGAGAATAAATTCTCAAGATCCTATATGATCAATGGAAATCAAGAAAATAATTGGTCTAATGAGCACCAAGATAAAGGGAATGTGTTGAAGAATAATAATGGAATGAAGTAATTTCCACTTTGTGAGAATTGTGGAAATAATCATCCTAGGAAATGCTTAAAGGGTTTGGTAGTTTTTTATAAATGTGGAGATAAGGGTCGTAAAGCGAGATAATGTTGAGGTAAGAAAGAAAAAACATCTATTTAGTGTCTCAACTATATGGATATGGGGAACTATGCAAACAAATTCCCCAAGTGTCAAGGTAATCTATCACAAAAGAGTCCAAGGGGGAAGGCTAAGCTTATGTGATCACTATAGTTAAGGTGCAGGTACCCAATGATGTGGTGGAAATTACTTTAATCATATATTTAAATTTGAATAATTATTTATTTTATTATGGATCCTCACACTCTTTTATATATTCCAAGTTTTCCAATAAAATTAGATATTTCCCTAGCTATTTAAGAACGGAGTTATTATCCAGAACTACTAGTGGAAGTCTAATTGAAAAATGGATATGTGAGGAAGTCCCCATTATGAAACATAAACATACTTTATTTTTTGACCTTATTATTATACCCATGGTTGAATTTGATATAATCTATGTTATGGAATATTTTTCAAAATATGATAAAAAAAATATTTCAAGAAGGAAATTTCAATTCATGATGAAGATGTATAATTCCTTATATTTAGAGAATATGCATATTCATTTGAGACATGTCTATATCCACCACCATTATCTCTACTGAATGAAATTCTTGGGGAATAATATTAGACAAAATATAGGGATAGAGAAACAAATCTTCAAATTGAGTATGTATCTATTGTACAAGAATACATTCATATACTTCCAAAGTAATTATCTATACATCACCCAATGCATGAAGTTGAGTTTTCCATTGATTTAATCCCTGATAAAAGACTAATATCAAAGACTCTCTATAGAATGGACACTATGTAATTAAAGGAGTTGAAGAAACAACTAGAGGATTTTTGTAATAAGTTATTTATTTTCATTAGTGTTTCTTCATGGGGATCCCATATTCTATTAGATAATAATAAATATAGATCCATGAGACTATGCGTTGATTATAGGTAAATAAATGATATTATGATAAAGAAAAAGTATCATTTACCTCTCATTAATGACTTATTCGATCAACTTCATGGAGACTAATATTTTTCAAATATTGAAATTTATTCTAGGTATCATCAATTGTGAATAATTAAGGAAGACTTTTTTAAGATAGCTTTTCAAATGAGATGTGTACATTAAAAATGTATAGCAATTCCATTTGGATTAACTAATTCACCCTCTATTTTTATGGATCTAATTAACAAATTTTTTTAGTAAGATCTTTATGATTTTTTTGTGGTGTTCATTAATGATATATTGGTGTATTCTAAAATATATAAGGACCATGATAATCACTTGAAGATTATTTTTAAGACTTTTATAAGGAAAGAGTTATATGGAAAATATAGTAAGTTTGACTTTTAGCTTCAAGAAGTTTCTTTTCTTGGCTATATTTTCTCTAAGGATGGGATATCAATTAATACTATGAAGACAAAGTTAGTAATAGAATAACATACACCAACAAACATAACCGAGGTATGTAGTTTCATTGGTTTTTCAGTTCATATTGGTGATTCATTTAAAATTTTTCCCAATTGGCTAACCTATTAACCAAGATTACATGTAAAGGGGTTCAGTTTGTTTAGACAAAGGAATGTGAAGAATGTTTTGATAAACTGAAGAGTATATTGGTCAATTATTAAATTTTAATTCTACCATCTATAAATGAAGGGTTTTTTATATATAGTGATGAATATAAAAAGGTACTTAGTTGTGTCCTAATGAAAAATTATAAAGTTATTTCATTTTAATCAAGGAAATTTAAGACTTGTGAATAGAACTATCCAACCCATGATCTTGAGTAGGTTGCTATAATATTTTCTTTAATGATATGGAGACCTTATCTCTATAGTGAAATATATGAGATATACATGGATAATAAAATCCTAAAATAAATATTTTCATAGAAAAATATCAATATGATATAAAGGTGATGACTTGAGCTGCCCAATGATTATGATTTCTCAATACACTACCACCCAGGGAAATCAAATAAGGTATCATACACATTAAGTGGGAAAGATCATGGATTTCTAACCCAAATGAGGATTGAGAGAGATCTTATGTTCATGGATCTAGTAACTATGTATATGTAAATTATTAAGTAAGTTGATACATCATTCATTTTTAAAATTATCATGAAACCATATTTATTAGTAAAGATAAAAGTTCTCAATTTGATGATGAGAACATTCAGAATAAAATTAAAGGTGTGAATGGTGGAAAATTAGAAGAATTAATTTTTGAAGATAGTTTCCTTAAATTTGGAAAGATATTATGTATTTAATATATACCTAATATAAAAATGGAATTGTTGGATTATGCTCATAGCTTGAACTTATATATATAACTTGGTAGCAAAAATATGTATAGGGATTTGAGGGAACATTTTTTGTGGGATAACATGAAGTGGGAAATTATTGATTATGGGTCTAGAAATTTGGTTTTTTGACAAGTGAAAGACGTGATATAGAATCATAGAGGATTCATGTAACCACTTCCTATTAATATTAGGAAATGGGATGACATTACTATGGAATTTTTCACAGGACTACCAAAGACTCCTAGAAATAATGATCCAGTATGGGTTATCATTGATGTCCTAACCAAATATCCTCATTTCCTCACTATAATAGAATATATACATCTTAAGTACCTCAAAATGGCCTATATTAATGAATTAATAAGACATTATGGTGCATCTATTTCGATCATTTCTAATCGTGATCCCCATTTTACATTGAAATTATGGAAGAGTCTTCAGAAGGCTCTTGATATTGAGATTCATTTGAGCACTTCCTACAATCCTCAAACTGATGGATAGTCCTAAAGGAATATTCAAACAATGTAAGTCATTTTGAATTCATTATACCTTTACTTTAAAAGTTTATGGGATTATTATTTACCTTTGGTAGTGTTTTTTTATAACAATAGTTTCTATTTAAGTATTTAAATTGTGCCGAATGAAGCAATATATAGAAAGAGATGTCGTACTCCAACTTATTGGGATGAAGTTAGTGAATAGAAACTTTTATTCCTAGAACTTATTGAAGATACAAAAAAATGTAAAGTATATTTAGGCTCATATTAAATTATATCAAAGTGGGTAAAAGAGTCATGCTGATAATCGAGGTAAGGATTTAGAATTCCAAGTTGAAGATAATGTATTCTTGAAATTATCTCTATGGAAGGGTGTTATAAGGTTCTGTAAGAAATATAAACTAATATCCATGTACATCAGAACATTTTAAGTCCTTAAAAAATTTTATTTGTTTCTTATTATGTGGAAATGTCACCAAGTATCTCAAAAGTACATGACGTGTTCCATATATCATTATTAAGGAAGTATGTGCCAGACCCAATGCATGTGCTCACCTTTGATGAAATAAAATTTGAACCTCATATATATTACTATGAATAAATCATCCATATTCTTGATACTATAGAGAAATTATTTTTAAATTGTACGGCTCTTCTGGTAGAGATACTTTGGATAAATAAAAAATATAAGAAGCAATGTGGGAACTATAAAATTTTATGGAGAAAAACTACCCACATCTATTTAGAAGGTAATATCCATGAAATTTCAAGGATGAAATTTTTTTAGGAGGGAATAACGTAACACCCTAAGACTTTATAATTTATTTCCTATTAAATAAATTAAATAACATTTATATCTTGTGATGTATGCAACACTGAGTTTAAACAAAACACGATACTCTATTAAAATATTATTTAAACGTGGTCATTATAAAATAGCCATTAAATTATTGGTTATGAATGGGATTAACTAAATTATAAAAAAATATATATTTTAGAAAAAATTATTGGTTATATTTTTATTATAAATAAAAATAATCATTATTTAAAAGTAAAAGAAATGTTTTTTGAAAATGGTTTTTTTCAAAGAAAACGGTTTGTCGCTTCTTGTGCACTAATGATAAAATTAATAATTGAAAATTATACAACTTTTATTTGATAAAATGAAATTAATTTTTGAAATAATAATATTAAAATAATCTTAGGGATAATTTTTTCTATTTTTCTAAAAAGATTCGTTTTTTGATGAATAGTGAAAAATAATGTTTTTTATTGAAAACTACCTTTTCGTTTAGATTATTATCAAAGATAAATTATATTTTAAATTGGTTTTAAAATTAAATTAGTTCAATTATGTTGTAATAAATAAAATTCATGTCACTTTATTCAATTTAATATTTAATTTTGATATTAAAACCTACTATACTTATGAGAATTATATTTTTGGAATCTCACTTTTCCATCGTGTTTGCGGGTATAATTTTAAATTAAATTTTGACACATATATGATTTAAATTTCGAAAAATGGATTATTTATCTGTAATTATCCTAATTTATATTATCTGATAATTTCAATTTAATTTTTGACCAAAATGAATAGTGAAAATAGTAAAAATTAATCATTATGATTAAGGAAAAAATGGGATTAATATGGGATAAACTAAGAAGATAAGGGTTAAAATAACCTAAAAACTTGTAAAAAATTATTTTATAGAAATATTTCCACCTTATCCTATCCCAAATTATAATATAAGGTTATTTTTAATCCTTTTTCATGTGAATTACTTTATCATTTTTGATTATTTTTGGAAATTTCCATGTAATTTCCAAGAGGGTTCACTTTCCCCACTTATAAAAGGGCACTCACTCCCTTTAATTATTCACAACTATCAAGAACTTTAGCTCAATAAAAACCCACCAAAATATATCTCCATAATACTTATTAACATTATAGATCTATTGTTACACCCAAAATACCATCCATATGGTCCATAAGAGGAGATACAAAGGAGGTTTCTCTTAGAGAAGGTAATTATCCTAACAAAGATATTTCATTTTATTTATTATTTTTCTCCCTTAAATTATGTATTAATAATCCCAATATAATAACACCATTTTATACAATATACTAAGATGTTGTAATTTTTATCTCATAATATTTATTTTCCCTCTCTTCCGTCAAATGGGAAACAAAATTGTCGATCGTGTGTTCGTCAGACTACCGCTACGCGAACCGATGTAACTCATTTTCCATAAACACCTGTCACGGTTGGATATAATAGTGGAATTAAAGTTTATATATAATATTTATTATATTAATATTATTATTTAATTATAATATCAAATATACCTTCTTACTTTCCATTCTGTTTAAAATATGATAATGTCGCTCATGTGTACGGTGCACTGTCGCCTCACGAAGCAACGTGATTTGTTTTTCACTTATGATTTAAATGGAAGGTAGTAAGGATAAATTTAACAAATATATATAATATATATAAAATAATATCAATTCCATAAAATTAATATATCATACACTTACTTACCCTTTCACTCGTTAAGGGAATGATATCGTTGCTCGTGCATACGTACAGTTTATTATCTCCACAAAGAGATGCAATTAATTTTCCATGATAAACTTTTAAGAATGGTTATAATAATGTATCTACTGAGTATATATTATATTAATAATATTATTATAATTATGGAGATGATTGTTTTATATCCTATGTACAATAAATGAAACTTTCATTATAAAACATGCATAAGAAAACAAGGCAATTAACACACAAAACAATGAAAATAATGAAATATTATTAAAAAAATAGGTGGTAAAATGTTAAAATATGATCATATATGATATTATAAATATTATTATTGTTCTATTATAAATTAATAACATTATTAAAAGAAATTTAAAGGAGGTTAATTCATGTTTAACTAAAGGAAAGTGTAAGGTAAGGGACTCTAACTCAATCTCTCTTCATTGAGGCATATTGTAATGTTATGCACCTAATTTCTTTTATATGGTGTATATAATTACCCTTTTATATATAATATAATTAATACTTAATACTTAATGTTATTTTAAGTTTCAATTTGAATCATTTCATCTAATGGGATTTGACTTGAAAATTACCAAGTGGTAAAAGTTATTGTACAATTTAACTTACTTTAATGATTATTATCTTTCTCTTGAAACAGTCACTTTCTTGTGTTAATTTTTCATTAGAAATTACATTTATATTAAATATTAATATTCTTTTATGATGGATATAATTATTTCCTAAACCATATACCATTTTTACATACAGTTTTTCCTTTGAAAGTTATTTGATTACTAGGGAAATATTGATAAATCTGTATTCTTTAATCAATACTGATATTTATTGATAAGGAATACTGATTCATAAACTAAATTTATTATTCAATATTTGAGGAATTATTTGGACATGAAGTTATGGGTGGATCCCGGTAATAGATTTCCCCTCGATGAATTAATAGGTCTCATAAGACAAATCAGTTGGCCAAATTAGATGGGTTTTTACCCAGTAGTTTTAAATTGTATTGAGAAAGATTTTGATAGTAGAGGTTTTAATGATTCTTGAGATCATGAAATACAATAATTAATAGTTTTATTAATTTATAATTCAGTTATTATTATTATCCATCATATTTTAACAATGATATTATCTATGTATTCATTTCATTCTCAGTTTATTGATTAAAATCCATGTGTGTTCGGTTATTTACCTTTCCATATTGATTATGATTTATTGATTTGTGATAGATTAATTTGCATGTATCCCTTATTGGTCATTTTATCTCACCCTTATTTTGTTTCCTTTCCCTAGGATATAAAGAATAATTCTTGGAATGAGTTCAAGGATGCCAAATTTTTCCAATAATATGCTTTGTATTTTATTTCCCTGCCTAAAATAGGTGCCATGTATGTATTTGGTTCTCTAAAACTACTAAATTGATTGGTTCTTCAATATTTTACCTAAATTTATCTATTTTAATGTAATAAAGTATTCAATGGATCTGGTTTATTGGAATTAGGGTGTCATGAACCAGCCCAAGTCGACCCTGAACCGGTCACAAGGGCCAGCCCACGACAAGTCCCAAGAGGGGTTCCCAATCCTCCTAGGATGGAGACAAACATCAAGGGAATCAATATAGTACACAAGGGAACAATTTATCCCATATATAAATAATCAATAAAACAACATAAAGAAATGGACAGCCCAAAATACATTTATATAAAAACTGAACTGAACATTATTTGTTCAAGAAACTGAAAGTACAACTAAACTGACAACTTAATTGACCAAACCTGATAACAAACTAACTACATGTGACCCTACTGGTCACTCTCCAACATAATTATCACATGTTTCCCAAGGTGATCAAACTCAAGTTGAAACCTGCACAAGGGATAAAAACAGAAGAAGACTATAGGCGTGAGTATTAAAACTCGGTAGGTAAGCCCAATATTCTATTACCAATGCATATCCTTTAAAATAAAAGAAACATAAATTTCAAGTTTTAAATACAAGATATAAAGTTATTTTTTCCAAATGAGATCCAATTCTATATAAAAAATTTACCAGACAAAAACTTGTATGTTTTATAAACAAGAATGCTTGTAACAATTTTGAAAGAGGTGCAACTTCAAAATGAAAATATTTTTCAATAGGTCTTATTTGAAGAATTTACACTTCTAAATAAATCACACACACTACTAAATTTACCAACCAAACACACTATATGTCTATGGTGAGTACAAAATAGCCAATGAGCACAAGTCACAGGAACACCCCTAGGAACTAGTTAGTTGTGAGCCCTAGGTACCTCGTATCTCGGTGAAAGTAACCATAATAAATATATGTTCTCGTTCACATGAGCCACTAGTAGGGAGAATACCCATAACCTAGTGTCCCTCCAACATCATAATCATCATAGTTTAGTTAGTGTTTTCATCGTCAAACTTGCTATGTGAAACATGGGCAAAACCCCACGGGATCAATAGCATACTAGTACACGTCTACCCACCTAGACACCCGGGATTCCCTTTAGTGCTAAATTAAGTTACCCATATTATCAAATACACATTTCACATCAAAATTTCATTCCCAAATAAAAAACACACAAATAGCCCACAAACTTGCTTCACATTTCTTTCACGAATCAATAAACCACTAAAAAATTCTGTAAAAAAAATTCAAGGAGTATAATGAGACCTTGCATATAAAATCCATTAAAATGATATTTTAAGTCCATAAACCCATCAATAACATAAAAAAACATATTTGGAAGCCCCAAAATCAATTAATAAATCACTTTCATGGACCATAAAATGGACCCAAAAGATAAAACATGAAATATAGATGGAAACCATTTTTACAAAAAAATGCCAAACGGGCCTTTAAGACTTTATCAAAACTAACATTTGACCAAGGTATGTATTTCAATTTTATTAAGTATTTGTATACACTCCATTTATAGCATAAAACCACATTCATAAATTCCTTAAAACACTCAGGTTAAATATTCAAAACACAACCATTTTCATGAGGATTTGAAACGGGCCATTTTCCAACAACTCGGGCCAAAACATATTGTAAACCAAAACCCATTTATTTTTAAAAAAATACAAATTGGAAAGCCATATAAGGACCCAAAATAACATTTATCATTATTAAAATTCATTTATAAATCCAAACAAATAATTTTTAAATCACACATTACACATAAAATCCAACCGGGTAATTTACCGAACACATGACATGCCGTTTTTAAATAAAACAATTTATTTTAAGAACTTGACAAGGAATAAAACACAAATTTCATGTCATATTTTATTATAGCTACTGTAACATGTTCAAAATACCATAAATGAGGTTTTAACCCTCACAAAATAGCTGCGAAAGATATTGGAACATTTAAACAAACACTTGGTGTGAAGTTTTATGACAAAACAACTCTACCTTTCACAAAACAAGGCTTAAAAAAAAATTTCACACCAATAAAATTATCCAATGGATGAAAAAAAAAATAAACATATTTATCAGATGTGAACAATAAGAAAATTATGAAACTTAAATGATAAAGGGATGTGCAAGGGATATACTACCTCAAATCATTGGTGTATTGGAAACCCACGCCCAATATCACCATATTAGGGTTTATAAACCCTAAACCTATGAAAAACAGCCCCAAACGAACAAAAACCCCATAAAAACATCGTATAATAGAACCCTAGTTTGATAATGAATAGTGGATATTATAAAACCAAGAAATAATGAAAGGAGGAAGAAGAGGGAGGAGAAAGGAGAAGGAATCTCACATTTTCAACTATAAAACTCTTTGTCTTCCATTAGATCTACACCCTTAGAGAAAATATAATGGATTTAAAATTCTTAGAGATTATACTAAGGTCTGGAAGAACTAGTTAAATAATATTTGTGGGAAACAAAGTATGAATGAAATGATTTATTGATGAAAGAATTTACCTTATCAATTCTGGACGTTTTGAGGAAACATGAGAACTTTCGCCCTAATATTCGATTCAAATGAGCTCCAAAGAGGTAAAATCGAACATGGGAGTGAGTATAGGTATTTTTTATTTTAGTGGGAGGTAGAATCACCAAAAAATATTAAAAAATGAAAATGATATAAAATTAAAAAAAATTAAAACTGGAAATAGGCCCATAGGCTGGCCCATTACCTAAATAAGTAACCCAAATTAACCATGATTATGAGTTCTTAAGGGGTATAAAAGGATATGGGGGTTTGAATATGTCAGTGGAGTAAATTTATTAATTTTAATGGATGAAAAATGTTGAAAAACAAAAGATTTATAAAAGAAAAAAATTTGGTTTTTAAAACAGGAAATGGGCACACGGTTGGCCCAAATCATGAAGTAACAACCCTCTCTCCAAAAACTCCTAAACAAGCAATGGGGAAACCGAATTAGGGTGATTAGACATATATGGTAGTTCAAAACTCAAAATTAATCTCACCCAACATCCAATAAAAGGATCGGTATTTTCAATGAACCGGATCAAAACCATGACATGAAAAGAAAAAAAACGAGTGTGACAATTCTCCCCACCATTAAAGCTTTCTGCCCCCATAAAGACATAGAACATTCCAGTTGATTGATCAACACGTAAGGATTATTTATCAATAGGTTCCAACCTCTTAATACAATGACAGATGATCAACCATTAATGGAACTTAATCCTCTTACCTCAACCAAAACACTAACTCTCAACCACTTCCTGAGAATCAATTGAAAGATCGAGTCACTGCATCCACAACCAAACCAAGAAATCAGTTTTTGGGCCTTCTACCAATGAACTGAACAATCACCCAAACCAAAGAGAACTCAAGAAAAGCAAAGATTCCATTGGATTATGGGATGGAATCCCCACCATTAAGAAACAGCTATCACTAGATAAGTTCTTAGGAGGAAAAATCAACGAGACCTATGGTGGGTCTCCCCACCATTAGAACCCAACTTGCAACAAAAAAAAGAATTCAACATGATCTAGAATTGGGCCTCACTCATACAAGTCCACCAATACTCTCCTACAAAAACCTACCAACCCAAGTTGGGAGAAACATAACATGAACATTTATATTACCCACTCTCAAATGGAGGTGGCAAGAACTGGGCCAACACTCTCTAAACGGATCCAAACCCCTGCCAATTAGGGAGGGGAGGGAAGAGGACCCAATCATTGGGCCATTTAAACCACAAAAGAAACAAAGTAACTACCTCACTGAAATGGTATAGGTATGATATTAGCAATACTACCCACAATCCTAGGACTCCTGACTATACGCCAACTTCACTCTGAAACCTATGGCTGGAGCTCTAATGGATAAAGCATCTCTTAACTCGCAGTCAAGCTTTAATAATCCCTAACTTGTACTACATCCATTAGTTCCACATAGTACCACATAACACTCCCAGTAAGAAACAATATATCAAGAGACACCGTGAAACTCTCTTCCTAAACAACACATTTTTATCCAAATAAGAACATAGAGATACACAACACTATTTTCTATCACTCTGAAAAAGGAGAATAATGAACAAGACACAAAAAAACACCCACTAAACATCACCGAGCACAACTACTACAACCAAGAGAATAACCATATAGGGAAGACACTTTAAATCGAGCCCAAACAGCTCTCCATTTCAACAAACAGACTGAGGTATCATTCTAAGAGGTGGATTTAACATTTGAAACAAATCATTATTTTTATCAACTAGAAACAATGCCGATGGAGAACCATTTGTGGCCACATCACAACATCTAACACATCCTTAGAACCCCACTGAACATTACCCCAAAACCAAGCCACCAATAGGATCCCATCTAAAGATGAAACAAGAGTATGACTTCTAGATCATAAGGAATCATACCGAATAGATAACACTTCTAAGAAATAAGATAAACCATACACATAATTTTCGGTTCATAACAAACACCACAATTTTTTAGCTCAAAAAACTTTTGAAAAACAAATAAACTAACTTGGTGGTTTTTCATATTCACTAATGGTGTTTCATCAAGTCTCACCCACATGCAAATTTCTATGCCACCCTAGGCACCCAAACACCATTACATATAGGCCATCATTCCAGATATCAATAAAACCATGCATGTGAGAACCCATAAAAATACCAAAGGCTAAAACAAAACAAAATCATTCCAAAAATCATGTACCTTCAAAAGGAACACCAATCACCATGTCAAAAACCCTTTTCATATTTCACAAAACAAACCTCACTTCATCAAGAACCATTTTCTTAAAAACCTACCCCTTTTCATTTTTAACAACTTTTAAAACAACCAAGCTACTCCAAAAAAACCCTTCTCATCTTCTAAAATTCAGCAAGGTATCTTTTCATAATCTGATGGTCATTGAGAACAATACCCATTCTAGGAAAACACCAACCACTTAAAACCAATTTCCAAAACCAATTCATCATATTCAAACACTTTTTAACATCCTGAAACATACATTTAAAACAAATATTCAGAATCACTTTAAAATGATTCACACTTTCAAAACATTTTATTCTAACAAAACACATGGTTAGATTATGGATAATTCAATCCTATTAAATCATTTCCACTTCCTATTTTTTTCACAAAAACACAACGTTCCAAAACCATTATTATATTTAATTTTTGAAGACTCATTTTTTCACTTTTAAAAATCCAATCCTTTTTTTAGAACCTATTTTTACAATTCTTATACAAGTATTTTAAAAAAAATCATAATTCAAGAAAGTTCCAAGAGACCCAAAAAAGGAACTAGTGTCGGTGGGTGACTTGACCATATGGTTAGTGGCCATATGTCAAACACAAAACCAACACTGAGAGACTTATTAGGACTATGCCCCAGCTCCACATGGCTTTCCAGGACCTACAAGCTCACGAAGGATATTAGTCAGACTCCCCTTGTCATATCCCAACACCAAACAATCAACAAGAACAAAAGACACTAATAAAACTAGACTTCCCAGGGAAACCTGGGGATCATAATGAGAAAGAGTTTGTGACGCTCATCCTATACTTACCCCTAAAGTACCAACAATCCTACTCCATATACCTTAACATCCCTCAAATAACAAAGGTTCTCTAAAAAAGGTCTACTAAGAGCTGACCTCCTCTGATACCATTTTGTCACAAACCATCCCAAGTCGACCCTGAAGCGGTCACAAGGGCCAGCCCACGACAAGTCCTGAGAGGTGTTCTCGATCCTCTTGGGATGGTGACAAGAACCAAGGGAATAAATATAGTACACAAGGGAATTATTTTTCCCATATATAAACAATCAAACAAATAGTGGAAAGAAATGGACAACCCAAAATACATTTATATAAAAACTGAACAGAACATTATTTGTACAAGAAACTGAAAGTACAACTAAACCAACAACCCAATTGACCAAACCCGATAACCAACTAACTCCATGTGACCCTTCTGGTCACTCTCTAACATAATTATCACACATCACCCAAGGCGATCGAACTCAAGCTGAAACCTTCACAAGGGCTAAAAATAGGATAAGACTATAGGCGTGAGTATTAAAACTCAGTAGGTTAGCCCGATATTCTATTCCCAATGGACAACCTTTAAAATAAAAGAAACATAAATTTCAAGTTTTAAATACAATATATAAAGGTATGTTTTCCAAATGAGGTCCCATGCTATACAAAAAAATACCAAACAAAAACTTTCATGTTTTATAAATAAGAATGCTAGTAACTATTTTCAAAGATGTGCAACTTTAAAATGAAAATAGTTTTCAAGAGGGATGCTTTAAAGAATTTAGACTTTTAAATAAATCACACAAACTAATAAATTTACCAAACAAACACACTGTATGCTGATGGTGAGTAAAAAATATCCAATGAGCACAAGTCACAGGAACACCCCTAGGTGCTAGTTAGTTGTGAGCCCCAGGTACCTCATATCTCGGTGAAAGTAACCAAAATAAATATCTGTTCTCATGCATACAATCCAATAGTAGGGAGAATACCCATAACCTAGTTTTCCCCCAACATCATCATCGTCATAGTTTAGTTAGTGTTTTCATCGTCAAATTTGCTACGTGAAACAGGGGCCAAACCCCACAGGATCAATAGCATACTAGTACACGTCTGCCCACCTAGATACCCAAGATTCCATTTGGGGATAAATCAAGTTACACATATTATAAAATACACATTTCACATCAAAATTCCATTCCCAAACCATAAACACACAAAAATTCCACAAACTTACTTCACATTTCTTTCACAAATCAATAAACCACTAAAAATTATCACAAAACAGTTTCAAGGAGTATAACGAGGCCTTGCAAATAAAATCCATTAAAAATGATCTTTTAAGGTCATAAACCCATAAATAACATATAAAAACATATTTGGAAGACCCAAAACCAATTAATAAATCACTTTCATGGACCTTAAAATGGACCCAAAATATAGAACATGAAATACATATGAAAACCATTTTTACAAAAAAAAATACTAAACAGGCCTTTAAACCTTTCTCAAAACTAACATTTGAACAAGGTATGAATTTAAATTTTATTAATGAGGTGTATAAATAACATTTACATCAGAAAACCACATTCATAAATCCCTTAAAAAACTCAGGTTAAAATTCAAAACACATCCATTTTCATAAGGATGTGAAACGGACTTGTTTCCAACAACTCGGGCCAAAACATGTTGTAAACCAAAAACCATTTATTTGTAAAACCAAATAAAAATTTTAAATCCATATAAGGACCAAAAAATACCATTTATCATTCTTAAAATTCATTTATAAATCTAAACAAATAATTTTTAAATCACACATCACACATAACCGGGCAATTTACCGAACACATAACATGCCTTTTTAAAAAAAACAATTTATTTTAAGAACTTGACAAGGAATAAAACACCAATTTCATGACATATTTTATTAGATATACTGTAACATGTTCAAAATACCATAAACAAGGTTTTAGCCCTCAAAAAACAGTTTCTAATGATAGCGGAACATTTAAACAAACACTTGGTGTGCACTTTTATGACAAAACAACTCTACCTTTCACAAAACAAGGCTTAAGAAACCATTTTTCACACCAATAAAATTATCCAAAGGATGAAAAAAATAATAAACATATATATCATATGTTAAAAATAAGAAAATGTGGAAACATAAATGATAAAGGCATGTGCAAGGTATATCCTACCTCAAATCCTTGGTGTAATGGAAACGCACACCCAATATCACCATCTGAGGGTTTATAAACACTAAACCTATGACGACCAACCCCAAATGAAAAAAAACCCATAAAAATAATAGGATAAAATAACCCTTAGTCAATCATGACTATTGGAGATTATAAAATTAAGAAATAATGAAAGGAGGAAGAAGAGGGAGGAGAAAGGAGAAGGAATCTCACCTTTTCAACTAGAAAACTCTTCTTCCATTAGATCTGCACCCTTATAGAAAGGGGAATGGCTTGAAACATCTTGGAGAGTATTATAAGGTCTGGAATAACTAGTTAAAGAATATTTTTGGAAAAAATAGTGTAAATTGAATGATTTATTAATGAAATCATTTACCTTATCAATTCTGGACGTTTTGAGAAAACCTGAGAACTTTCGCCCTAATATTCAATTCAAATGAGCTCCAAAGAGGTAAAATCGGTACTAGGGGTGAGGATAGGTATTTTGGATTTTATTGGGAGGTAGAATCACTGAAAAATATTAAAAATGAAAATTATATAAAATAAAATAAAATAAAACTGGAAATGGGCCCATGGGTTGGCCCATTACCTAAATAAGTAACCAAAATTCACCATGATTATGAATTCTTAAGGGGTCCAAAAAGATATGGTGGTTTGAATATGTCAGTGGATGAAATTTATGAAGTTTAATGGGTGAAATGTTTTGAAAAAAAATAGTTATAAAAGAAAAAAATATGGTTTTTAAAAATGGAAATGGGATCACGGTTGGCCCAAATCATTAAGTAACCACCCTCTCTCCAAAAACTCCAAAACAAGCAATGGGGAAACCAAATTAGGGTGATTAGACATATATGTTAGCTCAAAAATAAAAATTAATCTCACCCAAAACCCAAGAAAAAGATCGGTATTTTTAATGTACCGGATCAAAACCATGACATGAAAAGAAAAAAAACGGGTGTGACATGGGGTCATTATAGTGTATGTGTATCCATTAAAATAACAATGATTTAGAGAGTTTTTGCACCAATAGGAAATTATTTTACTGAATTAGACTTCAAGAATGTTTTATTTTGTTTCTTCCACTTCTCACACTTTTAATTCTATAATATTGTTCTTCTTTTTCCTCTTCAATTTCTTACACAGTAGTGATCAAGAACCTCCTCTCATTTTCTCTCTCTCTCTTCAATGCTACAAAAATATAGCAGTGTATCTGAGATTCTTATTTTTTATTTTAACTTATTCTTATATTTATTTTCATATTTTATATACTCATAAATTACATGAAAATATACTTTCTATAAATAAAAAATGGAAACCCCCATGAACACTAACCTTCTTTCTCTCCCGGGCCAACCGCTTCTGAATCCTTCTCTAGATTTCTCATAGGTTTTAATATTAAATATTTAATTTTAAATTCCATTATTTAATGATCCATGATCTTCTCCCTTTTAATACTTTTTTAATCTCATTAACTTATTTTCTTCATAATCTTCAATAAAATGACACTGTAATTACTTCATTTGAATACACCTATCACATTTCAATGAATTTGTACAAAATAGCTCTTTATGTGGCATGGGATCCATGAATAGTAACAATAACCACAATAATTTATTATGATACTTATTTTGATGAATAAAAAATCACATTACATCATCAAATTTAATTTTATGACCCTTCAAATGAGTTTAAATGTGATAAAAATCATTAATATTGTCCCATAAAAGTTATTAACCTTTAATTTAATTATGTTATGAATATAGAAATATCATACTCATTGTAACCATATCTTGCAACATATAAAAAATCATATGAAAATATAAAAAATCTTATGTGTAGATCACAAAGTCTTGTGTTCCTTAAAAATGACTTGCACACAAAGAAAATCATCATTCATAGACTCCATATATTACATAATCAATATATTAAATGGATTTTTATATCATATGTGCCCCTCCTTTCATATGAATCCTCTCACATATGATATATACCTTTTTTATTTTCAAACAGTAACTCTAGAAATCATAATCCCTCCAAAATCTTCCAGCACTTCTCCATGCCAGTAAAAGAAATCTCCAAACATCCCAAAACCTTCACCTCCATATTATGCTCCATTTTATATGAGTTTGAATATGATTTATATATTAAAAAAATACAACATGATAAACATATTCAATTTTTCATTCTTTCAACAATATCACCACAAAATCTAATAATATCTAGAGTATCTATTTGGATCAATAATAATAAAATATATAACATAAGGATTTTTATAGAAATTTGGATCTAAATGATCCTATATATACTCTTTACAACTCTCTATCCCTGAGAGATATATCACCCACTAAAAGTTATATCACTTTTGAAGGAGAGTGACAACTATTTATAACTATAATTTTTCAACTTGGAGGAACAACCCAAAACCCCATACCTTTTTCAAACCTATAGGAACAACCCATAACACTCAATTTAAATTAAATGAAGAAAAAGAATTTCCTTTACCCAAACCAAGGAACAACCAAAAACCCCTACCTTTTATTGGACCAAGGAACCAGCATACTTATTCCTTTTAAGGGTAGTGTAACTCATGAAACAAACCCCAAATAAAACATTAAAGTATAATAATATATAATAAATAAATAATATAATGATAAAACCCAATTAAATATTTTTTTGAGTATTCTAGAATTTGTAATAGGTTGAAGAGCCCAATTTTGGATTGTATTTATTGTAAATAAGAAAAAATTTCATTATGATAGAGTTTCAATATGTGTTTAAAAGTGATGAGGTGTTTCTCATACATAAATGAGAAAGTGAGAAAAGTAACAAATTTATTTAATGATTGATTTCCCTACCATTTAAGGATTCTTGAAGGATTTATTTACATGACTAATATTGTTTAAGGTCAAATATGGTTGATGCTTGAGTGGGCCTTTAAATAATTAAAGATAACAAAATAAATTATGTGTCACACTATAAACAACATGAAGAATATGAAGAACCCAAATAAAGATGATGACAGGGCATAAAAATTATTTATTTAACTTGGATTAGGTTTTAATAAGTTGAGTTTTCTAAGGTCAGGATATAGCTAGAACAGTTTTGAGAAGTATTTTTATTAGCTAAGAACATGAATTTTTTTATTAATGAATATTGGGAGGTTATTTAAAAAACTATGGTGAAAGCATGATGTGTGATGGGTAACATATAGTAAGGGATTTTCATGGGTAGGTACCATAGACCAATTGTAAAGGTGTATCAAGCACCTGAGATAATAAATATATGTGCATACCTGAATGAAAACCAATTTGGGACAAGATAAAAAAGGCATGAATTTGTTTTCATTTCAAAAAAACATGGAAATGTCATGTTTTTTTATATGACATCATCATGCATCATCTTCAACATTGAGAACATAGGGTTAAATCTACCTAAGTTTGTATGGTGCACTAATATATAAGGAGAGATCATCACCTCTAACCTTGGTTGATCTATCTTGAGATTGTTCCTACAGGTGGTGATAATGTTACACCTAGTTCTCCATGATACAAATTTATGCTTCCATGTGAGTAGATCTCAAACTTCCTACATTGATCTGATCACCATAAGGTTTTCCCAATCTCCTCATCTCAAGCATAGATAAATTCTTCAATGAATAATTAAAATAAACTCAAGATGGTTGAGCCGCAATCTTTAGGGTTTCATAATACCTACATCTACCAAAAATATTTAGTTTCATACATAAGAAAAAGAAATTGTGTTCTTTAATAATTTTATTAGGTATTGATCAAAGGCAGGGCATGTGAATTAGAGTCAAATCCACAGTCATTTGGGAACTTGCAATGACTTGTTTTTTGAAGTCATGTGGTATAAGAGAGGATCTCAATGAGTTTCAAAATTTCGAGAAAAATGAAATGAAAAATGTGACTTGGGTATTTTTTTTTTTTGAAGTTATAAAGATTCAAATGCATGACACATTTTATAAAAGGATGGGTATATTTCTAGGTCAATAAACATGGTGTAACTCACCTATAAATTTCCCTCTCTGAATTTTTATCTCAAGATAAGCAAGAAAGAAAAAAACATAGGTTCTTTTTAGAAAGAAGTGTTCTCTTTTTTCATGTACGTATAACTATATGAACTCATTTTTGGAATCACCATAATCATCTATTTTTTACATGAATTAATATTTACAAGAACTGATTGAGAAGTCCATGTATTGATTCTACACTTTCATAAATTTTTCATTGTGAACTTTAGTATTGTGAAGTTATTAAAAGAAATATCATGATTTTTTGGTATAAATGTGAATGTTTTTACTATGACTCAAAAAAATAAAGAATAAAATAATATGATGAGTAATTAAAAGTTGAATTAAGAAACGCCAATATTTTAAGGTAATCATATTGGTATAATTCTTGATAAATCAGTTGATTATGATTCTTCAAATAAAGCTAGTTCAAGTTGTGATGTAAATATATTTAACAAATAACATAGTGATCTTTATTATAAAGTCAAAAATCACTTGAATAAAGTTCCCAATGAACTGCTCACTTATATATTTGGTGTTTTTAAGGAACTAATTGATAAAAAAGGCACAGTTGGGGAAAAAGATGATGTAATGGAATAATAATTATCTAAGAAGGTACAGAATTGTAATACTCTCATAAAACATGAAAAACCCAAGGATGGGACTTTAATTATCTATAAATAAAGATCCACCTTTCTTGAATAACAAAAGTAATCATATATTTCACTTTTTAATGAAATTATTTATCAATTTAATGAATAATTTCAAAGAAGTTTGTGTAATAATGATGTGATTGAGATAGTTTTTTACAAAATTAATTCACTCATTAGATAATCTACTTAAAAACTATATAAAAATTTAAATATTATAAACTAGGTGTTAAATAAAATAATATTAAGTGTATTAAAAAGCTTATTTCTAGAGTCTAATCAGATGCATGAATATCATATTCTGAAACTGAAGAACTATTAGGTAGAAATATTGAACTCAAATGAAATTGAGAAAAACACTCTCAACATGAATAATTTTAACTTGTAGATCAAACTAATAAATAAAGAATCAATATATTCTAAGATTTATAAAAATTATGATAAGAAATGTGTTTTCACACAAGTTATTGAAAATATTCTAGTCTCTAAAAAGACTCAAATTGATGGTATAAATGTCTTGAAATTTTATAAGGATAAATCTATTATAGGATCATTAAAAAATATAACCCTTTGGTGTGATAAATATGTATGTAATAATGTAATTTCTTCTACAATTATAGGTTATAAATAAAATACTAGAAATTTATGGGTGAATAAGACTAATGAAAAATCCACTATACCATCAAAGTTGGATATAAATAAGAGTAAGAATTTGAGTTCTCTGCAGAAATTTAAAATGAATAACTATTTTTCTTAAAATCATCAAGGGGTCAAATCTAATCAAAATATTACATAGAATAAGAAACAAAGATTTTTTGTCTACTTTTGATATTTTTTAAGTTTGGATATAAACATTGATTATTTTCATAATTTATCAATGTATAAAAATTATAGATGAACAATATTAATAGGGTTTAGATCTATGGATAAAAGGAATTCTGTTAAATAGAATCAAAATTCATAGAAGAAGTTGAGAATGAATATATCTATTAATAACATATTTGAATACCTAGATAAATTTTCTGATTATTTAAATATAAATGGTAATAATTATGATTAATGTTGGTATGTAAGTTCAAGAGAAATTTAGTTGCTAAAAAGAAGAGAAGAGTGTATAGTCAAATAAATAATTTTGGTAGAAAGGAAAACAATTATTCCTTGGGATATAGGTAAAAGAATTTTTTTATTAAAATACTTCCAAAAAGTTAGTGAAAAAATCTAAAAAGTATGTATCATCTAAAAATAAAAGATGCTTCTATTATAAGAAAAATTTTCACACTATAGATCACTACAAACAGGCCTTGAAGATCAAAATTAAATGAAGAAATGTTAATATGAAAAGGGAATCAATCTAGTTAATAAATAAGAAGTTTGGATTGAATAAAGACATAATAGAATAGGTGAATGAGGTATTACCTAAAAAGGGTATCTTATAAAATGGTAAGAGTCTATGTGAAGACTCTATGAAAGCTAAGTATGTCAATAAATAGTTCCTAATTGTTTGGTGAAACTAGTTAGATATGGGTAGAAAATGGAGAAAGCTCAAGAAAGTACCTATGATAAAAGAAATAAGGTTATTTAACATGAGGAAGAACATGAAAATAAATATATTTTGTCTTTTAATGATAACACAAGAGTTATTTAAGATATATATGGAATATGAAACCATCCTTTTCACTCTCTAAATAATTACATGACCTAGATTCCTAGAAAAATAGAGATGATGAAAAATAAATCTGAAGCACCACTAGTTAAATGTTTCTTATTTGAAGATTGAAAAAGGATATCCCCACACCATAAGAAAGAAAAATAAAGTCAAAAACCCATTATACATAAGAATATTAATAACTGGAATGTCAGTGACAAGAAAGTGTGAAGAGTTCACAAGTCTGTGGATATGAATTGAAGAGAGATTCTAAGTTGAGATCTAAGTCTTAGGCCTTATTCCTATATTAATAATTTATTTGGTAAAACACATAATTTATATGAATATGTTTTTATATGTTTAAATATTGTAATTGAATGTGATCTATAAATAAGTATATTTATAAGAATTGTGTGAATATTAGACAACATAGTCTGTCATCCATTAGGGAGTGGTTAATGATTCAAGGAACATGAAAAGATTCTTGAAGACTATCCTTAGATAACTATGATGAGGGGAATATAGAATGAATCCCTTGAGTGGTATCTAAAATAAATAAGGTTCTGGTAAATATGTTTCATTTCATGAAAACATAAAAATATGGATAGTCCTTATAGATTGGAAGTTGACGTATGCCAATTACATTTATTATCCTTGCACTGATTATGTAAAATGTGTTTAGAAAGGGGGTGTGATGATTGATTTATAAGAGAATATAAAGGGGGGGTTATATGTATTTAAATTTAATTTATCTAGTGTATTTTGTTAATATGAGTACAGGTTATACTTTTCATGATGAATATATTTGTACAACCCTTGAAATGAGTATGTTTAAGTGGTATCACATACTGAACATATTGGTGGACAATTTTGATGTCAAGGTTTATTTACTATTGTTTTCTATATCATGTTAGACTAATTAAACTTAGAGTTGAATAACTAACAACTCATTACTAAGACTTATTTGATATCATCCTTCTCATAAAATTTTATATCTGACTTTTATCTTAAATAAAAGGGAGAGAATAAGTTTCTTGAAAATCATGGAAGGATTAGGATGATAATGTTGGGAAGACCTTCCCTTATATTACTTTTTCATTTATTATCATTAATAGGGAGAAGAAAACGGGACACATATTTGAATGAGTATTTAGAGGTATTGATACAAAAAAATGGGTATATTGAAGAGCCAGAGTATGGGTTGTATTTATTATAAATAAGGAACATTTTCATTATGATAGAGCTGTTAATATGTGTTTGGAAGAGATAAGGTTTTTCTCATACATAAATGAGAAAATGATTAAAGGAATAAAGTAAGGTGATGATTTATCTTCCTTCCATTGAAGGATTCTTGAATTATGTATTTACATGACTAATATTGGAAAAGATCAAATACAGTAGATGCTTGATATGTCCTTCAAAGAATTAAAGTTCACAAAAGAAATTGTGATTATAGTTGCATTATGAGAATAATTACATTTTAAGACTGTATATCCAGTCTTAATTATGAATACATGTGCTAATTTGGATTATCACATTTTAAACAACATGAAGAATGTAAAGAACCCAAAATAAGATGATGATAGAGCCTAAAAATTATATAACTTGGATGAGGTTCTAATAAGTTTACTTTTATAAGGTGAGGAGATGGATATAAGAGTTTTGAGAAGACTTTTTATTGTCTAAGAACATATCATTTATTTTGTTAAGGTATATTAAGAGGCTATTTTAAAAAAATATAGTGAAATCATGGCATGTGATGGGAATCATAGTAGTAAGGGAGGATAGGTTCCCTGGACCAATTGTAAATGTGTATTAATCACCCATTATAATAAATCTATGCACATAACAAGATTAAAATCAATGTAGTATGAGATAAAAAAGGCATCCACTATTCATTTGTTTCAAAAAAACATGAACATAAAATGTGTTGTATTATATGACATCATAATTCATCACCTTCAACCTTGAGATCATATGGTTTAGGCCACCTTAGTTTACATGGTATTTTTCCATACTAAAAGATAACACCACCTCCATCCATAATATATTCTCCAGGAGATTATTCCTTTAGCTAGAGATAATGTTTCATTTATTTTTTATGTCGTAACTAAATGTTGTCGTGTGAAAATGGATCTACCTTCCCACATTTAGTTGATCACTATGATATTTTCCCAAGGTTGTGGTCTTGAATGTAGATGTATTATTCAATGCATAATTAAAATTAATTCATGATGGTTAATTCAAGATCATTGATCATGCATCACACTTGCATATTTTGATAATTTTTGGAACCATTCATAAGAAATATAAACTAATTTCTTTGAAATTTTGAGAAAGAATTGATCATAGGTAGAGTGAATTCATGAGAAAAAAATGCATGGTCATTTGAGAACTCACAGTGACTTGTTTTTTCAAGTTGTGTACTATAAGAGAGTCACATAGTGAGTTTTAAATGTTCAAGAAAAAACATAAAGTGAAACAGGACTCTTGTATATATGTTTTCAAAGTTGTAAAGTATTTGAATGCATATCACATTTTTCAGATGGATGGGTAGATTGCTAGGTCAATAGATATGGTGTAACATGCCTATAAATTACCCTCTATGCCTCATTCTATCATAATAAGTGAGCAAGTAAAAAAAGGTTATTTCCAAAAAAAGTGTGTTATCTATTCACATAGGTATTATAAAGACCCAAACTTCTCATACATATATATTACATCTTAATAGATAAATATTCATCTAAACATAATGATCTATTCCATAATTTTATAGTTATAGTGACTTTGGAAACTTGTATATATAAAAAAGTGGTTCATTGGTTAAATACATCATCTGATACTAATTTCATCATAACTAGAACCCTTCTTATACATATCATACATAATACCTTTCTTCAAAACCTAGGGAAAGGAAACATAATAAAGGGTTAGCTCATATTCTCAGTAAGGGTAAATGAGGGAGATGTTAATATAATGTAAGTATAATGGTATGAGAATAAGAGAATAACATTTTAAAACCATACCCTACATATCATATATTATAAACATGAGTCATGGAATAAATCTTGGAAGTTCATAAGACATGGATCATAATTAAATCAAATAAAATGATCTAAGAGATCATAACATTAGAATAAGACATAGATTTTTGGCATTAACATAAGCATAGAAAATAATTTCCTTATCATTCAAGGATTATTGTCAAAACTATCATAGTAGAATGGGTTCACTACCCAAACCATCATAGTATTCAAGGCTCACTCCCAATACTATCATAGTGGAAAAATTCCCTTGCTAAACTAGCTTCACTCTCTATTCCAGTCTTGTTTAACTCATGAGATTTCAATCTTTACCCAATGCATAGGAGGTAGATATAGGTCACAATCATATTTGGTTATAATGTTACAAATTTCCTTATTTATAATGTAAAAAATCATCCTTGGTTATAACGTAACCACCTTCACTGGTTATAATGTAACTACCATCCTTGGTGATAATATAACCATAATCCTTGGTTATAACATAACCATCGTCCTTGGTTATAACATAACCATTACCCTTGGTTATAACATAACAAATGTCATTAGTTATAACATAACCACTATAATTGGTTATAATATACCCTTTATCCTTGGTTATAATGTAACCACCTTCACATAATGAAAACCATGCATAGGTGTGTCATAAGATCATAAAACATTCATCATATAAGAACCCATGAAAAAATGGGTTTCATAAACATATTTTTATCTAATAATAAAACATATAAAAAATAATAAGGATCATATCATTTTATTATAACCACATTAAATCTTAATTAACATAAAATGATAACATCTTATATGAAAAATGATTTTGAATGATCACTTGGAACATTTCTTGAGGAAAATAACCTTACCAATTTGAAAATCACCCTTTGAATACTAGAATTTCACAAAACATTTTGGAAATAATTCTTTTTAAAAATATACATGTAAACTTATAAAGTAATGTTTAAAATATTGAGTGTTCATGATGAAGGAAAATATTATTCATTTTGAACATGTTAAAACAAATATTCCTTTCATATTTTCAGTAAAAGTTTAAAGTACCTTGTTCGGAAAATGAAAAGAATATTCCTTTAAAACCATTTTTTAAAAATTAAAACATGGGTAAAAATGTATTTAAAAAATAATTTTATAATATTAAAAAAAATTATTTAAAACATTTTTAAAAAAATAGACATGTAATAAAAATTATTTTTGATCGAAGTGAGAAATAAAGTCGATTTTTCTTAAAAAAATATTCTTTTAGACTCTTTAGTGTATAAAGGGAGGAAGATAAACGTAAAAAATTTATTTTCATGAAATAACTTTAATAAAATTAATTATATTATGTAGAAATATATTATAATGTTTTATTATTGGAAGAAAAATGATAAATATTCCTGATAAACAATGAGATTATATCATAAAACACTTACCACTTCGGTAACTTTTGAATAATAAGACCCATTAAAAAATAATCATAAAATGAAACTTAAAATATAATTAAAATAAATATATTAGTGATATAACATTCCAAAGGAGTAGTAGATACACCACAAAAAATAAATGAGGGGTGAATATGGTATATGTCTCCCAAAAATAAAAGAGAGACTAGAAATCCATTACCTCAAGTATTGAATTCCTTAATACATGTTGATACCTCATTTATAATAAATATAGGTTTATATATATATATATATATATTATAGAACCATACTCATATTTAACATACCATATATGATTTACTTATAACTTTTTATTACCCATTTATCAACAATTCAATGTTAAAATCAAGTTTTGAGTAATAACTGCTTCGATTTTTATGTATGTTTTGGTTTGGTATTTTCAGTAATTTTACTTTTATTATGGTACCATCATCTAAAAAATGTTTAAAATGATATAATTATTATAAATATTCCTTATATATGTATTTATATTCATCCATAAAAGTTAGATATATAAAATGAATTATATCATTCATGGAGATGGTAGGTTATATGTACACATGAACTCTTCCATTTCCTCGATGTATAGAATGAAAGAAAGGTAAATAATATATCAACTTTATAAAATAATTTTAATATCATATATATAATATATATTCACTAAATATATCCTTATTACCATCCATGTCAAAATAAAATGAAAAACATGTCACATCACTTTATAGAGGCGATAGTCCACACGTTCGCATGAGTAACATTATTATTTTCTAATGGATTGGAAGGTTAGAAGTTATATTTGATAATATAACTAAATAAGTATAATAATGTTATAAATATAATATATAAACATTAAATCAATCATTATCTTTAGTTTTTATAGGTGGTTATGGAAAACGAATTACATCGGTTCGTGAGGCGGTAGTCCATCGTACACACGATCGATGATTTCTTTTCCAATTTGATAAAAGAAGAGATAGATATACGTTATGAAATTAACATAATAAAATATAAGTATATATTCTATTTTTTTTATTCTATCATCATATTTTGATAAGATTTTATTAAATATTAAGAATAAATAAAACAAAAACACAAGTTTAAGAATTTTACCTCTTCTTTAGAGAGCCTCGTTAGGTTTATAACTTAAGACTTGTTAGGAGGGTTTCATAATCAAAATAATTCATATAGGATATAGTTATGTTATTGAAGAATATATTTTTTGTAGTTATTTTCTGAACCAAAGGGTTTTTTTGAACTGTGAATAGAAGAGGAGATGAGGTTCCCTTTTATAAGTGAGGGAGAGGACACACTTGGAATTTTTGAAAAGAAAACGGTGTACCCATGTTTTAAACATGAAAAAAGGATAAAAATGGTTCATTATTAAACATTATATATGATAAGTTATAAATATTTCCATAAAATATAAATTATAAAAGTGTTTAGGTAATTTTAACTTTTTTCGTTTTAGTTTAACCCATAGTAAACTTGTTTTAACCTTAACTGCGAAAATTACTTTTTTACAGTTTTCACTATTCATTTAGACCAAAAATTAAGTTGAAATTATAGTATAATATTAATTATTATGATTTAAAATATGTAATTAATTTTTTCATAGTATATTCACATAAATGGAAAAAAATTTAATTTAGAACTAAACCCGCAGGCGCAATGAAAAAATGGTTTTCCAAAGAGAAAATTTTCATAAGTATAGAATGTTTTTATATAAAAAGAAAATATTAATTTGATTAAAATGGAATAAATTGGTTTAATAATAAAATAAATTTACTAATTTTACTTTTAAATCATTTTTAAATAATATTTAACTTTGTAAATTCTTTAAATAAAATGGTAGTTTTTAATAAAAATTAGTATTTTTCACTATTAACTGAAAAATAAATCTCTTTAAAAAATTATAAAAAATTAAAACTTAGTTAATTTTAAAATTTTGATTCCAAAAATGAAGTTAATTTTTTAAAATAAATTTTATAAAAGTTTATAGAATTAATTTTATTATTTTTTCACAAAAAACAATTAAAATCATTTTTTTGAGGAATTTTTTTTTCGAAGCATTTAATGATTTTACTAAAAATTAAGTAATTATTTAGAAATATATGTTCTTAATATAAAAAAAATATAATTAATTTTAAAAATATTGTTATTACTATTCATACCATCAAGTTTAATGGCTAGTTTATAATGGTCATTATAATATTAATAGTATACCATGGTTCGTTAAAACTCAGTGTTGCATATAATGGAAGCTATCTAAGAAATTAAATTTATTTGAAAAATATATATATTTCATAAAATATAAAGTTGTTACATTCTACCCACTTCAAATTAATTACACCATAAAAATTCCATCACTTTGTTACAAACAACTAAGGATACTTCTTCTTCATTACATCCTCAGGTTCCCATGTAGCTTCCTCAAGCTGGTAATTTTTTCACAAAACTTTGACCAGGTGAGTGGTCTTATTTTGTAGCACTTTTTTTGTATGATATAAAATCTCTAATAGTTGTTCCTAATAAGAAAGATCATTCTATAGTGGTATTACCTCTAAGTTTAGTACATGTGATGGATCAGGTATGTTCTTCCTCGTGAGAGATACATGGAGCACATCGTTAACCTGAGAGAGATTCAGTGGAAGCACTAAGTAATAATTTTTGGTCACGATACGATCAATAATTACAAATGGAATGATATACCTATGTCTTAGTTTTCCCTTATTTATAAATATCAAAATCATCTTCCATGGATAAATTCATAGAAATACCTCCCCAACATCTTTGAATTCTATATCGTGTCAATAATTATTAGAAAAAAAATTCCATCAACTTTGTGCCACCCTTATGTATTATTGAATAGATCTAACATTTTCTACCATTTCTTCCACTATATATGGTCCTAATAGAATTCTTTCTCCAACTTTGTCCTAGTATATTAGAGTTTTACACTTCTTTTTATATATGGATTCATAAGTATTAATCTGAATGATCGAGTTAAAGAATTTTTTATAAGAAAACTCAAATATAGTAAATTGTTAATCCTAACCAATTTTGAAATCCATATAATAATATCTCATTATATCCTCTATGGTTTGAATTGTTCTCTTAGAATGAACATCTGTATGAGGATGATATATAGTGCTGAAACTCAACTTTTTATCAAGATCTTGCTGAAGACTTCTCTAGAAGTTCAAGGTAAACCTTATATCCTGATCAAATATAATATAATGTGGTAATCCATGAAACCTTACCAATTCCTTCATGTATATCTTAACAAGATGATTCAAAGAGGAATATTATCTAATAGTTATGTAGTGTGTTTAATTTTTAAGGCGATAAACTACAACCCATGTATCACTGTTCTCTTTAGATGTTTTGGGGAGTCCGATGACAAAATCTATGGTGATGTTTTCCCATTTCCATTATGGTATGGTTTTTGGTTATAACATCCCCTTAAAATTTTGTATCTCAGCCTAAAATTGCTAACATGCTAAGCAATAAGATACAAACTCTACGATATCTTCCCACAGAAGGACCTGAACCTGATACATTGACAATGTCTAGAGTTCCTCTAGGACTATGACTTGGAGATAGTCTATACTCCTGGGAAGGGGAACGTGGTAGCAAATGCACTCAGCAGGGGGTCTGGTTTACAGCTACTAAGTTAGGTGTCAGAGCACCTAGTCGTGATATGGATATCCTTTGTGGATAAAGATAGAGCAGCTTACCTTCAGTCTATTACTGTCACTCCCCCACTTCTTCAGCAAGTTCGAGAGGCACAGCTTGGGGACGTTGACTGCGAGGCCTAACGTGCTCAGATATCCTCAGGATGGTCTCCTAAAGGATTTTTTGAAGGTGGGGAGCATGTCGTTCTCTTCATAAGATGCACCATGGTACTAGTGATTCTTTTGAAGGAGGTTTTGAGGGAGTTCCATACATCCCCTTTAACGGTACGTCCTGGAGTGGTGAAGATGTGCCAGGACCTCTGGCATCAGTACTGGTGACCAGGGATGCAAGAAGAAGTGGAAGAGTTTGCATCATGATGCCTCACTTATCAGAAAGTGAAGACTACATAGATCTAGCATAATTATTATGCCAATAGGAGATGGAGACACTCGGAGTCCGAGGAGGGAGACCATGTCTTCCTACAGGTCTCACCCCAATGAGGATTGTGGAGGTTTGGCCAGGATGGAAAACTACCTCCGAGGTCCATCAGACCTTTCTAGATTCTCAGCAGAGTGGGAAGGTGGCATACTGTCTATCTATTCCCCCACAGATGCATCGGGTGCCCAATGTTTTCCATGTGTTGTAGTTGAGGAGATGTTTGCCTGATCCATCGCATGTTATCGACTAGGGTGAGTTGGAATTTGATGATGGGGTGACTTTACAGAGTTTCTGGTGGAGATAGAGGATCTATAGGACTAAATCCTTCGTGGATGATTGATCCCTCTAGTATGAGTTTTTTGGCACACGGAAACCTCCAGGGGAGCACAGGGGAGCAGTAGGCTCATATCTATGCTCAGTACCCTCAATTTTTTGATTTTCCTTTATTTTGGATTTCGGGGATGTAAATCCCTAAGGTGGGGAGAATTTAATGACCCAGAATTTCTGTATACTTTTTTTTAATTATATGGAATTATTTAGAGATCATGAAATCTGACGGCGCGTGATTTTGAGGCCCAGAGTGCCCGAAATGATCTGGTGAAAAATGATAGGTATAAAAATAGTGTGCATGAGTGGTTTTCCTGAAAAATTAGAATAACTCATAAAAGGTTGCCTAGATCGGAAATTTGAGGGCACCATTGTGTTTAGGATAGTGGGTTTACCCTAGGTGCAACTTAAGTTTAGTTGGCGCAGGCCTCTGGTGAGAAAACCCAAAAATGGCATAACCATAAATAAAATAATTAAATAAAGTTATTTTATTTTTCAAAAGCTTGTAACTCATGAACGATGACTCGGATTAAAAATTTGAGACCACCGCTGAGCTCGTGAGGGTATTCTTTCTTTAGAAAGATACTAACATTGGCCGATGTGAGCTGACTATGGAAGTTAGTTTTTGGCTGTAAATAAAACAATTAAGTAACAATTATTTTATTTTTAAAATTCATAACTTCTAAAAGGTTAATCAGATTGAAAATCTGATGGTACTGTTGAGTTTATTGGGATGTGTTTCCCTTAGGTAGATCCTAACCTCGACCAGTGCGGGTCGAGGGTGAATGTTTATAATTTATTTAATTTTTTTAAAGGTACATTCAGTAAATGTGTGGGCGGCGTTCTCTAACTTTTGAAATGGTGCTCAGATTAAAAATATGAGGGCACCTTTGAATCCACAGCGTTGGGATTCGCTTAAGGGAGGCTTCACTTCAACCGCAGTAGGTCGGGTGAAAAAGTTAGTTTTTGCGGCTTTTAAAGAAATAATAAAATAACATAGAAATTGTTATTTTACTTTATTTTCTTTTTCTCCAACAGATGAGTGGCAGTGGCGGGACCAACGACATGTCAAGACATTAAATGTCTTGACTCCCCTTTATTCTTGTAACTGAACCGTTGGAATTTGGAAGGTTCATTAATTAAATGAACCTCATTAATTCAACGTGTGTTACTCACCCTCCCCCTATCCTATTTATATAGAGCTCGGGGTAGAGTGTTGGAACGGCTTCACCAAGCGATGAAGCTCTGGAAAAGTACCATGACGCCAACCACTTGGAGGAAGAGACCGGTTTCAGCAAGCAGTTATGAGCACTATCGAATCATGAACCGATGAAAACGAAGAAAAAGGTTCTGTCGATCATCGTTAGCGGGCGTCTAATCCATGTAGGGGGATTATTTTGAAGTTTTCGTTGATGAATTAAATTTTTCTCCCGCTTGTTATCATGTAACACGGAGGGTGTGGGCCAAACAAACAAGGCACAAAGCCTCTGCCGCTTCATTCTTGATGTGAACTTTAGGAAACGATTTCCAACTCGACAAAAACATGAAATAGTGGGTCACGTTATGACGGTAGTATCCCGAAAGAGTTGTAGGCACAGACGACGTCAAAAACGGACCACTGGAGCGTGTTCGGTGACCCGTAGAAGAAACTGTCGGCGCGCCATGTCGGCGGTGGCCGACGGTGGCCAGAGGAGACCCGTGGAAACCAACCACAGGTAATGGAAGGCGGCCCAAGATGGCGCGCCGCGGCATCCATGGGAGGTCGGCACGAGCCGGCCGCACGGGACAAGGGCGGTGCCCGCAGGAGCCACCGGTGGAAGCGGCCACAACAGGAGGGTCGGCGCGGCCCGTACCATGTTGTGTTGGTGAAACCTGGTCGGCCAAACAACCGACCATTAAATTCAGTGGGGTTGCGCCCCACCAGCTGGAGAATGGCCCTGCAAGCGCAAGGCCAGTAGGACTCAATGGTCCACCTTCAGGAAAACCGAGCTGGAATGGGCTAGCTAAGCGGGCCAGGTCGGACCTGCCAGCAGACCGGGCCGGACCCACGGCCCAACAGGCCAGCGCTGGTGGGCCGAGCCCAACCTAACGAGCTGGGCCAACCGCAACTCAGGCCTGAAGACAAGCCGAGCCAAACCCAATAGGCCGGACCCAGTAAACTGGGCTAACCGCAAGTGGGTCGGACCCAAGCGGGGTTAGGTAGACTCCGGGACCCATTGTGCAGGCCGGTCTGACCGAGTTGGGCTGGTCTAACCGAGTCGGACCGGGCCCAGACCCAACTGGTACCCGAATAAAAAAAATTCTATAACTGACGAACTGGGTGTCTATTAGAAAAACCGTCAGTGGAATTGGGACCCCTGTTGGGAATCGGTCCCTTTGGCATATTCTGGAGGACCTGACCGAGTCGGGCCGGACTGAGGTGTGATCACCCCTGTTTCACGGAAAGGGGTGTAACTAACAGACCGGGCATCTGATCGATGTGTCGTATGTGGCATAAGTAACCTTATGGAAAGACGGGCCTTTGGAGATACTCTAAGTGATTTTTGATGAAGTTTGACATGTGACCTAGGTTGGATCAAACTTGAATCCAACCTGGGCCTTTTTACAAAAGTTCCCATATCTCATAGACCAAGTTTCTGATCAATGCACCATCTGTCACATTAGAACCCCTACGAGGGGTCAGTCCTTTTTTATACTTCTTCGTGGAACTTTGTGGCGGTTGAGGTATGACCGATGGATTGAGGAGAGTATCCTCCCGTAATCGAGTGTGCTTAGTGTAGGAATCTTTTGGTTGGCTGTAACGTGAAAAAATAATAACGATCCTATGTGAGTCATCATCTATCGATCATGTGTGGGTCAGTGCTTAGAAATCTTGTGTGGTTCAATATCTACCTACCCTGTGTGGGTCACCACTTATCAATCCTATGTGGGTCAGTATCTATCGATCATGTGTGGGTCAGCATGTAGCGATCCTATGTAGTCCAGCATCTATCGATCATGTGTGGGTCAGCAGTAGAGCCTCTCGACAGAATAAGATGATCTAGATTTATGAATAATCATTTGTACTTCTATACTTGGGTTATATACATGGTGTGAGCTGAGTCTTTTACCTTCGTGATGTTACCTTCTTGGTTGCTTCTTGTTGTGTTTTTGGATTGTGTGTTTATACTGGTTTAAAGGCAATTACTTCCCTTTTTAGGGATACATCTTTTTGGTGCTAGTCGCCAACCCCTGACCTATGGAAGGCGGGCATGGGTTAGTCACGGCACAGGACCCGGGGGACGGGTCGTGACAAAATTTAATGTCCCAGAATTTCTGTATAATTTTTTTTAATTATATGGAATTATTTCAAGACCACAAAATTTGACGGTGCGTGATTTCGAAGCCCAGAGTGCCCGGAATGATCCAGCGAAAAATGCTAAATTTAAAAATAGCATGCGTGAGTGGTTTTCCTGAAAAAATGGAATAAATCTTAAATGGGTTCCCAGATCAGAAATCTGAGCATACCATTGCATTCAAGATAGCGGTTTTACCCTAGGCGCGACTTAAATTTAGTCGACGCAGGCCTCCGGTGAGAAAACCTAAAAACGGCATAACTATAAATAAAATAATTAAATAAAGTTATTTTATTTTTCAAATGATTTTAACTCATGAACGGTGACTTAGATTAAAAATTTGAGACCACCACTGAACTTGTGAGGGTATGCTTTCTTTATGAAAGTACTAACATTGGACGGCGCAGGCCAACTATGGAAGTTAGTTTTTGGTCATAAATAAAATAATTAAATAAAAATTATTTTATTGTTAAAATCCATAACTTCTAAAAGGTAACTCGGATTGAAAATCAGAGAGTTCTATTGAGTTCTTTGGGATGTATTTCCCTTAGGCAGAGCCTAACCTCAACCAGCACGTGTTGAGGGTGAATTTTAATAATTTATTGAACTTTTTTTAAAGGTACGTTCAGTAAATGCGTGGGTAGAGTTTTCTAACTTTTGAACTGGTGCTCGGATTAAAAATCTAAGGGCACCATTGAATCCGCTGCACTGGGATTCACTTAATGGAGGCTTCACTTCGACCGCAGTAGGTCGGGTGAAAAAGTTAGTTTTTTCATCTTTTAAAGAAATAATAAAATAACATAGAAATTGTTATTTTATTTTATTTTCTTTTTCTCCAATGGATGAGCGGTGGTGGCAGGACCAACGACATGTCAAGCCATTAAATGGATTGACTCCCCTTTAATATTGTAACTACAGCATAATAATTTTAAAGGTTCATTAATTAAATGAACCCCATTAATTCCGTGTGTATTACTCACCCTTCCCCTCTCCTATTTATATGAAGCTCAGGGTAGAGTGTTGGAATGGATTCACCAATCAACGAAGCTCTGGAAAAGTACTGTGACACCAACTACTTGGAGGATGAGACCGGTTTCAACGAGTGGTGACAAGCACCACCGAATCCCGAAATGACAACAATGATGAAGGAGGTTTCGTCAATCTTCATCAGCGGACATCTAATCTAGGTAGGGGGTTTATTTTGAAGTTTTCTTTGATTAATTAAATTTCTCTCCCTCTTGTTATCATGTAACACGGAGGACATGGGCCAAACGAACAAGGCCCTGACCCTCTGTCGCTTTGTTCTTAATGTGAACTTAGGGGAACGATTTCCAACTCAACAGCAACACAAAATTGAAGGTCACACTATGAAGACAGTATCTTGGAAGAGTTGTAGGCACTGACAACATCAAAAACAGACCACCAGAGTGGGTCTGGTGACCCGCGGAAAAAATAGATGGCGCGCCATGTCGGCGGCGGCCGGCGGTATCCGGAGGAGACCCACGGAAACCAGTCGCAAGTGGTGGAAGGCGGCGCGTGACGGAACGTCATGGCAGCCAAGGTTGGTCGGCTCGAGCCGGCCACACGGGATAAGGGCAGCGCCTGCAGGCGCTGCCGGTGAAAGCGGCCGCAGCCAGTAGGCTGCATCAGGAGGGTGTAGTGTGGCCCACAGTGCACCGTGTTGGCGAAACCTAGTCGACCAAACGGCTGACCATTAAATGTGGTGGGGAAACACCCCACCAAATAGTGAACAGCCTCGCAAGCGTGGGGCCAGTAGGACGCAACGGTCCACCTTTGGCCAGACCGAGCCTGGTGGGTCCGGTTTGGCCTGCTGTGTCACGGGTCCGGCCATCTGATGGTGATCCTAGATGTCAGTCTCTTCTAGGTAGAAGCTGGGAGATGGTGGAGTCTGGAACTCTAGTTACACGATGAGGCAACCCTCACCTGTGTAGACTTCAAGAGCCTTTTTAGGGCAGAGTTCATTCCAGTGACTCTACACTCAGTGCGTATACAGGAGCTACTGCACTTACAGCAGGACAACATGACTGTGGCCCAGTACTCGAATAATTTCTCTGATCTCTCCTGCCACTCTACTGACATGGTATGAGAACCTTTCTTTATGGACCAAATCTTTGAGTAGGGTCTCCGATGAGATATTAGAGCATCGATGATATCGCTCTGCATTCCGATGAAGGCTGAGGTACTAGAGCGAGTGATTTTGGTGGAGAGCTTCCTAGCTGAGCAGGCACCAACAACGAGATCCACCACTGGATGTATGGTAGTGGAGTCATCCACAGTAGGCAATAGACAGATAATGTAGGGGCCTAAGAGGGCTAGACCTTCTGGTGGGTCACCTCATGATACGGGTTCGGTGGTGCAGGGCTCTCATGACAGAGGAGGACAAACGAGGATTATATAGTGCTACTCGTGCGGTGGGCAGGGTCACATGGCTCACGATTTCTTAACCCGCCATATGAACAACCATCATGTGTTTTAGGGACCGTCGAGGCAGAGACAGAGGTTAGAGCGAGGAGTTCTGTAGGGCAGCGGACGTGGCAGAGGAGCTGGTCGTGCAATAGGTGGTGGGAAACGATTCTAGGTTCTACCGCCACCACCTCCAGGTGGTCCACGCCGACCACAAGGAGTAGGAGGACAGGGACGAGCTCAGCTCCAGGCAGCTGAGTCCTACGACCACAGTACTCCAGAGCTTATTCTAGGTATGATCTGTGTCTACTCTACCCTAGCTACAGTAGTTATAGACAAAGTTTCCAGTCACTCTTTCATTTCCATGGCTCTCGTTCGGAGCTCAGAGATTCTGGTAGAGCTGCTGGCTCAATCCTTATGGCTATAGACTTCTACATGAGGGGATTAGATGATTAAACACTGGTTCTGGTAGTATGATATTACTCTAAGAGGTGAGAGATTTAGCTGGGATCTTCTAGTAGAAGCATCTTATGACGTCATCTTGGGTATGGACTGGTTATCCATAGTCCATGCTCAGAATAACTGTATTAGGCATAAAGTGTGGTGTGTTTGAAAGGATAGGACTAGTTTTTCATTCACTAATGAGAAGAGAACCTTTGAAGAACAGGATGGACTTACTCAGAGGAGGATTCATCCGATCACTCATCAGTTGGATAGATTTACCCTCAGATCAATTAATGTAGAGAGTCTGAGCTATCCTGTAGTGGTGGACTAGTATATTGATGTCTTTCCTAATGATGTTTTAGGACTACCTCTACGTAGATATGTAGACTTTTACATCAAACTATACCCTAGGACAACACCGATATGTACACCATCATATCATATGGCTCTCATGGAGCTTCATGAGTTATGGGTACAGTTGGAGGACTTGTAGAGGAAGGGGTTCATAAGGCCCAGTGTTTCTCCATGGGAAGACCTGATTTTGTTCGCCAAGAAGGTAGATGAGAGTTTGAGACTCAGTGTGGACTATCATTGCATGAACCAGGTGACCGTGAAGAAAAAGTATCCAATTCCAAGGATTGATGATCTTTTAGATCTGTGGAAGGGAGATCGTTGGTTTTCAAAGATAGACCTCAGATCAAGATATCATCAGCTCAGGGTACGATATGATTATGTGCAAAAGAAATACTTTAGATGTTGGTATAGACACTATAAGTTCTTAGTTATTTCATTTGGCATAACCAATTCCCCATCAGTGTTCATGGGACTCATGAACAGGATCTTCCATCCATACCTTGATCGCTTCATGGTGGTCTTCATTGAAGACATCTTTGTGTACTCAATGATGGAGGAGGAGCATGCTTATCATTGTAGGTAGTTATGGATACACTTTGAGAGCACCAGCTTTATGGTAAGCTCTCTAAGTGCCAATTCTGGATACAAGAGGTCCAATTTCTATTACACGTTATCACGGAGGCTAGTGTTGCAGTGGATCCAGAAAAGATAGAGGTTGTGCTAGCTTGGGAGCCACCTAGGAGTGTGACCGCAGTGCGGAGTTCCCTGGGGTTGGCGGGGTACTACTGGAGATTCGTACCCTACTTTTCCAAAGTTGTGGCACCCTTTTCAGCATTAACGAAGAAGGGATAACCCTTCATGTGGATGGAGAGATGCCATCATAGTTTTCAGGAGCTGAGGTAGAGACTGACGAGGGCCCTTATCTTGAGGCTACCAGAAGAGGGCATTGGGTATGTAGTCTACTGTGACACATCAGGGACCAGACTTGGATGTATCCTGATGCAGGATCAAGTAGTGATCGCATATGGTTCTTGAAAACTGAGATAACATGAGTAGAACTATGCTACCCATGACCTAGAGTTATCAGTAGTGGTCTTCGCCTTGAAGATGTGGCGACATTACTTGATGGATGAAGGTTTTACAATCTACTCTAATCACAAGAGTCTCAAGTATATCTTCTCATAGAAGGACCTAAACCTGAGATAGTGACATTGTCTAGAGTTCCTCTAGTAATATGACTTTGAGATAGTCTACACTCCTGAGAATGGAAACATAATACAAGACTCACTCAGCATGATTTATGGTCTATAGTTGTTGAGTGAGGTGACAGAGAAGCTAGCCGCGTTGCAGATATCCTTTGTGGATAGAGATGGAGCAGCTCACCTCCAGTCTATGACTGTCACTCCCCCACTTCTTCAACAATTTCGGGAGGCACAGCTTGGGGAAATTGACTGCGAGGCTCGACATGCTCAGGATAGGCACCTGATGGATTTTCTAAAGGTAGGGAGCATGTTATCCTCTTTATAGGACGCACCATGGTACCAATGGCGCTATGGGGGTAGGTGTTAAGGTAGTTCCATGAGTCCCCTCTGGAAGTACATCCCAGTGTGTAGAAGATGTACAGTGACCTCCAACATTAGCACTAGTGTCCAGGGATGAAGAAGGCAGTGGTAGAGTTTGTTTCATGATGCCTCACTTATCAACAAGTGAAGGTCAAGCATCAGGTTCCACCAGGCTTAGAATAGCCACTAGAGGTGCTAGAGTGGAATTGGGATGGTGTGTCACGACCCGCCTTCACCAAAAGGAGGGAAAGGTCAGCAGATTGCCAGGCCCTTCTTTCTTTAAGTTGAAGGAGAGATAATGACCCCCGAAACCCACCTTCAATAGGTCCCGGAGTGGCGACTAGCACCAAGGGTATAGGAAATTCTCGCAAATGGAAGGCATTACCCTTTTTATTTTATAGGATCGAAAGATAAGGAGGAGAAAACCCAACAACACCAAGGTAGAAAGAAAAGTAAATCCAAAAGTAAACCATTCCCACATGCATGTTTCAAAAGTGAAAGCCACAAAGTGCAAAAAGATGACTAAAAGGTAAGTACAAAAAAAAAAGAAGAGAGAAACAATTGCAACTGCTCCAAAAGTCCGAGCTAGTAAGGTCCTGCGTGATCCCCGAAGTCCTCTTGGAAACCTGAAAGCAGTTTTATGTACGTAGGGTGAGCATACGAGTACACTCAGTAGGAAAAACCAAGACTCTCGTGCACAAGTGGGGGAACGTACTAAAGTCCCGTGAGAAAAGAGTAAACCAAACACCTTACAAGGCAAACTATCCATCCCAGACCTCACCAAGGCTCGCTCCCCAAATAACGCAAGTCAGGTAATATATATATAAGAGCACATCGATGTTTGGGTACCCCGCGCCACTTTCCCACTGGTTATTGAGACATCCTACGCATCGGACCAATCCCGCCATTCTCACCGCAGTCCCACTGCCACACCCGCCCGCACACACCTGGGCCACAACCACACGCAGTCCCACAGCCACATCTCGCCCGCACACACCTAGGCCTCAACTGTCACATGTAACCATGCTTGCAAACACCTAGGCCAGAACAACCACTGCTACGCCCGAAGACACCTGGGCTAAAAGGATCCACTGCCACGCCCGAAAACACCTGGGCCTCATCCCGAAGACACTTGGGAAACCACCTGCTGCACACACCTGGCCAACCACCACAACACCCTGCCCGATGGTTCTTGGGCTAATAATGGACTTCAGGCCATCACAGCCTGCCCGAAGGTACTTGGGCTATCCGGGAAAGGGAGCAGAAAAGGATCTAATAACCAGCCACTAAGGATAGTGTTGGGAAAAACACCCTTCCCCCATAAATGGGGGTGTTCGGCACTAAGTGATCAACTTGGGTGGGGCGCGAATAAGAAACACAAAGCTACAAGTATAGATATAGGTAACAAACACTCACCCAAAACTTAGGTTTTCCTAGCCAACCTACAGAACACAACACCACAACGTCCGAGTCAAAATTCACGACCCTTGCCCACAAACCATTTGTCCCATTCTTGTTTCACGTTCAGTCAAAATGTTCAATTAATTTTAAGCACTACTGGGCAACTACCATAAGCATAACCAAGGAAAAAGTCAAAGCAAAGATCAACCAAAACACTCACACCCGGTTCTGCCAACAGAGGATCTCTCCCCAATTTGTGATAAAAACTCACAACCACTAAAACCATACCAACAGGAGATCCCATCCCCCAAATTCACACATCCACCGAGAGTATAAAAAGAACAGGGGATCCCATCCCCTCCCACATTTCCAGCCAACTACCGCTACCAGCACAAGTCAGGAATTTTCAGGTTTAAACGACTTAACACACTCCATGATTTCAAAATTCCGTATGTTCTAACCGGGAGTTATCACAGAAGGGCCGATCCTGGTGCTTTCAATTATTCAGCCAGATATAGTGGTTAACCAATTTTACAGCAGGAGTTCACAATCTCAGCAACCCATTTAAAACATCACGAGGGGATTCAACAGTGCACACACAACGACCACCAACGGCCTCAATTTTCAGAAAACATGAACCAGCACAACAGAAGGGATGATTCAAGATAAACCATAACAACGATCACAACCCCTTTCCCCTTCTTCCTTTAGAACTTCGTTTATTATCTTTATTAGGGTTTGGTTCAACCAATTCCATAGGAACAAAAGTAACGCCCACCCCGCATGATACACAAAAGTGAGAGACGAGAGAAATTCCCTACTTGTTGATAGATGATCGACGTTTAGGCCGGGGGCGCGGAACTTTACGGATAACGACGCGGTGGTCCCGATGCACCAGAAGAGCCACGATCGAAGAAGGGGGGAAAGCCACGGCCTAACCCTTAATTTATAAGGGCTGGGGATGGCTAAGATGAAAACACAAAACCACGGAAGACGAGGGAGTCGTGGGTTGACCACGTGGATTGACTCATCATTAATGGCACTGGGTGGTTTTAACCGACCCATGAATTAATGAAGCATTTAATTAAAACCTTTGTGCGCGTTTCGGATTCCCAAGATATTTTTAACAAGGCAGAATAGGGTTTAAAACCCTATTTGCGAAAAAGGAACGTTACTGGAACAACTTGGCAAGGCCGGGTGACGTCGGCCGGTCTCACCGATCGGTCGCACCGATCGGTCTCACTGATCGGTCGCACCGATCGGTCTCACCGATCGGTCTCACCGATCGGTCTCACCGATCGGTCCCACCGATCCGTCTCACCGATCGGTGTCACCGATCGGTCTCACCGATCGGTCTCACCGATCGGTCTCACCGATCGGTCTCACCGACCGGTCTCACCGATCGGCCGATCGGTCTCACCGGTCGGTCTCACCGATCGGTGTCACCGATCGGTCTCGCCGCTCGGTACCCGCAAGGAATCCGGATTTTTGGCAATGGAAGGGACCAAGGGGGGTCTGGGTTATCACATCAGATACCTCTTAAACGATTCTCGTCCCCGAGAATCAAAACAAACCAGAAGGAAAGAGAGGATCCGAACAACCATCTTCAAAGATACCTCTTAGGAGTGGACCCCCGCTAATTGAAAACACTCCCTGTCAAGAACCAAGCAACATACCACGCCAAACCGCCCGGTCATGTGGGTTTGGGGAGTTCCCCTCCCCCATGTCAAGATATTATCCGCTTTGGGCGGCACTGACTCGCCCGCACGGGTTTAATCGCATCCACCTTAATGCGTCCTGATTAGGGGTCGGGTTTCCCCTTCCCTTTAGCCGGGGCTTTCCACACATAACAGAGGAAAGGAACTAGCACATTTCATAGACAAAAAGGGTCAAACGTTCTGTCACAACAGGCACCAAAGGTTCAAATCTTAGAACAACTCGGGGTATTGGGCACGCATCTGTGCTTCCCTCTCCCACGTACTCTCTTCGAGGCCGCCATGTCTCCACAACACACGAACCAGGCCGACGGTTCATCCACGGAGCACTTTCTCCTTGCGATCCTCGATTCTGATTGGCCGTTCCTCGAAGGTCGCGTCTCCTCCCACATCTAGCTCTCCCCAGTTGATGACATGAGAGTCATCATGTAAGTACTGACGAAGCTGGGAGACATGGAAGACGTCATGGACCCTCTCCAACTGAGGTGGTAGGGCCAGCTGGTATGCTACCTCGCCAACTCGCCCCAGCACCTCGAAAGGTCCGATGAACCTAGGGGAGAGCTTACTCCCCTTTCCGAACCTCCGCTGCCCCCGTCGAGGGGAAACCTTCAAAAACACATAATCTCCCACCTCGAACTTCAGGGGCCTCCTCCGACGATCAGCATAAGATTTCTGCCGATCCTGAGCTGATTTCATCCTCTCCCGCACTAGCTGGACTTTCTCCGTGGTGCTCTGCACTACTTCTGGTCCAAGAGTACCAGTCTCACCAACCTCTGCCCAGCATAAGGGTGAACGACATGGTCTTCCATACAAAGCCTCAAAAGCAGCCATGCCGATAGTAGAGTGAAAACTGTTGTTGTAGGAAAACTCTACTAAAGGCAAGTGTCGTACCCATAATCCTCCGAAATCCAGAACACATGCTCGCAGCATGTCCTCCAAGGTCTGGATAGTCCGCTCTGTCTGTCCATCAGTCTGAGGGTGAAAAGCAGTGCTAAGGAGTAGTTGGGTGCCAAAATCATGCTGTAACCCCTTCCAGACTCGTGAGGTGAATCGAGTGTCCCGATCCGAGACGATCGTTTTCGGAACTCCATGCAAACGCACCACCTCATCCACGTACCTCTGTGCTAAGGTACTCATGGGTCCTGACTCCTTGATGGCCAAGAAGTGAGCAGATTTTGTCAATCGATCCACCACTACCCAGATAGCATCATGCCCGCCCTGAGCTCTGGGTAGTCCCGTGATGAAGTCCATCGAGACGTCGTCCCACTTCCACTCGGGAACATCTAGAGGATGCAACAGACCACCAGGAACACGGTGTTCAGCCTTCACCTGCTGACACACCAGGCATTTAGCCACGAACTCTGCCACTGCCCGTTTCACCCCGGGCCACCAAAACTGTCCCCTCATGCCTTGGTACATTTTCGAAACACCCGGATGTACTGCCAAGGCTGAGCTATGGAACTCACGAAGGACTTCATCACGCATCACCTCTGGAACAAACAACCTCCGATGAAAGAGCATCCGACGTCGGCTGTCCTCCGACCATCCTTCCGGGGCGTTCCCCTGATCGACACGATCCCGTAACACTTCCACCTCAGGATCTCCCCACTGAGACTCTTCCACTTGCTGCAACAAAGAGGACTGTACCGTCATCTGAAACAAACAGCCTCTAGTACCTTCCACCCTTGCATCCAAGTGCAAGGCAGCCAACTCCCCCATCGCCTTCCAAGCATCAGCAGATTCCCGAACCACCTCCTGATGCGGCTTCCTGCTCAGGGCATCAGCCACAACGTTTCCCTTACCTTCAGTGTATGAGATCTCAAAGTCGTAGTCCTGGAGAAACTCGACCCACCTCCGCTGTCGCAAGTTCAAGTCACGTTGGGAGAAGATATAGCGCAAGCTTTTGTGATCGGTGAAGACCACAAAGCGCTCCCCAAAGAGGTAATGTCGCCACAGCTTTAATGCGAACACTACCGCTGCAAGCTCCAGGTCATGGGTGGCATAGTTCCGCTCATGGGGGCGTAGCTGCCTGGACCCGTAAGAGATCACCCCTTGTTGCTGCATCAAAACGCTCCCCAGGCCCTGTCCTGAAGCATCACAGAATACCTCATAGGCCATCCCTCCTTCTGGCAATCTCAACACTGGGGCACTAACCAGTTTTTCTTTTAGGTAGCTGAAGGACGACTCACATTGCTCGCTCCACATGAAAACCTGGTCCTTCTTGGTCAAAGCCGTCAAAGGGGCTGCTACCCGGGAGAAGTTGGGTATGAATCTCTGGTAGTAGCCTGCCAGTCCGAGGAAACTCCAAACTTCCGCCACATTCTTGGGTGCTGCCCAAGAAACAATTGCCTCAACCTTTGATGGGTCGACTACTACTCCCTGCTCAGACACTACATGTCCGAGGAAGTGCACTTCTCGTGCCCAGAACTTGCACTTTGACAACTTCCCATAGATTTGGTGTTGTCGGAGGACCTCCAAAACTGTCCTCAGGTGCTCTGCATGGTCCTCTTCTGACTTTGAGTAGATCAGGATATCGTCGATGAACACCACCACAAACCGATCCAGGTACTCCCGAAAGATGGAGTTCATAAGCCCCATGAACACGGCCGGGGCGTTCGTAACACCAAAGGGCATGACCACGAACTCGAAGTGCCCATACCTGCACCTGAACGCCGTCTTCGGGACGTCGTTATCCTTCACCCTCAGCTGGTGGTACCCGGATCGCAGGTCGATCTTCGAGAACCATCCTGCCCCCTTCAGCTGGTTGAAAAGATCATCTATCCTCGGAAGAGGGTAGCGGTTCTTGATCGTTACCTGATTCAGCCTCCTGTAATCGATGCACAACCTGAGGCCACCATCTTCCTTCTTTGCGAACAAGACTGGGGCACCCCACGGTGATGCACTTGGACGAACATAACCCCTCTTCATCAGATCGTCAATCTGTATCTGCAACTCCCGTAGTTCCGAAGGTGCCATCCGGTAAGGAGCCATCGAGATTGGTCGAGAGTCGGGCTGCAGGTCTATCCCGAACTCGATATCACGTCGAGGGGGTAGAGTCGTCACCTCCTCAGGAAAGATGTCCATGAATTCACGAACGATCTCTGGTACTTCCACCATTACCTCATCTGTTGATTCTATCGTCAGTTCGGTCAACAAGGAGAGGAGAGGTTCCTCCCTCATGTTTCCCTTCGGACAGCTCCGCTCGCCGGTGAAAGTAACACGCTGGCCGTCCAAACCGGAGAACACCACCCTCCCTTGGAAACAGTCGATGACGGCGCACACAGAAAATAGCCAGTCGATGCCTAGGATGACATCGTACGGCCGAATCTGTAGTAGAAGGAGATCCTTAACCGACTGATGTGGCCCCAACATCAGTCTACATCCCCGACAAACGAACAGCAAGTCGGTCTGACCTCCAACTGGTGTGCTCAACACCCGGGGCACTGGAAGTCTCTCGGCATCTAGACCCAAGGCGCGGGCTAGACCGGGTGCAACAAAGGAGTGCGAAGCTCCGGTATCGAACAAAGCATAAGCAAGAGTGCTAAACACATTGATCGTACCTCGAACAACCTCTGGCCCTGCTGGAACTGTTGCTTCTGCGGCGTGTAACTGTCCACGCCCAGCTCCCCTGCCCCTCGGCTGTCGGCCACCTCCCCGACCATGCCCTGGTCGAGGTCCCTGGGGAGCGCCCTGAGGTCGGCCTCCCCCTCCTATGTCTGTCTGCGGAGGAGCGGGAGCTCGCTGTCCCTGCTGCTGCTGCTGGAAGGGTCTGGCTGGGAACTGCTGCTGCGGTGGACGCTGGGGATGACTGCCACTGCTGTACTGCACCCGATCGGGGCACTGACTCCGAAGATGTCCAGAGCTCCCGCAGATGAAGCACCGTGGTCCCGAGCCTGAAGGAAAAGAACGTGGGCCAGGGGATCGAAACTGAAACTGCTGCGGTCTGCTCCCTGCGGGTCGGAACCTGGAGGGTCCCGATGCTGGAGGCCTGGTGCTGACGGCCTTCCCCTTCGATGGTCCCAGCTGGATCCCTTCTCGTGACAGTCCGCCTAGAGCGTGCATCCTTTCCACCACTTCGGCCTTCTTCTGAACCTCTAAGTATGTCGGAAGGGTAAAGGGGGTAACAGCATACTAGAGGGAGGGTCGGAGCGCCTCCTCCAAACGTCTTGCCCGAGACTCCTCATCGGGAAAGAGGTCCGGAGCAAAACGCAGGAGGTCCTTGAACTTGATTCCAAGTTTCCTCACGGACATGCTCCCCTGCTGGAGGGAGAGTAGCTCCTGCCTCTTCTCCGCCTTCATTGTCGAGGAGAGAAACTCCGCCCGGAACTCCTTCTCGAAGTCCGCCCAAGCAACCTCAGACTCTTTCCTACTCCCCAGGTGAAGCATCCACCACTGACGTGCCGCTCCTCGCATCTGGCTAACAGCCAGAGGAACCCAGTACTCCGTCGGGGCCCGAATCAGGCCGAAGGCTATGACTAGCTCCTCCAGCCAGCCTTTCGTCTTCATGTCGGAGGTGCTGCCCTCATATTTCTCGAGGGCCTGTCGCTGAAAGGCTCGAAGAGTCTTCTGCCACTGGTCGTCCTCTTCCTCCTGATCAGCTCTCTGCCGATTGTCCAAAGTAGTCTCAGGAGTCTCGATCACCTGTACAACACGTGGTCGCCTTCCAGGTGCCATAGCTGCAAGGTAAACAAGGAATGCCTAAGCCCAGTAGTGCAAAGAAAACCGTTCTCAAAACTTATTAAGATTTAATTTATTCTTAATTTCCCAAGACATCCCAGAAACACAAGAACACAAGTCATTTATGATGCATGTACCTTTCCTAGGGTCTCTACCCTGCAATCAGTGTGGCCTCACTTGGTCGTTCGGTAGGTCCAGAGTCCTTGCATCGGATCACGGGGGGCCCTAAAATCCCGTGTCCTAGCCGGTCCTCCCTGGCCTAATTCACGCACCAAGGTCACCCAACACTGTTTCCTTACCATCCCATGCAATCCTTACTGTGCCTAACTCCATACTCTATCCTATCTCTCAACCTCGCCTCGGATACCATTCTGTCACGACCCGCCTTCACTAAAAGGAGGGAAAGGTCAGCAGATTGTCAGGCCCTTCCTTCTTTAAGTTGAAGGAGAGATAATGACCCCCGAAACCCGCCTTCAATAGGTCCCGGAGTGGCGACTAGCACCAAGGGTATAGGAAATTCTCGCAAATGGAAGGCATTACCCTTTTTATTTTATAGGATCGAAAGATAAGGAGGAGAAAACCCAACAACACCAAGGTAGAAAGAAAAGTAAAGCCAAAAGTAAACCATTCCCACATGCATGTTTCAAAAGTGAAAGCCACAAAGTGCAAAAAGATGACTACAAGGTAAGTACAAAAAAAAGAAGAGAGAAACAACTGCAACTGCTCCAAAAGTCCGAGCTAGTAAGGTCCTGCGTGATCCCCGAAGTCCTCCTGGAAACCTGAAAGCAGTTTTATGTACGTAGGGTGAGCATACGAGTACACTCAGTAGGAAAAACCAAGACTCTCGTTCACAAGTGGGGGAACGTACTAAAGTCCCGTGAGAAAAGAGTAAACCAAACACCTTACAAGGCAAACTATCCATCCCAGACCTCACCAAGGCTCGCTCCCCAAATTACGCAAGTCAGGTAATATATATATAAGAGCACATCGATGTTTGGGTACCCCGCGCCACTTTCCCACTGGTTATTGAGACATCCTACGCATCGGACCAATCCCGCCATTCTCACTGCAGTCCCACTGCCACACCCGCCCGCACACACCTGGGCCACAACCACACGCAGTCCCACTGCCACATCCCGCCCGCACACACCTGGGCCTCAACTGTCACATGTAACCATGCCTGCAAACACCTAGGCCAGAACAACCACCGCTACGCCCGAAGACACCTGGGCTAAAAGGATCCACTGCCACGCCCGAAAACACCTGGGCCTCATCCCGAAGACACTTGGGAAACCACCTGCCGCACACACCTGGCCAACCACCACAACACCCTGCCCGATGGTTCTTGGGCTAATAATGGACTTCAGGCCATCACAGCCTGCCCGAAGGTACTTGGGCTATCCGGGAAAGGGAGCAGAAAAGGAGCTAATAACCAGCCACTAAGGATAGTGTTGGGAAAAACACCCTTCCCCCATAAATGGGGGTGTTCGGCACTAAGTGCTCAACTTGGGTGGGGCGTGAATAAGAAACACAAAGCTACAAGTATAGATATAGGTAACAAACACTCACCCAAAACTTAGGTTTTCCTAGCCAACCTACAGAACACAACACCACAACGTCCGAGTCAAAATTCACGACCCTTGCCCACAAACCATTTGTCCCATTCTTGTTTCACGTTCAGTCAAAATGTTCAATTAATTTTAAGCACTACTGGGCAACTACCATAAGCATAACCAAGGAAAAAGTCAAAGCATAGATCAACCAAAACACTCACACCCGGTTCTGCCAACAGAGGATCTCTCCCCAATTTGTGATAAAAACTCACAACCACTGAAACCATACCAACAGGAGATCCCATCCCCCAAATTCACACAGCCACCGAGAGTATAAAAAGAACAGGGGATCCCATCCCCTCCCACATTTCCAGCCAACTACCGCTACCAGCACAAGTCAGGAATTTTCAGGTTTAAACGACATAACACACTCCATGATTTCAAAATTCCGTATGTTCTAACCGGGAGTTATCACAGAAGGGCCGATCCTGGTGCTTTCAATTATTCAGCCGGATATAGTGGTTAACCAATTTTACAGCAGGAGTTCACAATCTCAGCAACCCATTTAAAACATCACGAGGGGATTCAACAGTGCACACACAACGACCACCAACGGCCTCAATTTTCAGAAAACATGAACCAGCACAACAAAAGGGATGATTCAAGATAAACCATAACAACGATCACAACCCCTTTCCCCTTCTTCCTTTAGAACTTCGTTTATTATCTTCATTAGGGTTTGGTTCAACCAATTCCATAGGAACAAAAGTAACGCCCACCCCGCATGATACACAAAAGTGAGAGACGAGAGAAATTCCCTACTTGTTGATAGATGATCGACGTTTAGGCCGGGGGCGCGGAACTTTACTGATAACGACGCGGTGGTCCCGATGCACCAGAAGAGCCACGATTGAAGAAGGAAGGAAAGCCACGGCCTAACCCTTAATTTATAAGGGCTGGGGACGGCTAAGATGAAAACACAAAACCACGGAAGACGAGGGAGTCGTGGGTTGACCACGTGGCTTGACTCATCATTAATGGCACTGGGTGGTTTTAACCGACCCATGAATTAATGAAGCATTTAATTAAAACCTTTGTGCGCGTTTCGGATTCCCAAGATATTTTTAACAAGGCAGAATAGGGTTTAAAACCCTATTTGCGAAAAAGGAACGTTACTGGAACAACTTGGTAAGGCCGGGTGACGTCGGCCGGTCTCACTGATCGGTCGCACCGATCGGTCTCACTGATCGGTCGCACCGATCGGTCTCACTGATCGGTCGCACCGGTCGGTCTCACCGATCGGTCTCACCGATCGGTGTCACCGACCGGTCTCACCGATCGGTGTCACCGACCGGTCTCACCGATCGGTGTCACCGACCGGTCTCACCGATCGGTCTCACCGATCGGTCTCACCGATCGGTGTCACCGACCGGTCTCACCGATCGGTCTCACCGACCGGTCTCACCGTTCGGTCTCACCGACCGGTCTCACCGATCGGTCTCACCGATCGGTCTTTCACCGGTCGGTCTCGCCGATCGGTGTCACCGATCGGTCTCGCCGATCGGTGTCACTGATCGGTCTCGCCGAACAGTACCCGCAAGGAATCCGGATTTTTGGCAAAGGAAGGGACCAAGGGGGGTCTGGGTTATCACATGGTGTCTCTATACACTTTGTGATAGTTATTCCACATACATCTAGGGGACATGATTCCATTTGGGTGATCATTGACTGACTCACAAAGTCATCCCACTTCCTACCCATCTGAGAGAAGGGATTAGTAGAGGGCTTGGGATGACTCTATGTACAGGATATTGTTCGGCTTCATGGGGTGACATCGACGATCATCTCTGACCGTGACACACATTTTACATTTCGGTTGTGGAAGGGATTACAGGTGGTGTTCAAGAATTATCTATGTTTGAGCACTGCCTTTCATACATAGACGGATGGTCAGACGGAGTGGACCATTCAGACACTGGAGGACATGCTTCATGCTTGCATCCTAGATTTTGGCCGCAGTTAGGAGGATCACTTTCACTTGGTGGAGTTCTCATACAAAAACAACTATCACTCCACCATCGGTATGGCACCATTTGAGGCCTTGTACAGTCGACCATGAAAATCACCTCTATGCTGGAAAGACCTAGGGGAGTTAGCACTTATGGGTCTATAGTTGGTACGGGATACCAATGAGATGGTGCAGATCATCCAGGAGTGGATGAAGACTGCACAGAGCATGAAGAAGTCTTATGCTGATAGGATATGGAGACCTTTGGAGTTTGAGGATAGAGACCATGCCTTCCTATGGCACTCACCTTGATGAGGGTTGCGAAGATTTGTCTGGGGCGGAAAGATTTCTCTGAGGTTCATCAAACTTTTTCAGGTTCTCAGCAGAGTTGGAGAGGCAGAATATCACCTAGATCTTCCCACCACAGATGCACCGGGTGCATGAAATTTTCCACGTGTCATAGCTGAGGAGGTACGTGCATGATCCATCACACGTCATTTACTGGGGTGAGCTAGAAATTGACGATGGGGCGACGTTTACAGAGGTTCTAGTGTAGATCAAGGATCGATAGGAGTGGGTCTTTTTGGATGATCGATTCATCTGGTGTGTGTTCTATGGCATCACAGGAACCTCTAGGAGAGAACATGGGAGTGGGAGGCACAAATTCGTGCTCAGTACCCCCATTTTTTTCCTTATTCTATGTTTTGGATTTCAGGGACAAAAACCCCTAAGGTGGGGAAAATATAAAGACCCAAATTTTCCATGTAATTTTTTTAATTATATAGAATTATTACGAGTCTGTGAAAATTGACGGTACATGATTCTGAGGCCCGGTGTGACCAGAATTAATTTATGAACTTTTTTCTAAGGTGCGTTCAGTAAACACTCAAGCGAAATTTTTTAACTTTTGAACTGGTTCTTAGATTAAAAATATGAGGGAATTGTTAAATCCATAGCACTGGGATTCTCTTAAGGGAGGATTCACTTTAACCATAGTCGGTTAGTAGAAAAATATAGATTTTGGGACTTTTAAAAGAATAATAAAATAAAAAAGTTATTTTTTCCTTTATTTTTTTCCTCCAATGGACAAGCGGTGGTGGTGGGACACTAACCCCTACTGACCCACATAGGATCTAACCCACATAGGATTGGTATGCGCTGACCCACACAGATCCTTCTTCAAAACTGGTATTGAGGGAATACAAACATGGTTCTTGAACCTTCTTACTCCATCATAATCAATATTAAACATGGGGAAATTTCTCACCTTCTTCTATATCCCCTCATCATCCTTCTGTACCTCTTTAATCTTCACCTAGATAGATGGTTGAACACTCATTCGGTAAAGATATTATTTCTCTATGTCCTTCAGGATTTCCTTATCCATCCTTTTAAAATCTATAGATATAAAATCTTTTATGATCCTCATCATGGACAAGCTAACATGATCCTTTCAACTCAAAGCATCTACCACCTTATTCAATTTCACAAGATTGTAATGTATTGAATAGTTATAATCTTTAATCATCTCTAAACATATTCTCTAGAGCATGTTCAACTCCTTCCATGTGAATATATACCTAAAAATTTTGTGATTGGTATATATATATATATCACACTTTTCTCTATAAAGATAATCCCTCCATGTATTTAATTTAAAAGTACAAAAACTAACACTAAATAAAGAGTTGGTTAATTTTTTTCATGAACCTTTAATTATCATGATGCATAAGTTATAATTGTGTCATTTTTCATGAGAAAACATCTCAATCCCTTATCAGATGCATCATTATAGATTATAAACCCTTCTTCTCTATAAGGTAATGTAAGCACAGGTGTACTTACTAATATTCTCTTTCCATGAAAATTTTCTCATATCCATTCATATGTAGGAACTTGGCTCCCTCCCAAGTTAACTTAGTGAGTGGATTATATAGTCATGAGAAATTATCTACATAATTTTAATAATATTCATTCAAAATAAGAAAACTTCACATCTTAGTTATCATGGTTGGTCTAGGCCAATATTCAATAGTCTTAGTTATTCATGGATCCACTGATATACCCTCATTTGAGAATATATGACCTAAAATGAAACCTTTTGAAGCTAAAATTCATACTTTTTAATTTTTCATACATTTTATTCTTCCTTGGGTTCTTTATTACAATTATCAAGTGATATTCATGCTCTTACTTTATATTTGAATATATAAGAATATTTTTTATAAATACTACCGCAAGCTGATCAAGGTAATCTCTAAATAATTTATTCATTAAATATATGAATATAGTGGAGTAATTAATATGAAAAAATGGAATTACTATATTCTCATAGTGTCTATACTTTGTATAGAATGTTGTATTGGTTATATCCTCCTTCTTGACCCTCAATTGATGATATGCATAAAAAATTTCAATCTTGAAAAATTATTGAGCTTTGTGCAGTTGATCAAAAAAGTCATCAATATGAGGTAAATGATACTTTTTATTGATTTTGATCTTTTTCAATTCATGGTAATCAATGCAGAGTCACAACAATCCATATTTCTTTCTTTAACAAATAGAATAGTTGTGCCCTGAGGTGACACGCTTGGATGAATGAATCCCTTTTTATGGTTCTCCTAGAGTTTCTCCTTAAATTCCTATAATTCAATCGAGACCATTTTATAGGGAGTCGTTAAAATAGATGTGGTACGAAGTATGAGTTTTATTGAGAACACAACTTCACATTTCAATGGAAGATTAGGAAACTCTTCTGGAAATAAATAAATAAACTCTGGAATGATATAAATATCACCGATTTTGAGTTTCTTTCCAACTATATGAGATAAACTACCCTTATTAATGGGAATCAAGACCCATACAATAGATGTGATTTCCATAAGAAGTTCATATCTATCATTTCTCTGACAGATGATCATAGGTTGGTTTGGAATATAAAATGTGACTTCATTTCCTTGGAAATTGATGGAGTATTTATGTAGATAAATAAATCCATACCTAAGATAACATAAAATTCAACTAAGGGGAGAATAATGAGGTTTATAAAAATCATATTCCCATAAAGTTCAACTAGAAAATAATCATATACTTGAGATACGATCATCGTACCATTAGAAATTTTCACTGCTAATTTAACATCTAATCACTGGGTGGAATTTCGATACACTTAAAAAATTATTCAGATATAAAAGAGTGGGTAGATACAGATTCAAATAAAATATTATTAGTTATATAGTGAATGGTAAGTGTACCCTTAACCACATTTTTATCACACCCCTCATCAAAAATTATGATCGCATGATATTTTCCTTTGTCTCTTGGCTTAACAAGTTGTTAACATTGATCTTTATCATTAACCTTAAGATTTGGGAACTGGTTACCATAATTCCCATACTCTCTATATTTGAAACATTGTAGTATGGTTGGATCATTATATTGAGATTTCTCTCTATTCACATCATTAGCTAACTTCTTCCCATCACCTTGAAAATCGATTTCTTGATGACCTTCCTTTCCACACTTAAAATATTTATCAATACCCTTAAGACAATTTCCTCCATGTTTACTTCCACACTTTGATCATAAAGGAAGGATCATCTTCTTCTCTCTATGGTTTTTATAATTTCCTTTTAATTCCATCTTTATTTCTTTGTCAAAACCATGATATTGATGGTTATCTCAAATCTCTATTTCCACCTTGATAGCATTCCAAACAATTTCTTTATAGCTACTGAAGTATCTTATAGATAACTCCCTTTAGAGACAAAGTTTTAATCCACTAAATAATCGATCAACCTACTTTTAGGTTAGATGATAATACCAAAATCATACCTTGAAAGTCTTGTAAAATTCACCTCATAGGTACTAATGGATTCACCATCCTTCTTCTTTAACTCAAGGAATTCCTTATCTATTTTTTGTATGAATAATAGAAAGAAATTACTTATTGAAAAATAAGTTCTTAAACTCATCTCATTATATGGATTGAGTTTTATCTTGTAGAATCATATTCTTGATTAGAGTCCAGTATTTATCATCTTCATATTCCAAATTTTAGATAACCGAAATTATTGTTTCATACTCCAAACACTATGGAATGGAAAATAAATTTTCAATGGTACTGATCTATTTCTCAAAAACTAGTGGATTGGTAGAACTGCTAAAATAAGGTGGATGCTTCCTCATAAAGGACTCAATAGAACATTGTTCCCTTATTTACTCTTTTGGAAGTTCATCATGATTCTTAGCTTAATAAATTTGTGTAATCATATAAATGATATTTTTCATTCCAACTCCCATAACTTTTGGTTGCTTGTGAGGAAAATCATTTTATTTTCCATCACATTCAGAATTAACATGATTCCTTTGGGTTATATCCATTTACTAAAACCAAAAATCATAGTGTAAGAAAAACTAATCATAGTGGGAAACTGCATAATTATAAAAAATAATTTATAGGATGTCAAAATAATGACACCTTATTTAAAATATATAACACAATAGGTTTAACCTAGGTCATTTATGGTCATAATCTATTCAAATCCTTCATGATTTTTTATGGATTTTGTGAATTTCCTAAGAATATCCCTTAGAATTGTCAAAATAGGTGTTCAGTAAGGCTCATTGTTGTGTACCAGATGATGATTGATTCAAACTCAATGCATCCTTGTCAGAGTTATTACCCCTAGGTATAATAATGCTAGAGCCACATCCACTTGTAGTGTAACATCCCAGGTATTTATAGAATAAAAAATTTTCATATCTATTAATATTTTTGAATTTATTATTAATTTTATTTTAAAGGGTACATTATGTATGATATTTTACCTGATACGCAACAAAGGGTTTCTCTGAAATCTTATGTTGCACACAACACTGAGTTATACCGAAAAATAATACAACAATAATATTATTATTTTAAATAGTAGTTAATGCCTAGTCATTGTATTATAGGTAATGAACATAATTAACTATATTATTATTTTACATATTTGTTAAAAAAAATTAGAGGCTTAAAATGATAATGAATCCAATTTTAAGCATAAAATACTCTAATATTTTTAAAAGGTCGTTTTATCACCTTTTGATGGAGAATCCTTTTTAAACATATTTTTTGTCACTTTTATATGTTTTATTTTATAAAATAAAATTATTATTTAGAATCGGTACCTTAAAATTTACTTTGGTTGAAATTTTGGTATTTTTATGATAAAATCTATATTTTTATGAATAGTGAAAAATACTGTATTTTAATTCAAAACTACTTTTTCATATAATATATTTATATATTTAGATTGTCCTTTTAATTAGTTTTAAAGTTTAATTGGATTAATTTTTTATTATATAATACAATTATGTTCATTTGAAGTAATTTCACACTTAAATTGGACATAAACACATGTCAATATTTTGATAGTTTTTACTTTTTAAAAACCCGTTTTCTGGTTTTGAAAACAAGAATTAATTTTAAATTAATTTCTACCAATTACCTATTTTGAATTTGGAAAATTAGATTCCATATTTGGAATAATAAGTTCCAAATTATGTAAATAGGTACCTTTTATTTTTAGACATCATGAATAGTAACTTCAGTAATTATTTTTATTTACCATGGTTAAAGATTAAATCAAGTAAATATGGGCAATAAAATAATATTATAATAATCTAAAAGTACCCTAAAACATTTCCTAATCCTATTGTATGATATATTTCCTACCATGATAATTATTTGGTTGAATTTAGGACCCCATGGAGCCACTTGGGTGTGATAATGATCTTTTATAATATTTAATTTAAAGAAAAGAGAAATATAACATAAGCATGTATCTCCTAACTAAAAAAAATTAATTTGGTTTATATAAATGATATATTTAACTATAAAAATTAATTATAAATATAAAAAAATTTCTTAAATCATGGTATTTTATTTATAAATTTTATACATTAAATAAATAAATATATTTATGACACAATGATGATGCAGCGATTACCTTATTAATGAAATATTCAAAAAAAGGATATTATAAATATTAAAATAAATGTAATTTGAATATTTTGATTCCATACATGATTTTTTTTATTACGTTGACATTGGATTATTTAATGACTTTGGTTCGAAGTAATCAAGTTTTTATGACTTTAACAAAAATCAATTTTGAAATAGTGTCGAAATTGACATAAATGAGTTTTTAAAATAAAAATGATTTTATTAAATGGTATAATAGTCTTAAAAATATAAGATTCATAAAAATGACTTATAAAATGTTAAAAAAGTCATTAATGATCCACTTGTGGTTCTCTTGGCATTTTATAGTAACTATAATAACTATATATTAGGAAAATACAAGAAGACATGGTAAGAGTTAATGTTTTTAACTAAGGGTTAAAGCTAAAAGATAAGGTTAAATTTGTGACCTAAACTTGTCTAAAACCTATTGGTTGGGAGGATTTAGACCCATAATCATCTTATACTAGAAATTTATCACTTTGAAACTATTATAATTTGAAAATAAATTTATAATAAAATAATATTTCAAGGCTTTCCCAAAGTGCCCTTCCTCCCTCTTATAAAAGAAAACAAAATCTACCCACTTACTCACACCTCTCAAGACCCTTGGATCATCCAAATTTTACTCAAATAATATCACCAAATCCATCTCTTCCTCATATAAGCTTTACCTTTGGTATAAGTCAATTCAATAAATCCTTTTGGCTAAAATCAAAAAGAGTTTCCTGATTCAGAGGTAACGTATTCTCTCAAGGTCATTTCATTTATTTTCCTCATCCAACCCCAAACCTATATTTATATTATTCTTTTATAATAGAACCAATATATTCAATATACTATTATGTTTTTATTTTAATTATTCAACCTAAACTTACACACACATTCATCTAATGGATATAGACCATATTATTTCTATGTATGGTGAACTTTTGCCTCACGGAATGATGATTATTCAATTTTATCCTACCACCTCTCATGGTTGTCATTATGATGGAAATATATTTATATATTATATATTATATTTATATTTTCTCTATTCTTCTATAATTTTTAGTTACAACATACATTTATGGTTTCCATAGTATGTAAATATGATAATATCATTTGAGGAAGTGTGGACTACCACCCCCTCAAAGTGATATGACTCATTCATGCATACATTGAACATATAAAGGTTGAATTTAATGAACTTATGTAACATATATAACATAAATATTATACTGTAATTATAATATACCTATGTATCTTTTATTTTTTATTCCTTTAATATAACAAATAAATGAAAGTAGCGTTCATGCGTATGTACGGCCTACCGTCTCCATAAACAGTGATTTTAATTTCTTATCTCCAAATTTTATGGACTATTATAAATATATATATATATATATACTGTATATATATGATATTTAGATCATGAATAGTATTATAAAGATAATGGACTCATGACCTCATGGATAATTTTCATCAAAACAAGTTCATTTTTGACTCAAATACCGAACATTGACAAAACATTCGATATGAACTCAAATAATTAACTAAATGATATAACATGGTAATAAGTGATATAAAATGAATAATAAAATTTCAAAAGGTTATAAATCAATTAGAAAATAACCTAATTTTACTATTCATAAAATTAAATAACGAACGAGACAAGTCAGACTCAAGGTAAGAAACTTCATCTCAATCTCCTTTCATTGAGGCATTTCTTGATAATATGCACTTTTATTATTTTATAAGGTGTATATACAGACAATATGAAATTTCATAACCATGTTTTATCTATATTAATGTTATTTATTAAATCATGTAGATTAATATTTAAATGTTCAAAGTGGTATGAGACACCTTGAACATTTAATGTTTTAATTATCAATTTTTTCTTCCTAATATTAAATTACATATTTATTTATATGGGTATAAAAGGAATATATAGGAAATTTTATGTAAATATTGAATTTCATTCAAAGTTTTCAAAAGGAATCATTTTAAATGTATCATTTTACTTGCTTTACAAAATGAAAAAAGGAATGTTTTTTTAACATATACGATAATAAATATGTCTCTGCTACCATAACTGTTATTTGATATTTCGCTTCTTCTAAAAGTCTTAATGCATTTTAAAATGAAAATAAACCCCTTATTCCTTTATTTGGGTATCTTGGTATTGAAAATGATTTCTTAAATGAAAATGGTATTTTTATACCAAATTTTTTTTCATATGGGATTATAAGAAGCTTTCAAAAAAGGGGTTTTGTGATGAACCTGTTTTATTCATGATATAGTACATGAGCATTATATGAAACGGGTGAGCCTGATATAGCTTATATGATGGTTTGAGCCCCATTATAGCTCATGGGTGAGCCTGATATAGCTTATACAAAGGGTTTATCCACATTATAGTTCATGGGTGAGACTAACATAGCTTATACAAAGGGTTGAGCCCCATTATAGCTCAAATGTGAGACTGATATAGCTTATACGAAGCGTGATCCCCATTATAGATCTCCAATTTCGAATTCAACCATATGGTTATTCCAATTGGAATATGTTTATAAAGGTTTTTATTTATATTATGTTCTAATTCACCTAAAGGAGTTTTAATTTATTGCTATTGGTTTTAGTGTTCTTCATTGAGCAAAAAGTATGAGTGTTATTCATGTGAAAATGTTATGTTTCATCCGCTCAAAGAACATTGAATGGGTTATCACGTTTTAACTAGACTAATGGTTTTTCTTTGTTTTTATATCCCTTACTGATCTTTTTGTACTCATCCCAAGTTTTTAAATGTTTTCACATGATTTAAGGGATAATAGAGTCAAGGATGGGATCAAGGAAAAGTTATGATGATTAAACATGAAAATAAACCATGTTTCGTTTTTAAAAAAATTATGTTATGTATGAAATAGATATTGTTGTAAGTGTCCAATTTGTATTTATATGTTTTTTTATGTAATAGTTGTCGCCTAATTCTCTAAATCTCTAAACCTGAAAAGATCCTCAATGTGAATTCTTGACTTAACTCAAGATTATGTAACATTTAAAGATGGGGCCTTATAGTTGGTATCGGAGGTCAGTTTATATGAATTTAGAGGTTAGGATGGTATTAATTACTTTTCTTTAGAGAATTTTACTTTATGGTTATGTTGAAATGATTTAGCATTTTAAGATTACGGTGTTGCTTCATCTAAACTATTTATATTCTGAATGTTTTTTCATAGAGGAAATAGGAAAGCTATAATGTGAAGGCATCAAGAGGAAAACAACCTTTCAAATCAACAACATGAGGTGGTGAGAATTATAACTGAATAGTTTGTTGTAGTGGTGGAGCAGTTGACTCAGGCTATAAATGGTAGTGGTATCTAGGCATGAGATCATCTCGATTAACCACAGAAGAATATGTTAGTAGTGGAACATTTTATAAGGAAACATCCCCCATCATTCAATGGATCATCTGACCCAGTGGTAGCTGAAGGATGGATCAATACCCTGGAGAAGATATTTGAATTCATGGGATATTCAAAACATCAAAAGGTAACTCTTTCCATCTATTGTTTTTAAGGTGAAGATGATTGATAGTGGTCATTAGTTAAGAATACTAGAGATAAAAATTATCTTGATGTCATGGAATGGGAATAATTTAAGGATATTATACTTACGAAATATTTCCCAAAGGTTGTTCAGACTAGGATGGAGAAACAATTATTGGAATTAAAGAAAAAGGATAATGATTCAGTTGCCGCATATGAAGTGAACTTCACAAGATTATCCAGGTATGTTTTAGATTTTATTCAAGATATTGACAGTAAAATTAATAGATTTTACTTAGGAATGAAACCAGGGCTACGAAGATCTTTGGCCTCCCAAGAAATTAAAAGTTATGAAAAATTGGTTTGTTGTGTTGAGAAATTTGAAATGGAGTTTACTGATACTTATGTTCCATGAGATGATAAGAGTAAGAAATGATCAAGGTTTTAGGAAATAGAGAAGTAACCAACTAAGAATTCTATAGTTAATCCCAAAACTTGTTCCAAGTATGGTAAAATACATTTTGGGGAATGTATTTTAGGATCTAGAAAGTGTTATCGGTGTGGTAAGTCTATTCACAAGGTTCGTGACTGCAAAGAAAAGGGTCCCAAATAGTACACTAATGAGAAAACAGATATCCAGTCTACAGTAATATGCTTTAGCTACAATTAGTTGGGACATTATGAAAATAAGTTTTTGAAATTAATTACACAGGGAGGAAATCATTATGATCGAAAAAAAGGTTTGGGAAAATCTTTTGATTCTATTAAAATTGATGTTGATACATCTGTTGAAGTGATGGAACCCCCTGAGAGCTGATATTTTTCAAAGTATAACCATAAGTTTAAGGTTTTAGACACACCTTCTAAGGTTTTATGTGATGTTATAATAACTTACTAAGGACCTTTCTAGGAGATGTTTTGTGGGTTTATGTTTATGTATGGATTTTTATGTGGAAGTATACCTTTACCTTTGGACCTTATTTTTAAGATAATGACATACTTTATGGTTTGTGTGATCTTTTATACTTAAGATTATTATGAGGGATGTACATTATATTCTGAGAATATTATGAGGATGAAATGAAGCTTATAAAATAGAAATACATCAAGTAATTATGTTTCCTTATGTTCTTATTATAGTAAGTAAATTATTTCCTCAAATCTATAAAAAGTATCTTAAAACAAAAACATTATTCATTTAAATTTCTTAATGGTCTTTTGACCCATCACATAATTATGGTCTGTGATGGATAATCTTCCAATGACTATGTTCTCTATCATTATCTATTAGTCTTTGAGGGTTAGTTTTATCATCCATGTTCATGTTTTCCTATAGAGAACCCTAGAATATGATATCTCAGGTGACCTTTATGCTTATCTTTCATTTAAAGTGATAGTTTTATTGACTCTTTTTTCAATGTGGGGTTTTCAGTAAATTTTTCAAACCCAATTTTAAAATTGCAAGAATGCAATTTCAAAAATAGGGGAATGATGTAACATCCTAGGTATTTATAGAATAATACATTTATATATATAAATATTTTTGAATTTAATATTAATTTTAGTTTAAAGGGGGAACTATGTATGATAGCATACCCAACACGCAACAACAGGTTTCTTAAAAATCTTACATTGCACACAACACTGAGTTCTACTAAAAAATAATACAACAATAATATTATTATTTTAAATGGTAGTTAACGCTTAGCCATTGTATTGGCAGGAATGAACAGAATTAACTATATTCTGATTTTACATATTTGTTAAATGTTTTTTAGAGGCTTAAAATGATAAGTAATCCAATTTTAATCATAAAATACTCTAATGTTTTTAAAAGGTCATTTTACTGCCTTTTGATGGAGAAACCTTTTTAAAAACAATTTTTTTCACTTTTATATGTTCTATTTGATAAAATAAACTTCATCTTTATAAGCAGGACATAAAAATTTACTTTGGTGGTATTTTTATGATAAAATCCATATATTTATGAATAGTGAAAAATATTACATTTTAATTGAAAACTATCTTTTCATCTAATTTATTTATTTAGTTAGATTGTATTTTTATTTATTTTTAAAGTTTAATTGGATTAATTTTTTATCATTTAATCCAATTATGTTCATTTTAATTAATTTCACATTTAAATTGGACATAAACACATGTCAATCTTTTGATGGTTTTTACTTCTTGAAACCCTATTTTCTGGTTTTGACAATGATAATTAAATATAAATTAATTTCTTCCAATTTTGTATTTTGAATTTTGAAAGTTGGATTCCATATTTGGAATCCAAAGGTCCAAATTATGTAAGTAGTTACCTTTTATTTTTTTACATTATGAATAGTAACTTCAGTAATTATTTTTATTTACCATGGTTAAAGGGTAAATTAGGTAAATAAGGGTAAAAAATAATATTATAATAATATAAAACTATCCTAACACGTGTCCTAATCCTATTGGATGAGATATATATGACCATGAGCATCCTTGGATCTAATTTATGACCCTATGGATCCACTTGGGTGTGATAATGACCTTTTATAATATTTAATTTAAAGAAAAATGAAATATAAAATAAACATGTATCTCCTAACTAAAACAATTTTAATTTAGTTTATATAAATGATATATTCAACTATAAATAGCAATTAGAAATCTAATAATATTTTCTATATCATGTTATTTTATTTATAATTTTTGGACATTAAATAAATATATATATATATTTATGACACAATGATGATGCAGCAATTACCTTATTAATGAAATATTAAAATAAATAATATTATAAATATTAAAATAAATATAATTTCAACATTTAGATGTCATCCAATAATTTTTTGGATGAAATTGACATGTGATTTATGAGCTAATTCCTTTTCTTCTAAAGAATAAAGTTGTTATAACTTTGAAAAAATCAATTTCTAAATAGTGTCAAAATTGACATAAATGGGTTTTTTAAAACAAATATTATTTTATTAAATGATATAATAGTCCTAAAAATCTAAGATTTGAAAAACTGACTTATATAATGATAAAAAATCATTAATTATCCACTTTTAGTTCTATTGGCATTTTATAGTAACTATAGTAACCATATATTATGAAAATAGAAGAAGACATGGTAAGAGTTAATGTTTTTAACTAAGGGTTAAAGCTAAAAGATATGTTTAACTTTGTGACATAAACTTGTCTAAAACCTATTAGTTAAGATGATTTAGACCTGTCCTCATATTATAATAGAAATATATCACTTTTAAACAATTATAATTCGAAAATAAGTTTATAATAAAATAATATTTCAAGACTTTCTTAAAGTGCCCTTCCTCCCTCTTATAAAAGGCCACCACCTCTACCCACTTACTCACACCTCTCAAGACACTTGGATCATACAAATTCTTCTAAAATAATCTCATTGAATCCCTACATTCCTCTTAAAATCCTTACCTTGGGTAGAATCCAATTCAAAAAAGCCTTTTGGCTAAAATCAAAAGGAGTTATCCGATTTTGAGGTAGCGTCTTCTCTCAATCTCCTTTCATTTATTTTCCTCATACAACCCCAAAAACTATATTTATTCCATTATTTTATAACAAAACCAATATACTTAATATACTATTATGTTTTATGCTAATTTATAGACCTACACTTACACACACCTCTATCTAATGGATATAGAACATACTATTTCTGTGTATGGTGAACTACTACCTCACGAAATGATGATTGTTAAATTTTATCCTACCACTTATCATGGTAGACATTATGATGGAACTATATTTATATATGATATATTATATTTATATTTTATATATTCTTCTATAATTTTTATTTTCAACATAACTTTATGCTTTCCATAGTGTGTAAATACGATAGTTTCATTTGAGGAAGTGTGGACTACCACCCCCTCAAAGTGATATGACTCGTTCATGCCATTCATAGAATGTATAAATCACAGAATTAATTATAAGGCCTTGACCTTAAACATTACATAATATTTTTTTAATTAAATAATTATAATTTTATTCACATCGAAGATATTTTCAGGTTTATAGTTTTAGATAATTGGTCCATAACTATTACATAACAACTCAAAATTTTAAAAGTTGACTCTTCCACTCACTATCAAATTTTTTCACAAAATAAAACTCTTTAAATAAAATAAGAATTATTTTCTTAATAAAAATATTCTTGAATTATTCCTTTATCTTACCCATCCTTATACCCTATGAAAAATACTTCAAAAACTTGGGATGAAAATAAAAATCTCAATAAGGGAAAACAAAGGAAATAGTTTACATGTGATCTTGAGAGATATAACTAAGAATATGAGGACTTTCATAAAGGCATGATAAAGAGGAATATAATAAAAATAATAACTTGGATCATAACTTAAAAATTTGGCTATAACATTTGATTTATACATTCATAATAATATCACCAAGGTCCATCCCCAAGGTGTCATATCACCAAGGTCCATCCCCAAGGTGTCATAAAAATTACCAAGGTTATTCACCAAGGTATCATAAAAATAACCAAGGTTATTCACCAAGGTATAGTAAAAATTACCAAGTTTATTCACCAAGGTATCTTAAAAATTACCAAGTTTATTCACCAAGTTATCTTAAAAATTACCAAGGTTATTCACCAAGGTATTGTAAAAATTACCAAGGTTATTCACCAAGGTATCATAAAATATATCATCTCTGGAGATTCATTTTTTTACCCAATACATTGAAGAGATATAAGGGCACACCATTAATATTTATTTATTTTCATGTTATCCGTATATACCATAATCAAACATTTCCTAAATAACCCAAAGAGAATAAAATAAATGGGTTTCATATTAAAATCGTGATGTTTTAAGAAGTGCTTAAAAATATGATCATTATGTCCTTTATAACCCACAGAAAGGGAATATGGGTTTTATGTATGTAAATTCCAAAATCAAATTTATCATTTTTATGTCTTGATGAATACCCCTATAAAAGAAATAGTTTTGGGTATTCACATAAATAAAATAATATAATTTCTTGAGAAAAATATAGAGATTTTGAGATGAAAATTATGCAACATAACGGCTATTAAACATAGTTTTAGAAAACATTAAAAATAAAGGGGATAGGGGTAACCCATTAATAAATGACTCATAATATAGTATAGGGATAGAATAAATTGTAAATAAGAATATTTTATGGAAACTTTAAAGACATACCACATAAAATATAACTTGAATGGAAAAAAGAGAAGTTGAGAATTCTATTACCACATAAGAAACACTTGAATACATATCATTAAGGAATTACATTATACAAAACTTTGAATATCATGAGAGTGTACTAATTCAAGATATAATGATTCAAAGGGTTGTATATACACCTTATAGGAAAATAAAGGTGCATAACATCAAGATATGCCTCAAGAAAAAAGATTGAGGCAAAGTTCCCTACCTTGAGTCCGACTTGTCTCGTTCGTTCTTTGTCTTCCTCTAAATTAGGTTACTCCTTTTTATTTGATCCAAAAGGATTTTTTAAATTCTATTCTTCCCATGTTAAGGATTATAAGATAAATGAAGGAATTTTTGGAGCTTATGTGAGCAGAATTTTGAGGAGACAAGAGGCTTGCGAGGTGTGAGTAAGTGGGTAGAAGTGGTGTCCTTTTATAAGAGGGGGGTCACTTTAAGAAAGTCTTGAAATATTATTTTATTATAAATTTATTTTCAAATTATAATAGTTTCAAAGTGATATATTTCCAGTATAAGATGATTATGGGTCCAAATCCTCTAAACCAATAGGTTTTAGACAATTTTAGGTCACAAAATTAACCTTATCTTTTAGCTTTAACCCTTAGTTAAATAAATTAACTCTTACCATGTCTTCTTGTATTTTTACACTATATGTTTAATATAATTACTATAAAATGTCAAGAGAAACACAAGTGGATAATTAATGAAATTTTTAACATTATCTATGTCAGTTTTACAAATCTCATATTTTTATGACTATTATATCATTTTCTAAAATAGTATTTATTTTAGAAACTCATTTATGTCAATTTTGACACTATTTAGTAATTATTATTTTTAAGGTCATAAAAACTTGATTCCTTTGAACCAAAGGCATTAAATAATCCCTCACATTTAAATTTCCAAAAATTATTGGATGGCATCAAAATGTTCAAATTTCAATTATTTTTATATTTATAATATCATTTATTTGAATATTTTATTAATATGGTAATCACTACATCATTATTGTGTCATAAATAAATTTATTTATCTAATGTCTAAAAATTATAAATAAAATACCATGATGTAGTAATATTTTTATCTTTATAATTACTATTTATAGTCGAATATATCACTTATATAACTCAAATTAAAATTTTTTAGTAATAAGATACATGTTTAAGTTATATTTCCCTTAACTTTAAATTAAATGTTATAAAATGTCATTATCTTACCCAAGTGGCTTTCAAATGCCAAAAGTTCGGCCTAAAGATTTTTTTTGGCTGCCCATTACTCATCCAATAGAATTAGGAGAAGTGTTAGGGTAGTTTTATATTATTATAATATTATTTTTACCCTTATTTACCTAATTTTCCCTTTAATTGTGGTAAATAAAAATAATTATTGAAGTTACTATTCATAATACCCAAAAATAAAAGGGACCTATTTACATAATTTGGACCTTATAATTCCAAATATTGAACCCAGTTTTCCAAATTCAAAACACATAATTGGAATAAATTAATTTAAAATTAATTCTCATTGTCAAAACGAGATAGCGGGTTTTTAAAAGTTAAAACATTTCAAAAGATTGAAATGTTTTTACATCTGAATTCAATATAAAATTAATAAAAATTAACTAAATCATAATAAATGATAAAATTATATTCTATTTATATTTTAAAATAATTAAATAATATTATTTAACTATATAAATTTTCTAAATGGAAAATTTGTTTTCAATTTATATTTAGCATATTTTTACTATTCATCAGAACATGATAGTTTTTAGAAAAATATAAAAAATCATCCAAAGTAAATTTTGATGTCCCAATTCTAAATAAGAAGTTTACTTTTTTAAATATAAAATATAAAGGTGTTAAAAACTAAATTTTAAAAAAAATGTCCATCAAACAGCGCTAAAACAACCTTTTTAAAAATATTGGATTATTTTATGCTTAAAATTGGATTCATTCTCATTTTAAGCCTCTAAAATTTATTAGATAAATGTAAAAACATTTAGAAAATATGTAAAATCATAATATAGTTAATTTTGTTCATTCCTTCCAATACAACTGCTAGGCGTTAACTACTATTTAAAATAATAATATTATTGTTGTATTATTTTTTGGTACAACTTAGTATTATGTGAAATGTATGATTTCAAAGAAACCCATTATTGCCAGTCGAGTACACTATCATACATAGTATCCCCTTTAAACTGAAATTAATATTAAATTTAAAAATATTAATAGATATGAAAATGTATTATTCTATAAATACCAGGGATGTTACATCATTCCCCCCTTTTAGAAATTGTGACCTCACAATTTTAAAAAATTGGGCTTGAAAACTTTATTTAAAATACCACATTGTAAAAAGAGTCAATAAAACTATCTCTTAAAAATAAATATAGATAAGTACAAAGGTCACCTGATATAACACATACTAGGATTCCATATAAGAAAACATGGATATGGAAGAAAAACTAACCATCTTGTTCTGATGGAGAGTGATAGAAAACATGATCATGAGAAAGTTAACAACCAAAAAAACCATAAAGTTGTGATGGGTTAAATGGTCTTTGATTTCCTAGTAGTAAAAGTAAACAGAAAACGTTTTTTTAATATCCTTTGCATAAATTTGAGTAATTTATTTATAATATTGATTAAGAACATAAGGAATAATACTTACTCGTCAAGTAAAGTTTCATCCTTTAATAAATATCTACCACAAACTCATCTTTTCTAAAAACGATGAGTATTAAAGATGACTTGGTCACACATAAAGTGATAGAATCAACTTCTAGAGAATCACATAACCCACAAAATATAAACTATATATTTCCCCTATCTTTAGACATTAACCAAACCCAAAATGGTTAGTACAAGATCAGATAATTCCCTAAGAAGAATAATACTTTATAAGGATAATGACTACTTTTAATCTCCAAAAATATATAGTAATACCCAAGTTCTACATAGACCATTCAAAAAACAAATGTCCTTAAAATTCCTCAAAATAATCCAAACTAAGATTGAAACCCAAAATTTAGAAGGATTTGATCACATAGTCTTCCACAATAAATCTTAACATTTATCTCCAAATAACATCGACTACTCTGAAAGTCTCATACTGAAAAGTAATTAACCTAATCACATAGTCTCCATGATAGATTAATCATTTACATAAATAACTCAAATTTTCATATGTCTATAATAAAAACATATATTCTTCCAAAATAAAAATTCAATTATTAATCCTCAAATTAAATTCTATAGTATTTTATTTTTCTTAGGCATTTAGTGTTCCCAAAATAACAAACATCTTACAAAATAAAATGTATCACTTAATCACCAAATCATTTTCCTATAATACGGATATCTATTTTATAAAACATAAGTACTCAAAATCAACTTATTCTTGATCCATAAAATCATTTAACTAAAAATAATAAGTTATACTAACCAGGGACTTCACGTAAGCCAGTGGTAAGTGATGTGCCCTTATCTCCCTTCGGTTGTGGGTTCAATTCTCGCAACCTTTCCAAATGTGATAGGTTGTCACCCATATTATGGGTTTTCCCTTTTTATAAAACTCAAAAATAACCCTAGAATGTTTTAACCTCAATGGTTTTCTTATACCTCTCATTTTCATCCCAACTCATAATGACCTCAACATCTTAATTCATGAATTATTATATATATTGACATTTTTTTTATTTCACCTACATATGATAATAAAACTATTCCCAATAGAAATAACATTATACCTTGATCATGGTATCCACTTGGTTTCATCATCATCTTGTTCACATAGATATAATGTACATTCATTGAAACAATGATTTATATATCCTTCAAAATCATTTTCTTCCTTTATCCAAATACACCTTGTACAACTTAAGTCATATCGGTGTTCACAGAAAAAAAAATGGAAAATAATCACGTGTGACATATAATTTCAAAACATATGATAAAACTTGATTTTTATAAAATAGTTGGACTAAGTTTGAGTTGAAACTTTTAATCAATGGTTCTTTTAAAATGCCATAATTATGTGTTGAAAGACTATATTTTAAAAGTAAATATAAATAGGTTGTGCAAGGGTATCCTTCTTCATCACCTTTTTCAAAATCATAATATGCTTCAAAATCTTGTGATAAGGTAAAATATTTTAAATCCCTTGATAAAATTTTTCTTTCTTGAAAATATGAGAATATTAAGAAAATATGATTTGATTAAATTCAATCCATGGTCCATGATGGTATCGAGTTATAGTGGAGGTGTTTGATATCTCAAACAACTGATTGCAAGTGAGTTGTATGTTAGTAAAAGTTTCACAATCATCCGAGTATGAATTTTCAATAATTATTTCAAGCAAGTCATCAGGAAGAGATAGGAATTTTTTTTGATTTCATCCTCCTTATATTTTTAAATGACTTTCCTTGATCTAAAAAAGTTATAAAACAAGGATTTAAATAAAATAATAGACATAGAGACTTACCATGTGGTTATCCAAAACTCATAATCCCTAAATTTTTCAAAACCTTTCCTTTGATACCAAATATAAGGACCCAGCCTTAAACATTAATTAATATTGAGTTAGGTCAATAATTTTACTTTAATTCACATCAAGGATCTTTTCAGGTTTAGATTTTTATAGAATGAGGCCATAACTATTACATAACAACTCAAAATTTACAAAGTTGACACTTTCATTCACTATCATTTTTTCTCACAAAATAAAACTTCTTAAATAAAAAAATAATTATTTTCTTGATAATAATATTATTGAATTATTCCTATATATTACCCTTCCTTATATCCTATTAAAAACATTTCAAAAACTTAGGATAAGCATAAAAAGGTTAGTAAGGGAAAACAAAGGAAACAGTTTACATGTGATCTTGAGAGATATAAATAATAACATGATGAATTTCATAAAGGCATGAGAAAGAAGAATATAATAACAATAAGAAATTAGATCGTAACTTGAAAAATTGTCTACAGAATTTAATTTAGACATTCATAATCATATCACCAAGGTCCATCCCCAAGGTGTCATATCACCAAGGTCCATCCACATGGTGTCGTAAAAATTACCAAGGTTATTCACCAAGGTATCGTAAAAATTACCAAGGTTATTCACCAAGGTATCATAAAAAATACCAAGTTTATTCACCATGGTATCTTAAAAATTACTAAGGTTATTCACCAAGTTATCTTAAAAATTACTAAGGTTATTTTCCAAGGTTTCTTAAAACATGTCATCTCTAGATATTCATTTCTTTACCCAATGCAATGGAGCGCTACCAGGGCACACCATTAATATGTATTTAGTTTCATTTGATCCACATATACCATAATAAAAAATTTCATAAATAACCCAAAGATAATAAAATAAATGGTTTTCATATCAAAATCATGATTTTTTAAGAAGTGCTTAAAAACATGATCATTATGTCATTTATAACCCACAGAAAGGGAATAAGGGTTTTATGTATGTAAATTATAGAATAAAATATATTATTTTTATGTATTCATGAATAAACCTGTAAATGAAATAATTTTGGGTATTTACATAAATAAAATAAGATAATTTCTTGAGAAAAAAAGAGAGATTTTTAGATGAAAATTTTGCAGCATAACAACTATGCAACATGGTTTTAGAAAACTTTAGAAAAAGGATAGGGGTCACCCATTCATAAATGACTAATAATATATTAGATGGATAGAATAAAGTGAAAATAATAACATGGTATAGAAAATTTAAATAAATACTACATAAAATATAACTTGAATGGAAAAAGAAGAAGTTGAGAATTCTGTTACTATATAAGAAACACATTAATACATATCATTAAGGAATTACATTATACAAAACATTAAATATCAATAGAATATACTAATTCATGATATAATGAGTAAAATGGTTGTATATACACCTTATAGAAAAATAAAGGTGCATAACATCAATATATTCCCAAAAGAAAGGAGATTGGGATGAAGTCTCCTACCTTGAGTCCGACTTGTCTCGTTCGTTCTTTATCTTCCTCTAAATTGTGTAACTCCTTTTGATTTGAGAAAAAAGGATTTCTTGAATAAATTTATGAACAATATAATGATTCTAGTGGGAAAGGAGGGATTTTGGGAGCTTATTTGATTATATTTTTGACAATACAAGAGGCTTGATAGGTTTGAGTAAGTGGGTAGAAGTGGTGGCCTTTTATAAGAGGGAGGAGGGGCACTTTCAGAAAGTCATGAAATATTATTTTATTATGAATTGATTTTAGAATTTTAATAGTTACAACGTGATATATTTAGAGGATAAGATGATTATGGGTCAAAATCATCTCAACCAATAGGTTTTAGACAAGTTTAGGTCACAAAATTAACCTTATCTTTTAACTTTAACCCTTAGTTAAATAAATTAACTCTTACCATATATTCTTGTATTTTTACACTATATGGTTGATATAATTACTATAAAATGACAAGATAATATCAATTAGATCATTAATGAAATTTTCAACATTATATAAGTCATTTGGATGAATCTCATGTTTTTATAACTATTATATCATTTCATAAAATAGTATTTGTTTCAAAAACTCATTTATGTTAATTTTGACACTATTTAGTAATTGATTTTTGTTAAAGTAATAAAAACATGATTACTTAGAAACCAAGGAATTAAATCATCCCTAAGATATCAAAGTCATCCAAAAAATTATTTTATGGCATCAAAATGTTCAAATTACATTTATTTTAAAATTTTTAATATCATTTATTTGAATATTACATTAATAAGGTAATCACTACATCATCATTATGTCGTAAATAAATTTAATTATTTAATGTCTAAAAATTATAAATAAAATACCATGATTTAGGAAATATTTTTATCTTTCTAATTAATATTTATAGTCGAAGAGACCACTTATATAACTCAAATTAAAAAAATATTAATAAGATACATGTTTAAGTTATATTTCCCTTAACTTTAAATTAAATGTTATAAAATGTCATTATCTTACGCAAGTGGCTCCTAAATGCCAAAATTTAGGCCTAAGGATTTTTTGGTCACCCATTACTTATAAAATAGGATTATGAAAACTTTTAGTGTAGTTTTATATTATTATAATATTATTTTTACCCTTATTTACCTAATTTACCCATTAACCGTGGTAAATAAAAATAATTACTGAAGTTATTGTTCATAATGTACAAAAATAAAAGGGATCTATTTACATAATTTGGACCTTATTATTAAAAATATGGAACTCATTTTTTCAAATTCAAAACATATAATTGGCATAAATTAATTTAAAATTAATTCTCATTGTCAAAATGAGACAGTGTGATTTTAAAAGTTAAAACATTGCAAAAGATTAAAATGTTTTTACATATGAATTCAATATAAAATTAATACCAATGAACTAAATTATAATAAATGATAAAAATATATTCAATTTATATTTTAAAACCATTAAATAATATTATTCAACCATGTAAATTATATCGATGGAAAAAAATTATTTTCAATTAAAATTTAGCATATTTTTACTATTCATCAAAACATGATAGTTATCAGAAAAATATCAAAAATTCATCCAAAGTAAATTTTGATGTCCTTCTTCTAAAGAAGAGGTTTATTTTTCCAAATAGAACATATAAATGTATCAAAATAAAAATTAAAAAAAGATCGCTATCAAAAGACGGTAAAATGACCTTTTTAAAAATATTAGAGTATTTTATGTATAAAATTGGATTTATTCTCATTTTAATCCTCTAAAATCTATTAGATAAATGTAAAAATATTTAACAAATATGTAAAATCATAATATATTTAATTTTGTTCATTCTCTCTAATACAAGGGTTATGCGTTAACTACCATTTAAAATAATATTATTATTGTTCTATTTTTTTGTTATAACTCAGTGTTATGTGCAATTTAAGATTTTAGAGAAACCCATTGTTGCATGTTGGGTATGCTATCATACATAGTGTCTCTTTAAATAAAATTAATATTAAATTCAAAAATATTAATAGATATGAAAACATATTATTCTATAAATATTTGGTATGTTACATTAATGAACTTATGCAACATATATAACATAGATATTATACTAGAATTATAATATACCTTTGAATCTTTTATTTATTTTTCCTTTAATATAACAAACAAATGAAAGTAACGTTCATGTGTACGTACGACCAACCGTATCCATGAACGGTGCATTTCATTTCTTATCTTCAAATGTTATGGACTATTCTAAATAAATATATACTATATATATATATGATATTTAAATCATGACTAATATTTTGGAGATAATGGACTTATGACCAAATGGATAATTTTCATCAAAACAGGTTCACTTTTTACTCAAATACCGAACATCGACAAAATGTATGATATGAACTCAAATAATTAACTAATTTTTACAACATGGAAATAAGTGATATAAAATGAATAATAAACTTTAAAAAGGTTATAAAGAAAGTAGAAATTAACCTAAGTTTATTATTCAGGAAATTAAAGAATGAGCAAGACAAGTCAAACTCAAGGTAAGGGACTTCGTCTCAATCTCCTTTCATTGAGGCATTTCTTGATAATATGAACATTTATTCTTTTATAATGTGTATATACATCCACTATGAAATTTTATAACCATATTTTATCTACACTAATTTTATTTATTAAATTATGGATATTAATATTTAAATGTTCAAAGTGGTATGGGACACCATGAACATTTAAGGATTTAATTATCAGATATTTTTCTTCTTAATATTAAATTACATATTTATTTATATGGGTATATAATGAATATATAGGAAATTTTATGTTAATATTTAATTTCATTCAATTTTTTCAAAAGGAATATTTTTATATGAAGTGTTTTAATTTCTTTAAAAAACAACAAAAGGGATGTTTTTTAACATATATGGTGACAATGACTTCTCCAATGTTATAATCATTATTTGATAATTGGATTCCTTTAAAATCCTTAATCTCTTTTAAAATGAAAATAAATCTTTTATTCCTTTATTTGGGTATCTTGGTATTGAAAATGGGTTCTTAAATGAAAATAGTATTTTTATATGGAAATTTTTCTCATATGGGTTCAGAAGAAGCTTTCAAAAAAGGGGTTTTGTGATTAATGTGTTTTATTCATGAAATGGTACATGAGCATTATAAGAAATAGGTGAACCTGATATAGATTATATTATGGGTTGATCCACATTATAGCTCATGGGTGAGCCCTATATAGCTTATACGAAGGGTTGAGACCCATTATAGCTCACGGGTGAGCCTGACACAGCTTATACAAAGGGTTTATCCCCATTATAACTCATAAGTGAGTCCGAAATAGCTTATACAAAGGATGATACCCATTATAGATCTCCAATTTGGAATTAAAACACATGGTTATTTCAATTGGAATATTTTTTGAAGGGTTTTATGTATATGATTCTCTAAGTCACCTAAAGGAGTTTTAATTCCTTGCTATTGGTTTTAGTGTTTTTCATTGAGAAAAAAGTATGAGTGTTATTCATGTGAAAATGTTTTTTTTCATCCACTCAAAGAACATTGAATGGGTTATGATATTTTAACTATACTAATAGTTTTTCTTTATTTTTATGTCCCTTACTGAGATTTTTGTGTGCATCCCAAGTTTTAAAATGTTTCCACCGGATTTAAGGGAGAATAGATTCAAGTATGGAATCAGGGAAAATTATTATGATTAAAAATAAAAAGAAATCATGTTTCTTTTTAAAAGTTTTTCTGTTATGGAAGAAACGGATACTGTTGGAAGTTTCAACTTTTTATTTCTATGTTTTTATTATGTAATATTTATGGACTAATTCTCTAAATCTCTAAACCTAAAAAAGATCCTCAATGTGAATTCTTGACTTAACTCAAGATTATGTAACGTTTAAGGTTGGGGCCTTATATATAGTATCTAGATAGGGATTCTTTACTAGGAAAATCAAATTTCTTTATTTACCATAATATATGATGTCCTCTTATAATTAGGATTGTCCTAAGGTTTATCACTAAATTTTTCTCAACCTAGTTTCCAAATATTAACTAAACCTTGCTCTAATACCAACTTTAAAGGCCCAAACTTCTCATATATATATATTACATATTAATATATGAATATTTATTACATAACATAATGATCCATGATAGAATCATATATATCTAGTTCATTTATAAACTTGGATACATAAACAACTAGTTCATAGGGTAATTACATCATCTAACACTAATTTCTTCATAATTATCACCCTTCTTAGACATATCATACATAATAACTTTATTCGTAACCTAAGGAAAGGAAACATAAGAAAGGGTGAGATCATATTCTTAGTAAGGTTTAATGAGGTAGATATTAATATAATTTGAGTATAAGGGTATGAGAATAATAGAATCACATTTGAAAACCATACCCTGCATATCATAGATCATAAACATGATCTATGTCATAAATCTTGGTAGTTCATAAGACATGAATTATAATTAAATCAAATAACATGATCCATGAGATCATAACATTGGAATAATACATAGATTTGTGGAATATAAATAATCATATAAAATCATTTTCTTATTAGTCACGGCTCATTTCCAAAACTATTATAGTGGAATGGGTTCACTCCTCAAGCCATCGTAGTATTCATGGTTCACTCCCACGAGTATCTTAGTGGATAGAGTCCCTTACTAAATTGGGATCACTCCCCACTATAGTCTTATTTATCTCATGAGATATTAATATTTACCCAATGCATTTTAGGGAGATATAGGTCCCACCCATCCTTGGTTATAACATGACCACCATCCTTGGTTATAATGTAACCATTGTCCTTGGTTATAAAGTAAACACAATCCTTGGTTATAACGCAACCACCATCCTTGGTTATAACATAACCACTATCCTTAGTTATAACATAACCACCATACTTGGTTATAACATAACCATTTTCCTTAGTTATAACATAACCATTATCACATAATGAAAACCATATATAAGTGTGCCACAAGATAATTAAGTATTCATCATATCATAACCCATGAAGAGAAATGGGTTTCATAAACATATTTTCATCATAATAATAAACCATCTAAAGAAATAATATAGACATAATAATTGTATTATATATACATTAATTATTAAGTAACATAAATTATTTCATCATATATGGAAAATTATTTTGAAAGATCACTTATAACATTTTTTGAGAAAAATAAACTTTCCACTTTGAAAATAGTCTTTTAAAAACTATAATTTTATATAACATTATTGTAATACTTTTATTTTAAAAAATAATTTTAAAATTATAAAGTGATATTTAAAATATTTAGTGGTTGTTATAGAAGAAAATATTTTTTAAGTCATACACATTAAAACAAATATTCCTTTCACATTTTCAGTAAAAGTCAAAGGTACATCGTTTGAAAAAACAACAAGAATATTCCTATAAACCCATTTTTTAAAAAATAAAAAATGGGTAAAAAATTATTTAAAAAATAATTGGATAATAGTAAAAACTTTCATTTAAACTTTTTTAGAAAACATGTATATATAATAAAAATAATTTTTGATCGAAGAGAGAAATAAAGTAAATTTTTCTTGAAAACATTCTTTTAGAATCTTGAGTACATAAAGGGAATAAAATTAAAGGAGAACATGTATTTTCATTAAATAACCATATTATAAGAAAATTCATGATTTTATTGAGATATAGATCATAATATTCCATCATCAAAAGAAAAATCATAAATATTCTCAATAAAATTTGAGATTGTATCATAAAACCCTTACCACTTTAATAACTTTTGAATCAAAAGCCTCGTTAAAGAATAATCATAAAATTCAACTTTAAATGTAATTAAAATAATGATATTAATGATATAACATATAAAAGGTTAAGTAGATACACCACAAAAAAGAAACGAGTGGTGAATATGGCATATGTCTCCGAGAAATAAAAGAGAGACTAGAAATCCCTTACCTTAAGTTTTGACTTCCTTCATACACGTTCATAACTCCTATATAATAAATATAGGTTTATTATACATATATTATATAAGAATAATCATATTTATCACACCATAAATAATTTACTTATGACATTTTATTACCCTTTTATTAACAATTCCCTGTTAAAATCATGTTTTGGCTAATAACTGCTTCATTTTTCATGTATGTTTTGGTTTGGTATTTTCAGTCCTTTTACATTGATCATAGTTCTATCATATCAAAAATTTTAACCATGATATAATTATCATACATATTCATTATATATGTATTTATAGTAATCTATAAAAGTTAGATATAGAAAATGAATCACACTATCCATGGAGATGGTAGGTCATACATACGGCTAGGTTATAATGGCCATACCATATTTTATTTATCAAAATACTTTATAACTAATTTTTAAAATATATTTATTCCTATTTATACCACCAATTTTAATGAATATATTATAATTTTCATAATAATATTAATATTATATCACGGTTCATTAAAACTCAGTGTTGCGTGTAATGCAAGCTATCAAAGAAATTAAATTTATTTGAAAAAAATATATTTCATAAAATTTCATAATGTTAAAGATGTAATCGGGTGAAATCCTTGCATGAAACACCATAATTTTCTACTATTTTCATAAATTAATATTTACACATTCTAATTGAGAAGACCATAAAGTGATTCTACACTTGCATGAAGTTTTCACCACAAACTTTATTAGCGCAAAGTGCTTGAAAAAGATCTCACATACTCTCTCTTGTGTGAAGAAGAAAATAGTTTTCTCAATCTTGTTTAGTTTCAAAAATAAGAAGAATAAGTTTATCATGGATAGAGTTTATTGTTAAGAGGAAGGAGAGTTTTATGATGTTTACTTGGATGGAGAAGAAGAGTAAATATATACCATGTACAGTTAGTTATGTGAGATTCATGCAGTTTTTAGTGTTTATACAGAATATATACTATGTGGAGTTTTTGTACACAAAGTGATATTTTTGCGTGAAGGAGGAGTATCACGAACTATTTTGAGTGGTGCAAATATTTTATGATAATACCATGCATGAAATTTTATATTCATAAGAATAATGTTTCAAGATTATACATGCATGAATTCCATCTAATATGCATGCATGAAATAATAAAAATAATGAAAGTAGATGAACTAGAACTGAATAAAAATTGATATTAAGTATTTAAAAATAGTTTTAGAAGAATTAAAAATAAAATTTTCTTATTTCATTCAACAATTTAAATTTATAAGTAAAATATTCTACTTTTTTATTAGATTAAGGAAGAAGAAAACTTGAAGTGCATTGAAGAACTTTGAGTTATTTATTCAAATTATACAATGAGTTAAAGTAGAGTAAAAAATTATAATTATTGAGGAGAGTATTGATCTAACATTCATGATCAGTTGATATTGTTTATTCAATTGGAAGTTGAAGACCAATAATTGAGGAAGATATTATCATTGAATATCAAAAGACACTGAACAAGATTGACTATCATAATCCTGGTTATTGGAAATTGAATTTTTTAAAGAAGTGAGTATGTATAGTTTTGTTGATCTAGAAATCTCATGAAGGAATATCTATTTCAAGTGGTGTAGAAGTAACTAGGATAAAAAGTCGACCTTTCTTGTTTTAGGTTGAAAATTTTTTATTCAGTAGTGGGAAGATGTATTTTATAATGGGAATTTGGAGTGGGAATACAGTGAATCTAAGTTGATAGGACTGGGAAGTTCCTTGATATAACCACTTGCATATATAGTGTAGAATCAATGATTGAGGTGTCTAACCAATTGTGGTAAAGAGATGTATTTTATAATTGATCCTTGTAAAAATTATTTTATTTTATGACATTTACTTTCTAAAATATTAGGGTAAGGTTGAGATATAGAAATAAATTGTATTGTGATCTAAATTGATCATAGATGATGCATTAAAAAAGAAAACGATTCAAAAAATTAAATCACTAATTCACCCCCCCCCCCCCCAATGATCTAACCATATATGGACACGTAAAAGGGTAAAGTTCGACCTTCTATGATGTAAATAGTGAAACATGGATAAACTGTAAAAGGCAATGTTCAACAATGATGTTCCCAACTTATATAACATTAGTATATCAAATAATTTAGACCATGTTTTTTCCCTCTCATTTCTACTAGGATTCGTTCTCTTTAAATAGAATAATTAGAAATGAGTACATTTCTTTGTTCCAAATTCCATGATCAAACTTTCATAAATAATTAACAATAATCTTCATGTGGACACTTTATAAAATAAAAAAACTAATTTAATGTTATGAATAAACTATAAAAACTTGTTGTTAATAATGATTTATTAAATATTAAACATTTAAACCAATAATAAAAACTCCCTATGTAATTAGTAATTAGTACTCTAACTAATTATCTTTTAAACATGTTTAAATTCCACATAATCCATGTATATGAACCATTCTAAATCCTAAATAAATTTGAATTCATAATCTGGTATCAATATAATTAATAATAAATATAATTTCATAAATAAATAAACTCTGGAAATAAATTTTAATTCTTACGTAATATAAATTTACAAAGGGCCTCATGTGAAACGTATATAACTTTTCCAAAAATCATTATTCATGGAATATTTAAACAAATAAAAGACAATACATAAGATATATAATGTGTAACTTAATTTACTTAGTGAAAAAAACAATAAGTAACAAAATTAACTTCATATATTACATAAATTTTAATTATAAATAATGTGTAACACATTTTACTATTTCACATTTTTTATGTGGAGCATAATTCTATACTCCATTACAATACGTAATATAATCTTCAATCAAAAGAAATGCATAACATATTTTTCCTTTTTTTCTAAAAATACATGTAACATATTTTTTAGACTTTAAGGAATACATAATATATTATAATTTCTAATGTTTTAAACATAAGGGTTTTAACCATGCGTAATATATTTTCGAAGAATACATAATATTTTTTTCCAAAACTCAACATATGTAAGTTTTTTCTACTTGTGAAATTTTTGATACATAAGATAATTAAAACAATTTATTAAGATATATAATATAAATTATTTAACCAATATTCTAAAACTTTCCATAAATAATATAATTTTTTAACTTCATATCAAATGTAATGTTTTTAAATAGAACTTTATAAAATCACTTTTTGAACAGAACTAACAAAATAAAAAGAATAATAATAAATATAAATAAGAATAAAATCAAACATCATTCTTTTATTTTACAGTAGTGAAAATTTTGAACATATAATCATTTATTCTTTCTAATATGAAATGAATAAATAAAATATGTGAGAGTAATGTAATTCTCAAAAAACAAATAAATAATTAAAGTGTGGAATTATAATTATAAAAACATAAAAAAAAATATTATTAATGTTCCACTTAATGGTACATGTAATTCATTATACCTAACATCATAGAGCTCATTTGAAGCTTCAATTTAATGAGTTTATAAACACAAACGAACACCCAAATTAAAAATTATGTTCATTTGAAATTCAAGTCATGTTTACAACTTCTCTTGGGATCTTAATTAATTGATTTATTTTTTCATTACTTAATTATTATTAAATGTAAATTACTCAATACTAATAAGAAAATATTTAATTATCATTAATTATTAATTATTTTATAATATATAATTTATAATTTATAAATGGTAATTCATAATTAATTAAAAATTTAACAATAAATAATGATTCATAATAAATAATTATTTAATTTAACACAATTTGTGTAATTTTTATGAAACCGCTACTAAAAATAAATAAGAAAATAAAATTCAGTATTTAGTATTGGTTTCTATAAAAAGAAAACATTTCTAATTCAAAGTAGTTTTCCAAAACCAATGCTAAAAAAATTAAATAGAAGTATTTAGTTATGATTTTAAAAGTGTCACTAAATTATATTTTTCTTTTAGTGTACGCATCCTTCTTGATGATTTTCTGGTAAACAAATAGATTATATTACATAGTAACGTTAGTATAAATATTATTGTTTTTGTGATATTAACTTTTTTATTAATAGGTGAATTGATGTTTTTTTAGATACTTTTCTTGGATTTTATAAATTCCACCTAATACCACTAATAAATAGGAATATAGTGTCACAAACTAAGTATATCTATAAAATCATTAAATTCTATTAGATATAATATTAAGACTAAATATTATTCTCAGCTTGTGTAATAATAATTATTCAATTAGTATTATAAATTCAAAATGAGATATTCAATTTTAGAATATGTTAATTGAATTTTATCTCTTATTTAATTATTCATAAGGTAATAAATAAATATTTATTTATTCACCAATTTAGTGAATAGATTAATATAAATATTTATTTAGTTGCATGAATATTAAAATAAATATATATCTATGACTTTTGTGAATATAATATTTATTTATTTATCAAATGAAGAATATTTATTTTTATAAATATTTTATTATTCAAGGTTCTGATAATCCCATAGGAGAATTAATGAGTTGAGTTAATGTCCCAGTGAAAAATTATATATTTTATTTAATATCATTTAAATAAATATTAGATTATTTATTTATGAAATAATATTTAAATAAACATATGTCATGGGATATAATAATAATAATAATAATATTATTATTATTATTATTATTATTATTATTTGATGTGAGGTATTACTTAGAATAAATAAATTGATATAGGGTCATTGTGTAATTATTAATTTTTTAACCCTAAGTATAAAATCTGGGTTATATCATTTTAGTGGTTCCAGACTTATTATGCAGAACAAAAGACTCTATAAAATTCTCTTAAGCCATGGAGAGATTCTTCATCCTCCCTTCCTCTAAAAATTTAGAGAGACGAAGAGAATACTTTGTTATGATATATAAAGAATGACATGAAACATTCATCTCTACTATGTTAGTGCCTAGAGATTCAAGAATGTCATTTGTAATGACAAACCAACAAGAGTGGCAATGAAAATTGATCAAAAGGATTATTGCGTTCAACATATTTATTACTTTAAATAAATTATAAATTAAATGTTAAATATCCTCTTTAATAAATTTTGTTTTTGTTTTTATCAAGTTATTCAAATTTATTTATTAAAACTGGTGAAAAAAATCGAACACCCATTTACCACTTCTTCCACACCCCAAAACCCTTATAGTATAGATAGATTTTTGGATTTATGGTATTTTGAAGTTGTTCTTTTACTTCATTTAGGATATTATATATCCCTTTAACACCTAACATGTATTAGATCCATGTTACATGCAATCAGTAAACTAAGAAGGAAGTGTGTAAACAATATGGAAAGGTAAATAACTAAAAACATGTGTTATTTAAATAATTAGATAAGTCATAATAAATATACTATGGTAAGAAACTGAAAACAAATTCCATTAAATCAATGAAATGAGAATTAAATGCATCCATAGATTTTTTTCATAGTGAAAATCTCATGGATTATAAATACTGAATCAAAATGAAGTCAATGCTTAATTATTAGACATTATGTCTGAGGAACATGAAAACTTATACCATCAATACCTTTCACAAGATGATTTAAAAATATATATAGAAACCTATTTCATTTTCACAACTAATTTTCCTCATTATAACCTATCGATGAATCAAGGGGATATATAGAATCCAAGCCCCACATGTCACTACCTATCCAAATCATTCCTCATATCTAGTAATCAATTTAATTAATAAACAATATTCTTTATCAAATATCTATATTGAATAAATAATATGGATTTATCAATATTTCCCAAGAAAATAAAATAACTATCAAAGTAAACACTATATGTAAAAATGTTATATGGTTTAGGCAATAATAATATCCATGATAAATAATATAGATATTTAGGGGAAATTTAATGTCTAAGGATCATATGAAATTAAATATTTCAAGGGGACTAAAAGGAATCAAGCTAATGAATTCAAATTCTATCCTTGTTCAAAGAAATCATAAACCATATAAAGGAAAAAATAAGGATGGTATCAATGTAACATATCCCAAGTGGAGTAAAAATAAAAGCTTGTTGTCAATGATGAATATAAATACCGTAAAAAGAAACAAAAATATCCATTTCATTTTGAAAAATATTTTGAAAATCCATTTCATTGAAAATAACTTTTAAAATATTTTATTTAAAAAGTAACCTTTTAAACTTTCAAATAAATATACAAATAAATAGTGGTGGGTAATTTTGTACATGTCGTACAAGGTAAAAAAGAACATTCCCTTTGTAAGGTAAAAGGTTAGAAAAGTGCCTTATTTTAAAATAGAAAAGAAGATTACCTTGAAAAAAATTTGTAACAGATAAAAAGGGTAAAAATTTATTTAATAAATCATTTTGTAAAGGTTAAAAACATTTTTTAAAACCTTTTTAGAAAACAGGGCCTTTAGAATAAAACTGGTTCTCCGACTAAAGAGGGAAATGAATTAGGGTTTTCCTAAAAAAAGTAAAATATGTTAAGTACTAAAGATTGGTAAAATGGTACTATTTCTTAAAAATGGTAATTAATATATATATTAGAATAAAATTGAATGGTTTATTAAAAAAATATCTAATAATTTCCTCTAATGTAAATTTATGTGCAAACAATCCTGATTAAAATGAGATTGTGATGTAAACCCTTGAAAAGATAATAACATTAAAGCAAGACTCAACCAAATAATTGAACATGTGTAATAACTATAAATACACATAAGTTAAGTGTAAATACATCAATATATGGTCAAAATAATTATACACATAATCATATAATATTAATAATAATGAGGAAGTAATATAACCCAATGAAAATGAATTGGTTTATGAAATTTCTTTACCACTTTGTAACTTTAAGTGTAAATCCCATTAGATAAAATAATTCAAATTAAAACTCATAAAATCATTAATAATGAATAAATCATGATATTACAATTAAAATTGTAATTATGTACACCATATATAAGTAATTAGGTTCACAATAATAAAGTATGCCTCAAATAATGGAAATTGAGATGATGTCACTTACCACTTGGTATATTTTGAATTATAATCCCTAGGAAAGAAATAAATTCAAATTAAACTCTAACTACCATGAAGAAAAATTTATTCATGATATAAAATACAATAGGTTCATTATATACACCACACAAAATCAATAAGTGTGGAAAATGATGTATGCCTTACAGAAGAAAAAGTGAGACAAGAATTCCTTACCTTGCGTTTCCTTTTAGGTGAGTATCTTTTAATCTCCAGTATAATGGTTTTAATAATGTCACTAACTTATAATATAACCATATTAATATTTATAATATCATATGTGATATTATTATAATATCTTATTACTCATTTGTTAACAATCTTTCATTATTTTTATCATTTCGGGTGTTAATTATATTTCTTTTTGAGTGTGTCTTGACTTGTTATTTTTGTTCCTGTTGCATAGATCATGATTTCATCATATCTAGAATTTAAACCATGATTTAATTATCATATATATTCGGTATATATTTATTTATAATAATCCATAATATTTGGATATAGTAAATGAAATGCATCGTTCATAGAGATGGTAGGTCGTACGTATGCATAAACACTACTTCCATTTCCTTGTTGTATTGAAAAAACATGAAAAATGAATGATATATGTATATTATAATTATAGTATCATATTTATGTCATATATGTCACATATTTTTATTAAAACCATCCTTTATACATTCCATGTATAGTGTGAACGAATCACATCGCTTTGAGAAGATGGTAGTCCACACGTCCACAAACGATGTTATCGTATTCCCACAAAATGGAAAACATAAAGGTATGTGTTATATAAAATTTACATAATAATAAATAAATTATAAATAATATATATATATATATCATATATAAACTAAAAAAAATCATTATTTCCAACCTTTAAAGGCGGTAAATGGATGAACAAACGATATCGGTTTGTGAGGTGGTAGTCTGCTGTACACATGAACGATGATTGTATATCCCATTTGATGGATGTGTGTGAAATTGTAAGTTTAAATATTATCATAAAAACATCTCAGTATATTTAATATACTGAGGTTATCGTATAATCATTATATAAAAATAATTGAAGCGCCGGAGAGGTTAATGAAACAAAAGCAATCGTTGAAAAAGGTTACCTCTTATTCGAGTACCTCCATTTGATTTAAACCAAAAGACTTACTCAGTTTGCTTTATTCCCAAATTTAGGATTCTAGGGTGATTTTAGGATTGATTTAATATTATTTGGTCATATTTTAGGTGATCCAAAGGGATTGAGAAGTGTGAATAAATGGGATGGTTGAGTTCCTTTTTATAGTGGAGGAGGAGTAGCATTCTTGTAAATTTTTGAAAAGGGAATTATACCCACAATATTTCCATGTAAAGTGGATCTAATAATGAAAAAATATTATATAAAAGGTGGTATAAGGTATAAATAATTCCATAAAATGGATTTTTGAAAATATTCTAGGTCATTTTGGCCCTTAAGTTTAAGGTTTAGTTCCTTATTAATCTAATTTTTCTCTTAATCACTGTAATTAATTTTAATTACTTCCACTAATATTTTTGGTAAAAATATAATTTTACCTTATTATAAATTATAAATTATTATTATTACAAATATTTAATCCATTTTTAGAAATTCAAATCACATAAGTGGAATAAATTAATTTAAATTTAATCTCACGAATGGGACGACAAAGTGAGTTTTTAAAGTAAAACGTTCAAAAATTTGAAATGTTTTAATATCCAATTTTAATGTAAAATTGATTCCAATAACCTAAATTGGATTAATTTATGTATAATTAAACTAAATATACTTTAAAACTAAATCAAAATATAATTTAACTATATAAATAAATTATATAAAAAATAGTTTTCAATTAAAATTTAGTATTTTTACTATTCATCAAAAAATGAAACTTCTAAAAAAATACCAAAAATTAACCATAAGATAATTTTTATGTTACACATTCAATAGTTAAGTTTATTTTGACATATAAATTTTATAAAAGTTACAAAAATTGTATTTAAAATAGGTTCTCCATTAAAATGTGGTAAAACTGCTTTAAGAAAATATAGATTTTTATACATAAAATTGGGTTTGTTCTTATATTATGCTTATAAAATATATTGGATGAATGTAAAAAATATTTTATTGAATATATAATATATAAATTTCATTATTATAATTCAATTATAGTAATTAATTTTAATTTATAAGGATAAAACACCTTTTTGAGCATAAAAACATTCCTTTTATATTCAATTGGTTTTTATATTCATTTCTAATTAATTGATAACCTGTGAATTCATTTTATATTTTTATAAACCATATATTTTCATAATTCAGTTAATAATATTCATAAACTCTAATTTAATGTCTAGGTTATACCTTATTATATTAAATAATAATATTTTGATAATATATTATTGTTCAGTAAAACCTGGTCTTACATGTAACGCAAGTCATTGAAGAAAGTTGTTATTATGTGTAAAGACTCGTAATTTCCATGTAATTTTTAAAAAAATATATATATGGGAATTTTACGAGTCTGCAAAATCTGACAGTGCATGATTCTAAGTCCCGAAGTGCCTGGAATGATCCGTTGAAGTTTTGTTGAGCTTAAGTTAACGTGCATAAGCAGTTTTCTTGAAAAAGTGTAATAACTCTTAAATGGTAACTTGGATCAGAAATATGAGGGAACCATTGTCCTCAGAATGGTGGGTTTACAATAGGTATTAATTAATATTAGTCGGCATGGGCCTCTTGTGAGAGAACCCAAAAATGGCATAATTGTAAATAAAATAATTAAATAAATTATTTTATTTTTCAAATGCTTATAACTCACAAACGGTAAATCGGATTAAAAATATGAGACCACCGCGGAACTTGTGAGGGTATGATTTCTTTATGTAGATACTAACTATGGTTGGTGCAGGCCACCAAAGAAAGTTAGTTTTTGGCTGCAAATAAGATAATTAAGTGACAATTATTTTATTGTAAAATTCATAACTTCTAAACGGTAAGTCGGATTGAAAATCAGAAATTACCATTGGTCTCTTTGGGGTGTGTTTCACCTAGTTAGAGACTAACCTTGACCGGCGCGGGTCGAGGGTGTCTGATAATAATTTTCCAAACTTTTTTTCTGGTATGTTCAGTAAACACGCGAGCGGCATTTTATAACTTTTGAACTGGTGCTCAGAATTGAAATCTGAGGGCACCATTGAACTCATAGTGCTGGTATCCACATAAGGAGACTTTCACCTTGACGGTAGTGGGTTGATAATAAAAGTTAGTTTTTGGGTTTTTAGTGAATGAATAAAATAAAAATAAAGATGTGAAGCTTTATTTTTATTTGTTGGTTAAAAACCTCCATGTGGAAGTTGGAGGTGGGGACAACCACACCTTAACTGCCCATGAGAGGTTATGGTGGTGGGGCCCACCTGAGGTTTAAAACACATCTTCTTGTTTATTATGGTGGGGACCACCTGGGTTTTTAACCCCTTGAAACCCCCATTAAATGGGAGAATCCTCTCAACTCCCGAATAATGTGGGGGGAGCCTCTTCAACTCCTCCACGTTAAATTATGCTAACTCTCACAATTTAATTGTGCCAATTCCTCTTCATTAATTAAGCGGAGCCAACCTAATTAATTCACCCCTTTTTAAATTCTTATGCCAACGATATATTTTATAATCTATTACCTTGGGATTCCTATTATTTTGGTTAGAAAAAGGTTGGAAAATGAGGATTAGAGATTTTGAGAGAAAATCTCTCACCAACGAGGAATGAAGAACGCTTCCATCGAAGAACGCCTTCGACTATGAAGAACAGTCTTTTTCGACCTTCATCCACGGACTCCTACCGACGTGGGACATCTTCGACCGACCTTCCTCCTCATCGTCATCAATGAACCGATGCACGATCTTGGGATTGGAAGTGTGTGGTGGACGCGACAAACGATGACAACTCCGTCTTCATCCCTGAAACTCCGTCGACGAACAACGATCAATATAGGGGGTTTATTTGCATGTTAATGCTTTCCTTGATTTTTCTTTTGCAGATTGAAAAAGAATCGTTGTGGAGGCTGTAGAATTTGAATTTCATCGTTATCTTTTCTTGATGGACTGATTGCTATAATCCTAAACGCGGAGGGTGTGATCCAAACTAACATGGCCCGACTCCCTCTGCTGATATCTTTGTGATGTTCTTCGGCATGACGACAAAACGACGAGCTGACAGAGGCGACAGGCAACAATAGTGCTACCCGCGGACTCCGCAACCCGCGCTGCCCCTGCGGCGCTTCAGCCGAACCAACTCTCAGTCATCGCCGGCCTCTCGTGTACCCACCGGCCTCCTGGCCACCCACCAGCCTCCCGGCTCCTGGCTGTCGTCGGTCTCTCGTGTGCCCGTCGGCCCCCAGGCCGCCACCGGTCTCTCGGTTGTCAGCTACTTCAGGTCTCCCGTGCCCCTTTCGGCCGCCCGTGCGCTCGCCGGTCTCTCAGCCGCCCGCCGGCCAACCGACCACCTACCGGCCTCCCAGGCCAAGCTGCACCCCTCGCGGTGTTGGTCGAACTGGCCTCGACCATCTTCAACGAGCCCCTAAGCCATTCCCCATGCATACTAGGCCGAGAAAGCCTTCCGTGCCCCCTGTAGCGCCTCCGGGCTGAACCACACTTACATCGACACGCGACCGGTCCGCGCCCTCGCGACCGGTCCACGCCCTCGCGATACTCACAGACTTCGCGGCCTGCTGGGTTGGGACTAGCTGGCCGAGCCAGACCCAATGGGTTAGGTCGGTTCGACCCAAACTGGGTCGGCCCAGACTGGGTCGGGTCGGACCGGACACGGGCCCACTTCAACCCATTTACGCTCCTTCGGGCATATCTTTGGCACCGGACGTCCATTTGACGAACCGTCCACGGTGCTGTAAATATTGGAGCATGACAGTCCCTTAGAGTATACACCACTAGAGTTTGGGGTATAGTTGAGATATGGTCAGGTTGGATCGTGCACAAATCCAACCAGGCCCCTGGGACTAAAAGGCTAATAACTCTCAGACCGGGTGTCTGATTGACGCGTCGTCTGTTGTGTTGAGACCCCTATGAAGAGGAGGACCTTTGGGATATTTCTTATTGGGACTTCGTGGAAGTTGATGTATCGACACTTGGATTGAGGAGTGGACCCTCCCTGAATCAAGCGTGCTTGTGCGGAAACCCTGTGGCTGGTTGCTCTCTAACTACTGTTCCTAGATCCTATGTGGGTTCGACAGTTTTAACTACTGTTCTTGGATCTTGTGTGGGTTTGAAAGCTTTGAATACTATTCCTGGATCCTGTGAGGGTTCGATAGTTCTGACTACTATTCCTGGATCCTGTATGGGTTTGACAGTTCTAACTGTTGTTCCTGGATCCTGTGTGGGTTTGACAACTCTGACTACTGTTCCTGGATCCTATGTGGGTTCGACAGTTCTAACTACTGTTCCTGGATCATGTTTGGGTTCGACAGCTCTAACTACTATTCCTGGATCCTGTGTGGGTTCGACAGTTCTGACTTTTTTTCCTGGATCCTGTGTGGGTTCGATAGTTCTGACTATTGTTCCTCGATCCTGTGTGGGTTCGACAACTCTGACTACTATTCCTAGATCCTGTATGGGTTCGACAGCTCTGCATATTTTTCCTGGATCCTGTTTGGGTTTGAAAGTTTTGATTTCTGTACCAGGATCCTATGTGGGTTCAACAGAATAGATGATTTAGTGGATACATCTAATCATCTCTAACTCTCAACAAAAGTTGTATACCTGTGTGAGCTGAGTCAGTAACATTTGTGTTTTTCTCATGATTGAGATGGATTACTTGATAACATAGGTATATGTATGGGAATATACCTAAGTAGGGTTATCTTTTGATTTCATACTTTTCGGTTTATCCTTTTTAGTTTTTGTGAGACCTTGAGGGTCTTGGGGTCCCTGCTGAGTATCGTTATACTCACCCCTGCACAGACTATGCTCACACCTTGTTTTGTTGGTTGCAGATGACAGACAGAACTGACTGAGACTGAGAGTACCAAGATTGGACGGTGCCCAGAGGTGGACCATATGGTGTGTCGGTACGTGGAGGAGACGGACGGACGCGGAGTGCTGAGGTGGTTATCTATACCTACCCTTTAGGTAGGAACCTCAGAGGATGACCCAGCGGTAGATTTTCTTTTCTTCATTTGTACTTTTAGTTTCCTTATACTTTACAGTTGGGATTGTATTTTCGGCCCCTTTACTTTTCAGTACTATTTTGTAATAAAGTTTTACTTAGTGTTTCGTTCCAGCTGTGTGCTCTTTTGGGTTTGTTTACAGTTTATAAAGTCAATTCCTTCCCAGTTTTAGGGAATTACACCTTTGGTTCATGTCACCAGCCCCTGACCTATGGAAGGCGGGCTTAGGGTAGTCACGGCACGGGTCCCAGGGGATGGGTCGTGACAAATTGGTATCAGAGGAGTGGGTTCTACCACAGAACTTAGGAATCTGGTCTTTCTTTTCTATGAAGCAATAGTGTTAAGTGTAGTGAGTGTGGTTTTCAGTTCAGGGATTCTAGTGTTGGTGCGGCGGCCGACGTATCCATACACCAGGACCCTAACTTCTGATTTCCAACTCAGTGCATGGAAACACTGATTACGTGTGTGTTTTCAAAAGTTTTTTTTAAGTCTTCTCAACCAGGTCAGCTCACCAGGTATAATCTTTTTATCGTGTCGCATCTGTTTCTTTTAGGATGCCTCCACGCAGACAGCCAGTTAGAGTTCCTAGAGTTGTAAGCACTGATAGCCCACCGAGAGACGAGGATCTGGTGCAGGTCCCTCTTACTATATTGGCACCTTTGTGTGGTGTACCAATAGCACCACCACCCATTGGGCAGCAGATACCACCAGCCACACTGGCGGACGGTGCACGCCGACTGAGCGCGTTGCGCAAGTTCCAGCAGCAAAGGCCTATGAGGTTTCGAGGCGAGACAGATTCCCACACAACTGAGGGCTGTATGGAGGCGATTTCTAGAGTTTTTCGTTTAGCTGAGACACCAGTAGAGCATACGGTGATCTTAGCTACTAGTATTTTTCAGTGATTGACCATGAGTATGGTCTAATTAGTGATGAGGCTTTGATACGTGGACCATTTCCTGAGATAGTACCTTCAGGTAGTGTGTCAGCTATATCACTACTCGTTGGTCAGCAGTTACAACCCGCAGTACTGGTAGAGGAAACATGTAGGCTTAGTGTCATACACATGTTTCAGCATCAGATTCTCCTCAGGTTCCTAGGTGAGCCCGACTCACAGGCGGTTGAGGACTGGCTCGAGGAGGTGGCTAAGAGTTCTCTATAACTTCTACAACTTTGGAAGGATGACATGTCGATAACTGAGTATTCATTGAGACGTACCGATCTTTCCTGGTACTCAATTAATATGATATGATCAGCGCCTTAGGGCTCGAACTTCCAAGAGAGGTATATTTAAAGGACATTCGAGCCATCACTATTCTTATATCCATTCCTACTTATTCTAGGGTGCTAGAGAGAACCTTTGTGGTTGAATGTTCTTTGGCTGAACGGATACAGCTAGTGAATGTTAGCAGTGGGAAAGCTGAGAACTTGCGCCAGTCTTAGAGACTTGGGTGTGTAAAATGTTTCAGGAAGAGGATATTTTAGGGACAGATGAATTTGTAGGGCAGAATACGTGGAATAAGATCTTGGAGAGAAGCATGTGGTGGTGTACTTTTTGACATGTTACAACCACCCCCTTTTGTGGACCCCGTTAGGCTCAGGGAGCTGGAGGACAGGGGAATAGAGTTGTTGCATGTAGTCAAGGAATGCGAACCAAGGGCTCTAGGAATGATTCGAGGTATGGTCTATGTCTACTACTAGTTGTCGTATTAATAGACATAGGTACCAATCATTCCTTCCTTCCACGAATCTTGTATAGGACCTAGAGTTTCTGGTTAAATCGTTGAATTGGCCCTCATGTCTGGAGATACCTTTGGGAGGATACTTGATAATCACACTTACGCTGATAATGTGATATGACCCTTGAGGCAAGAGTTTTAGTTGGAACCTCTTGGTGGCAGTGTTGAGGCCTTACGACATTAGTTTGGGTTTGGACTTGACATCCACAGTTCACACTCAGATTGACTATATTAGGAAAAGATCTTGTGGTTTATCTACAACGTTGGGATTGGGTTTTACTTGGTCAGAAAAAAAAAAGGAAACTCAGGAAGCATGGGATAAAATCATGCATAGAAGGGTGTATCCAATCACTCGTGAGTCGGCCAACCTCACCCTCATGGCAACAGAAGTTGACTTTTAGATAGTCTATACACCTGGGAATGGGAACATAGTAGCGGACGCACTCAGCAGGAGGTATGGCCTGCATCTGCTGAGTGAGGTGACAGAACAGCTAGCCTCTTTTTAGATATCCTTCATGGATAGAGATGGAGCAGTTTTTCTACAGTCTCTTACAATCACTCCCCCACTTCTTCAGCAAGTCAGGTAGGCACAGCATGGGGATACTGACTGTGAGACACGAAATGCTCAGATATCCACAGGGCAAGCACCTGATGAATTTTCTAAAGGTGGGTAGCATGTCATCCTCTTCATAGGATGTACTATGGTACCAATGCTACTTTAGGAGGAAGGGTTGAGGGAGTTCTAAACATCCCCTCTAGCAGTACATCCAGGAGTGGAGAAGATGTACCAGGATCTCCGACGACAGCACTGGTGGCCGAGAATGAAGAAAGTAGTTGCAGATTTTATCTCTCGATGCCTCACTTGTCAGCAAGTGATGGTGGAACACTAGGTACCAGCAGGCTTGGTTCAGCCTTTAAAGGTCCCAAAATGGAAGTGGGATGGGATATCCATAGACTTCGTGACAGGACTTCCATGTACATCCAGGGGTCATGACTTGATTTGGGTGATCGTTGACCAACTCACCAAGTCGGCCCACATCCTACCGATCAGAGTGCAGGGTTCAGGGAAGAGCTTGGGATGCCTCTATGTGTAGGAGATTGTGCGGTTACATAGAGTACCTTCAAAGATTGTCTTAGATCGTGATTCATGTTATACTTCCCGACTATGGAAGGGGTTTCAGGAAGCTTTCAGGATGCAGCTTCATTTGAGCACTGCCTTCCATCCTCAGATGGATGGTCAGACTGAGTAGACCATTCAGACCCTCAAGGACATATTGCGTTCTTATGTCCTCAACTTCGTTCGTAGCTGGGAGGATCACTTACCTTTGGTGGAGTTTTCATACAACAACATTTATCACTCCACCATTGGGATGGCACCTTTTGAGGCATTAAACGGGCAACCTTGCTGCTCACCTTTGTGATAGACTGACCTAGGGGAGTCAGCACTCGTGGGACCAGAGATGGTATAGGCTACCAAAGAGAAAGTGCATATCATCTAGGAGCAGATGAAGACTGCACAGAGCAGGTAGGAGTCGTATGCTAACTGGAGATGGAGACCTTTGGAGTTCGAGGATGGTGACCATGTCTTCTTACAGGTCTCACCCCGATGAGGTCTATGGAGATTTGGCCGAGGCAGCAAGTTATATCCGAGATTCATCAGACCTTTTCAGGTCCTCATCATAGTTGGTGAGGTGGCTTACCGCTTAACTCTTTCACCTCAGTTGCACTGGGTTCAAGATGTCTTCCACGTATCCAATCAGAGGAGATACATGCATGACCCTTATCACGTCATTTACTACGGAGAGATAGACGTCGACGATGGGGAGACTTTTACGGATGTTCCATTAGAGATTGAGGATTGACTAGAGCGAGTCCTTAGGGGATGGTCGATACCTCTGGTGCACGTTTTTTGGCAGGATAGGAACCTCCATGAGAGCACATGGGAGCGGGAGGCTCAGATGCGTGCTCAGTACCCCCACTTGTTCTCTTAGTTTGAGTTTTGTCTTACGGATACGTAGAGCCCGGAGGTGGGGAGAATGTAAAGACTCAGAATTTTAATTTTTTTTTTTTTTAATATATGGGAATTTTACGAGTCTGTGAAATTTGACGGTGCGTGATTTTGAGACCTGGAGTGCCTGGAATGATCTGTCAAAGTTTTGTTGAGCTTAAGTTAACGTAGGTAAGCAGTTTTCCTAAAAAAGTGTAATAACTCTTAAAAGGTAAATCGGATCAGAAATATGAGGGCACCATTGCGCTCATAATGGCGGGTTTACCCTAGGAACGACTTAAGATTAGTCAGCACGGGCCTCCTGTGAGAGAACCCAAAAATGGCACAATCGTAAATAAAATAATTAAATAAATTATTTTATTTTTCAAATGCTTATAACTCACAAACGGTAACTCGGATTAAAAATCTGAGACCACTTCTGAACTCATGAGGGTATTCTTTCTTTAAGTAGATACTAACTTTGGTAGGCGCAGGCCACCAGAGAAAGTTATGTTTTGGTCGCAACTAAAATAATTAAGTGACAATTATTTTATTTTAAAATTCATAACTTCTAAACGGTAATTCGGATTGAAAATCCGAGAGTACCGTTGGATTCTTTGGGGTGTGTTTCATCTAGGAAGAGCCTAACATCGATCGGCGCGGGTCAAGGGTGTCTGATAATAATTTTACAAACTTTTTTTCGGGTACGTTCAGTAAACGCGTCAGCGGCATTTTATAACTTTTGAACCGGTGCTCGGAATTGAAATCTGAGGGCACCGTTGAACTCGCAGTGCCAGTATTCACTTAAGGAGACTTTCACCTCAACGGTAGTGGGTCAAGAATAAAACTTAGTTTTTGGGTTTTTAGTGAATGAATAAAATAAAAATAAAGATGTGAAGCTTTATTTTTATTTGTTGGTTAAAAACCTCCATGTGGAAGTTAGAGGTGGAGACCACCACACCTTAAACACCCAAGAGATGTTATGGTGGTGGGGCCCACCCGAGGTCTAAACCTCCTATTCTTGTTTATTATGGTGGGAACCACCTGGGTTTTTAACCCCTTGAAACCCCCATTAATTGGGAGAATCCTCTCAACTCCCTAATAATGTGGGGGAGCCTCTTCAACTCCTCCACGTTAAATTATGCCTACTCTCACAATTTAATTGTGCCAATTCCTCTTCATTAATTAAGCATAGCCAACCTAATTAATTCACCCCTTTTTTAATTCTTATTCCAACGATATATTTTATAATCTATTACCTTGGCTTCCTATTCTTTTGGTTGGAAAAAGGTTGGCAAAGGAGGATTAGAGATTTTGAGAGAAAAGCTCTCGCCAATGAAGAACGAAGAATTCTTCTAATAAAGAATGCCTTCGACTAATAAGTACGAACTTCTTCAACCTTAATCCATGGACTCCTATCGATGTGGGATGTCTTCGACCGACCTTCCCTCCTCATCGTCGTCAACGAACCGACACACGAGCTCGGGATTGGAAGTGTGCGGCGGACGCGACGAACGATGACAACTCTGTCTTCTTCCCCGCGACTCCTTCAATGAACAATGATCAAGGTAGGGGGTTTATTTTCATGTTAATTATTTCCTTGATTTTTCTTTTGAGGATTGAAAAAAGAATCATTGCGGAGGCTGTAGAATTTGAAGTTCATCATTCTATTTTCTTGATGGACCGATTGCTATCATCCTAAACGTAGAGGGTGCGGGCCAAACTAACATGGCCCAACTCTCTCCACTGATCTCTTTGTGATGTTCTTCAGCATGGAAATTAAATGACAAGGTGATGGAGGTGACAGGAAATGACTGTGCTACCCGTGAACTCCACAACCCGCGCCGCCCTCACGACAATTCAGTCGAACCGGCTCCTAGCCACCGCTGGTCTCCTGTGCACCCGTCGGCCCCTAGGTCGTCCACCGGCCGCTCGGATGCAGGCTACCGCTGGCCTCCCATGCCCCTTGTCGGCCGCCCACCGGCTGCCCAGCTTCTGGCCTCCCATGCCCCTCGTCGGCCGCCCACCGGCTGCCCGGCTTCCGGCCACTGTCGGCCTCCCGTGCGCCCGCCAGTATCTCGGCATCCCATTGGCCTTCTGGACAGAGCTGCTCGAGCCTCGTCCCTCACGGTGTTGGCCAAACTGCCCTTACACCGACGCACGGTCATTCCACGCCCTCACGACTGGTCCACGCCCTCGCGACCAGTCCGCGCCCTCACGCTACTCGCGGCCTTCGCGGCCAGCTGGGTTGGGCCCAGCGGGTCGGGCCAGACCCAACGGGTCAGTTCGGGTCAACCCAAACCGGGTCATCCTAGACTGGTTCGGGCCAGGTTGGTCCGACCAAGTCGGTCCAACTGGGTCAGACCGGACACGGGCCCACTTTGACCCATTTATGCTCCTTCGACCATATCTTTGGCACCGAACGTCCATTTGACGAACCGTTAGCGACACTATAAATCTTGGAGCGTGCTAGTCCCTTAGAGTATACACAGTGGAGTTTGGGGTATAGTTGAGATATGGTCAGGTTGGATCATGCACGAATCCAACTGGGCCCCCGGGACTAAAAGGCTAATAACTCTCAGACCAGGCATCTGATTGACACGTTGTCTGTTATGTTGAGACCCATATGATGAGGCGAACCTTCGGGATATTTCTTCATGGGGATTCGTGGAAGTTTATTTATCGACACTTGTCTTGAGGAGTGGACCCTCCCAGAATAAAACGTGTTTGTGAGGAAACCCTGTGGCTGGCTTCTCTCTGACTAATGTTCCTGGATCCTGTGTGGGTTCGACAGTTCTAACTGTTGTTCCTATATCCTATGTGGGTTAGACAACTCTGACTACTGTTCCTAGATCTTGTGTGGGTTGGAAAGCTCTGACTACTGTTCCTAGATCCTATGTGGGTTCGACAGTTCTAATTGTTGTTCTTGGATCCTGTGTGGGTTCGACAACTCTGACTATTGTTCCTAGATCCTGTGTGGGTTCGACAATTATAACTTCTATTCCTAGATCCTGTGTGGGTTCAATAACTCTGACTACTATTCCTAGATCCTATGTTGGTTTGACAGTTCTGACTGCTATTCCTTGATCCTGTGTGGGTTCGAAAGTTCTGACTACTATTCCTCGATCTTTTGTGGGTTCGACAGCTCTGACTACTGTTCCTGGATCCTGTGTGGGTTCAACAGCTCTAAATAGTGTTCCTAGATCCTGTGTGGGTTCAACAGTTCTAATTTCTGTACTAGGATCCTATGTGGGTTCAACAGAATAGATGATTTAGTGGCTACATCTAATCATATCTAACTCTCAACAAAATTTGTATACCTGTATGAGCTGAGTGAGTAACTTTTGTGTTTTCCTCATGATTGAGATGGATTACTTGATAACATAGGTATATTTATGTGCATATACCTAAGTGTGGTTATCTGTTGATTTTATACTTTGTGGTTTATCCTTGTTATTTTTGGTGATACCTTGAGGGTCTCAAGGTCCCTACTAAGTATCGTTATACTCACCCCTGTATGGGTTATACATGCACCTTGTTGTGTTGGTTGTAGACGATGGACAGCACTGACTGAGGCTGAGAGTACTAGGACTGGACGGTTCCCGGAGGTGGACCATATGGCATTTCAGTATGTGGAGCAGACGAACGGATGCAGAGTGATGAGGAGGCTATCTGTACCTACCCTTTAGGTAGGAACCTTAGAGGATGACCCAATGGCAGCTTTTCTTTTCTTCAGTTGTACTTTCAGTTTCCTTCTACTTTACAGTTGGTCTTGTATTTTAGGCCCCTTTAATTTTTAGTACTCTTTTGTTATACAGTTTTACTTAGTGTTTCGTTCTATCTATGTGCTCTATTTTTTTTATTTACAGTTTATAAAGGCAATGTCTTCCCAGTTTTAGGGAATTACGCCTTTGGTGCTAGTCGCTAGCCTCTGGAATATAGAAGGCAGGCTTGGGGTAGTCACGGCACGGGCCCTGGGGGACGGGTAATGACATTACGTGCGACATAAGATAACTCAATATTACATGCATTGAAAGCTATAGAATATATTAAATTTATTTAAAATATTAAATATATCATAAAGTCTCAATAGGTTATACACTATCAAATAAAATTTACTCTTTTATAATTTTTGGGGTGTTACATTCTCCCCACCTTAAATAAATTGTGTCCTCAAAATTTAAACTCAATCTTGTAAATAGATTGTTTGATATTTCCTATGTGGAAATCCCAAATTGTGAGAAGGTTTTGTAAAACATACTCTATAAAATAGATAATTGGAAGTAAAATGATTGCATGACTAACATATAACTAGGTCTCTATGTATGAGAACATTAGTGGAAAGTGAAAATATAGACTTAGAGGGAAAATGTAAATATTTATATGGAGTGATTGAGTTCATCGATCATAAACAAGTGAATGGTCAATGGAAATTTAAGGGCCACAAAACCATAAATATATGATTATTTAAAATACCATCATTTTAACAAAACTAAAGGAATCTTGATAACATTTTTTGATTTAAGATCCTTTTCCTAATGTTGAGGAATTTTTTTATTAACCAATAATATAAGGAAATTGACATACTTTATATGTTTCAATTTTATAAGAACAATTTTATCTTTTGGTTATGCTTCAATCAAATGCCAATTCATCCCTTACTCCATGAAATTTATATCCTAGAATGAACCCATTTTTTTTGTTTATGAAGCACTAAAATTTACTTTTTTTGGATCGTAAGATCCATAAAACAAGTCTTTAAATTTGTCTCTATCTATTTTCCAAAACTAATATGGTTAATACATTAATCTCTAAACCAAAAAAGTGATACTAATTTTTCATCATTAATATTTATTAATTAATTGTTTTATCTAAAAACAATGATATATTTACCAGGATGTTGCATATGCCAGTGGTAGGCATGAAACCCTTATCATTCTTCAGTCATGAGTTCAAGACCTATGGCCTTTTCGGATATGATGGGATGTCACCTAGTATAAAGGTTTTCCTTTTTCAACACTACATTATTATAATTCCTATAATATTTCTGAAAAGTATGATGAACATCCTTTAAATTAAATTAATCATTAAATAACCTTTTTAATAGGTTTTTTAATACAACCTACTTTTATTTACAAATTCTAATAATATTATTTATATACCAACCATAAATTTTGTCAATACCTTTAAACTTATGTTTATAAAATATAAAGGAATTATTCCTCAAATAACTTTTTTCCACTAAAACTTATACTTTCCATAAGTTTCTCTAAAATTTACTTAATCTCAGTAGACTCTCATAACATTAAACCTAAAAAATAGGTTTTTAAGACCTTAATCTCATAATCTCATAATGTTGTCCATAACTCTTAAGTTAATGAATACATATGTGCTTCTATGATAATCCTCAAATTCTGTCTTAGGGTTATGTTCACTAATATATATTTTCCTAAATCTAATCTCAAGGTTGCTACTAAACTTGTTCTGATACCAATTGTAGTGAACCGACCCCAGAAATCCTAGAGTTGGTGCCTACTACCATTATATTGGTATAAAATATAATTAAATCATGTCCCAAAGGACCTAAAAGTTATTAGTCTTGTTAAACTAGATACATACACGAGTCTTGTATTATAAATCAATACAAAAAATGCAACATAATTTTTTTCTTTTGTGGGTAATAAATTTATTCCATATAGCATATCCTTGCATATCATTCCTAAACACTTCAAGGTATCCTAGGTAAATGAAATATAATAAGGGTGAGATAAAATTATTAACAAGGGAAAGTACAATGAAAGCAATAATGAATCAATGAGCATAATAATTATGGCAAGGTAAATATCTAAAAACACATGCCATGTAATCAATAAATTGAGAAGGAAGTGCATAAATATTATGGAAAGGTAAATAACTAAAAACACATGCCATTTAAATTACTGGATAATTTATAATCAATATGGAAAGGTAGTAAACTAAAAACACATGCCATTAAATCAATAAACTTAGAATGAAATGCATCCATATATTTTTTTCATAGTGAAAAACTCATGGATTATAAATACTGAATAAAAATGAAAAAAATGCTTAATTATTAGATGTTATTTCTGAGTATAAGGCCCCAGACTTAAACATTACTTAATCTTGAGTTACTTCAAGAATACACATTTAGGATCTTTTCAGGTTTATAGTTTTAGAGAATTAGATCATAAAACATGCATTACATTCCACATTTAAACAAAGTGGTTACATAAAAGATAGTACTCATTTTTCCCATAAATGGAAACATATTTAAAATAAAACATGGATTCTTTCTTGAAACTTCCTTGACACTATCATCACATCATGTAACTTTCCCTTGACCTATGAAAAACATTTCAAAAACTTGGGATGAGCATAAAAAGCTCAGTAAGGGATATAAAAGTACGAAATGAAAACATTATTCCATGTATGAAATCATACTTTACTCATAAAACATAATCACTTTAACATAACTCATCAAAACATGAATAAATAATAGAAATCATAAGACATAAAGGTAACTTGAGGAATTCATAACATTCTTATGTTGGTAGTAACCCTCATGGTTATGTTTGGAATACCCATCATAGTATATTCCCTAAATCTCTTCGGAGAAACCTTAATGTTTAACTCCTTCGTGTTACCCAATGAATTGGAGATCTATATCGGTCTCACCCACCCTTAGTTTATCACGGAACCACCCATCTTCATAACAATGCCCAAGAACCATAACATAATTGTATCACATAAAACATGCATAAAGGAAACATAACATTTCCACTTTTCAATCACAAGATATCAACACAACACATTGATATAAAAATATTATGAAACCAATTTTCAATACCAAAATAAAAGAAAAGTAAAACATGGTATTTATTTTTCATTCAAAAAAATTTATGGCTTGTAGAGTAAGATGAAACTCAAATAATGGTCATAGCAGCAGAGAAGTCGTTGTCGCCGCATACGTATGACAAAAGAACATTCCCTTTTGTCGTTTAGTAAACGCTTCGTATAAAAAGATTCCTTTTGAATAAACATAAAAGTAAAAGGGGTTTATACACCATATAAAATAAAGTTGTTTATAAAACAAAATATGCCTCAATGAAAGGATATCGTGATGATGTCCCTTACCTCGGGTCCGACTTGACTCGATCATTCTTTAACCTCTTTTGAATCGGGTAACTCCCTTTAGTTTGAACCAAAAGGGTTTCTTGAAGAGATTACTGCCTAAGGTAAGGCTTCTAGGATTAGGAGAGGTATGTGGAGAGACAAAATGAGTAGAGCTTGGCCGAGCCAAAGGCTTGAGAGGTGTGGGTAAGGAGGTAGAGGTGGGGGCCTTTTATAAGAGGAGAGGAGGGGCACTCTTGGAAAGGTATAAAATGTTACTTTATTTTCAAAAGAGTTTCAGATATTAATGGTCCCACATTGATTTGTTTCGAGGATAAGGTGATAAGGGTTCAAAATATACTCATCCAATAGGTCTTTTACAAGTGTAAGTCTTAGATTTTACATTATCTTCTCATTTTATTTAAATTGTTCATTAATGAGGTAATCGCTGCATCATCATGATGTCATAAATAATTTAATTTATTTAATGTCTAAAAATTATAAAAAAAATACTATGATGTAGGAAATCTGTTTAGCTTTCTAATGACTATTTATAGTCCAATAGATTATTTATTTAGACAAAATTAAAAAAAATTACTCCGGTGATACATTCTTTGTTATATTTAACTTTCTTTAAAAAATAAAAAGATAAAAAGTCATTATCACACAAATGTGATTCCATGGGGTCCCCAAGTTTGGCACAAGGAATAACATGGTTGGCCATGACACAACTAGTAGAATTAGGACACATGTTGTGGTCATTTGTTATTATTATGATATTATTTTATTATCCTTAACAACCTGATTACTAATTAATCAAGATAATTAAAGATAATTACCATCGTTACTATTTATAATGTCAAAAAACATAAGAGTCTTGATTACATAATTTGGAACTTCTGATTCCAAATATGTAATCCATTTTACCAAATTCCAAACACAGAAATTTCAATAATTAATTTAAAAAATAATTCTCGTTTTCAAAACAAATAGCGGGTTTTTTTAGAAATAATATCAATGAAAAGTTTGGCACTTGTTTATGACCAATTCCAAAGTGAAATTAATCCCAATGACCACCATTGGATTAAATGGTAAAAATATATTCTATTTAAACTTTAAAACCATTTAAAAAGATAATCTAACCATATAATTAAATTAGATGAAAATGCAGTTTTGATGTAAAATGCAGTATTTTTCACTATTCATTAAAAAATGAACATTGTCAGAAAATTACCAAAACATTATCCAATGTAAATTTCAATGTCCCAATCATAAAGAATAAGTTTATTTTTACAAATATATCTTATATAATTGTCAAAAGTTTTATTTAAAAATGGTTTTCCATCAAAAGGCAGTAAAACAATCTTTTAAAAATATTAGTGTATTTCATGCTTAAGATTGGATTTATTCTCATTTTAAGCCTCTAAAACACTATATAATTCATGAATAGACATAGATAAGAATATCTATTATTCATTACTTACTTGGGATGTTACATCCTTCCCCCATTTAGAAAATTCTGTCCCCATAATTTATTTACTTATCGAATAAGTGGGGGTATTTATCCCTCATTGCATTTTCAGATTCCCACGTTGCCTCTTCACTCATGTGGTTTTTTCACAAAACCTTTACTTGATGAATCACCTTATTCCGCAACACTTTCTCCCTGTGGTCAAGAATCTGGACTGGTTGTTCCTCATAAGATAGATTCTCTTCCAGCTGAACTACCTCTGGACTCAAAACATGAGATTGATCTGGCATATACTTTCTCAACATCGAAACATGAAAAACATTGTGTAACTGAGATAAACTCATAGGTAAAGCCACTCGGAAAGCAATTGATCTAACTTTCTCCATAATTTCATATGGTCCAATGAACCTTGGACTCATATTTCCTTTATTACTGAATCGCATCACACTTTTCCATGGTGAAACTTTGAGAAAAACATGATCACCTACCTCAAAAGATAGATCCTTCCTCCGGTTATCCACATAACTCTTCTGCCTGCTCTGACCTGTTCTCATGTGTTTCTAAATCAACTGAACTTTTTCTACCATCTCTTCTACCAATTCTGGTTCCATCAACTTCCTTTCACCCACTTCATCCCAAAAAGCTGGAGTTCGACACCGTTTACCATATAATGCCTCAAAAGGAGCCATCTGTATACTGGAATGAAAATTGTTATTATAAAAAAACTCAACCAAAGAAATATGTTGGTCCCAAATTCCCTGATAATCCATCGAACAAGCACGTAGAATATCCTCCAAATTCTGAACTGTTCATTATGACTACCCATCTGATTGAGGATGAAAAGATGTAATAAAATTTAATTCAGTACCCAACAACTTCTGAAGGCCTTTATAAAAGTCAGAAGTAAACCTGGGATCACGATCAGATACAATGGATAGGGGAAATCCATGAAACCTGAATATCTCTTTAAGATACAATCGAGAAAGTTGATCTAGAGAGAAAGTATCTTGAATAGGAAGGAAATGAGTAGATTTAGTCAAGCAATCAACAATTACCCAGATTTCATTATTACCTTGAGATGTCTTCGGTAATCCCACAACAAAGTCCATGGATATATTTTCTCATTTCCACTCTGGCACTGGTAAAGGCTAAAGCATCCCTGTATATAACAAACTCACCATTCCTGGAAGTAAGTGCCAAAACTGGAGCATTCACCAATCTTCTTTTCAACTTCTGAAAACAATCATCACATTATTTTTTCCAGATAAACTTAACACCCTTCCGAGTTAGCTTAGTCATTGGACTAGATAACCATGAAAAAATTATAACAAACCTTCGGTAATATACTACCAAAACAAGGAAGCTATGAATCTCAGTTACATTTGTGGGTCTTGGTCATTCTTCAACAACCTTTGTTTTTGCAGGATCAACTGTTATCCCATCTTTAGAAACAATGTGACCAAGGAAAGAAATTTGTTGCAACCAAAACTCACACTTTCTGAATTTCCCATACAATTTCTTTTCTTTTAAGGTTTGAAAAATAACCCTTAAATGTCTTTCATGCTCCTCTTTGCTTTTAGAAAACACCAAAATATCATCAATGAAAACAACCACAAACTTATCCAAGAACTCATGGAAAATTCTATTCATAAGGTCCATGAATACAGAAGGTGCATTGGTTATCCCAAAAGGCATTACTAAAAATTCATAATGGCCATATCTTGTTCGAAATGTTGTCTTCGGAATATCTACTTCCTTTACCTTCAACTGATGGTACCCCGATCTCAGGTCAATCTTTGAAAAAAACTGAGCTCCCTGGAGCTGATCAAACAAATCATCGATATGAGGCAAATGGTATATGTTCTTAATAGTGATGTTATTCAAGGCTCTATAATCAATGCAAAGTCTCATTGAACCATCTTTCTTTTTAACAAATAAAATAGGAGAACCCCATGGTGATGTGCTAGGTCGAATGAAACCTTTCTCTAATAAATCTTGCAATTGCTCCTTCAACTCTAAAAGTTCAGTTTGAGCCATTCGATAAGGGGGTTTTGAAATTGGCTTAGCATCAGGAACTAAGTCAATAGTAAACTCAAATTCCCGATCTGGTATTATTCCAGAAAACTCATCAGGAAAAACATCAGGATACTCATTTACCACTGGCATATCATTAATATGAACAGTTCCCTTGTTTTCAATGATATGTGCAAGGTAACATTCATTTCCATATTTTACAAGTTTCTCGGCCTCTTGATATGTTATCAATAGTAAGGGTTCATTCTTGTACACAAACTGAAAGTATTTATGAAAAGAAACTTCTTTAGCTCTATAGTCAATCTTAGCATGGTAAATAGAGAGCCAATCCATACCCAGGATAACATCAAACTCTACTAGAGGTAAAACAATAAGGTTTTCAAGTAGGTTCTTTCTACGGATAAGGATAGGAAGATTATTATAAATTCTTTTTGCCTCAACATTTCCCCCAGGTGTTTTTACCACAATTTCAGGAGTCATTTCTTGAGATGGTATTCCAATTTTACTAGAAAAGTTTTCAGAGATGAAAGAATGTGTAGACCCCGAATCAAACAACACACTGGCATAATCTAAAAAAACAAACAAAGTACCTGATAAAACTTCATTTGATGGCACGACATCTACTAAAGTAGTTGCAAAGGATTTCACCACCCCTTTCTGCTTGTAGTCTAACTGTTCCCCATCACTTGAGCTCTTTGTCAGACACTCATTTTCATAGTGACCCATCTCAGTGCACTTAAAAAATTTCACTAACGGTAAATCAAATTTGGTCTTACCATCACCCTGATCTTTTTCAGTGCAATCACGAGCCTTATGTCACATATTACCGCATCAGTAGCACTTTCCAGAATTCAAAATACATTCCCCAGCATGCCTTTTACCACATTTATCACAAACTGGAAACTTAGTTTTCTTACCGTCAGACCTTTTTGAATAATTGTTTCCTTTATCCTACCACCTCGGTCTCTTCTTCTGTTGGTTTTTATAGAACACTTGATCATCGGAAAACTCCATTTCTACCTTCTCATCATATCGAACAAGCTTTTCAAAACTCTTGAACTCGCGAGATTCTAAATCCCTTCGATATTTTGGCTTTAATCCTGAGTAAAAATCATTGATTTTACTATCAAGGTCTCGGATAAAATTTGTAGCATACCTTGCCAATCGAGTGAACCTTTCTTCATAGGCAGCCACTGAGTCTTCCTCTTGCCTCAATTCCAAGAATTGTTTTTCCATCCTAAGTCGAACAGCCTTAGGAAAATACTTCTAAAGAAACATACCTTTGAATTCATCCCAGTTGAGAGCATCAATCTCATCAGCGTCCCTGATATTTTTAACCATTGACCACCACTGATCTGTTTCACCCTCCAAATGGTAAATAGCAAGACTAACCTTTTGATTATCTGAATACCCCATGACATAGAAAATATTCTCCAGTGACTTAATCCACCCTTCAGCTAGCACAGGGTTAGATGATCCTCTGAATAATGGGGGATGTTGCCTCATGAAATTTTCCACCACTGACATGTTCCTCAGCGGTTGATCTGGATGATCTCATTCATGGATACCACCACCATTTATCTCTTGATTCAACTGTACCATTACTGCAACAAACTGTTCAGTTCCAATTCCGACCATCTCAGGATGCTGATTCGGATGGTTATTTCCTTCTGTATGCCTTCCTAGCACTGCTTCCCTGTTTCCTCTACAGAAAACCATTCTGAACAAACATGTCTTAGATGAATCAACATGGTAATCTTTAAATGCTATATCATTTAAATTTGACCATAAAAAAATATTTTTGGATAATCATTTAATAGAATTCTAACTCCTAAAGTTATCTAAACCGACCTCTGATACCAACTATAAGGCCCCAGCCTTAAACATTACTTAATCTTGAGTTACTTCAAGAATACACATTGATGATCTTTTCAGGTTTAAAGTTTTATAGAATTAGATCATAAAACATGCATTACATTCCACATTTAAACAAAGTGGTTACATAAAAGATAGTACTCATTTTTTCTATCAACGAAAACATATTTAAAATAAAGCATGGATTCTTTCTTGACACTTCCTTGACACTATCGTCATATCATGTATCTTTCCCTTGACCTGTGAAAAACATTTCAAAAACTTGGGATGAGCATAAAAAGCTCAGTAAGGGATATAAAAGTATGAAATGAAAACATTAGCCCATGTATGAAATCATACTTTACTCATAAAACATAATCACTTTAACATACCTCATCAAATCATGAATAAATCATAGAAATCATAAGACATAAAGGTAACTTGAGGCATTCATAACATTCTTACGTAGGGAGTAACCCTCATGGTTACGTTTGAAATACCCATCATAGTATATTCCCTAAATCTCTTCGGAGAAACCTTAACATTTAACTCCTTCACGTTACCCAATACATTGGAGAGCTATATCAGGCTCACCTGCCCTTAGTTTATCACGGAACCACCCATCTTCATAACAATTCCCAAGAACCACAACATAATTGTATCACATAAAACATGTATAAAGGAAACATAACATTTCCACTTTTCAATCACAAGATATCAACACAACACATTGATATAAAAACATTATGAATACTATTTTCAATACCAAAATAAAATAAAATTAAAACATGGTATTTATTTTTCATTCAAAAAAAGTTATGGCTTTTAGAGGAATCCAAAAGTCAAATAATGGTCATGGCGGTGGAGAAGTCGTTGTCGCCACATACGTACGAAAAAAAACATTCCCTTTTGTCGTTTAGTAAACACTTCGTATAAAAAGATTCCTTTTGAATAAACATAAAAGTCAAAGGGATTTATACACTGTATAAAAGAAAGTTGTGTATAAAACAAAATATGCCTCAATGAAAGGAGATCGAGATGATGTCCCTTACCTCGGGTCCAACTTGACTCGATCGTTCTTTAACCTCCTTTGAATCGGGTAACTCCCTTTGGTTTGAACCAAAAGGGTTTCTTGAAGAGCTTCCTGCCTAAGGTAAGGCTTATAGGATGAGGAGAGGGATGTGGAGAGAAAAAATGATCAGAGCTTGGCTGAGCCAAAGGCTTGAGAGGTGTGGGTAAGGAGGTAGAGTTGGGGGCCTTTTATAAGAGGAGAGGAGGGGAACTCTTGGAAAGGTATAAAATGTTACTTTATTTTCAAAAGAGTTTCGGATTTTAATGGTCCTAAATTGATGTGTTTTAAGTATAAGGTGATAAGGGTTCAAAATATACTCATCCAATAGGCCTTTGACAAGTGTAATTCTTAGATTTTACATTATCCTCTCATTTTATTTAAATTGTTCATTAATGAGGTAATCGCTGCATCATCATGATGTCATAAATAATTTAATTTATTTAATGTCTAAAAATTTTAAAAAAAATAATATGATGTAGGAAATATCTTTAGATTTCTAATTACTATTTATAGTTCAATAGATCATTTATGTAGACAAAATTAAAAAAAAATTACTCAGGTTATACATTCTTTGTTATATTTAACTTTCTTTAAAAAAAGATAAAAAGTCATTATCACACAAATGTGATTCCATGGGGTCCCCAAGTTTAGAACAAGGCATACCATGGTCGGCCATTACATACCCAGTAGCATTAGGACACATTTTGTGGTCATTTTTTATTATTATGATATTATTTTATTATCCTTAACTACCCGATTACTAATTAATCAAGATAATTACCGTCGTTACTATTCATAATGTCCAAAACCAAAAGAGTCTTGATTACATAATTTGGACCTTATGATTCCAAATATGTAATAAATTTTAATAAATTCCAAACATAGAAATTTCAATAATTAATTTAAAAAATAATTCTCGTTGTCAAAACAAATAACGGGTTTTTTTAGAAATAATATCAATGAAAAGTTTGGCACTTGTTTATGCCCAATTCCAAAGTGAAATTAATCCCAACGACCACAATTTCATTACATGTTAAAAATATATTCTATTTACACTTTAAAACCAATTAAAAAGATAATATAACCATATAATTAAATTAGATGAAAATGCAGTTTTGATGTAAAATGCAGTATTTGTCACTATTCATTAAAAAATGAACATTATCAGAAAATTACCAAAAAATTATCCAATGTAAATTTCAATGTCCCAATAATAAAGAATAAGTTTATTTTGAAAAATAGAGCTTATAAAATTGTCAAAAGTTTGATTTAAAAATGGTTTTCCATTAAAAGGCAGTAAAACAATCTTTTAAAAATATTAGTGTATTCCATGCTTAAGATTGGATTTATTCTCATTTTAAGCCTCTAAAACACTATATAATTCATGAATATACATAGATAAGAATATCTATTATTCACTACTTACTTGGGATGTTACACTAAGTCACATTAAAACATATCCCATAAAGACCTTCCACAAGACAGTTTAAAATTACAGGTAGAAACCCATTTAATTTTTGCAACTAATTTGTCTCATGAGAACCTATCTATGGATCGAGAGGCTATATAAAGTTTGGGCCCCACCCGTCACTACTTTCCAAAATAATTTCTCATATCGATTAATCGATTTAATTAATAAACAACTTTCCTTATAAAAAATATTTATTGAATAAATAATATGCATTTATCAATATTTCCCAAAAAATCAAATACATATCAAGGTAAAAACTATATATAAAAATGGTATATGGTTTAGGAAATAATTATATTCATGATAAATAATATAGATATGTAGGGAAAATTTAATGTCTAATGATCATAGAAAATTGAATATTTCAAGGGGACTAAAAGGAATCAAGGTAGTTAATTTCAATATTATCCTTGGTCAAAGAAATCATAAACCATTTATTGGAAAAAATAAGGATAATATCAATAAAACATATCCCAGGTGGAGTAAAAATAAAGGGTTGTTTTCATTTTTATATAAAAGTTTGAGCATGAGTTGGTAAACCAACCCATACACCAAAATTTATTATTAAAAAATAACGGTATAAAGTGTATGCACGAGTTTTAATGTGCTTGAACCAACAAGGTATTTAAAGATTACACATGAGAAGACAAAAAATGAAGAACAACAAAGATAGTCAATATATTAGGATGACATAGATAGTCTATATTGATCTCCTAAAGTTAAGTTCTTCCCATTAATCTCCAAAAAGTTCAATAGAAATCCCAGTGAAAACTACCTGAACAATTTTTGTTGTAATTATTTATTCCTAATCATCTCTCAGGTGTACAAAAATGTGTTTATCTAGAAGATATAGTCATGGAGTGCTTGATATAAGGCGATAGACTAGAATTTAGGAAAACATGATCCAAAAAATCATCAGCAGAAGATTTTCACCACAAACATATTTCAAGGTAAAAAGGTTGTATAATTGAATGAAATTGTAACTTTTAATAGCTTCTTTAAACTATACATGATGATTTAGACCATATAAATAGGTGAACCAAAAATTAGAAGCATCCATTAGTGCCAAGAAAATTGGCTGGAACATAGAAGAAAAAAATGCTCCAGCAACTCAACTACATTCAAGAACAATCCAATGGGTTACTTCAATAAATCAAGAAGTTTCTCCCTCACTTAATCAGGTACAAGATGTCCAAATTCCATAATGTGAGACATGTCCACAATTCTGTCCAAAAAAATTCACCAAAAATCAACTGGTCCAGAACACATTGTCAAAATGGATTCATGAATAAAGTAACAACTTTATCAAAATCCAAAAACACCATCATCAGGATCTTAGTAGGGTACCAAGCAGCACAATTTCAATAGAAATACATTTATAAGTAATTGATCCAACAAACAACATCAAGACCTCAAACCTAGGAATCCAATTGGACTAGTCTAACCTAACTTCACCATTACTAGAAATTTACTATTATAAAAATAGAAAATACAAGATCAATAATAGGGTATGCTTCCAATAGAGGGAAATGATACAATAAAGAGCGCATCAATCATAATAATTCAATATGGGATTATTTCCAAGGAAAGTCCATGAAATTAAAATCAGGGTTATGTTTTTATTCTTCCACAATCCTAATGAACATCCTATTTCTGATTTGAATATAAGTATCCATAGTAATTTCACCATCTTTGTACTTCTAATGTGTAATTTATTCTTACTCGTCTATCTAAGAGTCTAGTTCTTCACCTAAATCCTCCATAATCTGATATGCATATCTGTATGCAGGAGCATCCTCTCCTTTATTTTTTTTCTCTTTCCTCTCATCAATTCCAGTGGATTTAGTAAGATGATCAGCAACCATAGGCTATAGAGGAATATTAATTTTTTCATTTCTAGAGGCTTCAAGTGATCTAGTAACAATTTTCCTCTCCAAATTAGAGTAATCTCTACATTTTCATATTTTCCTAGAATTTGTTGTAATGAATCCATTTGTATCCACCATTAGATTTTTGTCCTTCCTAGCACTCAACTTTAAGTAGGATTTATCCATCTGACTAGATTGTTCATAAGAATCTTGTAAGGATTAACTAGATTTATAGTGTACATTATTTTCATCCTCTTTCAAGGGTTGATCTATTATAGGTACATAGGTCTCAATCTTGTTAATGTTTTATTTATCTTCACTTATAACCTAAGAATTATGGAGATAATTTACAAATCTATAGAGATAAAGAGGAGAGGGTTGATAATTAGAAGGCCTATCCATATTTCAATTAGTATTCTTATTAACTTGATTTACAAAATGGATAGAAACTAATCCCTTATTCACTCCTTTTTCAACCCAAATAGTGTTATAACGTGTAGGTGAACATGTAGCATAAAATCTATTTCCACACTCCTTTGTGTTGTGGCCCATTTTAAAGAACCTATTGTAATTGGATTGTAAATGTTCATATCCAACCTCCTTCAGAAAACCCAAATCATCATTTTGAATCCATATATATGTGGTGGGAAAGGTTTATATATGTCAATTTCCACATATATTCTAGAAATGGAAGGATGAACTATATTTTTGGAAGCATAATAAAGTTTTAGATGTTGTACAATAAGGATATAAATTGATAATAGAGTATTCTTATTAAATAGATGTAGCATAATACCAGGAAACCCTAACCAAATGGGTGTAATTAGGGGCTCAAGGTCAATGTTGAAATCTAGATACTACTTTAAGGACTTTCATGAAACACCCACCTAAAGACCATGAACCCCTCATACAAATCAGATAATAATTTCTTCCATATATAAAATAGAAAATAACATTTGAAGAATTCATTAGTCTAAAATGGAAAAAGATAAAACCAAGAACCTTCAATTTCTTTCTTAAGAAGAGAAGAGAGATTATTTTCTTAAAAAACTTACTGACAAGAATAAAACGTAATTCAGAGGTAGGAAATTATACCCCTTTCTTAAAAAGGAGATAGCTGGTAGACCTATATGATAATATCTCTTTGATTTGATACATGTTGGATCCTTTTAAGCATCATTAACATACAATATTTGATTATGGATAGCAACAACATCCATGAAGTAATGACGATTTAAATTAGGGAATCTTCATTGATGAGTATAAATATCCTAAAAAGAAACAAAAATATCCTTTTTATTTTAAAAAATATTTTGAAAATAAATTTATTTGAAAATAACTTTTAAACATATTCTTTAAAAATTAACCTTTTAAACTTTCAAATTAATCATAAAAGAAATTACAATGGGTAATTTTTTACATGTCGTACAAGGTAAAAAAGAAGATTCCTTTTACAAGGTAAAAGGTTAGGAAATTTACTTGTATGGAAAGAGATAAGTATATTACTTTGAAAAAAAATTAACATAAATAAGGGTAAATTTTATTTAATAAATCATTTTATAAAGTTTAAAAACATTTTTGAAAACCTTTTTATAGAATAGGGTTTTTAGAAGAAAACGGGTTCTCTGACTAAAGAGGGAAATGAAGTCGGGTTTTATTAAAAATATTTTAACTACCAGAGAGTAGGAAAATGGTATTATTACTTGAAAAAGGTAATTAATATCCAAATGAGAATAAAATTAAAGGGTTTATTAAACAATTGTCTAATAATTTTCTCTAATGGAAATTTATGTGCAAATAACCCCGATTAAAATGAGATTGTAAAGTAAACCCTTAAAAAGACCATAACATTAAAGAAAGACTCAACAAAATAATTTATTATTTGTATAAAATCTAAATACACATAATGTAAGTGTAAATAAATCAATATATGGTCAAAATAATTATACACATAATCATATAATATTAACAATAATGAGGAAGTAATATAACCTAATGAAAAAGAATTGGGTTATGAAATGTCTTTACCACTTGGTAACTTTAAGTGTAAATACCCTTCGATGAAATAATTAAAATTAAAACTCAAAACATTAGTAATAATAAATTAATCATGATATTATAATTAAAAGTGTCAGTATGTATACCATATATAAGAAATTAGGTGCACAATAATAAAGCATGCCTCAAAGAATGGAAATTGAGACGAAGTCCCTTACCAATTGGTGTCTTTTAAATTATAATCCCCATGATAGAAATAAATTAAAATAAAACTATAAATAACATGAATAAAAATTTATTCATGATATAAAATACAATAGGAGCATTATATACACTACACAAAATAAATAAGTGGGGAAAATGGTGTATGCCTCACAAAAGAAAAAGTGAGACAAGAATCTCTTACCTTGCATTTCCTTTTAGGTGAATGTCTTTTAACCTCATGTATAATGGTTTTAATAATTTAAATAACTTATAATAGAACCATAATTATATTTATAATATCATATGTCTTATTCTTATAATATATTATTACTCATTTTTAACAATCTTTCATTATTTTCATCATTTCGGGTGTTAATTGTCTTATTTTTCAAGTATATATTGACTTGTTATTTTTGTTCCTATTACATAGATCACTGTTGAATAACCTCTATAATTTAAATAATAATTTAATTATCATATATATTCTGTATATATTTATTTATAATAATATATAATATTTGTATATAGTAAATGAAACACATTGTTCATAGAGACGGTAGGTCATACATACACATGAATGCTACTTCCATTTCCTTATCGTATTTAAAAAAATGAAAATTAAATGATATATATGTATATTATAATTCCAATAAAATATTTATGTCATATATATATCACATATTTTTATTAAAAAAATCCTTTATTCATTCCATGTATATCATGAACGAATCACATCACTTTGAGGAGACGGTAGTCTACACGTCCAAAAACGATGTTATCGTATTCCCACAAAATGGAAATCATAAAGGTATGTGTTATATAAAATTTATAAAATAATAAATAAATTATAAATAATATATATATATATAATATAAAATATAAATATATCATTATTTCCAACCTTCAAATGTGGTAAATGAAAGAACCAACAACATCGATTCGCGAGGCAATAGTCTGTTTTACACACAAACAATGATTGTATATCCCATTTGATGGATGTGTGTGAAAGTGTAGGTAAAAATATTAGAATAAAAAATCTAATTATATATAATATAATTATTTTATTATATAATCATTATATAAAAATAATTTAATGGGAGGAGAGGTAAATGAAACAAAAATGATTATTGAAGAATGTTACCTCTAATTCAGGTAACTCCTTTTGGTTTAAACAAAAATACTATCTTGGTTTGATTTATTCACAAATTTAGGATTATATGGTGAGTTTAGGGATGTTTGGAACTTATTTTGTCAGAGTTTGGGTGAGACAAATGGCTTTATAAGTGTAAATAAATGGGAGGGTTGAGTTCCCTTTATTATGGAGGAGGAGTGACATTCTTATAAATTTTTGAAAAGGGGATTCCAACCATGTTTTTTTCATGTAAATTGGATCCAATAATAAACCAAATTATATAAAATGGGGTATAAGATATAAATATGGTCATAAAAAGGATTTTGGAAAAGTTTATAGGTCCTTTTGGCCCTTAATTTTAAGGTTTAGTCCCTTGTTAAGGTAATTTTTCTCTTATTCGGTGTCATTAGTTTTAATTACTTTTAGTAATATTTTTAGTAAAAAACAAAGTTGAAATTATTAGGAATTAGAAATTATTATTATTATAAATATTTAATTCATTTTACCAAATTTAAATCACATAATTGGAAAAAATTAATTCAAAATTAATCCCACAGATGGGATGACAAAGTGGGTTTTTAAATTAAAATGTTCAAAAAGATTGAAATATTTTCATATCCAATTTTAATGTGAAATTGATTCAAATGAACTAAATTGGATTATTTTATGTATAATTAAACTAAATATACTTTAAAACCAAATTAAAATATAATTTAACTATATAAATATATTAGATGAAAAATCAGTTTTCGATTAAAATTCAGTATTTTTTATTATTCTTCAAAAAATGAAACTTCACAGAAAAATACCAAAAGATCACACTAAGCTAAGTTTTATGTTAAAATTTAAAAAATTAAGTTTATTTTTACATATAAAATTTATAAAAGTTCCAAAATTGGATTTAAAATAGGTTCTCTGTTAAAAGGCAGTAAAACTGCCTTTAGAAAAATATAGGTTTTTATTTGTAAAATTGGGTTTGTTCTTATCTTATGCTTATCAAATATATTGGATTAATGTAAAAATATTTTATTTAATATATAATATATAAATTTCATTAAAATAATTCACTAATAGTAATTAATTTTAATTTATTAGGATAAAACACCTTTGTGAGCATAAAAACATTTCCTTTATATTCAAATGGTTTTTATATTCATTTCTAATTAATTATTAACCTTTGAATTCATTTTATATTTTTATAAACCATATATTTTTATAAGTCAGTTAATACTATTCATAAACACTAATTTAATGTCAAGGTTATGCCTTATTATATTAAATAATAATTTTTTAATAAAATATTATTGTTCGGTAAAACCCGGTCTTGCACGTAATGCAAGTCATTAAAGATAGTTATTTTTGTGTGAAACACAAGATAACTCGGTATTACATGAATTTCAAGATATATATTATATTAAATTTATTTAAAATATTAAATATACCATAAATTCTCGATAGGTTATACGCTATCAACTAAAAGTTGCATTTTAGAATTTTCGAGGTGTTACATTATGGTGTTGAGTTTAATAAAGTTTATTCCACTTTTTTGTGAATAGATATATAATTAAAAACCCTTAAATGTATAATTTGTTATAAATTAATAATACCTAATAAGGGAAGGATCCAAAAATTAAATTAAACTTGAAAAAAATAGAACACGTAGATTTTTGTGGTTTGGAAAGAATTCATACATCCATGGGGAGGTAAAAACGTTTCATTATGTTCTGGAGCATAGAATTATATAGGAAAAAACTAGTTAAAGTACATTTATTTAAAAGATATGATAAAGAAAAACATGGTATCATAGTTCCCCATATTACAACATTACTCATATGTGTGTAGTGGTTCATAGTGTTATAGTACTCCCACATCATTGAATTTGTTTAATGATTCTATAGTTTCCAGACTTTCTATAGCACCTTAAAATTTGGGTTGGTAACATTTTCTCCCAAACCACATAAGTAGTGGTGTATTCTCCATATGACCCTAGAAACCTCACCATGAAGTTTAGACCATGAAAGATGTTAAATTTTTGTTCAATATAGGCCTCCAACAATTGGACCATCTCTATCTGACATAATAGGATCCATAATTCCAACATACTAAAGATAAGGTCCTTAGAAATTCCACTCCTTTTATATTAAACAATATTTTATATAGTAATGGATAAACCTTTATTTTTTTATTCTTTGATCATAGAAGGGGTGTGCATGGTTGGTTTTGATTGGTTAAGAAAATCATTTTAATCCAATTGTTAATAAAAAATAACCTTAAGAGAAAAATGGAATTGGTCAGTGGTTAGTCCAAAAATTATATAAAATAGATCGATTGGTTTATATTGATTACAACAAGGTTATATTGGTTAGATAGACAAGGTAAAAAGTTACATGATGCAATTATGATTCATAAAAAAATGATGAAACGTTGAACTTTCATAGTCAAGGGTTATATGTTATTGTAAATATCAAAATAAAATAAACAATAAAGAGATAAAGTTTTGAAAAAATAACTAATTCAATATTAAAATTAAAGAAATGGTATGATAGATAATAAATTTAACAACATTATAAATACTTAAAAAAATTAATAATGTTCTATCAACTTGAATTGTGGTTTGATAACTTATATTCAATTAAACATCACATAATTTTATTACATTCAATTATATTGAAAAATCAATAAATGTTTTTGTTATATTCAAATTTTTTAATTGTTTAATTCATGTGGTTATAAATTGTTAGTATTAAAGAAAATGACTTTCATTTCTTTCTTGTAAACCCTTGATGTTATTTTTTAGTCTTAGATGAGTTTTTAACAGATCATTTAGTTTTTTTTACTTTTAGATAAAGGTTTTCTACATAATAAAAAATGAAATTTAATGTGGATAATTAGAAATATTCCCTATGAAATAGTGTTTTTGAGACATGAAAACATTTATCCTTCTCTTCTCCATTTTCATATGTGTAGTTGTAGTGATTTGGGTTTTCCCGTGAGAAATATTTAGCACTTTTCAGTGTTATTGATCCTTGAACCTTTATGAAGGATAAAATGGTAATTTTACCTTAGAAAATGGATTTATAAAAAAATTTATGTCCCTTTTATTTATAAAATACAATATTTTCCCTTTGTATGTAATTTTATAAGATTCCAAGTTGGGTGAATTTCTCAAGATATTTAATATTTATTGAATAAATATTATTTAATCCCATAATTTTGAATATTAATATATCATAAAAATCATCTTATAGAAATTCCAAATTTTCAGTTCAGTTTGGAATATGGAGTTTTACCTAGGTGAGGGTATAATCTCTGTAAAAATATCAATCCTTGATCTAGACCCATTAAATTGATACCTATTTTAATTAATTAGGTTTTTAATTACCCTAACCTTCCTACTCTCTTCCCTTATACAAAGAGTAATTCTTCTCTCCTTAATTGGATATGTGGTGGAACTAAGAGAGGAAATTGAGGTGATTCTGTCTAGGGGTGATCAAAGGTGTAGATCGGAGTGAAATGATCATGTATTGGGAATTAGAGATGTGTGATCATGAAGCTTTGTTGATCCACCATGTGGTAAGGATTTTTATTTTTCAATTCCACACCATTTTGATTTTAACTTTGTTACTAATTCTTTATCTAGGATTAATATTACCTAATTTTTATCTTATTCTTTTGTATTAGATTTAATCTAGGATGTTTTGAGTATAATTGAGTTGTTCATGGGAATCTAAGCCTATAATTTCTAACTACACAATGTTTAGTCTCAAGAACACATGAAATGTAGTATTTTAGTGCATATTTTGGTGGATATTAGATACGAATGCTATGGAATCCAAATGTACATGTCACGTAAGACATAGGATACAGTACATAGGCTTTTTCCATGTACACATCTATACACCCCATGTTAGGAACATGGTGTGTATAAGTACACACCATGTTGGGTTACACGACATGGCCTAAGTTGGGGTACATGACCAAGTAACCATTCACCATTCATTCCATGTATGAATGTGACACACAGTGTACTTAGGAATTAGAAAATGAATCAGGATGAGGTATATGCCCATAGTAAGGCTTTGGTTGGACATGTCAGGTACTCCTAGTACATATCATGTACTATCCTTTTGGATATATTTTACATATTTTCTCATCCTAGAGATAGATTTAGGAATATAAGTAGTCCATTTTGAGTATATTTACATATATAATACAATGGTAGGGTTACCTTCTCAATTGGGGATCATTGTTGAGATGTTTCAAGATAAAATTAGAGCACAACCCTATGGAGACAATTATCAGATTTAGCTGGTGATACAAAGATGGTACGAGGATGGTGAAACCCTTTAGTATAATTATATATTTGATTATTGGGACCCTTTCATATTTACATAGGAAATTAACCTCTAAGAGGTTATTAAAAATAGAGAATCCATGAAGGAAGATGAGTCATGTAAGAAGGAGTTCAAGTTATTCACTAATGATGCCACCTCCTCAGTAGGGTAGTTGATGGGACTTGAATGTATAAATAGAAATCATTAAGATTTTACTTATTCTATCACATCCTAAAGTTAGTGTTGGTGTGTGTGGTTTAGACATAGAAAATATAAGGATCTGTTTGCTTTATTCCTTCATAGACAGTCTTCATCTTGGTCAGTTAGTGCCTCCTTTTACCTGTGTTTCACCTCAAGTTACAATTATGGGAGATGTAGTGGAAATTGTAGGAAATTATTAGGGTAAATCCATTGATACACCATTTATGATGCTTATGTGGCATGAGTAGTATAGAGATGTGATCAGATGCTTCCCTAGAAATGGATCTCATGATGGGGTTTGGGTCATCCCTTTGAGTTAATGGAAGCAGTATTCCCACCAATAGCTTGGGGTATGTGAACCTATATCAATGGTGATGGAATCCTCTAAATCAATATTTTACTTTGATGAGGCACATGATTTCGATGCAGTTGTGGTATGGTGGTGCGGTTTTGGAAGATGAGGGGTGATGGAGATGATGTAGTACTAAGTTTTGGTACCTTCCTTTGTCTTTTTGCATACTCTGATGAGGTGTGAGTCCCCTGTGATTATTAAAAATTTCATATAATTGTGATGGTGGTGGTTGTACTTTGTAAATGGTTTTGGTTCTCAAATCTGTGTGAAGTATGAAGTGCTTTGTTCATCCCCTTTTGGTGATCCCTCTCAAAGGATTAGGGTTGTTTAAGTATAGGCTCACTTTCCTTATGGAATGTCTTCCCCTTTTATTGTTTTAGTGATGTAAGGCTTATATATTGGGTTTTAGAGTATTATAGTAGGTATTCTACCTTGGGTAACTTTCCCCATGGAGCATGATATGGATGTTACCTTTAATGGGGTACAGGGCATTGGGCATTGTGGGTTATAAGTTCCATTTTTATTTATTTGATGTGGGGTCTTGTTTTGGGAATGATGGTGTGCTAGATGTTTTGGTTATACACTTTTTTTATTAGGCTAGTGATGATGTTTTCATGGTTGGTGTAGTTAGTGGTTTCACTTTTCTTCTTCAACATGCGGTCTTCCTTGTTATATCCCAAAGGTACGATGGTGTGTGGAGGGACGGTCCGCCCTTTCATAACTATGGAGATATTCTCTTTCATTATCAATGGTTAGGTAGGTTTCTTCCTCTAAGTATGATAGTAAGGGATGTATCTTCCCCTGGGGATGATGTGGAGGGAGGTTTCCTCCCCTATGGTGTGAGATCATGTTTGTAAAGGCCTCATTTTATGGAATGAGTGGGTATTAGAGATATCATTGGAAGTTTCCATTGAGGAAATATTTATCTGTTTTCTTAGGATATAGGTGGTAGTTCATCCTATATGAATTTTTCTCCCCTTATCATTTTGGTCAGTTGTGCAGTTCAAACTTTCTTGAGGGTTAATCTACAGTACTATTTCTCTTTTCTTTTTCAGGTCATCCTACTAGGTATTTCTATAATCACTCCTACATGACCTTTTTTCCCACACCTACTGTGTTTGTGAATATGGTATATTGGTTGGTGACCACCCAGAAATGGGATTATGGAACCATGGTGTGATGGATACAAGGCACTGGTGAGCTCAATTTTATTCATTATAGGAAATGATTAGGATAGTGGTTGACATTACATCATGATTTATCCCTTGTTTTCATCGATGACTAGTTTGTTCCCATGGGTTATTGGACCTTGTAATATACCCTTTTGTGTTGTATATTTTATTTTATGTATTTGGGTTAGTTATCATTTGTATGCATGCATATTTTATATTTTAACTAATTTTTTATATCATATGTGATTGTGATTTATTTTTATTGGATTAATGGTATACTTTTATTGTATGATGATTAGGATAATTCTTATCATATGTGTATATGTATTCTTAGTGATAGTCATTATCCCCTGGCCTATTGAAGGTGGGATTGGGGTGGCATACTCAACTTATCATCAACCCAGGTAGGGGCTCAGTGGGCCAGGTCGTGTCAGAGTAGTATTAGGGTGGTTTGATTTTAGGTATGGAGTTTGTAGGTAGGTGTCCTATGAGATGTGGTTCAAGATAAGTGAGGTGTAAATTCTTAAGGTTCTTACATTTAGTTGCTAGACCAAGAACCCATCTATGGTGTGGCAACTGATGCATTCCTATGCAAGGAATCTTACAACATGATTGACTAACTATATTACTTAGAGTATTGGTTGTAGGGTAAATTTGTGTAAATCCATGAATCATATAGTGGTATGTGCATTATTTATTTCTTAGTAGGAAATCCTACCTGCAATGTGGATGTTATGTAATGAGTATGTTGGTTTCCCTCTGGGAAATTATTTTTCTATAAGTGCACAATGTACCTTTTACAAATGATGAGGTCCCTAGGACTAATCACAAATGTGTGAGATTCATCTCTCGCAACATTCATATGGTAGATACCATCATTATATTGGGTTGGGTATTCCCCTCATTCATTGATGCATGGGATCCTCTATCTATAGGATGTACCTCCCCTTGGCTAAGATGATTCCTACTGAGGTTCAAGTCTCCCAACATCATCAGGTAGGGACAATATTCCCCTTGGGTGAGGTTTATTCCAATGAGGCATGGGATCCTCTATATGTGGATCATATAGGCTTGGTAATACCCCCACATGAATAGGGAACAAGATCCTCTATATATAGATTTAGTATTTCTCTTATCTAAATATCTTGAATGGGGTACAGGATCCTCTATCTGTGAATGGGTTTTTAGATAATGTCAACATTCTCCCATATATCAGGGCACAAGATCCCTTTTATATGGGTTGGATTTTGGATAGGTTTAGTATTCCCCTTAATCTATGAGGTACAAGATCCTCTATCTCAATAGATAATTAGTGTAGGTATTCCCCTTGTATAATTAGAGTGTGGGATCCTTTATATGTAGGTTTTACTTTCTCTACTGAGGTTCCTTCCACTATGGGAAATAATTCCCTTTATGATTCCTATGAAGTAGATCATAGGCCTTTGTTCTGTAGAGGTTTATGTGGTACAGATACACCAATGGTGAGGTTGGTGCTCCTTCAACCAATTTATTAATACTCAACAAGTTTTAGTTCCTTCACCATAAATCCATGATGGATTGGAGCTTAGTTGATGCACGATGTTTGGTTATGAACCCTTGTTCGAGATTGCAATCCAAGATGATATGTGATTGAGGTTGGTATATATTTTTGGGCACTTGGGTAAAGTATGATGAGTATGATGATTTGGATGTTAGGCTTGGGAGCCTTGGCTATATAGGATATTCTTCATCATGTGTTCAATACATCCTTATTAAAATATGTTTTTCATGGGTGGTAGACAAATGATGGAGGGTGATCTCCATAATGAGTTTCCTTGTTGGATTTATTCATGGCTTGATTAGGAAATTCCTGATATGGATTATTACAACCATGACTATGATATCCCAAACCCATACTCCTAGATCTGGTGCATAAAAATGTATTCCTTACAAACTATCTTTGATACCAAATTATAATACCCAAAAATAAATATCCATAATTACAATTTAATTAACAAATATAGAGTCCCTTATATTCCCAAGACCCTTTTAAGTTTAGATATTTAGAGATTTAGGAAAACTATTTACTTAACAAAACTCATGTCTTTCCTACCCAATGGAAATTTCATCATTAAATCTAGATTTTTCTTATTTTACTATAAGTCTTTACCATCTCACATAAAATTATCTAAACATTATATATTTTTAGAAATATAAAATTTAAGTATTATTCTTCATAACCTAGGGAAATGGAAACATAAGAAGGGGTGAAATATTATGCTCGGTAAGGGTGATCTTTCAATGGAAGCTATCATGGAATAATCACATCATGATAAATATAGAAGTAATAAATGATAATAATAATAATAACATAACGTTGTAAATAATCACATAGGAATTAATAACCGATTACATAATGGTAAAATTCATAATGTTAGACATATTACTCTTACCATTAAGGCCTCATACATGATATCATAAATAATTAGGTGGGAATATACTGAATACCCAAGATATTTTGTCTCATGAGCCCTATTGATTCACTAGGGGGGCTATATAATTCTATACCCCACCCATCACAAAATAATTATATTGAAGTTATTATATGAATGGGATGATTAAGAATACCATAAATAATCAAATTTACTTAGTAATAAATAATTATATGTATTAACATAACAAGTATATATATTTTCAATATTCCTCCTGTTAGTAAATGAAATAATGTCTCGAGTCGCCTATCAACATAAATTATATACAATAACCTTAAATGGGTTCCATGTGAATGTAAAAGCATTCATAAATATATCAATAGCATGATAAACCCATGGTAATGAAATGGGTATTCAATAAAGTAACTCTCTAGATAAATACTCTTCAATTAAATATAGAGAATTCATAAAGTAAAGGTAGTGAAATAAAATTTATCTTTATATATATTGTATTATTGGGAAATAAAAATGTAGTTATTGATCATTCCACTTATAAATATTTCATTTCCTTCATTGTTCACATATATAAGAACATGGGTATTGATAGATGAAAAATAATTTTATGAAAAGTTAAGTTAATTAGAAATTTTGAATGTTATTATATAATAAAATATAAAGAGTTTGATAATTTTATACCATAATTTCAATGGTTCATAAATAATTTTTTGAAATATCCACTAGGAGTATCAAACTATGTGTACAGTTAGGCCCACTTGTTTTGCACTGAGTGAAGATCAGGTTAATACACAATCAACATTTTTCAGAGTTATTATTCCTAATTTAATATGTACTAGAGCTTTTATTCACTTTTTTGTATCTAGATAATGAATTAATTTCTAGTAAACCGCCACTCATTATCAAAATTTTAGGACGTTGACATAGATGAAAAATAATTCTATAAAAGAGATAGAAATATGCTTTGAAAAATAAGAGAAAACATCATTTTATTTTGGTAACTTTTAAAAAACTAAAAATTCCTAAAATAATAAGAATGATGTTTTTTAAAAAAAAATTAATATTTTAAAGTAATATTGATATATAATAACATTCATGATAATGAGAAAATTTTTCTAAGCTATAAATGTTACAAAAAATATTCTTTTCACACTTTTTAAAGAATTTCAAAAGTGTTTCATATGGAAAACATTTGAAAAGATTCATTTTAATAATTTTTAAAAAATAAAAGGTAGTAAAATATATATTTATTAAAAATTTAATTATAGTCAATAACCTCTATAAATCAATTTGAAAAACATGGACATGGAGAATAAAGTTTTCCAACTAAAAGAAGATAAATGAGGTCAAATATTCTTATAAACATTCGTTCGGTATTTTTTTGAGTACCAAAGAGGGGGAAATAGAAATAATAAATGTAAAAATAATAAATAACCATAGGAGAATAAAATATATGGATTTTAAGATAAATAGTATATAATTCTTAAAATTTAAACATAAATAATCTCGAATAAAAATGAAATTGTAAAATAAACTCTTGTAACTTTGGTAAATTTTGAATCAAAATAATTTAAAGGATAGAACAAGAAATAGAAAATTAAATTATATGAATAAAAATATAATAATTATAACATATTATAAATAGGTATTACATACACCATATACACAAAAATAAGTGTATAATATGAAACATTTCATTAGAAGGAAATTTGAGACGATAAACCCTTACCTCCAAACCTTTCTTGCTCTAATACACTTAAAATTTTTGTATAATAAACTAATACTCATTAATAATTTATTTAAGGACATTATTAATGTTTATTTTCTTCAATATTAATCTTTTATATTCATTTATTACCTGGTTATTACTTATTTTTTGATAATATTAATCATCGGTTATTAGTAGTTCAACCATTCTTTCTCTATTTTGGTGAAATGGTTTTGGTAATAATTTTATATCCTTGATTTAATTATATAAATAATGTTTATTAAGGTATATAGTGTGTTTTTATATATTTATATAGTTCCATGGTAACTTCTTATAACTTAGGGTGATGATTTTCATGGAAATCTTAAAAATATCATTTTTTAGGAATTTCGGTTCCATAAAAGAATTAATTTAATTAGTGAACAAATATATATATATATATATATTATATAACCATAATAATGTTATAAATATCATATTATCACATTAAATTCATTTGTAGAACCATCCATTTTAGATGGTAATGGAAAATTGAATGTATCGTTCATAGAGGTGGTAGTTCACGCATACACATAGGTGACATTTTAATTTTCTAATGAATGGAGGGGAAGTTGTTAATGGTTAATATTTAATAATAATAATTATATCATGAAAAACATATTTATTCATTAAACACATCTTCTAAAACTTTTTATGTAATAAAGTTATGAAAAATGAGATACATCGTTCATGGAAGTGATAGCCTGCACGTACGCATGAAATTTTCTCATGGAATGGATGGTAAGTAGATAATAGTTATTCCATTGATATAATATCATCTTATCGTATTAATTATACTAATTTTATTATACTATAATATTTTATTTAATATTTTTAATATGTTTAATAATAAATAAACTAGAAGAAATCGATTAATATGATTACCTCTTCTTTGTTTTCCCCCTTTGACTCTCTCCTTAAGACTTTTTAGGCTGGTCTTTTGAGAATACCAGAACCTCTAGGAAACGTATAATGATTTTTCTAGATGATTTTATTAGATATTGGTCGATTGAAAGTGCTTAAGGAGTGTGGATAAGTGAGGAGAGTATGGGTCCTTTTATAAATGAGAGGAGTATAACTTTTGTAAATATTAAGAACTTTTAAACATAATAAATTTTATTTTCAATTAAAGTGGAACCAAAATATAAAATTTCTAAAGATAAGGTGATATAGGTTCTAAATACACTAAAAAATCAAATTGGGACATGTTTTGTTTATAATTATGGCCTTATCTCTTAGGTTACCCCCCCCCCCAACCTTTTTCACCCTTACTATGGTGAAAAAGATTTACCATGGTAACTTATTTCGATGACCAAAAATTAAGCTAACATTATTACCTAATATTTATTATGATGATTCCAAATATTGAATACATTTTACAAGATTCAATTTTTTAGATGGTAAAATTTAATTTTAATTTAAGTACGCAAAATGTAACAAAAAAAGTTTTTTTAAATGACTTTATAAGCATAAAAATGATTTTACTCTAAAATTATGCCAATAATTGATTATAATTACACATATTGGTTTATTAATAAAAAAATAGATTTATGTGATTTTAAAACCAATCAAAAACTTAATTTAACCATGTAATTACTTATTTAAATAAAAGGATCAAAAATGGTTCTTTAATTTGAATAATATACCACTTATGTTCCAAAATTATAAAAATAGGTTTATAAATCCAAAATAATATTTTTTTAAATAATTTATTTCACTCCTTTGAATATATATTTTTTTAATCAATTATTTTTATAAACTTTTAAGGCATTCTTATGTGATGATGTCTTAAAAGTAAAGATATTTGTAAAACTATATTTTTCACTATTCACCTAAAAATTAGCTTTTATAGAAAATTCATAAAAATTCATCCTAAGAAAATTTTTATATCATTAATTTAAAAATTAAGTTCATTTTTTGAAATTTAAATCCTAAAATTTGAAATTTTAACTTTTAAATGGAAACATAAAATATACTCAAAACCATTTTATGGTAAAATGATTAATTATTCTTATTCTTACTTCCTGTAAATTACAAATTATAGTAGTGTTAACCTAATATTCATATTAATAATATATTCTATCATTTAACCATAATATTTTTTGTTTCTTAAGATATAACACATATCACCTAAAAAGTAAATTTATAAGAAAACACATTTTAAGTATAAAGTGATCTTATTAGTTATTTAGATAAACTAATTGAATTTTATCAATGAATGGCCCTTATTTTTATTTCTATATATATTTTAAAATGTTTTTAATTTTATTTATAACCTCTAATTAAATAGTTATAGTTTAACAGTCACATTTAATACTTATAAATTTATCTTAATAAAATGTATCACAGTTCTCTTTAGTTATTTGTTGTGTGCGATACAAGATATTCAAAAATAAATTTATTTAAAGTAATGAATATTAAATTATTGGGGTGTTACAATGACCTTTTGATGAATCGCTTAGATTTTTTATTACCATTGCATGCTACCCTCTCAATATTGTGTTTATGGTTAGGAATCTAGAGATTTTAGTAGGACCTTTAGGCCAATGCGGTATAAATGGAGGTAGATATTAGAGACAAAAATCTACCATAATTTTACTGTTGGTGTGAGAATATTTTGGTGGAGAGGATTTCTTGAAAACCCATCATGGCTGGTGTGACCTGATGATGGTTTCATCAATGAAGGGTGATCACCCTATAACAAAGTTCTTATGGGTGAATATCGTTGTGTTTTATTTTAAAACCAAGCTAGTGGGTCATGGTTTACTTAGTAAAAGGTGATAACTAGTAGTAGAGTCAGGTTAACCCACATGGAAATATTCAACTACTTCTCTCCATAGTTGGCAAGTTCGGATTGGATTATTTTGGTTGTTTCGGAGGATCTCACCTGTAGTTGTAACACCAAAAATGGATCCTTTCTCTTTAAAATATTTTGAATGGGCCTGGGGAGATGAAAACTAAAACTTTGAAAATGAAATTTCATAAGGGACTCTGGGAATGTTAATTAAAGTATTATATAATCTCATGTTTATGTACAATAAATAATGGGTTAGTGTGCGAAGTTCCCTATAACATCACTAGCATTGGGCCTAGCCATGAGTTGAGGCTGTAGTGATATGGTCTCCATGATTCCAGCTATCAAATCTCTCATAATAACCTTTTATTGATAATTCTATCTATGTTTAATTTTAATTAGTTTGGTTAGAGTTTTCATGGAGACCATCATGGCCTCTCTGGGGATGTGAGTATGTCAGACTATTCTACAGGATTGATTGTGGGTGTTTGAAATCAAAAATATATTAACTTTGGGTTATTAAGTGTATGGAATGATTTTTTTATAATGGGTGTTTCCTATATAAGTTCAGATATACAGACATGTTATCCTTGCTATAATTATATTGGGATGATGATAGGGTTGATTAATCCATGTTCCCTAAGTTGGTCAGCATCGATGTGTATGCTCTTGTTAGTTGTTGAGGAGGAATGGTGATAGGCTATCATGTGGTATTGTGATAATATTATTAAGGCACTCAATATTGGATTTTTATGGTATCAATTGTATTTTTATTTCATTCATCGGGGCTAACCTTTTTTAATGTAGGGAGCATAACATCCCCATAGGAAAAATCCTAGATAGAAGAACCATATCTGATGAATATCGATGGACAGTGGCTTTTTTTATGCTAGGATTGCTGTGAGAAAACCCAGTTGATGTTAATAATAAATAAATTTTATGATTTATAAGTATTTATTTTATGGATTCATATTCACCATAGTTTTATTAATAATTTTATAAAAAATTTAGCCAAAAAAGAAATTATTTTATTTGACTAAATCATTTTTCTATGAACTAAAATGATTTTATTTAAAAGATAAATTTATAAATTTTAGAAATTTAATTTATAATTTGGAATTAATTTTTCACATATTAATTTTAAATTTTTCTTAAGGTGAATTTTTGGGATTTTTTTGAAAAGATTGATTTTTGATTGAATAGTAAAAAATGTCAATTTTTGCAAAGCTACCATTTTTTATTTAAATAAAGTAATTTAAAAGTCATTTTTTAATTTGGATTTGGTTTAAATTTAAATCATATCCATTTTATTAAATATAATATAAATAATTCTCTATTAATCAAATTTATATATGATTTCGGTAACAGTTCATTTTTATATTTAAAAACACAATTTTCTATAAATTATTTTTCGTTAAGTTTTGATTATTTATATTAAAATTAATTTCTGAAAATTATAAAAATTGAATATTTAAAATTATATTCCATATTTGAAATCAAGGGGTTCAAATTTATTAATGAGTTCAATTTCATTTTTGGTCATTATGAATAGTAACCATGGTAAAAATGTGTCACCTCAGTAAATGGTAAATAAGGATAATTAAGGTAAAAAAAATTATATTAAATTTTATTTTATGATTTTATTTTAACCCTTATCATAATAGATTCTAAATTTTATAGTTTTTGATCCAATTTCCCATAATTAATATTTTATATTATTTTAAAACTTTGAAAGATTATAGGTGTGCCACTCCCCTCACTTATAAAATCAAAACTCATCTATTCCCTTCCTCACACCTTTTGAGAACTCTAGTTTGGAAAATATGAACCTAAATATATCCCTAAAATCTATTCCCATATACTACAGGTCCTTTTATCACTAAAATACCAAATATATAAGGATTAAGGTGTAAGCTAAATGATGTTTCCCAAAGAAGAGGTATAACTCTTAACCAAGTGTTTCATGTGTATTTATTTATCCACCTCCTTAAAATATTATTTAACCATGATAAAATAATAAAATAAGTATCTTAAATATACTAAAATTTTATTATTATTATGGTACAACACTTTTTCATCTCCTTTTTTTATCTTATGAGAAATAAAAAAAACATCGCTCGTATGTACATGCGGACTACCACCTCCATGAAGCAATGTATTTCATTTTTCATAATTGGGTCTTATAGATGGTTAAAATGATAGATAAATGAATATATATGATATTTATTACATAATTATTATTTTTTAAAGATAATATATTACTTACATCCTTACCCTTATTGTCCATTGGAAATTGATAACGTTGATCATGCATACGTGTGGAATATCACCTCCACGAAGTGATGTGATTCATTTTTCATTTAAACCTTAAAAGGATGGTAATAAGGATGGAAAAAATAAATAAATATTAAATTTATAAAATATTTATGATTATTTAAAATTAATATATTAACTATTATATTTCTTTTCTACTAATTAGAAAAATGAAAATGTCATTCAGGCGTACGTACAAACTACCATCTCTATGAAACATTGTGGTTCATTTTTTATAACCTCCTTAAATGGTTGGTTTTAAAAGTGAATATAATGTATAAATATGATAATTATAATTTTTTTTAAGTTTATATAGATAATATTACCGTAAAACCTTTCACTGTGTTCAGCACGCTGATGTTTTTTTTGAGGTTATAAAATAAATGACCCCAAAACGCCAAACATGAACTTAACCATTTTAGTAACTAAATAAAACATGGTAATAAATATAATAAATATAATAATAATAATAAAATTAACATGAGAAATTTTATTAAGCAAGTATAAAATTAATATAATTCAATTATTCATGATTTAGAGAATGTACGAAGCTAGATAGGACTTAAGGTAAGGGAATTTCTGTTAAATCGTTGTTTTAAATGTTTTAAATGTTTTAAACACTTTTACCTCTAAATCCATGTTATTTTAAATACTTCAAGGATGTTAATATTTATGATTAAAAGGTTTATAAATTTAATTATCAAATAAATTTTACTTTCCATATAAATTTTTAAAAATTAATCTTTCCAATTTTTTATATATGGGTTATTTTCAACTTTTTACAAAAGTAAAAACAAATGTTTTTTTCTAACATATATTGTTTGAACTAATTTTAACATCGTCAATGCCATTATTCATTATCAAGATTCTTTTAAAAGTTCACATGGTTTTTCAAATAATATCTCATTTCCGCTCTTTAAGTAATTTTTTAATTTTTTAGAGTTTTCAAATAAAAAATATATTCTCCTTATGATTATGAAAAAATGGAAAGTAACATATGGGTTAAAATGAGTTTTTTAAGGGTTTTATGATGAAAAAGTGTGAGATTAATTTTTTTAGTGCATTATCATTATAGATAATTATGGTTGAGATCTATATATCTCATGACGCTGGGTGATCCCGATATAGCTCTCTAATTCATTTGGTAATGATTTAGTCTTCAAAGGATAAAATGAGAGAGATAATGGGTAGGTTAGTCCTATAGAATTATTTGGGATTTAGTTATTATGAAATGGGTTAAACATGAGTGAAAATGGGTTATAAATATGATACTCCAAGTTATTATTCTCAAAAAAAGGATTTTATAGAAATATTTTTATTTCATGTGGTAGGGAATGTATAAAGCTTAAATGTTTGTTTTAAAATGGAATTTTTCATGTATTCCCACATTCCTCGAGACACCTTCATGGTTTTTACTATATTTATAATGGGTTTCAAGGGTTTTATTTGAGAAAATATTTATTCTCACTTTTGGAAATATTTTATTTATACACTAAAAGTTTTATTATGAAAAAGGTATCATAGTGGGTTTTCATGTTTTCACCAGATTAATGGGATTATTTTATTTTTATATCCCTTATAAAGATTTATTTTTCTCACCTCATATTTTTAAGTGTTTTTTATAATATCTAATGATGGGTATAAATTTTAGTGAGGTCAATATTTCCACAATGACGAATCATCAAAAATGAAGAAAAAGTGTATTGAATGAAATAGGGGTGTAAACTTAAAGCTCTTTTTTATAGAAAAAATGTATACTGTGTAAAAGTGTCCACTTTCTTATGTAATTTTTTTACCTAATTCTCTAAACCTATAAATTGAAAAGATCCTTGAAATATAATAAAGTTCAACCCTTGTTAAAAAAACATGTAATCTGGGTTGTTTATGTTATGAGGCATGATAGTTGGTATCAAAGGTAAGATTTAGATACCTTTATAGGTTATGATAATGTTAAAATGTTCTTTAAAGAGTCTTTAATTTATGGTTATATTTTTATGATATATATTTTGAATATTTTCATGTTTCTTCCTCTAATATATGTCTATTCAAAATATTTTTCCATAGAGAAAATAGGGTAGCTAGAGAGAGAAGGCATCAATATGATAATAACCTTCCAAATTAACAACCTAGAATGGTTGTAATATAGCAGTTTATAGCAGTGTTAACTTAGTTGATGCAGGTGATTAATGGCAGCACCCATGAAATAGAGAAACTAAATTCTCTATATAGGAACATTTTTATATTGGATCATTTCATGAAAAATCACCCTCCAATATTCGATGGATCTTTAGACCCAGTAAAAGTTGAAGGATTGATAAATTCAATAAAGAAGATATTTGAAGTTTTTAGATATATGAAATATCAAAAGTTAACTCTTGTTAATTTTCATTTTGAAGGTTAATTCAATCAATGGTGGTCTTTGATTAAGAATAATAAGGAAAATAATGATATTTATGGCATAGAGTGGATGGTCTTTAAAGATACTTTCCTTGAGAAGTATTTTCCTAAAGTTATTCATCTAATGATGGAAAGTAAATTTAAAGAATTAAAGAAAATGTAAGAAGAATCAATGGATTATTATGAAGAAAATTTTACTATATTTTCCAATTATGCACTAAATTTCATTCTAGACCATGAAAGTAAAATTGATAGATTTTATACAGGCCTAAAACCAAGTTTATGAAGAGTGTTGTCCACTAGTGAATTTAAATGATATGAGGAGGTTATCCATTATGTTGAGAAAGTAGAGATGGAATTTTTTGACACTTATGTGCTTCATGACAATAAGAGTAAGAATTATTCAAGGTGGTAATAAATGTAGAAGAAATCAACCAATAAATATGGATATAAACCCCCCAAATGTTCTAAATGTGGTAAAATACATTTTAAAGAATGTTTGTCATGATCAAGAAAGTGTTACTGATGTGGTAAGCTTGGTTATTTGACTCATGAGTACAAGTGTAAGAACCCATACCTTCTTTTCAAGTATGTTTTTCCTTTTTATGAAGTTTTTGAGAAAAGAGGAGTTTTCTGGAAATTTTTTAAGTATACTCCATGTATTTTATGAGTACACACTGTGTAATTCGTTGCTGCAAGAGGTCGTGTGTTGGTTGTTTCATGGCCACACACACGGCCATGTGGGAGTGACTTAGAGGCCACTTAAAGCAGAGTATAGAAAAGCTTAGTACACGTCGTGTGCTTCAAAAGTACACGCTATGTAATTTCTTTTTTTTCATTAGACACACTGGGGTCATGTCTGATGGATAGAAACCACTTCTTTTAGGTTTCATTCTTCTGAGAGCGTCGAGCATCCATGGATCTTCGACAAGCCCCTGATCCTTCGTCCGTTCTCCGAATCGAACTTTTTCAAATGCGTTGGAATCACATCGGTGAGTTATATCTTCTTCTATAGCATAGTTTTCCAATTCCTCCTCTTTTCCAAGTTATCGTGGGTTGAACATTTTGTGCGTTTTTGTAGATCTATGATGTTCTAAGGAGATTCAACTTTCGAGGTTCAAGAATATGGATCTTCTAACCCCGAGGTAGGTGGTTTGTGACTTTCCATTCAAATTATTTGAGTATTATGTAAACATTCCACCAATACCCTTGAACGGGGTATTGTGTGTTTACCGTTTTACCCCTGATGATTGCCTTCCATGCTTGTATGCTTGTGTAGAGGTTATTTGGATATGAATTGGGTTGATTGATATGCCTTGGATGTTCTGTCCATGCTATGTTCTGTTTATGACTGTTTAGTCATGTTTAGCCTATTGGTCGTTTACTAGTTTTCCATGACTTATGGTCGTAGGATGGAGTGTTGTTTTCTGACATGCGTCAGATGTTATAGAATGGTTATCCAAGTAGTTCTGTAGGTTTAATTTGGCCTTATAGAATTACTATGTGTTGACTTACACGGGGTCATGAGAATCTAGTGCTATAGACTAAAAGAGGATAGACCGAGTGATCTTCCTCAGAGAGTCTTTGGATATTATAGAATATAGGGGGATAGACCAAGCGATCTTCATTAGAGAGTCTTTGAGATTTATAGACTATAAGGGGATAGACTGAGTGAGCTTCCTCAGAGAGTCTTTGTCTTACTTGAATTACCTTGAACCACTTCATGCTATAAGAGGAATTGACCGGGTGAGCTACCTCAAAGAGTCTGTGAATGAACTGGGGATATAAGAGGAATTGACCAAGTGAGCTTCCTCAGAGAGTCTCTTGACCTTGGGGCTATAAGGGGAATTGACTATGTGATCTTTCTCAGAGAGTCTCTGACTACCTTAGACTATAAGGGGAATTGACCGAGTGAGATTCCTCAGAGAGTCTTATAATTTTAGTATGACCAAACCAGAGGGGTTAGGTTGAGTGTACTACCCAGAGGGTTGTTATTACTTTTTAGGTTGGACCAGAGGGGATAGTTGTGAGTACTTCCCAGAGGGTTACCTGTTTGTGTTTAGTTTATTGTAAGTTTTTGATTGATATTGGAACTCGTGATTGTTTACTGTTGAGTATTTTTCCTGTTTACTACTTTCTGTACTTTACCTTCTATATATTCACTGACTATTAGGCACAGATCTTTGGGTGGTTTCCTACTGGTATTTAGTATCACAACCTATTTGGTCCATGCTTTTGGGCCCAAACAGATTATATTATTACAGGTATAGATAATGGAAACCACCCTTCCACTTCAGGTACTTGACTTGCTATAGAGCTGGAGAGCATGGGACCAAGCCTAGGCTTGCGATGCTGATGATCTGTTTATCTTTTCTTTTGTACTTTGGTTCAGTACTATTGTATTCAGCATTGTGACTTGTTTTTCTATTTTCCTAGACATATGTATCATGCTTTATTTATTATGAATTTCTCCGGTTGTTTATTATTTCTAGTCTTCCATTGTGCACTTGTGTATGGATTATTACTACTTCTGCTATTGTATATTGTTTCTCATTCGCGGTGTACTCTGCCAATGAAGGAATAGTTTCCCCACTATCACACCCAAGGCCCTTGCTGATTGTCGGTGGCCTCTGGTGTTTGGGAAAATGCACTTGAGGCCATGTGACCAACTGGGTACAGGGCGCCTCTGGGTGGCTTCCGGAACCGGAATGTTAAAAAGTGGTATCAAAGCATTTCTTTTCTCTTGACTTACTGTTTGGAGCCTATAGCCAGGGATAGGATGAAATAGGTACTTGGTAATATGTTATGCCTAGGAGTAGTTAACCCATGTACAGGGAAAAGCCAATCTATCTCATTTATTTCAATTTCTTCTGGTTTTGCAAGTTTACGGTTGATCTGGTTTTCACTGATGGGTGACTCATATGTTTTGTGTTGTTACTGTTGATATTATTGGGGTTCTATTTTTGTTGCAACCCGATGAGATGAGGGTATTCCATCTCATGCATCATATTGACACTTTCTAGAAATCACATGTCATGCAATTTTTTCATGCCATTTAGGGTGCATTAGTGATTGCATGTTATTGTGATAGATGTTGTGTAGAATATGCATGTTTTTGTGATAGATGATCGATAGAATACCTGCTTTTAATAGGTATTGCTATATGTAAGGTCTTGTTTGAATGAATGCCAAATTTTGATCCTTGAGGTGTTATGGGACCTCATGAATCGAAACTTGGTGGATCATTGACTTGTTTCCCTTTTATATGACATGTATAAGATGACAAGATTTGATTCACAGGGAGTAGAGGCCCTCACAGATCGGAATTTGGAACCTTAATTCTTGTTTTCTGTGTTTTCTGGGCTCGGGATCAGTTTCTGAGGCTACTGTCTAGAAAAACCCAGAATACACGGTGTGTACTTTTTGAATACATTCCTTGTAGTTTTTAACTGTGTCACTGACTGTGTGGGCAGGGACACGGGATTGTGAAAAATATTGCAGGAACACATCATGGACGATACGTACACGTCATGTTGTAGTGACCATGTTTCTACCCATGTGACTAACGACACGGATGGATGAAACTTCAACTATACACGTCGTGTCCTGATTTCACACACCGTGCAGTGTAACCTAGGTACCCAGTCGTGTCACAAACAACATGGGTTGGGGAAATCCTTCAAGTACACTCCATGTGCACATGGAGCACGCCGTGTAGAGTGAACCATGTAGCCAGCCATGTAACTAACAACACGGGTTCTTGAAACTTTTCTAGTACACGTCGTGTCCTTCGTGAACACGACGTGTAGTCTAGGATTAAGTGGATCATGTGGGTTAGTCATGTAAGGATACTCGGGCAGGGGAATAGAGTTCAAGTACACGCTGTGTGGTTGGGGCATTACATGACCAGTTGTGGCAGAAGTACATGCCCATGTGAATGGCTTAAAAGAACATGTCGTGTAGTGTTTATACACACTGTGTAGACATGTTTTGTAAAACTTGAATGTTTCTTTCTCCTGTTACCTTCTTGTAATATTATGTTTTCAGTCCTTAATAATATGGATCTAAGGTGTGCGTTTGACCTTTCAGAATTATGCCATTGAGACATCCTCCGTTTGTATGCCAGTTTCCAGACGGTGATCAGACACCGAATATGGTTGATCAGGGACCTCCTGCAGATCCTTCTACTATGCCAGCCTTGGCACCAGTAGTTATACCAGTTGCAGGAGCCGATGCGCAGTTTAGGGAAAGTTTTCTGAGGATGATGCAGACCTTATAGGGAGCACCGCCTCTCGCCCCGTTGATGGTAGAGTTGACAAGGGTTTTCCAACAGCATCATCCTCCCACTTTCTCAAGGGATGGAGGACCCCAGGTTGCAGAATCATGGCTAGAGGCCACGCTGACAATCTTCGAGCATCTAGAGATACCTCCAGAGAAGAGGGTAAAGCTCACTGCCTATATGCTCCGAGACTCTGCCAAGAGGTGGTGGGAGGTGATCTCACAATCAATACGCTAGTAGAGTATGACTTGGGATGAGTTTTGGTGCATCTTCTACGATTACTTCTACCCGGAGACCTTGAGGGTCAATCGAGCCCAGAAGTTTATGAGTCTGGAGCAGGGTACTCTTTCTATTATGGAGTACTCATCTCGCTTTACTGAGCTGCAACGTTTCATGCCTATTCTAAGAGGCAGTGATCTGTTTCTTATGTGAAAGTTTGAGGATGGTCTGAGGCCCTACGTCCGATCGTAGGTGAACATATTCAGGTTGACTTTGTTATCCTCTATTGTCAACCAGGCACTGATCACTGAGCGCAATCTGAGGGATTTTGGATCAGTGATCCAGGGCGGTCTGACATTCAGAGTTAGTGTTCCTCCTACTGATAGTAGGAAGCACCGCAGGGAGTCTGCTCAAGGAGATCAGAGTAGGCAGGATGTATCTTCAGTCATCCAGGTAGTATGCTACCAATGCGGGAGGAGCGGGAATACTAGGCCTCAGTGTTAGAGAAAGCTGATGGAGTGCCGATCTTACATTAAGATGGCCCATCTTCAGCGTTTGTATTAGATCTTCTCACCTACAACTGGTGGTAGTGGTTCTTCTATGACCCTGCATTCAGGAGAATCATCACCAGTTTCTCACCAGTCTGGGAACCAGATCTCTTCCGGCCGTTCGAGATGAGGTGGAGGTTGCGGCCATGGTGGTCAGTCACCAGGCTACCAGCGACAGTAGATTGGATCAGCGTAGAGTGGTCAGGTAGGGTCACAGGGCTGTGGAGCAGGCCAGACCTTTGTAATGGAGCAGACCCATTAGGAGCAGGATCCTGGCCCCTCTATAGTTCGAGCTACGATCTTAGTAGCCTCAGTTTTATCTTCAGCGCTTTTCGATACAAGGGTTTCCCATAGCTTTATATCTGTCTCTGTTGTGGAGATTCTTGGTCTCTACATCTTTTCTTCTGCCAATATCTTGACACTAGACACACCGTTGGGAACTAGGACAGCTAGTGTACATCAGTGCAAGGAGTTCCCTCTAGAGGTTGGTGGGTGTCACTTTCTATGGGACCTGTATGTCCTAGAGATGACAGGTTATGATGTCATCCTCGGGATGGACTGGTTAGTCCCATTCCAGGCAGTCGTCGACTGTTATCGCCATAGAGTGAGTTTCATATCACCATAGGGTGGATCCTTTCTTCATAGGGGTGAATGGGATGTCTAGGCGAGCAGAGAAAGTCCAGAGCATCATGAGTTGGGAAGAGTTACAGCCCAGATTTTTAGTCTTTATCAGGATGACCAGGGAACTTCATAGTTAGAATTTCCTCCAGTGGTGGATCTTTTCAAAGATTTATTTCCAAAAGACTTTTCAGGTTTTCCTCCAGAGCATGAGGTAGGCTTCTTGATTGAGCTTGTGCCAGGATCGGCACCGGTGTCCATTCATCCTTATAAGATGGCTACACTTGAGTTGCAGAAGATCAAGAAGTAGTTGTAGGAGTTGCAGGAAAAGGGTTTTATCTGACCCAGTACTTCTCCTTGGGGTTCGCCTATCCTATTTGTGAAGAAGGAATATGGTACCCTCAGTATTTCTGTGGACTACCAGAAGTTGAACCAGTTGATGTTCAAGAACCGATATCCCTTGCTGAGGATCGATGATCTCTTTGATCAGCATCGAGGAGCCCGGGTGTTCTCAAATATTTATTTGAGATCCGGTTATCATCAGTTGTGCGTTAGACCATCAAATATACCTCTTACAGCCTTCCGGAGTAGGTATGGTCCATACGAGTATATTGTTATGTCATTTGGTCTCACAAACGCACCTACAGTTTTCATGGAACTGATGAACCGAGTGTTCCATCCATACTTGGATTCCTTCGTGGTTGTTTTCGTGGATGATATATTGGTGTACTCTCACACTCGACACGGCCATGCTACCCATCTTAAGATCGTTTTGAGTATACTGAGGGAGCATCAGTTATATGATAAGCTCTCAAAGTGCCACTTTCGGATGGACCAAATTCACTTCTTGGGTCATGTTATCTCAGAGGCAAGAGTATCAGTAGACCCAAATAAAGTGAGATCTATAGTTTCCTGGGAGCATACGAAGAACGTCTTTGAGGTGAAAAGTTTTCTAGGGTTTTCTGTATACTATAGACGTTTCATACAGGACTTTTCATGCTTAGAAGCACTACTGAAAGTTCTAACCAACAAGGGTGAGAAGTTTTTATGGTCATATTCATGTGAGTCAGCCTTTCAAGAGCTGAAAGGGAGGTTGAATTCAGTACTGATACTATTCTTGACAGAGTTGGGAAAGATCTATACTGTTTACTATGATGAATCAAGTATCGGGCTGGGAGCTGTGCTTATGTAGGGAGATGGAGTCGTTGCGTATCGGTCTCGGCAGTTGAGGCCACAAGAGAGGAATTACCCGACGCACGATCTGGAGTTGGCAGCTATTGTTCATGTCCTACACTATTGGAGACATTATCTGTTGGGAGATCATTTTGTGGTTTTCATCGACCACAAAAGTCTCAAGTACGTTTTCACTCAGCGTGACTTGAATTTGAGGCAGAGAAGGTGGGTTGAGTACCTTTAGTCCTTTGACTTTTAACTTGCCTACACACCTAGGAAAGGAAATGTTGTGGCTGATGCAGTGAGCAGGAGGACTCAGATACAGGCAGTTCAGGAGGCAAGCAGTGAGTGGAAACTTATGGCTCTATTCTCTAAGATGCATTTAGAGGTGCACTATAAACAGGGGAAAACTTTTCTATATTATGTAGTTGTTACCTCTATACTTCTTGATCGGGTACGAATGAGGCAGCTATCAGATTCTGAAGGCCTATTCCTATGGGAAAGCATGTCAGAAGAGGATCTTATTCCTGGGTGGACCATAGGCGAGGATGAGATCTTGCGTTTCCTGGGACACGTATGGGTGCCAGCAGATATACGTGAGGAGCTAATGTGGGATTTTCATTCCTCAGTTTGGGCAGTTTATCCTGGCGTCACCAAGATGTGTCATGATATACACTATCAGTATTGGTGGTCAGGTATGAAGAGGGACGTTGTTGGTTTCATCATGATGTGTTCCACTTGTCGACAGGTGAAGGTGAAGCATCAGCGACCAGCAGGGATTTTAAAATAGTTACCCATTCCCGAGTGGAAGTGGAATAATGTTGTGATGGACTTCGTGACCAGTTTTTCGAGGTCACCTCGAGGGAATGACGTAGTATGGGTTGTCATTGATAGACTCGTGAAGGTTTCTCACTTCTTTTCGATCAAGGAGACCTTCAGTGTTAATGAGCTGGGGCGGTTTTACATCTGATAGATTGTACGTCTTCATGGAGTTCCTCACTCCATTGTATCAGACAGGGATGAACATTTTACTTCTTGAGTCCATCAGGGGCTTTAGAAGGCTTTGGGTACACAGGTACTTTTGAGTACAGCATACCATCCTCAGACAGATGGCCAGTCCGAGCATACGATTCAGGTGCTTAAGGACATGCTCTGAGCATGCATCCTAGATTTTGGAGGTTATTGGGAGAAGCATATACCTCTTTTGGAGTTTTCCTATAATAATAGCTTCCAGACGACTATTCAGATGGCACCTTACGAGGATTTGTACGGTAGGCCATGTCGATAACTCTTATGTTGGCTGGAGGTAAGAGATGCAGCTATGTTGGGACCTCGTCTTGTCCAAGAGACTACAGAGCAGATAGAGTTTATTCAGAAGAGGATGGATACTACGCAGTCTCGTCAGAAGTCTTATGCTGATCAGTAGAGATGACCTCTGGAGTTTGAGGTTGGGGATCAGATTTTCCTGCATGTCGCATCGAGGTTGGGACACAGGAGAATTATGAGACATGGTAAGCTTTCACCAAGGTACGCCGGACCATTTTAGGTGTTGGAGAGAGTTGGGATGGTTGCCTATCGGTTGTAGTTACCTCATAGGTACCAGACTATGCATGACGTCTTCCACGTTTCTCATCTCTGACGTTGCTTTCCACAACTATCACATGTCTTTCAGCCTGAGGAGGTTGAGCTCGAAGCGGATGCATTGTTTTAGGAGCATCCTATCTGGATTGTTGATCATAGTATGAAGGTTCTCCATGGCTGGTATGTTCCTCTGGTACGAGTACTATGGAAAAATGGGTGGGTGCAAGATGAGACTTGGGAGAGGGAGGCCGACGTACGATCACAGTGGCCGGAGTTGTTTGGGGTTCCTTCTTATACACTGCTCTAGAGAAATTTGGGGACAAATTTATTTAAGGGGGGAAGTTTTTAAGAACACGGACCTTCTTTTCAGGTATGTTTTCCCATTTTCTGGAGTTTTTGAGAAAAGATGAGTTTTCTGGAAATTTTTGAAGTACACATTGTGTACTTTATGAGTACACGCCGTGTACTTCATTGCTACAAGAGGTTGTGTGTTGGACATGTCATGGCCACACACACGGCTATGTGGGAGTGACTCAGAGTCCTCCTAAAGCGGAGTATAGAAAAATTGAGTACATGTCGTGTACTTCAAAATTACACGTTGTGTACTTTATTTTTTTTATTAGACACATCGGGGTCACGTCTAACGGACAGAAACCACTTCTTTTAGGTTTCATTCATCCAAGAGCATCGAGCATCCTAGGATCTTCGAAGATCCCTCGATCCTCCATCCATTCTCCGAATTGAACTCTGTTGGTTGAGTTGGAATCACATCGGTAAGTTATCTCTTCTTCTAGAGCATTATTTTCCAATTCCTCCTCTTTTCCAAGTTATTGTGGGTTGAACGTTTTATGTGTTTTCATAGATCTACGATGTTCTAAGGAGATTCAAGATTCTAGGTTCAAGTATATTGATCTCCTAACTCCTTGGTAGGTGGCTTGTGTCTTTCCATTCAAATTCTTTGAGTATTATGTGAAAATTTCACCAATACCCTTGAACGGTGTATTGTGTGTTTACCATTTTACCCCTGTTGATTGCCTACCATGCTAGTATGCTTGTGTAGAGGTTATTTGGATATGAATTGGGTTGATTTATATGCCTTGGATGTTCTGCCCATGCTCTGTTCTGTTTACGACCGTTTGGTCATGTTTAGCCTATTGGTTATTTACCAGTTTTCCATGCCTTGTGGTCGTAGGATGGAGTGTTGTTTTATGAAATGCATGAGATGTTGTAGACTGGTTGGCCAGGTATTTATGTAGGTTTACTTTGGCCTTATATCATTACTATGTGTTGACTTACACGGGGCCGTGAGAATCTGGTGCTATAGACTAAAAGAGGATACACTGAGTGAGCTTCCTTAGAGAGTCTTTGGACAGTATAGACTATAAGAGGATAGACCGATTGAGCTTCCTCAGAGAGTCTTTGGACATTATAGACTATAGGGGGATAGACCGAGAGAGCTTCCTCAGAGAGTCTTTGAGCTTTGTAGACTATAAGGGGATAAACCAAGTGAGCATCCTCAGAGAGTCTTTGTCTTACTTGAATTACCTTGAACCATTCCAGGCTATAAAAGGAATTGACCGGGTGAGCTTCCTCAGAGATTCTATGAATGGCCTGGGGCTATAAGAGGAATTGACCGAGTGAGCTTCCTCAGAGAGTTTCTTGACCTTGGGGCTATAAGGGGAATTGATTGTGTGATCTTCCTCAGATAGTCCCTGACTACCTTAAACTATAAGGGGAATTGACCGAGTGAGCATCCTCGGAGATTCTTATATCTTTCATATGACCAAACCAAAGGGGTTAGGCTGAGTGTACTTCCCAGAGGGTTGTTGGTACTTGTTAGGTAGGACTAGAGGGGATGGTTTTGAGTACTTACCAGAGGGTTACCTGTTTGTGTTTAGCTGCTTGTTAGCTGTTGCTCTATATTGGAACTCAGGATTGTTTACTACTGAGTATTTTTCCTGTTTACTACTTTCTGTAATTTACCTGACATATATTCATTGACTGTTAGGCACAGATCTTCGAGTGGTTTCCTACTAGGATTTAGTCTCACACCCTATTTGGGTTATGCTTTTGAGCCCAAACAGATTATATTATTGTAGGTATAGATAAGGGCATGCACCCTTCCACTTCAGGTACTTGACTTGCTATGGAGCTGGAGAGCATGGGACCAAGCCTAGGATTGCAATGCTGAGGAGCTGTTTATCTTTTCTTTTTTACTTTGGTTCAGTATTATTGTATTCATCATTGTGACTTGTTTGGCTGTTTCTCTAGACATATGTATGATGCATTATTTATTATGCAATGCTCCGGTTGTTTATTATTTCTAGTCTTACATTGTTCACTTGTGTATGGATTATTACTAATTTCGCTATTGTATATTGTTTCTCATCCGCTGTGTACTCTGCCAATGAGGGCATAGTTTTCCCACTATCACACCCAAGGCCGTCCCTATTAGTCGGTGGCCTCTGGCGTTCAGGTAAATGTGCTTGAGGCCATGTGACCAACCGGGTACGGGGCACCTCTGGGTGGCTTCTAGAACCGGGATGTTACAACAAGCAAAAGAGTTCTAATCATACTAGTAATGGGAAAACAAATAACCAGCCAAAAATGAGGTGTTTTAGTTGTAACAGTTTGGGTAATTATGCTAATTTATGTCCAAAGTTAGTTACTCAAGGTGGTAATCATCAAGACCAAAAGAAGAAAGGTGTGGAAAAGTTTTTTTCTACTACTACGATAGATTCTAGAACACTAAATGAAGTAGTGTTGGCTACATTACTTATTTATTTAGATTATTTCAATGTTTTTTTGGGTTCAAAATCCACATATTCTTTTATTTCTAAGAAATTTTCAATTAAATAAAAATACCATATTAATAAATGAATTTGTAACTTTTGATAAAAACTATAGGGGTAGTATAAATGAAACAAGAATCTATAGAAATCCTCTTATTATCATCTATGGAATTATTTTTCCTAAAAACCATTTTTTTCTTTCCCATTGTAGAGTTTTATGTTATTTTAGGAATGTACTAGCTTTTAATTTATCATGATAAGATAGATTGAAGAGCTAAAGATGTCTTATTCAATTTTCAATGTGAGTTTCAATTTGTATATAATAATGCTATCATACCTTTTTTAACATATCAAGAATATAAGAACCAGATTAAATATGGGTGTGAAATTCATATTTCACATATTATTGAAAAGAAATAAATTGTTTAAATTTGTGATGTGTCATTGGTGAATGAATATATGTATGTATTTATTGATGATTTTCCTAGTTTTATTCTTGATTGGGAGGTTGAGTGTACTATTTAATTAGTTTATTATGATAGTATAATTTCAAAACCCCATTATCTAATGTATTTAGTTTAGTTATTATAATTGAATAAATAGTTACAAGATTTTCTTGTTAAGGGTTTCATCTTCTCTAACTCTTCACCTTGGGGTAATCCAATTTTTTTTGTTAAAAATAATGATGGTTACATGAGACTTTATATTGATTATAGATCACTCAATAACATCACTATTAAGAAGAATAATTTTTTTGACTCATATTAATGACTTTTTTGATAAGCTCCATGGTGCTCAGTATTTTCAAAGGTTGATCTCAAGTCTGGGTATCACTAGCTGAAATTGAAGGAGTAAGTCATTCAGAGTATGATGTTTTATACTAGATATAGTCATTATGAGTTTTTGGTTATGCCTTTTAGGTTAAAAAATGAACCTATTATATTTATGGATCTTATGAATATATTTTTCCATGATAAATTGGAAAAATTTATAGTGGTTTTCAATGATGACATTATAGTTTATTCTAAAAGTTATGAGAAACATAAGAAACATCTAAAGATTATTTTTTATAATTTAAAAGAAAATAAGTTGTTTGGAAAATTTAGTAAATGTGAATTTTGGTTATAGTTTATTGAATTCCTTGGTAATGTTATTTCTAAATATGGAATAATTATTAATCCTATTAAAAAATAGTGTAAAAATGGAAAATTCCCACAAATGTCTCTGAGATTCGAAGTTTTCTTAGATTAGTGGGTTACTACTAATAGTTTATTGAAAACTTTGATTGATTATCTAGACCACTAACTAAGTTAACTCAAAAGGATTTAAATTCATTTGGATAAAGAAATTTGATAAATTTTTCCTATAATTGAAAATGATATTGGTTAATGCTCTAGTTTTATCCTTCACGATAAGAAATTGTGAATTTATTTTTTACAGTGATTATTCTTTGAAGGGAATTGATTGTGTCTTAATATAAGATGATTGGGTAATTTCATATATTTCACATCAATTAAAAATCCATAGGTAGAATTACCCTATGCATGATCTTGATCTTTTAATGGTGGTTTTTTCTTTAAAATTTTATAGGCGTCTTTTATATGGGATAAAATGTGAAATATATATTGACCACAAAAGTTTAAAGTATATATTCACTCAAAAAGAGATGAACATGAGGTAGAGAATGTGGTTACAACCTATAAATGATTATGATTTCATGATTCACTATCATCTAGTAAACAAAACATGGTAGTTTATTCCTTAAGTTGGAAAAATAATGTGTCATTAACCATGATATATTTAGAATATAATCATTTATTTGATGATTTAATAAATGTTTTCCTAAAAATTTTGTATATTTGGATTAGGTATTAGTGCAGCCATCTTTGTCTGAAAGAATTAAGGAGTCTCAAAAGGAAGATCATGGTTTCAAAGAAAGAGTATAATCATTCAAGAAGGGTAAGTTTTCTGAGTTTAATGTTGATAAAGAACATGTCATCATACTTGGAAAGTGGTTATGTGTTCCAAGTGATTCCTAGTTGAGGAAGGAATTATTAAGTGAATCTCACAGATCTTTGTTTTATGTTCATCTTAAAAGTACTGAGATGTATAGAGGCCTTTGGGGATATTATTGGTGGGAAGGTATAAATAAATATATTGGTGAATTTACCATGAAATGTTTAACTTTTCAATAGGTTAAAGTTTAGTGACAACTACTAAGGGAGATGCTTCATACTTTTCCAATGCCTGAATGAAAATGGGAAAATATATTCAAGGTATATGTGGTGGGATTACCAAATAAATATCAAGGTAATAATGTTATTTAGTTTATTATTTATCATTTGACTAAATCAGTTCATTTCTTTCCTCTTCGAGATACTATGTATTTAGATCAACTTGCTATAATTTTTCTTAAAGAGATAATCAAATTACATAGGGTATCTATCTATATTGTATATGATCATGATCTAGGATTTACCTCAAATTTTTGTAAAGGAATTCAAAAATCATTGGGTATTGAATTAAATTTCATTATATCATTTCATCCTCAATCTAATGGATATCCAGAATAAACAATTCAGACTCTAGAATATATGCTTCATGTATTCTCTTTAAATTATCAGGGAAGTTGGGATCAATATCTTATAGGAACCAGGCATGCAGCAGAATCCCCAAAAAGGTGTGATTTTAAAAAATTTGACCGATGTTCGACATGAACTTTTTGATGTCGGTGAATGGCTTCCAAGTTTAATCCAAGGATCACATGTGAAGAGTTTTAAGCACAAAATAAAACCGTAAAATACCTGGTTTGATCCGAAGTCTCGCACGATGTCTACTCATCATTAGTGATTTATTATCGAAGAATTTGAAGCCTAATTCCTTTAGATCATCCACACATGATTTAAGAAATCTATGGGAGCATCAATCATTGAATTCAGGGTGCTAGCGTAGAGATATGACGATGATTTCAATGCTCCGACAATCACTACATTGCTTCACTTGTGATGTTTGAGAGAGATATCGATCTAAGATCCTTAGATCTAGAGCCTCTCTCTCTAGAATGTGGGATATAGAAGTAGAGAGATATAGGCCATGAATAGTCTCTAGAAAATCCCTCTTCTCCTCTATTTATAGAGTGTAATGAAATTACTCGGAAATGTCAGCTCGGCCCCCGAATAATTAACACACTATATAAATAATATTTTGACTACTAAACTAAGTCATAAATATTATTCATTATTATTATTACTTTCATGTAATGTATTAAATATATTACGTGATAATAAATGAGTCATTAACTCGACTCGTCGTTCCAAAAAATATTAATTGAACCTTGAATATATTAAACTAATATTCGTCAATCAATATTTTTCTTGTATTTACTTAAAACTTGTAAATACATTTAATAAATAAATTCAATGCTCATTATTCTTAACTTAAATAATATGAATTTATTTATTTCATTGGTGATCTTATCTACTTGGAAAAATCACGAACCCCGGTGGTGGGTCCCACCATGTCCCAAAACTCATATTCAACTGAATAGGGTAGATTCTCGAATACGCTATTGTGTGTGACCCTCTAGGCCCTTATCTTGATAGTAGTGAATAATATTCACAAAGAAAAAATGGGATCTATAAACCCATCATGGACCCTAAAGAGATAAGGAATTTCATGGCAGCGATAACCAACCTACAAACATGTATTGTGTAATATAATCTCTTTCTCATTAATATCTCATAAAGAAGGATGAACTCACATGTCATCACCCTTTTCATGCTTTATAGTTTGTTGATCCAACTGGACAGATTTACCCTCAACTACCATGGCCATTGTCTTATGAAGGTACTACCATTCTTATCAACATGGCCTGAGATATATTACTTCCATGACCCAAACACAACAAATCCTTTCTTGATCATTCAAATAATGTCATGCCATCAATGATGCACCCAACACAAACTATCTCTCCATGATTTCAACATCATGGTTTTCATCTTGCATCAAATTAAGCGATCAAATGACATACACTAGAAATTATCTCAAGTCAGGAGGCCATTACACATGATCGTAGATATGAACATCCAATGACACCCGAAACATGTGGTGTTCCTATTGGTGGGTTCGTCCTCATGATCTCACTACTAGAGATCACCAAGTGCGAACTTCATGAGAATAAGTCTCAATGATTATGATCCCCCATCACCTGATAGTCAAACATAAACTGTGTCTAATCAGTAAGATGTATCTAGACCATAGAACATATATTTAAGATTAATTTCATATTATCTCATGGTTATCATTATAGCATGGGATCTTCTATACCCTTTTGATACAAAAATTAATATTTGGAAATTACCATTTTAATAGTGGATGCATAAAATTCCACACTATAATGGTAAGATAACATCATGTATATCTAACTATGTACACGATATGGTAATCAAAAGCATCACATAGTTGAGTCTAGGGAACCCACTATTTCAACACTCCCACTTTCACTAGATCCAACTTTCTAACCATACTTGTTATCTACTCACATGATAAAGATCATGTTTCTGCTGAGTAACGGCTTTAGCTGTTGGGCTTTCCACGGTTCCATCATGTGGCTATTCTGCTATAGTGGCCTCATCTCCTTGAGTAAAACTTCTCAAGAGATGGTATCCCTGAGTATATCCATCTTGTACACTATCAAAACTTGAAATATTAGCTAGTAAGAATATCATAATTTACATTATTATAATCCTCTTCTTACTAGGTGCAATTTCAAGAACTAGAACAAACCATTGTGTATAGATGCTTCTTAGTTATCTTAGAAGATGCAACATACTCAATATTTGTAGGTATGGATACCACTGGCTTATATGATCTTGTATCACTCATCACCTTATCATAACTATGATATTAAATCTCATTGATCTAAGGAAGACTAGTTTGTGTCTCATCCAAACTAGTATCATTTCATCTCCACTTACCATATACAGATCTTTTGTACTTGTAGAAGTAAAATTTGATAGTCCTAACTGCATCACTTTAAATGCTCCTGGATATTACTGATATTTTCCTATTGTAACATATATACTATAAATATCATCTCTTGTACATATCATGGCATACGTGATTAACCCATTCCTTAAGCATATGTATTTTTACTCACCACGTTTATCTCCTCTCATGTCATAGACATGTCAACCTGAAGAGATACATGCCATGTGACATTGATAACAATTCCCTCTTGAATTGTTCCAACTTTTATTTTTCAATACCATGTCACTATATGTACAATTTAATAGGTCCAATAAACCTTTAGATATACCTTAGGTTTCTACTTTAATTCAATCATTGGAGAATTAATTTCATCTCGGTCTTAACTAACTTGAAGACTAATCTGTTTTCCATATGTTGCCGAAAATATTTTTCTTGGAAAACATTGGTTCTCTAAATAACCTTTGGTATACATATGGAAAACATTTATTAAAAATGTATAATCTCTGATTCCATTGATTGCTTCAATCCTAAACTGGATTTCAGTAATTTTCAACCTTTATTAGCATTATGTGACATGACTATCCCTTTCTGGTTGTGTCGTATAAACACCATCCATGATTGGTGGTCATGACATCCAATGCTAAATAATTTGATCAAAGATATTCACTATGAAAAGTAAAATTCTAACAGATTTAGGAATATAGACTTGGTGAAACCAATCAATCCATATTGGTACTACGCTTGTACCATCTATTAATTGAATTTTAGTTGGGCTTGTCAATCTTAGCTAATTTTCATATACATCTTACTTATAGGAGATATTCTTCATTATGAATAATATAACATCGGCCATGGTGAATACAAAAACCATCACTTTGGTTTTATCCTTCCTATGCAATATGTGTCTTTATAACATACTTTGTCTCACATGCTCTTGTGGAAATAATTCCTATGCCAACTATTTGTGCATTTGAATCATTGACTAATAATAAGTCAATCTAGATCCCATTGACTCAAAGAGAGATGTGCACCCTTTTATGGAACTATAGTCTATCACTTGACTATATCTTTTCTATCTTAGGAATTTTTGTGACATCCTAAGAAACTATTAAGATAATTACAATAGATGCAAATTATGTTTGTTCCTAATGCATGTTTGTTTATATCAAAACTCTTTGCATCCAAACTCATGTCCTTATGACATAATAGATTTACATCATAATATGAATCATATGATCTCCATTTTTCATTATAGTTGGTATATGTTTATGGGATATCGCCGTTATTTTCAAATAATTTCATGAAATATATTAGAAGTTGTTGCAGGTTGAAACATTGATACTTCATGCATCATGACTCTAATGTATAAAATGTGCATTTAAGAATTACTCCACACTATATTTTGTTAATAAATGTTTACATGTAAGACTTCATCATCAATCCTCCTTATTAACATCAATGTCATGATATAGATAAGGTAATGTGTGTTTAGTAATTACTCCATGCTACATTATCATGATCGTTGATTTCATATTCAAGATATACTTCAGCATGCCTCCTAGAAGAAACTCATATCTTTTGAAGACACACTTACTTCACTTTACCATTCCTTAATTACTTAAAGGAATCTTATGAAGTAAATATATACCTATATCTTTTCCTTGAAATAGTTCATACTCACTTTATGAAATAATTTTGAAAGCTTTGTGACATACCATTATTTATAAAGGTTTCTTTGTCCAAACTATAGACGTCAATAATACCAAAGGTGTTTAGATGTGCCTAGCCTAAATACCATAGTGGGTATATTCTTGACATCCACTTTTAGTTTTTCTTGAAAAATAAATATCAATCCACAACTGGGTATATTCTTACATTTATATTCATCATTCATTGCCTATGGTTCTTGTATTATTAAACTAGTGATTGAGTATTAAATACCAAAAACAATATTCATTTAGGAACCTGAAAGAATGTCTCATTTCATCCAAGGATACATGAGATTAATGTTTGTGGTTATACTCAATAATAGTTCTACACGAATCTTTCACTTGGTAATTAAAGAAGTTGTGTACTTCTCACCATTAGCCTAGGTATCATCCTTTCACAGCCACTTAGATAATACACCTAACTTCTAGTAATGTTTCTATACTTTCTTGGTTTCCATATTAGAATACACACATGTCACCATCATATTGTATTTAATACCCAAGTAGTAAAACTAAAACGTTACAATTGATGAATTTTTTGAAGAATAAGCAGGTAACTTGATTTTTTAATTCAATTTATTGACTTTAAACTTCCATAGTATTATTTCATAATTTGAAATGAAAATAACCTCATGTTAATACCTGTTTTATTGAAGGACATTTCCAATATAAATTTGGCATTACTTACCATTGGAATTTCCACCTTTTCTTTCAATTTATTCACCATGATAATTAAAGATGAAAATTTCTTTAATATTCTTATTTACTTGGTGATCGTTACCTAAATTGGTAATTAAGCGCTTACTAAATACTTGTTTGTTTTTGTAACTTAAAATGAAACTTGAGTAAAGGGGTGAAAATTCTATTAGAATAGGATGTATTGAAAGATCACAATCTATATTTCAATTTAGACAAATCCAGTGTAACCATTACCTATTCATATAATTACTTCTCTTTCTCCTTGAAAAACTCTTAGAGATGAGACTTCAAGTTATATCATCCATGTCCTGATGTAGCAAATGCAATTGACACTAGAAATTAATGAAATCATAATTATATAACTATCATATTATTTTTACATTAGTCTCTTGTACATAATTTCACCCTCGCTTCTTGAGGTAGTTTAACAGTGTTGGGGACACTGGAACCTTGAGTTTCTTATATCATAATACTATGCGCAAGCACACGTACTATTCTTGGATACTCATGTCAGTGTGTATATTTACTTTGTCCATTATAATATCACAGTTTTTAAACTTGTGGTATAACTTTCTATTTTTCTACAAAAATAAATTTTAACAAATTAGTATATTTTTATCTAGATTACCAGTTTAGACATTTTTATTGATTAATTAAATCATTAAATGTCTCCCACTATTTTTATCAAGTTCTAGGAACCCTCTGTGTTAGAATCGTAATAATTTGTTGCTAGATTATTTTAGCGGAAAGGATCCCAAAACCACCCCTCATAGTTTACAAGCTATGGCTTCACCACTACTTAGAGGGTTCAAGGTAGGCTTTTGGTTGGCTAACCGCATGAACTTGCGGTTCCGTGATCTGTTGAGTGAAGTCCCAACTTCTAAAATCAAAACTTGATTTACTCAACACTTGCCTCAAAATTTATAGCAAGTTAGATATGGCTAATCCTTACTAGAACTTTAGTTAAGTCGACCCATCACTCATATAATGACTCCCTGGTAGTAAGAGGCACCCTCAATTATGGCATGAACGGCACCCCAAATATCTGGTTTTGTCCAAATTCGAATGAAGGAAGGCGGTTATGACTTAATATATCTTTGAGGGTTTTATTATTTTTAATGTGATGAAATAAATAATTTTCTATTTTTCTAAGCACGTACTATGTGATCACACTCACAACTGACCATGCAAGAAATACAAAACATCATCGCGTCACATGTTCATTTTATCTTACATTCTTGTTTATTATTATTCTATGTGATCGTGCATTAACTACAAATTCATAATAATAATAAACCATGCAAAAAAAAGGATGACATGATCATTAGCCAGTAGTAAAGGTTAATCTATTGAGTGAATAACACATCAACCAAGACCCTAGGGGTAATACCTTAAGTCGCGTGTCTTGCAACTCAAATATAAATGTCTTCCAACCCAATGCATCTAACTCTTGTCTGGCGTGTCACCATCACTTAGCATGAAGTGAATCATGCCTCATTTTGTCATTATAAAACAGTACTCGCATACAAGCAAGGGGTTCTTGGGGTATAAAAATACAACTCTGATAATGGGTGTCCAGGCCCTTATACATATAATGACTTAGAGACAATATGCAGATCACCTTATTATTAATTAAACTAATTATTATAATACCATGCAATAATTAAATAAATTAATTAAATGATTTATCAAGCACCAGACATGCATTGGTCAGTCTCCAGCTCATGATCAGCATACACATTAACTTGCCTATATAAACTAAATGCAGAATAAAAATTAAACTTTAATTTAAATAAACTTGAGGTAATTTTATTGAATTAAAAATTTTACTCTAATTTTTCAGTCAATATTTTTAACATTGTTCGGTCCTGATTAATTAATTTAATTTTAAAACAAAAAATAAATTAATTAATTAATTTAATTAATCACTAATTTAAATTTATTTAGGTGGCATTGGTTATTAAACCAAAAAATAATATATATTTAATTTAATTATCAACTGAAATTAAATTAATTATTTTAACTAATTTTTTATTAAATTAAAAATTATCGGGCCCAAAAACATAGGGCAGGGCCTATGTGGGTTGGTCCAAACCCTCATAGGACCATCCTGGGCTATTCCGACCCGTGCAGAGGTAATCTGGGCTGGGAAGGTCCACCCACACCTATTTCGGGTTGGGCCGACCTGCACGGACTCGGTTCATGTCAGATCTGGTCTAACCCTCCATGTAGAAGGGTTACCTCAAGGGCAGGTAGGATTCTAGTGGGGCAGTCAAATGAGGAGTTTGTGTGGCTAGGAGCACACCAGGGCGGCTAGTCTGGGCTCAGGAGTGTGGTGCGGCATGGAACACTGGGAGGTAGGGGGTCCAACCTCAAGTCAGGGTGGAGGGGACGTAGCCTGGGCGTGAGTCTGTAGGAGGAGGCATTTGTGGGAATCTGGCATTGTCCAGCACCGTTGCGCATTTGGGAGGAGTGGCCGGAGAAGCTACCTAGTCCGGTGAGGATGAGGGTACTGGACCTGCAGAACAATAGAGGCGGTTTGGCCTGGTTTTGCAGTGGGGTAGGCGAGCGGTTGGGTGTAGAATAGAGGAACCCCATGGAGGCTAGTCTAGAAACTTGAGGTGTGAAGGTGGGGAGTCGTCACAGTGCGATGGAGGAATACTGAACGGGGTGGGGTGTGTCATTGGCCAGATAGGGTGGTTGGGAGGGCATCGGAAGGGCGATGAAGGGAGGCCACATGGGTGGCAAGAGCCAGTCTGATGGCCTTATACAGGAGACGTGCAGGTAGGCTCCACGAGGGAGACAGGGGGGCCTCTTGGCCCCCAAAAAGATACTTCCTTTTTTGGTTAGGACCTACAAAGCAGGTCTCGCCACCTCCCCCCCCCCCCCCCCTCCCTCTTTTTTGTCAATTGAGACCTGCAAAGAAAGTATCCCCACCCCTTTTTAAAATTTTTCTGAAATCCTATACATTAGGTTTGGAAAAATAATATTATTATTTTAATATTATTATTATTATAATAAAATAAATAATATTATTATAATAAATTATTATTACAATAATTATTATATTAAATAATATTTATTTTAAGAAATAAATATTATTGCAAAACTATTTTTCCGGTGAATATTTTGGCCACGGGATTTCTGGTCGAAATACAAAACATCACCAAAATTCAGTCTCAAATATGAATTCAAAACTTTGGATTCCTACAGATTGGCCATCCAATGTCCAGTTCTAATTTTTCATGTGGCATTGAGACCATATCAACGCCATCTTTATAGCTTAATGCAAATTTAATTTTTTCAATTGACTTAAAATCATCATGCATTTACTCTGATACCAGTTGAAGGAACTAGGCATGCAACAGAAGCCCCAAATAGGTGGGATTTTAAAAAAAATTCACTAACGTTAAATAAGAAATTGTCTACATAGGTGAATGGCTTCCCGGTTTAAGTCGGGGATCACATGTGAAGAGTTTTAAGCACAAAATAAAACCGTAAAATACATGGTTTGATCTGAATCTGTGCACAACTTCTTCTCATCATTGGTAATATTTACTCAAAGAAACTAAAGAAAAATTCTTCTATATCATCAAGACACTCTTCAGGAAATCTATGGGAGCACTGATCGTTGAATTCTAGGAGCTAGCTCGGAGATCTGACAATGCTTTCAACGCTCTGATGATCACAGCATCGCTTCGCTTGTGATGTTTGAAAGAGAGATCGATCTGAGCTCCTTGGATCCAGAGCCTCTCTCTATCTAGAATCTGGGAGAGAGAAATAGATATATATATAGGCCATGAATACTCCATATGAAATCCCTCTTCTCCTCTATTTATATATTTTAATGAAATTACCCAAAAATTCCATCCTGACCCCCGAATAATTAACACACTATATAAATAATATTTTGAATACTAAAATGAGTCATAAATCTTATTCATTATTATTATTATTAATTTCCTATAATATATTAAATATATTACATGATAATAAATGATTCATTAACTCAACTTGTTGTTCCCACAAATATTAATTAAACCTTGAATATATTAAACTAATATTCATCAATTAATATTTTTCATGTATTTACTTAAAGCATGTAAATACATTTAATAAATAAATTCAATGGTCATTATTCTTAACTTGAATAATATGAATTTATTTATTGCATTGGTGATCGTATCTACTTAGAAAAATCCAGAACCCCAGTGGTGGGGGCCACCATGTCCCAAAACTCATATTCAACTAAATAGGGAAGACTATCAAATATGTTATTGTGTGTGACCCTTTAGGCCTTTATCTTGATAGTAGTGAATAATATTCATAGACTAAGAGTGGGATCTAGCAACCCATCATGGCCCTTAAAGAGATAAGGAATGTCATGGTAGCGATAACCAACCTACGAACATGTACTGTGTAATATAATCTCTTTTTCATTAATATATCATAAAGAAGGATGCACTCACGTGTCATCGCCATTTTCTTGATTTATAGTTTGTTGATCCAACTGTATGGATTTACCCTTGACTGTCATGTCCATGGTCTTATGAAGGTACTACCATCCTTATCTACATTGCTAGAGATATATTACTTCCATGACCCGGACGTGACAAATCCTTTCTTGACCATTCAACCAATGTCATGCCATCAATGATGCACCCAACACAAACTACCTCACCAAAATTTCAACATCATGGTTTTTATCTTGCATCAAAATATGTGATCAAATGACATACACTGGAAATGATCTCAAGTTAGGATACCATTACACATGATTGTAGATAAGAACATCCAATGACACCCGAAACATGTGGTGTTCCTATTGGCGGGTCTGTCCTTAAGATCTCACAACTAGAGATCACCAATTATGAGCTTCATGAGAATAAGTATCAATGATTATGATCCCCCATCACCTGATAGTCAAATATCTATTGTGTCTGATCAGTAAGATGTATCTAGACCATTGAACATATATTTAAGATTAATGTCATAGTATCTCGTGGTTCTTATTATAGTTGGGGTCTTCTATACTCTTTCAATACAATAATTAATCTTTGTAGATAACAATTTCAATAGTGGACGTATAAAATTCCACACTATAATGGTAATATTACATCATGTATATCTAACTATATACACAATATGGTAATCAAAATCATTGCATAGTTGGGTCTAGGGAACCCACTATTTCAACACTCCCACTTGCACTAGATCCAACTTTCTAACCATACTTGTTAGCTACTCACATGATAAAGATCATGTTCCTGGTGAGTAACGGCTTTAGCTGCTGGGCCTACCACAGTTCCGTTGTGTGGCTATTCTGTTATAGCGACCACATCTCCTTCAGTAAAACTTTTCAAGAGATGGTATCCCTGAGTATATCCCACTTTTCCACTATCAAAACTTGAAATATTAGCCAGTAATAATATCATAATTTACATTATGATAATCCTATTCTTACTAGGTATGATTTCAATAACTTGAACAAAATGTTGCGTATAGCTACTTCTTAGCTATCTTAGAAGATGAAACGTACTCATTATTTGTAGGTATGGATACCACTGGCTTATATGAGCTTATCTCTCTCATAAACTTAGCCAAATTGTGATATTAGATCTCATTGATCTAAGGAAGACTAGTTTGGGTCCCATCCAAACTAGTATCCTTTCATCTCCACTTACCAGGTACAAATCTTTTGTACTTGTGGAAGTACAATTAGACAATACGAACTGCATCACTTGCAGTGCTCTTGGATATTACTAATATTTTCCTATGATAAAGTATATACTATAAATATATGTTCTTTTACATACCATGGCATATGTGATAAACCCATTTCTTAAGGATATGGATTTCAAATCACTATGTTTATCTCCTCCCATTTCATAGACATGTCAACCTGGAGAGATACATTCCATGTGACATTGGTAAAAATTCCCTCTTAAATTGTTCCAACTTGTATTTTTCAGTACTATGTCACTATATGAATGATTGAATAGGTCCAAGAAACCTTTAGATCTACCTTAGGTTTCTACTTTAATTCAATCATTGGAAAATAAATTTCATCCCTGTCTTAACTAACTTGAAGACCAATATGTTTTCCATATGTTGCCAAAAATATTTTTCTTGGAAAACATTAGAGCTCCCACTAAACTTTGGAAGACACATGGAAAACATTTATTACAAATGTATAATTTGTGATCCTATTTCTTACTTCAATCCTAAACTAGATTTCAGTAACTTAAAACCTTTATTAGAATTTTGTGACGTGACCATCCCTTTCCGGTTGCGTCGTATAGATACCATCTACGATTGGTGGTCATGACATCCAATGCTAAATAATTTGATCATATATATTAGATATAAAAATTAAAATTCTAATGAATTTAGGCATATAGACTTGGTGAAACCAATCGATCCCTATTGGTACTACGCTTGTACCATCCATTAGTTGAATTTTAGTTGGTCTTGTCAATATTAGCTAATTGTCATATACTACCTACTTGTAGAAGATATTATTCATTATGAATAATTAAACACAGACCACAGTGAATACAAAAACCATCACTATGTTTTTATCCTTCTTATGCAGTATGTGTCTCTGAAACATACTTTATTTCACATGCTCTTATGGAACTAATTCCTATGCCAACTATTTGTACATCTGACGCATTGAATAATAACAAGTAAATATAGCTCCCACTGTCTCAAATAGAGATGATCACCCTTTTATAGAACTGTAGTCTATCACTTGACTACATATTTTCTATCTTAGGAATTTGTGTAACATCCTAAGTAACCGTTAGGATAATTGCAATACATGCACATTGTGTTTGTTCCTGATGCAAGTTTGTTTATGTTCAAACTCGTTGCATCCAAACACATGTACTTATGAAATAATATATTTAAATCATACTATGACTTGTATGATATCCATTGTTCATTATAGTTGGCATATGGTTGTGGGATATCGCCGTTATTTTCAAATAATTTCATGAAATATAATGGAAGTTATTGCAGGTTGGAACATTGATACTTCATACATCATGACTCTAATGTATAAAATGTGCCTTTAGGAATTAATCCATGCTAAATTTCATTGATAAATGTTAACATGTAATAATTCATCATGGATCCTACTTATTAACATCGATGTAATGATGTAGATAAGGTAATGTGCATTTAGGAATTACTCCATGCTAGATTATCATGATCATTGATTGCATAGTCAAGATATACTTCAGCATGCCTGCCAGAAGAAAATCATATCTTTTGATCATGAACTTACTTCACTTTACCATTCCTTAATTACTTAAAGGAATCTTATGAAGTAAATATATACCTCTAGCTTTTCCTTGAAACATTTTATACTCACTTGCTGAACTAATTTCGAAAGATTTGTGACATACCTTTATTTCTAAAGGTTTCTTTGTCCAAACTATAGACGTCAATAATACCAAAGTTATTTAGTTGTTCCGAGACTAAATACCATACTGGTTATATTCTTGACATCCACTTTTAGTTTTTCTTGACAAAGAAATATCTTACTACGACTGGGTATATTCTTACATTTGTATTCATCATTAATTGCCTCTGATTCATGTATTATTGAACTAGTGATTGATTATTAAATACCAAAAACAACATTCATTTAAGAACCTGAAATAATGACTCCTTGTGTCCAAGGATACATGAGATTAATGTTTGTGGTTATACTCAATAATAGTTCTACATGAATTTTTCACTCGGCAATTAAATAATTTGTGTACTTCTCACCATTGGCCTAGGTATCATCCTTTCACAGCCACTAAGAGAATCCACCTAACTTCTAGTAATGTTTATATACTTTCTTGGTTATCGTATTAGAATAAACATACGTCACCAGCATATTGTATTTAATACCCAAGTAGTAAAACTAAAACATTACAATTGATGAATTTTTTGAAGAAGATACGGGTAACTTGATTTTTTAATTCAATTTATTTCTTTTAAACTTACATAGTATTATTTCATAATTTTTAATGAAAATAACCTCTTATTAATACCTATTTTATTGAATTACATTAAGAATATGAATTTGGCATTACCTTCCATTGGCCTTTCCACCTTTTCTTTCAATTTATTCTCCATAAGAGTTAAAGATGAAATTTTCATTAATATTCTTATTTACTTGGCGATTGTTGCCTAAATTGGTAATGAAGCGTTTAATCAATACTTGTTCATTTTTGTAACTTAAAATAAAAATCGATTAAAGGGGTGAAAATGATATTATAATAAGATGTATTGAAAGACCACAACCCACCTTTTAATTTACACAGATCCAGTATAACCATTACCTATTCATATCATTGCTTCACTTTCTCCTTGAAAAACTATCAGAGATGAGACTTCATGTTATATCATCCATGTCCTGATGCTGCAACCGCAATTGAAATCAGACGTTGATGAAAGAATACTGATATAACTATCATATGCAATGTACATTAGTCTCTTGTAAGCAATTTCACCCTCGCTTCTTGAGGTAGTTTAACAGTGTTGGGGACACTGGCACCTTGAGTTTCCTATATCATAATACTATGTGCAAGAGCCCGTATTATTCTTGGAAACTCATGTTAGTGTGGAAATTCACTTTGTCTATTATAATATCATAGTTTTTATACTTGTGGTATAACTTCCCATTTTTCTACAAAAATAAATTTTAGCAGATTAGTACCTTTTTATATGGATTACTAGTTTAGACATTTTGATTGATTAATTAAATCATTAAATGTCTCCCACTATTTTTATCGAGTTCTAAGAACCCTCTGTGCTAGAATCGAAATACTCCATCACTGGAGTATTCTAGTAGAAAGGATATTAGAACCACCCCTCATAGTCTACAAGATATGGCTACACCACTACTTGGAGGGTTCCAGATAGGCTTTTGGCTGGCCAACCGCATGAACTCGCAGTTCCTTGATCTGTTGAGTGAAGTCCCAACTTCTAAAATCAAAACTTGATTTAATCAATGCTTGCCTATAAAATGATATAAAGTTCACTATGGATAATCCTTACTATCACTTTATTTAAGTCACCCATAACTCATATAAGGACTCCTTAGTAGTAAGAGGCACCCTCATCTATGGCATGATTGGCACCCCAAACACCTAATTTTTTTCAAATGCAAATGACGGAAGGTGGTTAGGACTTAATATATTTTTAAGGGTTTCATTATTTTTAATGTGATGAAAGAAATTATTTTCAATTTTTATAAGCACGTATTATGTGATCGAACTCACAACTGACCATTCAAGAAATTAAAATCTTCATCGCATTACATGTTTATTTTATCTTGCATGCTTGTTTATTATTATTCTATGTGATCGTACATTAATTGCACATTCACAATAATAATAAAATGTGCAAAACAAAAATATGACCTGGTCATGAGCCAGTACTAAAGTTTAATCCGTTGAGTGAATAATGGATCAACTGAGACCCTAGGGGTAATACCTTAAGTCACGTGGCTTACAAATCAAATAGAAATGTATGCCCACCCAATGCATCCAACTCCTATATGGTGTGTCACCGTCACTTGGAGAAAAGTGTGTCACACCTCATTCCATCATTATAAAATAGTACTCGCACACAAGAGAGGGGGTCTCGGGGTATAAAAATACAACTCTGAGAATGGGAGCATAGGTCCTTATATATATAATGACTTAGAGATGATACGCAGATCACCTTATTATTAATTAAACTAATTATTACAATACCATGAAATAATTAAATAAATAAATTAAATAAGTAAACAAGCACCAGACATGCATTGGTCGGTCTCCATCTCATGATCAGTATACACATTAACTCGCCTATATAAACTAAATGCAGAATAAAAATTAAACTTACTTTTAAATAAACTTGAGGGCATTTTTTTAATTGAAATTTTCACTCTAATTTTTAATTCAATATTTTTAACATCATTCAGTCCTGATTAATTAGTTTAATTTCAAAACTAATATTAAATTAATTAATTAATTTAATTAATCACCAAATTAAATTTATTTACGCCGCACTAATTATTAAACCAAAAATTAATATATAATTAATTTAATTATCAAATGAAATTAAATTAATTATTTTAACTAATGTTTGATTAAATTCAAAATACTCAGGCCCAAAAACATTGGTCAAGGCTTGTGTGGGCCGGGCCAAACACTCATAGGCATATCCCGGACTGTGCCGACCCGTGTAGAGGTAATATAGGTTGGGAAGGTCCACCCATTCCTATTTCAGGTTGGGCCGACCAGCATGGACCTGGTTCAGGTCGGATCTGGTCTACCCCACCCTGTAGAGGGGTTACCTCAAGGGCGGGTAGGATGCTAGTGGGGCGGCCAGCTGAGGATTTCGCACGGTTGGGAACGCACCAGGGCGGCTGGTCTAGGATCAAGAGTGCATTGCGGCACAACACATCGGGAGGCAGGGGGTCCAACCTTAGGTCAGAGTGGAGGGGATGAAGCCTGGCCGCGAGTCTGTAGGAGGTGGCGGCTGCAGGCAGCTGGTGTGGTCCAGCACCGCTGGGCATTCAGGAGGAGCGACCATAGGTGCTACCTGGTCCGGTGAGGATAAGAGTTTCATACCTGTGGAACATTGGAGGTGGGTTGGCATAGTGTTACAGTGCGTAGTGGTTGGGTGCTAGAACAGAGGAACCCCATGGAGGAGGCCAGTCCGGTGGCCTAAGGTGCACAGGCGGGGAGCTGTCGCAGTGCGGTGGAGGAAGACCAAATGGGGTGGGGTGTGCCGCTGGCCGGACAGGGTGGCCGAGAGGGCCCCAAAAGGGTGATGATGGGAGGCCATGTGGGTGGCAGCAGTCAGTCTAGTGGTCTGGTGCAGGCGGTGCGCAAGGCGGTTCCACGAGGGAGAGAGGGGCCATTTGGCCCCCAAAAAGATACTTTTTCTGTCAACACCTACAAAGCAGGTCTCACCCCCTCCCCCCCCCCCTTCCCTTTTGTCAACTGAGACCTACAAAGCGGGTCTCCCCACCCCTTTTTAAAAAATTTCCTAAAGCCTGTACATTAGGTTTGGAAAAATAATATTATTATTTTAATAATATTGTTATTATAATAAAATAAATAATATTATTATAATAAATTATTATAAAAATAATTATTATAATAAATAAAATTTATTTTAAGAAATTAATATCATTGAAAAATTATTTTTCTGGTGATTATTTTGGCCACGGTATTTCTGATCGAAAAACAAAACATTATCAAAATTCAGTCTTAAATACAAATTCAAAACTTCAGCTGCCTGCAGATTGGCCATCCAATGTCTGGTTCTAATTTCATCTGTAGTGTTGGGACTGCATCGATTCCCTCTTTGTAGCTTAATACAAATTTAATTTTTTTTCAATTGACTTAAAATTGTCACGCATTCACTCTAATACCACTTGAAGGAACAAGGCATGCAGTGGAAGCCCTAAATAGGTGGTATTATGAAATTTTTCAACAATGTTTGACATGAACTTTTTGGCATCAGTGAATGGCTTCCCAGTTTAAGTCGAGGATCACGCGTGAAGAGTTTTAAGAACAAAATAAAACTATAAAATACTTGGTTTGATCTAAATCCGAGCATGACATTTTCTCATCATTGGAGATTGTTTCTCGAAGAATCTGAAGTCAAATTCTTCTAGATTATCCACACATGCTTCAAGAAATATGAAGGAGCACCGATCTTCAAATTTTGGGTGCTATAACAGGGATCTAGGGATGATTTCAATGCTTCGACAATCACTACATCGCTTCACTTGCGATGTTTGTGAGAGAGCTCGATCCGAGCTCCTTGGATCCAGAGCCTCTCTATATAGAATGTAGGAAAGATAAGTAGAGAGATAGAGGCTAGGAATAATCCCTAGAAAATACCTTTTATCCTCTATTTATAGAGTGTAATGAAATTACCCAGAAATTCCAGCCTGAGCCCCAAATAATTAACACACTATATAAATAATATTTTGACTACTAAACCGAGTCATATATATTATTCATTATTATTATTACTTTCCTATAATATATTAAATATATTACGCGATAATAAATGACTCATTAACTCAACACATCTTTCCCATAAATATTAATTGAACCTTGAATATATTAAACTAATATTTGTCAATTAACATTTTTCATGTATTTACTTAAAAGTTGTAAATACATTTAATAAATAAATTCAATGCTCATTTTTCTTAACTTGGATAATGTGAATTTATTTATTGCATTGGTGATCGTATCTACTTGGAAAAATACCAAGCCCTAATGGTGGGTCCCACCATGTCCCAAAACTTCTATTCAACTAAATAGGGAAGATTCTTGAATACGTTATTGTGTGTAACCCTCTAGGCCCTTATCTCAATAGTAGTGAATACTATTCACAGACCAAGAGCGGGATCTAGAAACCCATCATGGACCCTAAAGTGATAATGAATGTTGCGGTAGTAATAACCAACCTATGAACATGTATTGTGTAATATAATCTCTTTTTCATTAATATCTCATAAAGTAGGATGCACTCACGTGTCATTGCTATTTTCTTGCTTTATAGTTTTTTGATCCAACTGGACGAATTTACCCTCGACTACCATGACCATGGTCTTAAAAAGGTACTACCATACTTATTAAAATGGCCTAATATATATTACTTCCATGACCCAGATGCAACAAATCCTTTCTTAACCATTCAAGAAATGTCATGCCATCAATGACGCACCCAACACAAACTACCTTGCCATGATTTCAACATCATGGTTTTCATCTTGAATCAAAGTATGTGATCAAATGAAATACATTGGAAATGATATCAAGTTAGGATACCATTACACATGATCGTAGATAGGAACATCCAATGATACCCAAAACATGTGGTGTTCCTATTGGTGGGTTTGTCCTCATGATCTCACTACTGAAGATCACAAAGTGTGAACTTCATGAGAAGAAGTCTCAATGCTTATGAGCCCCCAGCACCTGATAGTCAAACATCTATTGTGTCTGATCAGTAAGATGTATCTAGACCATAGATCATATATTTAAGATTATTTTCAGAGCATCTCTAGGTTCTCATTATAGCCTAGGATATTTTATACCCTTTCGATACGATAATTAATCTTTGGACATTATCATTTCAATAGTGGACGCAAAAAATTTCATACTATATGAAGGTTCCGGGCATAGTGAAAGCACGTGGGTGGATGTGACCACTTTGATTTTTGTCATTAACAATGATCAATCCAGGATCAATAAAATGATAAATTCCAGTCTCCACGGATCGAATCATAGAAATGAACAAAGAAAAGAAAAGTCTCGGAATCACAAAGTAGGATCATTACGGGTTGATTATAATTAATTTAATCAATTGAAAAGAAATAAATTTTGTGTGTTCTTTATTTGTTTATGTTCTTGATCACATTCTGATGTGATTCTTCGTTGCGTCGTAGAAGCCAAGTGTAGACTTCCTCTAGCGGTGATCCACACGTGTACCTCGTATCTCGAAACGTTTCCAAAGGAGTCTCCGGGTGCTAGTGTGGAGAAAACTTTTCTTTCATTGTCCGTCTTTGATCATCTTGATCTAATGGAAGAGGATATCTCTCGGTCATGAGAGCGTTCTTGAAGGAATATGTTCTTTTGACCTTGAAATAATTTTCCAGAGATGTTGTGCACAATGATTCTCTTGTGTGTCAGAAAATAGTTAGGGTTTTGAGGATATTTATCATCAGGTTTGAGGTTCTAGAGTTATGAAAATAAATAAACACGTTACGCATTTTATTTATTTCATTGACTCTTATTTAAAACCCCCATGTCGAATAATTAATTCCTTGACATGCGCCCACACTGATTATAATAAATATCATTTAAAACAACATTATATTCTCAAAATCCTGACTGGAAAAACTACACAACGTGTATTAATAACTACACGGCATGTACATTCAATGTACACGATGTGTATATATTGTTTTCATTTATTCATTTCCTTTCCATAAAGAAAACTACATGGCGTGTAATTATCAATACACGGCGTGTACTTGTTTTCCATGAAAAACTATACGGTGTGTAATCTTTAATACACGGCGTGTATATCTTGTTTTTCATTTCCTTCTTCCTCCATCATTAAAATGATTTAGGCTTCCTTGAATAATTATTAAACCACGTACGAGAATAATCTTTATTCTACTTTAGAAACTTGAATACACTTACTGTGTGACCCTATAGGCCTCTTTCTCATTGGCATTAGGTGAGCTTGCCTAAAGTCTAAGATTACTATCTAGCAACGGGTCAAGGAACCCAAGAGAAAGAAGTTGATGCCGCATTGACGTATCACCTCATACAAACGCTTACTATGTAATTTAATCCCTTTATCTCGATATCTCATCAAGAAGGTTTCATGGAAGTATCATAAACTTATATGCTTGATCCGTCGTTCTTTGACTTCCTGAAATAAACTCGTCGTTTACACCATGGCCATGGAATTTAATGCGAAAGTTCTATTTCAATCAAAGGGCCGAGATATCAACTTCCATAAATGGAAGGGACAAATCCTTCATCGACTTATCCATTAACAACATGTCGCTCGTGACGCACCCAACATACCCTACTTCCTGGCAACTATCTGTGTGACGGTTTTCGTCAGTAAATCTAAGTGTGCGAGTCATGACATGAGTTAATGATAATCTTCCGGTTTAAGGACCATTACACACGCTCGTAGATAGCAATGTCTGATGACACCAAGACATGCAGAATTGCTACTGGTGGGTCTGTTCTCATAATCTCCCATCTTGGAGATTACAAATTGCAAACTCCATGAGAGAGAGTCTCATCTTCTTACGAGTACTCGCACATGACGGTCTGTATACTATGTGTCATATCATATTATGTCATCCAACCGTAGAACTTTATTTAAGAATATTGTTATAGCATTTCAAGGTTCTCATCATAGCGGGGATCTGCCATGACCTTATCAATGAAACAAATATTCCAGGACATTATTATATTATAGTCATGTAGAACAATGAAAAATATATAATAAGTGAACATTCATGTAATCAAAGTACAAAACAGTTGGTTCTCAGGACACCAACCCTTACAAACTCTCACTTGTACTAGAGCCAACTACCTACGACTTTTATTCTTCTAGACCTCACATGATGATCATGTTTCTGCTGAGTCAAGGCTTTAGTCAAGGGGTCCACCACGTTGTCTTCCGTGGAAATACTTCTCACTGCAACTTCACCTCTCTGAGAAAAATCCCTCAAGAGATGATACTTTCGAAGTATGTTCTTTGTCCGCTGATGTGATCTTGTCTCTTTTTCAAGTGTCACCGCTGTAGTATTATCATAATAGAGTGTGATAGGATCTTTAATGCTCAGTACTACATCCAGCTCTTGGATGAAGCTTCGCATCCATACTGCTTATTTAGCTTCCTCAAAAGCTATGATATACTCAGACTCCGCTGTAGAATCTGCCACCACACTTTGCTTTGAGCTCTTCTAGCTCACTGCACCTCCATTCAAACTGAATATGTATCCAGTCTGCGACTTCATGTCATCTTGATTAGTCTGGAAACTAGAATCTACATGTCCTATGAAGACTAGTTCTTCATCTCCTCCATAAACCAAGTACATATCCTTAGTACACCCAGATACTTAAGGATAGTCTTGACTTCCATCCAATGACAGTCTCTTGGATCAGCATGATATCTACCTACCACACTTAATGCGTAAGCAACATCTAGCCTCGTACATAGCATAGCATACATGACTAACCCAATCGCGGATACGTAAGGGATCCTTAACATTCTATTTCTTTCCTAATGTGTCTGAGGACGCATTTTCTTGTAAAGATGCCATGTGACACTGGCAACAATCCTCTCTTGGACTGTTCCGTACTGAATCTCTTCAGTATCTTGTCAATTTATGTACTTTGACTCAGGCCCAGCATTATCTTGGATCTATCACGATGGATCTTGATCCCAAGAATATATGTTGCCTCGCCCAAGTATTTCATGGAGAAGAATTTATGAAACCATGCCTTAACTGAATGTAAGACAGGTACTTCGTTTCCAATTAGTAATATGTCATCAACATATACTATTAGGAAAATGACTGAACTTCCACTAAACCTCTTGTAGACACAAGGCTCACATTCATTCTTAACAAATCCAAATTCCGTTATAGATTTATCAAAATGAATGTTCCATGACCTTGATGCTTGCTTTAATTCATAAATGGATTTATGCAACTTGCATACCTTGTTGGCATCCTTTGGAGTCACAAACCCTTCAGGTTGTGTCATGTAGACATCTTCCTGGATGTTCCCATTAAGGAATGTTGTTTTGACATCCATTTTCTAAATTTCAAAGTCATGGTAAGCAGCAATGGCCAATAGGATTCTGATGGATTTCAGCATCACAACCGGTGAAAAATTTTCATCATAGTCAATTCATTGACGCTGTCTAAAACCTTTTGCAACCAGTCGTGCCTTATAGGTGTTGACTTGCCCCTCCATGTCCAGTTTTTTCTTGAATACCCATTTATTACCAATAGGCTTTACATCAACTGGAGGATCTACCAAAATCCAGACTTAGTTTTGGTACATGGAATCCATTTCAGAATTCATGGCTTCTTGCCACTTGGAAATGTTTGTGCCTTCAACTACTTCCTTGTAGGTAAGAGGATCATCATTGTCAACTAATAATGACTCACCATCCTCGGTGACAAGAAAACCATATCGTTCTGGTTCTCTCACCTCTCTCATGCTCCTACGCAGTTCTTGTGTCTCTAGAACATATTGTTCTTCCACGGGGCTTTGTGAAATCTATTCTTGAACCAAATCCTGTGTATCTTGAGCCTCGACTTCATCAAAGTCTATCTCGCTCCCACTATCTCTTTTGTAGATGTGCTCCCTCTTAAGTAATATGGCATGTCTTGCCACTGTAACCTTTTTGTCTGAGGGGTTGTATAGTTAATATCCCCTTTTTTACTTGGGATATCCTATAAAGATACACATTGTGCCTTGGGGTGAAATTTTGTTACCTGAAGAGGCCTTAACAAATTCTTATCTACCCCACACATGTAAATTTGATAACATGGCTTTGAGTCCACTCCATAACTCGTATGGAATACCATTTATTGATTTAGTTGGTACTTGGTTTAGTATGTGTGTTGTTGTTTGTAATGCATATACCCAAAAGGATAATGGAAGACTCACATGACTCATCATTGATCTCACCATGTCCAACAGGGTGCAGTTCCTCCTTTCACTTACACCATTCCACTGAGATTTATAAGGAGGAGTGAGTCGAGATAGAATCCCAAACTCCCGTAAGAAATCAATGAAGTCCTGATTAAGATATTCTCCACCTCTGTCTGAGCGGAGTTTCTTAATCTTCTTACCAAGCTGGTTCTCAACTTCATTCTTGTATTCTTTGAACCAATCAAAAGAATATGACTTATACCTCATTAAGTAAATATACCCATATCTACTAAAATCATCAGTAAAAGTTTTGAAGTACGAGAACCCACCCCTTGCTTAAACTGGAAATGGTCCACACACATCTGTGTGAACTAATTCTAGAAGCTCTTTAGCCCTTTCACCTTTCCCACTAAATGGGGCTTTGGTCATTTTTCCTTGTAGACACGCATGACATACACCAAGTAGTTTTAGTTCGAAAGAATCTAAATACCCATCTTGATGTAATTTTTTCAAACGTTTCTCATTGACATGACCTAGCCGGTGATGCCAAATTTGGGTGTGGTATGAGTCATGTGAATTGACTTTGTCCTCGATTTCCATTACTTGGTTTGTGTAGTCTAACACATAAAGGACATTATATAAATGTGCCCTACCAAAACAAATTTTATCTTTATAAAAGCAGCAACATTCATTTCCAAACTTGAACATGAATCCATTAGTATCTAATCTGGATACTGAAATAATGTTTTTAGTAACATATGGAACATAATAACAACCCCTTAACCCCAAGATCATTCTAGTTGGCAATGTGAGGTGGTAGTCCTCGATAGCTACAGCAGCAAGTCTGGCTCCGTTGGCTGCTCGTAGATCTACCTCCCCTTAATCAATCTTCCTGAATCTACTTGGTTCATGTATTTGGATACAGATGTGAGCACCACAAGAAGAATATAATACCCAATTAGTAGAAACAGATATATTTATTTCGATAACAAATGCACCTGAATCTTCCCCTTGCTTCCTTGGCTGGGTGCAGTTTTTCTTCCAGTGTCCCTTCTTGCCACATGCGGAACAAACAGCATCATGTTCCCTTGCCTCCCCTTTGATCTTCCTTTTCTTGGAAGGCCTTGAAGAAGATTTGGGATTAAAGCTCTTTTCCTTCTCTTTCCTTTTATTCACCATGAGGAAAGAAGGCTTTTAACACTTCATGTCATTGTCCACTTGGAAAATAAGGATAAGAAGATCAGACAGAGACTTCTCAATGTTGTTCATGTTTAAGTTCACAACAAAGTTTGAGAAGCTCTGGGGGAGTGATGCAAGAATGAGATCGGTACCCAGTTCTTCGGGGAGTTTAAACCCTAGAACCTCCAAGCACTCAATGTAGCCAATGAGCTTGAATAAATGAGTCCCAGCTGGGGAAACCTCTCCAAGATTGATCTGGAATAGAGCCTTAGAGATCTCAAACCTTTCCTGTTTTTCTCTCTCCTGGTATAGACCACGGAGGTGCTCGAGTATACTGTAGGCATCCATGTCTTCATGAGACTTCACGAGCTCACTATACATTGATGACAGCATAAAACATTGAACATCGAGTGTATCGCTCAAATGTTGATCATAGACCATGAAATCTTCATCACTCACCCCTTGGGAAGGCGGATCAAGAAGTGAGGACTCCAACACGTAAAACTTTCGTTCATGGTGTAGGACAACCCGAAGGTGCCTAAACCATTCCTGAAAGTTACTACCGGTGAGGATATTGTCTTTATCCAGAATTGATCGCAGAGAAAATGTGGTTGATGAGTTTTTCATTTCGATTATACAAATTAAAAGAGAATATTTATCAGTACTTTCTTGATTACATTTTATAAGAAATAATAAAAAATTATTATGTCTCCCACTATTTTATCAAGTCCCAATGGCCCTCACCATTGAACTCGGAATGTCCAGTTTCTTTGACATTCTAGTGGCAAGGATCCATATTCCCCTTCGCATAACCCTAATAAGGGTTGGTCAAGCTATTTGAAGCTATTTAGGTAGGCAGGTCTTTTCCAACTGTGAGCTTACAGGTCCTTGATCTGTTGAGTGGACTCCCCAATCCTGAAATCCTGACTTGGATTTCCTCAACTCTTGCCTCTAATATTACACCAAGTCTAGCAAGGGCTACTCCTCTTGATGTAATATGGTTAAGTCTACCCAAAACCTTTCATAAGGTCTTCCTTTATAAAAGTAAGTGTCCCAAAAAGGGTTGGTCAAACACATAGTTTTATTGAGTCTTTCCCTTAATCAAGTAACATAAGGCTTGTTCTGACTTAATATGGTATTGATGGATTTTAATTTTTATGCATAGTTTCTCATTATCACATGCTTTTTAATATTAAGTGATGCTTGCTTAAGTTATTAACCATGATCTGATAATGTTTACTTATAGTCCGGTTTTTATTTTATTCCATTTTTGCATGCTTGTTTCTTTCATTAATTATGTGATTGCGATAACACATACATAATAAATAAACCATGAAATCAGACAGAAATAAAATAAGATGGTATGATCATGAGCTTTTATTGGTTAGCTTATCTAGTGGTTTTGATAAGCTAACCCTGACCTAGGGAAAAACACCTTGAACCAATGGTTTGTGTTTTGTAGCTCCCACCTGTCCATCTTTGTATCTTCTTGGGTTGGTTTCTCCTTAGCTTTGGGTTTTGAATCGTCTCCTCTGGCTTGGGAGATCCTCCATTATATGGGTTTACATTAAAGAAACCATGGGCATGCAGGCCCTACATTTTATTGGAAGAAGGCTCGCAGACCAACAAATTTTAAATAAATTTAAATGAAACCATACACACATACAAAGGGTCTTTGGTCTACCTCATGGTCATCCATAGCATGAAATGACATTTACGCATATTTAGAATTCAAATTCTTTTAATTGTTCTATTTATTCAAGATACGTCGCACTTGAATTCAATTAATTATGATCTTATAATTAATCAATTCATTATCTTAAATTCCTTTCTGAATTTCCTTGAGATTCTTCTCATCCATATTCCTTGTACAGGTCTTTGTACTATAGGAGGAAACCTGGTGAAATTTGTGGAAAGTACACAGCATGTAGTTTATATTTACACGGCGTGTATTTCTTTTCACCTTTTATCCAAAGTACACGTTGGGGGCTTTGTCGTGTTCTCTGTACTTTGGAAATTTTGGAGTACACGGCGTGTAGATAAATCATAAACGGTGTGTAATTACTTGTTACGCAGTAACCGGCCTGGCGATCCCGTGTACATGGTACGTGGCTTCTCATTTGTACATGGTTTCACTTGGGCCGGATTGGACTACACGGCGTGTTGCTCCAACATACACACCATGTATTCCGGTTCCCACGCGCCGTTTAATTCTGGTCAACACGGGGTGTTAAATACTTAGGTGTAATCAATTCACACGGTGTGGTTTGGTGGACCAGTACCAGTTCATTGAACCTAAGTACACGACGTGTAGTTTTAATTACATGTTGTGTATTCTCGTGTTGTATAGACAGAAAGAGCGGCTCCTCCGGATGAGATCCTCATTTTTATTTTAATCAAAATTAAAATTAAAAGGTTGTTTCTGTGATATGAATTGAGAAACTAAGGAGGAAGAACAGATTTCGTTTATTCAGATTTATAGAATGATTTATTTTGAATTGAATCAAATATAAATGCGTAAATTATCAAGGAAAATTAAATAACTATAATCAACATTGTAACCTCCCTCTGATACCATTTGAAGGTTCTGGTCGCAATGGAAGCACGTGTTTGGATGTGCCCTCTTGGCTTTTTTTTCATTAACAATGATCAATTCGGGATCAATACGATGATAAACGCCAGTCTCCACAGATCGAATCATAGAAATGAACAAAGAAAAGAAAGGTCCTGGAGCCACAAAGTAGGATCATTACAGGTTGATTATAATTAATTTAATCAATTGAAAAGAAATAGCTTTTGGGTGTTCTTTCTTAGTTGATGTTATTGATCACGTTCCAATGTGATTCGTCATTGCATCGCAGAAGACAAGTGTAGACTTCCTCTAACGGTGATCCACATGTGTACCTCGTATCTCAGGACGTCGCCAAAGGAGTATCTGGGTACTAGCATGGAGAAACCTTTGCTTGCGTTTTCTGCCTTAGATCATCTTGATCTGATGGAAGAGGATCTCTCTCGATCTTGAGAGCGTTCTTGGAGGAATAGGTTCTTTCGGCCTTGAAAGAATTCTCCAGAGTTGTTGTGCACAACGATTCTCTTGTGTGTCAAAAAAGAGTTGGGATTGTGAGGATATTCATAATCAAGTTTGAGGTTGTAGAGTTATGATAATAAATAAACGCATTATGCGTTTTATTTATTTAATTGACTCTTATTTAAAACCCCCATGTCGAATAATTAATTCCTTGACATGCGCCCACGCTGATTATAATAAATATCATTTAAAACAATATTATATCCTCAAAATCCCGACTGGAAAAACTACACGGCGTGTACTTGTTTTTCATTGAAAACTACACGGCGTGTACATTCAATGTACACGATGTGTATATCTTATTTTCATTTATTCATTTCCTTTCCATAAAGAAAACTACACGACGTGTAATTATTAATACACAACATGTACTTGTTTTCCATGAAAAACTACACGGCGTGTAATCTTTAATACATGGCGTGTATATCTTGTTTTTCATTTCCTTCTTCCTCCATTATTAAAATGATTTAGGATTCCTTGAATAATTATTAAACCACGTATGGGAATAATATTTATTCTACTTGATATACTTGAATACACTTATTATGTGACCCTCTAGGCCTATTTCTCGTTGGCATTAGGCGATATTGCCTAAAGTCCAATATTACTATCTAGAAATGGGTCAAGGAACCCAATAGAAATAAGTTGACGCCGCATTGACGTATCACCTCATACGAACGCTTACTGTGTAATTTAATCCCTTATTCTCGATATCTCATTAAGCAAGTTTCATGGCAGTGTCATAAACCTATATACTTGATCTGTCATTCTTTGAATTCCTGAAATAAACTCGTCGTTTACACCATGTCCATAGAATTTAATGCGACAGTTCTATTTCAATCAAAGGTCCGAGATATCAACTTCCATAAATGGAAGGGACAAATCCTTCCTCGACTTATCCATTAACAACATGTCACTCGCGACGCACCCAACATACCCTACTTCCCGCCAACTATCTGTGTGACGGTTTTCATCAGTTAATCTAGGTGCGCGAGTCATGACATGAGTTAATGATAATCTTCCAGTTTAAGGACCATTACACACGCTCGTAGATATAAATGTTTGATTACACCAAGACATGCAGAATTGCTACTGGAGGGTCTGTTCTCATAATCTCCCATCTTGTAGATTACCAAGTGCGAACTCCATGAGATAGAGTCTCGTCTTCTTATGAGTACTCGCACATGAAGGTCTGTATACTATGTGTTCTATCATAGTATTTCATCCAATCATAGAACTTTATTTAAGAATATTGTTATATAATTTCAAGGTTCTCATCATAGCGTGGATCTTCCATGACCTTATCAATGCAACAAATATTCCCAGACATTATTATATTATAGTCATGCAGAACAATGAACAATATATAATAAGTGAACATTCATGTAATCAAAGTACAAAACAGTTGGTTCTCAGGACACCAACCCTTACACTATAATGGTAAGATGACAACATGTATATCTAATTGTATACTGGATATGGTAATAAAAAGCATTGCATAGTTGGGTCTAGGGCACCCACTATTTCAACATATCTTTCATTGGTAGAATTTTATTATAATAACAGTTTTCGTTCTTGTATAAAGATGACACCTTTTGAGGAATTATATAGAAAGTGGTTGTGAACGTCATTATGTTGGGATGAAGTCGGTAAAAGGAAGTTGTTAGGACCAGAACTGGTAGGAGAAATAGTAGAGAAAGTAAATATTATTTAGTAGAACATGAGTACAACTTAAATTAATAATAATATTTATACATATCATGGGAGGAAATATCTATCTTTTTTATTGGGTGATCATGTTTTTCTTAAAGTAACTCCTTGGAAAAGTATTTTGTGTTTTGGTAAAAAGGAAATTTAATTCCATGGTTCATTGGAACCTGTGAAATTCTAGATAAAGTGGGTTTTTTTCTTACTAGGAATCCTTACCTCCATGTTTATCATAGGTGAATTATGTGTTTCATGTTTCTTTTCTAAGAAATTATGTACCTGGTGAATCTAATATTTTGATCCCTAAAGTGTTACAGTTAGAGGAGAATCCTCTTATAAAGAAAATATAGTTCATATTTTGGATCACAGGGAGAAGGTACTACAAAATAAGAAGATTCACCGGGTAAATTTTTTATGAAAGAATCACATGATTGAGGAAGAAACATGGAAATTGAAAATTTCTATGAGGGAAAAATACCATCATTTCTTTAAGTGGTGAATAAAATTGTGAGGATGAAATTTATAATAGGGGGAAGAATATTAAAACCCACATGATTTTAATAACAAATAAATCTTATGATTTATAATTATTCATTTTATGGATTCATATTCATCATAGTTTTATAAATAATTTTATAAAAATTTTCATATGAAAAAGGAATAATTTTATTTAACTAGATTGATTTTCCATGAACTAAATGGTTTTATTTAAAAGATAAATTTATACATTTTATAAATTGAATATGATAAATTTGAATTAATTTTATGTCATCTTATCAAATTTTTCTTAAGGTGAAGTATTTATAATTTTTTAAAAGATTGATTTTTGAAAAACTGTTATTTTTTCCTTAAATCAATTAATTTAAAAATATCATTCTATTTTGGATTTGGTTTTAAATTTAAAAAATATCCATTTTATTAAACATAATATAAATAATTCCATATTAATCAACTTTATATATGATTTCGGTATAGGTTCATTTTTATGCTTAAAAACACAATTTTCTAAAAAAATGTTTTTCATTTCATTTTGAAAAATTATATTAAAAATAATTATAAAAATTTTAAAAATTGAATCTTGAAAAATAGATTCTATATTTATAATTATGAGTTTTAAATTTATTAATTATTTAAATTTTATTTTTGTTCATCTTGAATAGTAACCATGGTAAAAATGTGTCACCTCGGTAAAGAGTAAATCTGGTTAATTGAGGTAACTAACTTGGGATAAGGCCATAAAATTTCATCTTAAATATTATTTTATGATTTTATTTATACCCTTATCACATTATATTTGAAATTTTATAGTTTTTTATCCACTTTTCCATGATTAATACTTTATATTATTTTAAAACTTTGAAAAAATAAGTGTGTCACTCCTCTCACTTATAAAAGGGAACCTCCTACCCTCCCTTGCTCTCACCTTTTAAGTACTTTAGATCAAAAAAGTCCACATGAAATATCTCCCAAAAATCCCTACCAACTTTCTAGAGGTATTTTTCTCACACAAATATTAAACTTAGATGGCGTAAGGTGTAATCCAAGGGAGGTTTTCCAAGGAAGAGGTATAACTCTTAACCGACTATTTCAGGTTTATTTCTTATTCTACCACCATAAAATATTCTTTGAACATGATGAAATAATAAAATAAGTATCTTAAATATACTAAAATTTTCTTATTATTATGGTACAATCCTTTTTTTATATCCTTTTTTCATCATATGTAAAATTAAAATATCGCTCATGTGTACGTGTGGACTACCACCTCCACAAAGCGATGTGTTTCATTTTTCATCACTGGATCATGTGTCTGGTTAAAATGATAAAAAAAATGAATATATATTATTTTTATGATATAATTATTATTATTTAAAGATAATATATTACTTACCTTATTTCTATTTTCATTCATTGAAAATTGATAACGCCGCTCATGCGTGCGTTTGGAATACTACACCCATTAAGAGATGTGATTAATTTTTTATTTCCACCTTACAAGGCTGGACATAAGGATAGAAATGATGAATAAATATTAAATTTATAACATATTTATGATTTTGGGTAAGTAAAATATTAACTACTTTATTTATTTTCCAATTATAATAAAAAATGAAAAAAAAATTATGCGTACGTACTGACTATCATCTCCATGAAACAACGCGACTCATTTTTCATGTATGATTCACATAGTTGAATTTAAAAGTTTATATAATGTTTAAATATGATAATTATAATATTTTTATGATTTTTTAGGTAATTTAACCATAACCACTTTAACCATGGTAAACACACTGATGTTGTTTTGAGGTTATAAATTGAACAGCCCCAAAACATCCAACGTGAACTTAACCATTTTAGTAACTAAATAAAACGTGGTAATAAATGAAATAGAATGAGTAATAATAATTATTAAAATGAAAAGGGTTATTAATCATGTATAAAATTAATATAATTTTATTATTCATAATTTATAGAATGTATGAAACTAGACAATATTTAAGGTGATGGATTTTCCTTTAAAACATTGTTTTAAATGTTTTAAACTCTATTTCCTTCATATCCATGTTCATTTAATTTTTTAAAGGTTATTTATATTTATGATTCAAAGTTTTATAAAGTTAATTATCAATTAAATTTGAATTTATTTATAAACTTTTTTAAAAAATCTATCCAATGTTTACTGTATGGATTATTTTTGAATTTCTACAAAAGAGAAAAAAGAATATTTTTTTAACGTATAGAGTTCCACCACTTTTTCCCATCATCATGGTCATTATTAGTTATCAAGATTACTCTACAAGTTAACATGGTTTTTTAAATAATATCCTATTACTACTCATCTATTGATTTTTTATTTTTTTAGATTTTTCAAATAAGAAGGATATTTCTCTTTATGATTATGTGAAAATGGAAAGTGTTTTACTTATGGTTTCAAATGATTTTTCAAGGGTTTTATGATTAAAAGGTAAAAGGTTAAAAAAGTTAATTATATGGTACTTGATAATTATATATAATGATGGTTGAGACCAATATATCTCTTCAATGTATTTGGAAATGATTTGGTCTTCGAAAGGAAAAAAATTAAAGAGATAACCAGGTAGTTAACTCCTGTGTAATTAAATAGGATTCAGTTATTATGACATGAGTAAAATATGAGTGAACATGGTTTATGAATATTATGCTCCAAGTTACCTATATTATTCTTTTAAAAAGTTTTTATTATGGAAATATTTTTATTTCATGAGGTAATAAAAGTTTAAATATAAAAAAATTAAATGTAGAGTTTTCATGCATCCCCACAAGCCATGGGATTCCATTAGGGTTTTTTCCATACTTTCTAATGGATTTAAAGGGTTTTCTTTGAGAAAATATTTATTTTCACTTGTGGAAGTTTTTTATTTATATGCTCAAAGTTTTATTGTGAAAAATGGTAAATTTTATCATGGTTTTTCATATTTTTACTGAAGTGACAAGATTATTTTTTTTTAATCTATTAATGAACATTGTTTTTCTATCCTTACTTTTTCAAATGTTTTTCACAGGATCTAAGGATAAGTGGAAATTTTAGAAAGGTCATGATTTCCACTATGTTGACTCATCTTAAACAAGTAAAAAGTGTCATGAATAAAATAGGGGTGTAAACTTAAAGATTGGTTTTTGAAAAAAAAAATGTATATTGTGTGAAATTTTCCACTTTATTATATAATTTTTTACCTAATTATCTGAAAATATAAACCAAAAATATCCTTGAAATGTAAGAAAGTGAAACCCTTTTTATAAATTCTATAATTTTTGTTTTTTATATTTTAGGGTGTAATATGATGGGAATAATATCATGGAGGATAAGGATATTGATGGAAATACTTGATGAATTTTAGCTGAAGGAAAGTTGTATTGGGGATGGAAGCTACCACTATGATGGGTTGAAGCTTGATGTTGTTGCGTAAGGAGAAAATGTCGGGTTCAATATCCCTGATTAAGGTTAGAAATGGGGCATGTTCCCAAGTGTGATGTGTTCGGGATCCCTACATGTTATAGACTTCCCAAAGATAAAGGAGATCATGAAATTGTGTTTTATTTTTCTACATAATGATGGATTCAGGGATTCTCATAGAGCCATTATAGTTGTTTCCTTTTCGAGTATGAAAATACTTAAAGGTGGGAAGTATGTAGTAATATGGGTTTTCCCATGATGAATCATTATCATTTTTTAGTTCTTTAGAGCCCTGAACCTTTATAATGGGTAAAATGGTAATTTTAACATAGCAAAAGACCTCAAAAAAATTATGATGGCCCCATTATTTCTATAATGTGGAATTTACCCTTGGGGTGGAATTTGGATAGATTATAAGTAGGGATAAATTCTTGGGATATTTAATATTTATTAAATAAATATTATTTATTATCATGATTTTGAACATTAATATATCCTAAGAAAATCATTGGATGGAATTTCCAACTTCGTGATTGAGTACGGAAAAGGGAGATTTACCTATGTAAGGTATAATCTCTATATAGGTATTGGGCCCTGGGTCGGGCCCATAAAATTGGTATCCATTTTAATTAATTAGGGTTTTAATTACCCTAAACTTCCCTATCTATTACCTTATACCCACAAAATGATATTATTATCCTCTTCTTTAGTTATTTGGTGGAACTAGGAGAGGCAATTGAGGTGATTCCAACTGAAAGTGATTAGAGGTGAAAATTAGGGAACAATGGTCATAGATTGGGAATTAGAGGCATGTGATCTTGAAGCTTCGATGATCTTCCATGAGGTAGGGCTCATTATTTTTCAATTTAACCTTGTTTTGATTTTAAAATTGTTCATGATTCTTTTTTTTTTGATACATATTGACTGATTGTTTTCTTTTTTTTTTGTCATTGGATTGAATTTGGGGAGTTTTGAGAATAATTGAGTTATTCGCAGGAATATGAACTTGAAATTTATGACTACGTGGAATATAGTCTTAAGAAAACATACCATGTGTTGTTTTGGTGCATCTTAGGGTTGATATGAGTTCCACATGTCTTTCATTCTAGATTTACATGTCATGTAGGACCCTAGGATACCTGATATGGGGTCTGGCTATGTACATGGTCTGCCACCTTATGTGAGGAACATGGTATGTACAAGTACACACCATGTCAAATTACATGGAATGGCTTGGTTTGGGGTACAAGAATAGGTATCCATGAACTATTCATGTCATGTATCAAGGGGAAATTCCTTGTATTTGGTAAGTACATGTTTAGTTTGGTCAAGTTATATGCCCAAACAAAGGATTTGGGTAAACACGTTGTGTACTCCTAGTACACATCATGTACTATCCTTTTGGTTGGATTTTTCATATTTTATCACCCTAGAGTTGAATTTGGAAATATAATAAGTCCATTTCAAGTATATTTTCATGTATATAGCAATGTTACAATGTCCTTCTTAATAAAATATCTTTAGTGATAAGTTTAAGGATAGCATCAAAGCTCAACCCTATGGTGACAACTATTTAATTTAGAAGGAGATACAAATTAGGTATGAGGATGGTGAAACCCTTTTGTGATGTTATAACTTTGAGGGTTGGTACCCTCACATATTGATAGGGTTTAGTTCCCTTTAAGAGGTTATTGATGGGGTATAATCCATAAAGGATAGTGAGTCATGTATATAGGAGTTTGAACTATTCAAGGATTATGTTAACTCCACAATAGGGTAGTTGATGGGCCTTAAATCTATGTATAGAACTCATAGAGATTTTCCTTCTTCTCATGAATCCCAAAGTTAGTGTTGGTGCACATGGTTTGGACTTAGAGAATATAAGGATTTGGTTACTTGTAACCTTCTCGTATCAGTCTTCATGGGCAGTCTTCATCTTAGTCGGTTGGTGTGTTAATTTTCCTTTCATTTCAACTAGAGTTGTAACCATGGGATATGGAGTAGAAATTTAAGGAAATTCTAGGTTTTCATCCACTAGGATACAATTTCTAATGCCTATGTTTTGTGAGAAGCATGAAGATGTGATTGGATGCTTCCCTAGACTTGGATACTGGAATAGGGTTTGGGTCATCTAATTGTATTGATGGAGACGGTATTCCCCTTACTTTATTGGGGTGTGTAATTCTATATCTATAGGGATATAATTATCTTGTCTGACATTGGCCTTTGGTGAGGTATAGGATTTTGATGCAGTTTGGGTGTTGTGGTGCATTGTTGGAAGAAGACAGGTGATATAGATGATGCGGTACTATTGATTAGTACCTTACATGGTCCGTTCACATACTCCATAGAGTTGTTGGTCCCCCATTATTATTACTAACATTATGGTGTTATGAAAATGGTGTTTATACTTCAGGAATAGTTATGGTACTCAGAGCTAATGTGGATCATGGATTGTTATGTTCTTCCCCTTTTAGTGATCCCACTTGAAAGAGAAGGTTTATTTGACTATAAGATCTCTTTTCTTATGTTAGATCTTACCCTTTGAGTGTGTCTAGGATACAGGACTTCTATATTGGGTTTTAGAGTTGTTGAGGAGGTGTTTTACCTTGGGTAATTTTCCTCATGGATCTGAATATGGATTTTCCCTTTAATGGGGTAGAGAGCATTGGGTGTCATGGGTTGGATATTTTGGATTTATTTCTTTAATATAGGGCCTCATTTTGGGAACAATATCATGTTGGATGTTTCGATTATATGCATTTTGGATTAGGTTAGTGGTGATGTTATTGTGTATGGTATGGTTAGTGGTTTCTCAATTCTTCTTTGGCATGGGATCTTCCTTGCTAAATCCTTGGGGTCGGATGGTGTAGAGGAATGATCCTCCCTTATAGACCTATGGAGTTAGTCTATTTCATTTTTGATGGTCAAGGATGCGTCTTCTCTTAAGGATGATAGTCTAGGAGGTTTCTTATCCTAAGAAAGGTGGATAGGTAGGTGTCTTCCACTAAGGTTTGAGTTCATGTTCATGAAGACCCTATTCTATGGAATGAGTGAGAATTAAAGATATCCTTGGTAGTTTCCCCAAAGGAATTATTTATCAATTTTCTTAGGAGATGGTGTCACAGTCCCTCCCTTAGGATTTTCTATCTATTTTCATATTGGGAGTTTGGACAGTTCATAATTTCTTGAGCGATGATCTACATCCTTGTTTCCCTTTTGTTTTTCAGGTCATCCTACTCGTTATTTCTATAGTCACCCTTTCATGGTCTTTGTGCCCACACTTGTTGTGTCTGTATAGATGAAATACAAGTTTTCTGTAAGTATATTATTAAAATAAGAAGTAGATATGAATGGTTAGTTTATATTGGTCATTCCTAAATTCTGTTTAATATATTCAAATCTATAAGAATTTAGAGGTTCTGTAAAAATATTAGTAAGTTTTTATTCTGTTCTGATGAATTGCGAAATGATATCTCCTTTATATGTGTGATATTTAATAAAATAGTGTCTTATATCTATGTGATTAACCCGTGAGTGATTTTTTGGGTTTTTACTTAAAGCTATGTAAATTGTGTTGTCACACAAAATAGGAGTTTTACTAAAACTCATGCCAAAGTCAGTGAGTATGTGTTGCATCCACAACACTTGATCACAACAACTTCCAGTTATCACATATTCAGATTTAGTGGTGGAAAGTAATACTCAGTTTTGTTTCTTATAAGACCATGAAACTAAATCCACTACTAAGAAATGAAAAGTTCTGGATGTACTTTTTTATCCATTTTACATCTACCAAAGTCAAAATCTAAAAAAATAGTTCATTATAATTTCCATAAGAATAAAATAGTATAAGATCCATAGTTACCTTAAGTTAATAAAAAATTCATTTTACCTCTTTAATATGGGACTCCTTTGGATTTTATTGATATCTCACACATAATCATATATAAAACATTAAATCTAGTCAACTGGTTATATGATATAGTAAACTATTGATCATTCCTCTAGAATTATTTTGATCAACTAGTTTCCTATATTCATCACGTGCTAATGCTTTTTTATGTCCTAGTAGAATTACTAGTACTTTTATTATTATCATATACAAAAAAAATTAAGTAAATATTTTATATACTTTTATTGAGATAAAATTTTCTTTTGGTTTTTGAGAAATTCAAAAACCAAGGAAAAAAGTTAACTCACTCATCATGCTCCTTTCAAACTCATATTTCATAAGATTTGAAAAGGAATCAAAAAGTTTTTTTTGAGTTGATCCAAATATGATGTCATTGAAATAAATTTAAATAATAATGGTATCTTTAAAAACCTTATTAAGAAAAATTATTGGATCTATATCTCCCTTAAATAAGTTTTTTGAAACAAAAATCTAGTAAGTCTGTCATACTAAGCTCTTGGGTATTTTTTAAGTCCATAGAGGTCCTTAGTAAGTATAAAAACATTATATGGAGTTTTGTTTTTTCAAAAATAGGTGGTTGTTCTATATAAACTTCCTCCTGAACATATCCGTTACGAAAATCACACTTCACATCCATTTGATAAAGAGTGAAATTTAATAATATTGTATAGGATAGAATAATACAAATTGATTCAAGTATAGATAATGAAGAATAGGTTTCTTCATAGTTTATTATTTATTGTTTATTATATACCTTTTCAATAATTATAGCTTTATTTCTAACAATTATTCCATTTTTATCACATTTATTATGGAAAAATAAATTTCATGCCAATTATAGGTAAATATTTAGAACATTCAACTAAATTCCAAAAATGATTCCTCTCAAACTCATTGATTTCATCTTGAATTTATTTTATCCATTATTCAACACCTAAAGCCTCATCAAGAGTCTTTAGTTCAAACTGTGATAAAAATTCATAATGTTCAAATTCATTTCTTAAGGAGCTTTTAGTTTTGGCTGGTTGACCTACATCACTAATGATATTATCACTAGGATGATTCTTAAGGATTTTTTGGTTTCTTGGGTTTATAAACTTTGTCCTTTACCTAAAGGATGATTTTATTCTATAGGTATAACTTTAGAAAAAAATATTCATTTTTTCTCTCATGTGAATAATTTTTCAATATGGTTTGAAAACTAGTTTTAGAAAAATCATCTAAATATGTGATTTCCAGTTGTTTTAAAACAAAAGAAACAGTTTCATCAAATTTCACATGTACTGTTTCTTCAATGGTGCTTGTATTATTATTAAAAACTCTATAAGTCTTACTAGCTATAGAATATCCTAGAAAAAATCCTTTATTAGATCTTGGAGATAATTTATGTAAATTATCTTTAGTATTTATGATGAGTACTTTACATCCAAAAACTATTAAGTAATAAAGTCTTTTATTTCTTCTAAAACACAAATCATAAGGAGTTTTATTAATAAAATTTATAAGTAAATCTTGATTTATAGTATAGAAGATAGTACTAACTGATTCATCCCAAAAAATGTTTAGCAATTGGGTATTCACTCAACATGGTTTTGGTAATATTCTAACAAACTTTATTTCTTCTTTTAACTACACCATTTTTTATGGTGTTCTAGGTGCTGAAAAGTTATATATTATACCTTTTTTACTACAAAAAGTTTAAAATTTAGAATTTATAAATTCTCCACCATGCTCACTAAGAATAGTTACCAAAGGTAGAGTTTTCTCATTTTTAACATGGGATACAAAGTTTTTTGAAATAGAAAAAGTCTTATATAATTTTCATTAGAAAATAGACTCGTGTATATCTAGTGTAGTCATCAAATAAAACATATATATATTATTCTACACTAATGACATTTTTTGTTAGACCAAATAAATCCATGTTTACTAACTGTAAATAATCAAAAATTTGAACTTTACTAATATATTTAAAACTTGACTTATGTTGATTTCTAAATTGACAAGGATAACAAACTTTAGAAGAATTAAACCTAAGATCTTATAAGTATCTAACTAGTACTTTATTAGAAATTTTGGATAAAGTTAAAATATTACAGTGTCTTAACCTTCTATGCCACAAATAGGATTGATCTTTCATTACACTAAGATAAGGTAGATCTTGGATTCTAATATCTTTTAAGTTCAGCATGTATAAATTCTCATGCCTATTGGTATAAATAATAAATTTACCTTCTAAACTTTGAACAATGCATTTATTATTTTGAAGTTCACAAGGTATCATTCATCACATAATTGATGTATACCTGTGAAGTTGTGCTTAAGTCCTATAACTAATAAGACATTTGAAATTAAAGTTTTTTCAAGAAGAAAAATATTACATATACCATATATCTCTCCTTGAGCATTATCAAAAAAAATTGACTTTTTCACCTTTCATCTTGATAATATATTGAAAGAATTGTTTTTTTCTAGTCATGTTCCTGGAACACCCATTATCTGTGTAATAAGTATTATTTATATTGGTTCTCTTCTTATTTTTCTGAAAATAACAAGTTAGTATTTTTATTCCCAAACCTGTTTGGGTCTAACATTATTATCAAATAATACTTTAGGGATCCATATCTTCCCATATTTCCTATATTTTATAGTTGTAAATTCCTAAGAAAAATAATCCTTATGAAATACAAAAGATTGAACTTTATTTAAATAACATTTTCTCTTACACTGTTCACCACTTTCACATTTTGTACAAAAAGGGAAACTTTTATGAACAAAATAGTTATTTTGAAAATGAGGTTTTGAATTTGAAAAACCCATTCCTAAATTATTTCTATCTGATATCATTTTTTTATATATGTTATCAAAATTTTCCTTCCCAAAAGTAAAATTTTATTGTAGTTTTTTCAGACTCAAAATTTTAAAAAAAAATTACAACTAAATATTTATTACCAATATATGAGTTAGAACTAGATTTCTTATATAATTATGTAGTAATATTTGAATCCTCTATGGAAATTTTTGAAATTCTAGAATTTTATTTGGAAAATTCTTCCTTAGTATTTTCATAGTTTTTAGAAACTATATTATTTTGTCTCCCTAATAAAGTTTAAAATCTGGAAACTTCCTTATAGCTAGGTAAAGTATCTTCTCCAACAAATTAAATTTATTTTTATTATTTTGAATATGTAGAACTAATTTTATCATCATAATTAGGATAATATGAATTTAAAGTAATATTGGTTAAGGATTTAGTAGATACCTTAGCCTACTACTGCAAAATAGGCCTTTAATAGTGCTAAAATTGGCCTTTTTCAGTGCTAAAAAGCACTGACTACCGAAGCGCGATTAAAATCCAAAGGCTTTTATCAGTGCTTTTAAAAGATCTAATAAAGGAACCCATTTATCAACACTTTTAGAAGTTCTCATAAGGTGACCCTTTATTAGTTCTTGTAAAAGCACTGATAAAGGGGCATGCTATATTGTGCTGCTAAATTTGCAACACATAGTAACACCACAAACAACACAGGTATAATACAGATAGCACCAGATATAGCATACAGGTACAATACATATTATAAATTAAATAAAGTTTTTAACACAAATACAATAAAAAACACTATATTATAGACATTACAAACATTTATTTATATAATTACATGAGTAAGTAAAAATTATCAAAAACATTCAAAAGCATCAATACTTCTTTGTCTTTATCCCCTAACCCCCACTCATGTTATTGTTGAACAAACCATCCCAACTCAAGAAAAATAATGAACCTATATAAGAAAAAAACTCTTATGTTAATAATACTATAAAGAAATAAATTAAATAGAAACTGTTAATTTTAAACTAAAATTTGATTTATACCATCAACATTGTGTATCGGATTGATTTATGGTTGATTCTTGTACCTCACCCATTTCTTATTTGTATTAAATAATTATCTCTATGAAAATTAACTAAATAAGTATGAGATAAAAATTATAAGTAAATTAATTAATTGATATCAGATAAAATGATGATAAAACAATCTAAGCTCATTTTCTTGTTTTTAGTGATGTGATGCGCATTTTAAACTAAAAAGGTACTTCTATATTAAAAACATGTGATTAGAGACACATCGTTCGCAGTGTGCAGTGGATTGAGGTGTGTCTCGTTCCTTCAGATCCTAAATGACTTATAGATTTTTGTCCTAAAGTGTCAAAATAATCTGAATGCATTTTCTTGATTTTGAGTATGTCACTAGTGTTTTTTACAAAAAGGTTATTCTAAACTGGAAACACATTATTTGAGTCATAATGGTCACATAGTGTGTCAGTTTGACATGATACTAATTCCTACATGTCAAAAATTACTTATTAATAGTTGTCCTAAATTATCAGGACAATATGAGTGTGTTTTCCCAGTTTTCAGTGAGTGGCAATTTGTGAACTAAAATGTCAATTTTAAACTGATAATGGACACTTTGAGTAATATTGGGAACATCATGTATCTAATTGAGGTAAATCTATTTAATAAATTTCACAAATGACTTATGTGTAATTTTTATAAAGTATCAAAATAATATGAATGTGTTTTATTAGTTTTTAGTAGGTCAGTTCTCTTTTTTACTAAAATTAATGTCAATTTTAAATAAAAAGACACACTTGTAGTCATATCGATCACACCGTGCATTGGATTGAGGTGAGGATAATTCTTAAATGTCTAAAATTACTTATGGATCATTTTCCTAAATTATCAAAATAATATTAATGTGTTTTCTCAATTTTGAGTTTGTCACTTATGTTTTTTACTAAAATATCATTTTAAACTGGAAACACGCACTTTGAGTCATACTGGTCACATCATGTGTCAGTTTTATGTAAGGCTAATTCCTAAACATAAAAAATTACTTATGAATAATTTTCCTAAATTATCAAGACAACATTAACATGTTTTCTCAATTTTCAGCGAGTGGTACTTTTTGAACTAAAATGCCAATTTTAAATTGATAACGTACACTTTGATTCATATTAGGAACATCGTGTATTGAATTGAGGTGAGGCTCATTCCTACACATCAAAAACGAATTATTAATATTTTTCATAAAGTATTAGAATAATATTAATACATATGCTTAGTTTTGAGTATGTCGGATATCTTTTTTACTAAAATTAATGTCAATTTTAAATAAAAAGACACACTTGGAGTCATACCGGTCACATTGTGCGTTAGATTGAGGAGAGGTTGACTCCTACTCTTCCCCAATGAATTATATATAATTTTCTTAAAGTATCAAAATAATAAGAATGTTTTTTCTTGGTTTTGAGTATGACACTTGTGTTTTTACTGAAATGCCATTTTAAACTAGAAACGTGCACTTTGAGTCATACCGTTCACATAGCGTGTCGGTTTGATGTGATAACGATTCCTACACATCACAAATGACTTATAAATAATTTTCCTAAATTATAAATATAATAAAATAGTGTTTTCTTGGTTTTTATTGAGTGACACTTTTTGAACTAAATTGTCAATTTTAAACTGATAACGGACACTTTGAGTCATACCAGGCACATCATGTATCGGATTGATGTGTGGATAATTCATACACATAAAAATGACTTATGTATATTTTTACTTTAGTATAAAAACAATATGAATGTTTTTTATCAGTTTTGATTATGTCAGTTGTCTTTTTTACAAAAATTATTGTTAATTTTAAATAAAAAAACCCGTTTGGGGTCATATCGGTCACACAGTGTGTCGGATTGAGTTTTTTATGATTCATACACATCCAAAATGACTTCAGGATCATTTTCCTAAAGTATAAAAACAATCCTAATGTGTTTTATTAGTTTTGAATATGAAACTTGTGTTTTTTACTAAAATGTCATTTTAAATTAGAAACACGTATTTTAACTCACACTGGTCACATCATGTGTTGGTTTGAGGTGAGACTGATTCCTGCATGTAAAAAATGACTTATGAATCATTTTCCTAAATTATCAAGATAATATGAGTGTGTTTTCTCTATTCTCGATGAGTGAAACTTTTTGAACTAAAATATAAATTTTAAGTTGATAACAGACACTTTCAGTCATATCGGGCACATTGCATATCAGATTGAGGTTTTGATGATTCATACACATAAAAATTATTTATGGATTGTTTTCCTAAATTATAGAAACAATTGGAATGTGTTTTCTTAGTTTTGAGTATGTCATTTGTCTTTTTTACTAAAATTAATGTCAATTTTAAATAAAAAGACACATTTGGAGTCATACCAGTCAAACCATGTCTTTGATTGAGGTAAGGATTATTAATACACATCCCAAAATACTTATGTATCATTTTACTAAAGTATAAAAACAATATAAATGTGTTTTTATAATTTTTGAGTATGGAACTTGTGTTTTTTACTGAAATGTCATTTTAAACTGAAAACACGCACTTTGAGTCATACCGGTCATATCATGTGTCAGTTTGATGTGATAATTATTATTACATGTCACATATGACTTATAAATCATTTTTATAAATTATAAATATAATTCGAGGTCAATTTCTTGGTTTTTACTGAGTGAAACTTTTGGAACTAAAATGTCGATTTTAAACTGATATCGAACACTTTGAGTCATACTGTGCACATTGTTTATCAGATTGAGGTGAGGCTAATTCCTACACATAAAAAATAACTTATGGATATTTTACTAAAGTATAAAAACAATATAAGTGAATTTTCTTAGTTTTGAGTATGGTAATTTTCTTTATTACTAAAATTAAGGTCAATTTTAAATAAAAAGACACATTTTGAGTCATATTGGTCGCATCGTGCATTGGATTGAGGTGAAGTCAATTCATACAAATATAAAATTAATTATGAATAATTTTCATAAATTATCAAAACAATACAAATAAATTTTCTCAATTTTGAGTATGTCACATGTCTTTTTTACTAAAATTAAAGTCAAATTTAAATAAAATCATGCACTTTGAGTCATACCAGTCATGCCGTGTTTCGGATTTAGGTAAGGATAATTCCTACACATCCAAAATTAATTATGGATCATTTTTATAAAGTATAAAAACAATATGAATTTTTTTCTCAGTTTTGAGTATTTCACTTTTAGTTTTTTCTAAAATGTCATTTTAAATTGGAAATACGCACTTTGAGTCAAATTGGTCACATCGTGTGTTGTTTTGATACGATACTAATTCCTACATATCACAAATGACTTATGAATAATTTTCCTAAATTATCAAGACAATCCAAGCATGTTTTATCAGTTTTTAGAAAGTGACACTTTTTGAACTAAAATGTCAATTTTAAACTGATAACGAACACTTTGAGTCATATCAGGCACATCATGTATCAGATTGAGGTGTGGATAATTACTATACATTAAAAATGACTTATGGATCATTTTTCTAAAGTATTAAAACAATATGAATGTTTTTTCTTAGTTTTGAGTATGTCAGCTGTCTTTTTTACTAAAATTAATGTCATATTTAAATAAAAAGACACACTTGGACTCATAGAAATCACACCATGAATCATATTGAAGTGTTTATAATTCCTAAAAATCACAAATGAATTATTAATAATTTTCATAAACTATAAAAATAATAAAAATTTGTTTTATCAGTTCTGATTATGTCACATTCCTTTTTTTACTATAATTAATGTCAATTTAAAATTAAAACATGCACTTTGAGTCATAATGGTCACACCATGCATTGGATTGACGTGAAGATGATTCCTAAACATTAAAATGACTTATTTATAGTTTTCTTAAATTATAAAAATATTATGAATGTGTTTTCTCAGTTTTGAGTATGTCGTCTTCTTTTTTACTAAAATGAATATCAATTTTAAATAAAAAGACACACTTTGAGTCATATCGGTCACACCATGTGTCAGATTAATATGGGACTGATTCCTACATGTTTAAAATGATTTATGGATCATTTTTCTAAATTATAAAAATAATACGAATGTGTTTCCTTGGTTTTAAGTATGCCTCTTGTGTTTTTTACTAAAATGTCATTTTAAAATTGAAACAAGCACTCTGAGTCATGTTAGTCACATCATGTGTAGGTTTGATGTGAAACTGATTCCTACACCTCGAAAATGAATTATGAATCATTTTCATGAGTTATCAAGACAATTTGAGCATGTGTGCTCAATTTTCAATGAGTGGCACATGTTTTGAACTAAAATGTCAATTTTAAACTCATAATGGAGAATTTGAGTCATATCGGGCACACCATGTATTAGATTGAGGTGATACTGATTCTTAAATGTCATAAATTATTTATGAATATTTTTCATAAAGTATCAAAATAATATAAATTCATTTTATTAGTTTTGAGTATGTCAATTATCTTTTTTACTAAAATTAATGTCAATTTTAAATAAAAAGACATGCTTGGAGTCATACCGGCCATACTATATGTCAGATTGAAGTGTGTATGATTTATACATGTCGCAAATTAATTATAGATCGTTTTCCTAAATTATTAAAAAAATATTAATTTTTTTTATTGGTTTTGCGTATGTGATGTGTGTTTTGAACTAAAATGTAAATTATAAACTAAAACATAAAATCTGAGTCATATTGAGCACACTGTGTACTGGATGGAGGTTCGGATGATTGAGTATGTGATATGTGTTTTGCTTTCAAATATCTAAAAAATCTAGAAAATAGAGAACATGTTCCATTCTGATGGAAGAGGAAACCTCATTATCATGGGACTTTGCCTTCCCCAAGCTCTTGTGTGGAGCCTTCAAGGCCCAAGGGGGTGTTCCGCAATACTCTATAGAAGTCTATAATTTATGAAACCTGGTATAGATGAATATATTTCTAGAGGATTATAAATAACCATATCACCATACCTCCTCTCCATATGGAGAGGCATGACATCATGCTACCTCAAACACTTCACATTTCAGGCGACATGGGTTTCCTCTTCTATCAGAAAGGAACATGTTATTTCCAATTTGTCATGAGCATGAATAGATTCAAACAAACCACCCCAAATTGAGAAAAATAATCCACATGTATAATAAAAAATTTATTATGTTGTTAATACTATAAATAAATAAATCAAACATAAATATGAAAGAATGCATTCTTATTCCCATTATTTTAAACTATGATTCCAAAATATAACCCTTTTATTCACCCACTATGGATACATATAAGATATTTTAGAATCTCAATCCTAAAAACATGATATATTTAACCACTTTAAAAAAATATAACATTAATTTATTACACAAAATTACCATAAAAAATTCATCCTTTTGGGTTGGTGTAAAACTCATATATAAACATTTTCCTTCTTATTTGATATATAAATCTAACATATCTCATTATATATTTCTGGATTATACTAAACATTAGTGTATCCCTTTATTTATTACTATAAAACATTAACCATTAGTATAAACCTATTATCATTCATTTATTTAACTAAAATAAATATTTACATTTGAGTTTTTATGGAATATAAAAAAATCTATCTTTCCCTTTCACTATCATAGAGAGTACAAAATCCATAATAAAACATTTACCTTATTTAATGGAAAAAACTTCAGTGTAACCCATTATGTATTTTCATAATACACTAAACTCTATTATAAATTTTTTACCCATTTTTTAAAGTATTAAACATTAGTATGGACCTTTATAGCATCAAAATGACACTAAAATCAAGTGCATCCATTAAGTCTTCATGTATTGTGCTGTAGATTATTATATCCTTTTCAATATTCTGGGTGATGATAAACTCTAACATAAAATCATCAATGTTTTTTCATAAAAATGGGAACATCCTTATTCTCATGTATTTTTTATTGATAATGGTGATGAGTTTTTTATTAATGATCTTGTGAACATGGATCATTTTACATAATGAATGTGCACAAACATATTAGTGATGAACTAGTGGACACATTTGTTGAAGGTGAGTTGATGAACAAGTATCTATATGCATAATAATGATAGTTTAAACACCTATAATCATGTAATGATCGTGATATTATATGTGATATAATGGTGGGATGATTTAATTTCACATCATGTGCATTCAAAAGAATCCATTTTAGTCAATAAATTTCACTAATGTAAACTTGACGTGTTACTTGCATAGATTTCACAAGAATTTGTGATATTATATCATGCATATAATTGATGATCGAATAGCCCAAATAATTCCACCACCCTCAAAATTTAAACCATGATATTATTATTTTCTTATATCATTTACCACCACCCATGATAGAACCCTAGAGAAGGAATTAGTATAATTTTATTATAAAAATGATAAGGAAAATAACTAAAAAAATTATATAAAATGATGATAAAATTAACTAAATAAGTATTAGGAAGTCACCTCTTGACGATACATGTATGCACTCTGAAACCATGTTTTCTTCTCATTTCTAAAAAAATTGATTTCCTCCATTATACTTTTCCTTTATAAACAAAGCAAAAATAATATATAATCATTCTGATACTAATGCTTCACACCCCAAATATATTTCTAAGGTCAAAGTTCATACTAGATCACAAACATAGCAGGTGATTACCTATTTTTTTCATAAACATTCTAACACCATGTATGATGCCCACTCATATCTAAACAAATTTACTTATTTTTTGAGTATGCAGGTTATCATAAATCTTGGTAATACTAAGAAAATATAGACAAAAAATGATTAAGAAATGTTTTTAATGAAATTGTAATTATCTTTGGAAATTACCTATTCGGGGATGGTGGTCTTTTCATGGTTTATAATCTCTATCGTAAATTTTCAAACAAAATATCCACAATTGTTTCCATTATCTTACTTCAGACACTACAAAAACATTTCCCAAAATAAGTAAATTATTTTGAAATATATTTTTATAGTTAATATTTCTATATATACCTTAATCTATTTCCATTTGAATTAATCCATAGGCATTTTATGTTTAGTCATCGACTTCATTCCAGGATTTAGCCTATATTTAGTAACTACCATATTATAATAAAATTCTTGTTAAAACATAGACTGAAATATATAACTCAAAGTTTATCTATAAAATTTTGATTTTAGTGTATTAAAAATTCAAAACACTCATCATGTGTGGTTTGTTTTTTGAATATCCATGCATTGGATCCAAAAACTAAATATGTGGGGTATCTAGATTGAGTACGATCAGCATCTAGTGCTTTCTAAAAAACAAAAACAAATAAGTAATGAAAAAAATAAAAATATATTTTATGTGATTAGATTGTAGAGTTTTACCCCTACATTGTAGAAATCAAAAAGAGTTTTTTGTCGATTATTTTTTTCTCAAATGCATCATATAACTCATATTTCTTCTTATCAATTTTTTCCTTCTCTAAAAAAGTTTTTTTCAAAGAAATGATACATGGAATAATGAATCCAAATCACGTTTCACATGATTTTCCCTTTATATAGTAGCAATATAAATGACTGTAGAAAATATGAATAGTTATTAACTTTAATGAATGTATTATATCACTATTTATATAGAAATATTATAAAAATTCACTTTATGTATGTATTCACAACTGATGCTCCCGGCCATTCAAGCTTGAAAATCTCATTTATACTCTCAAGACCAACTATATTTGTAAAAAAAAGTTTCAAATATTTTTTTCCATATGGAATGTAAGAAATATTTGAATCTTTAAATGTGGTCTCTATATAAAGTTGTAATGATAATAAATTTTGATGTGGAACTAGTGGAGATAAGGTACTCCTGGAAGATCCTTTTCATTTCTTAGTTGATTCACTATATTATATTGATTCGACCTTTTGTTTCCCCATCGCTTTATCTGTCTGTAATATCATACCACACTTCAAAACTTTTTTCATCAACTATTATAGGTTTTTTATAAGAAAAAATTTGTTAAAGACAAACCCCATTTATGTTTATAAGATTAGGCAACCATTCTATCAATGTTATAATAGCATAATTGACCATTGTAATATCTAAATCATCAAATGGAACAAGAAACTAAGTGGTTGACTCTTGAGCTACCTCAATACCTACTCTCATGTGATCTTTTAGGATTTATTTATGTTTTATCTTGTCTCTTGGGATATTATACACCATACCCCTCGTAAAAAGGCAATTTGTGGGTGTTGACAGATAAAAAACACATACAACTTTAACCAGTAGAATTTTAGTAATATAAAGTTATTGGAAGTTGATTGATTCACATTTAAGAGAAAGAGTAATTAATTTTTTTACCTCATATAAGGTATGTGGTTCTATGGAATTACTAGCCTCAAATATAGCATGGTTATTTGGTTCTTCATGTGCGGATATTTATTCTATCACCAATTCACTTTGATCATTTCTCATGCATTGGTCTTCCAAACCAGACCAGAGAATAATATCTTACAAAGCATCTATTTTTTCCTATAATACTTTAATATTATTATATGTATCTTTTTGTGGTTTTATCTTCTCAAAATAAGTTTTAGTAGACACTCCAAATATACTCCTCTAACCCGAACATACTGTTTCAAACTATCATTGCTTTTATTTAAAGATTTTTCTAAAGAGATATCTCCACCACTAGCACTCCATATTTTTATAGCTTTTAAAATATTCTTTCCTTTATACTTATAGAACATTTTATAGTTTCTATATTTCTTTTCCAACTTCTTTAGTCTTGTAAAATATGTTTTGATATGTCCTAGATTCTTGCTTTCATAACAAATCATTTTAGAAGCATCTTTCTTATCACTTCTTTCCTTATAATCTTTCTTGTATTTCTATTTGAAATATTTATTTCCAAAAAATTTGTTAATAATTTTTGAAATATTTTCAAGCTCATTTTCACTTTATGTAACAACCCGAGATTTTATGAGATATATTTTTTTTTTAACTTCTTTGATGTGTTATATTATACACTACACCAAGATTAGCTTGTACTATACGCAACACCGTATTAGCTTGCAGTATACACAACACTATTCTTGGCTCATGTTACACACATTTTCAAGTTCATTTTGTGGAAATTTTTCTACGCAACATTAAGTATAGATTTTGTTTAATGTATAAATGAAATAATTTTTGATTATGTTATATGCAACACCAAACAGATCTTTCACTAAACGCAGCCCTGACTTGGCTTGCATTACACACAATCAACACCTTCCTCGATAGCGTGTGTAGTACGCAATACCGAGTTTCACTAAACAAGATATTATTATAATATTATTATGAACTAACCATTATGAATAGTAATACCCATTTTTTTGAAATTTTATAAATTTTATCTTTCAAAATGGACTTCATTTTTGGATTCATAATATCGAAATTAGACTAGGGTGAATTTTTGGTATTTTTCTGAAAACTTTCAATTTTTGATGAATAGTGAAAACACTGGGTTACTATTTAAAAACCAACTTTTTATTTAAATAATTATTTATTTTATTTAAATTTATTTTAGGTCGAAATTGATACATAATACCTATATAATTTCAATGTAATTCATTGGAGTCATTTTATAATAATTTTAGATCTATAAAAATTTTATTGAACTTTTCACCGTCTTTTACCCACCTCCTAGGAGAATTTGGAAATTCACATAAAACTTAATTTTACCGCTTCTGTGAGTGGAATTTTGAAAATCCGAGAGACACAGTTAATATCAAGGACTAAAATGTGGTTCAATGAGATGAAAATAAATTTTTGTGAATAGTAACTTTTTACTTTTATTTGCCACTGTTAAAAGTAAATAGGGTAATTAAGGGTAAAAATGATATTATTATTACCCTAACACATGTCCTAATTCTATTGGATAAGTGTAATTTGACTAAAAACAACCTTATGAATAATATATGACCATTTAGTTCCACTTGGATTAGATTAGGACATTTATTATTAATTTATTTAAAGAAGGGTTAAAATAGTGAAAATCAAAGTTTAATAACTATATAATTTTTAATATAGGGTTATACATAAGATAAATTTGACTATAAATATTCATTAGAAATATAAAACTATTTCCTACATAATGGTAATTTAGTTATAATTTTTAGACATTAAATAAATTAAGTTATTTATGACACAATGATGATGCAATAATTACCTTATTAATGAAATATTAACATAATTAATGTTATAAATACCCAAATAAATGTAATTTGAGACTTTTTATGAATTACACTGATTTTATAGGTTAATATGAAATATTAGTATTGATTTAATTAACTTTTTTCGAACTAATAATGTTGTTATGATTTTCACAAAAATCAATTACCAAATAGTGTCAAAATTGACATAAAATAGTTTTTAAAACAAATATTATATTATTAATTGTTATTTTATTCCTAAAAATCCAAGGTTCGGCCAAATGAATAATATAAAGTTATATATATTAATAATGAACCACTTGGGGTTCGTTTGTCTTGTTATAGTAAGTTTATTAACCTTATAGTGTAAGAAAACAATAAGACACAGTAAAAGTAAAATTATTTAAATTAAAGTTAAATCTAAATGATAAGGTTAAAATAGTAACCTAAACTTGTCCAAATTATATTGGATGAGAGGATTTCGACCCATACCCACCTTATATTCTAAATAAATAAATTTGGAGCTATTAAAAACCGAATATGTCTTTATAATAAAATAATATTTTTAGTTTTTCCAAAGGTGCCCCTCTCCTCCCTTATAAAAGGGCACCTCCTCCCTCTCCTCCTCACACCACTTTGAGCCATCAAGCTCAGACAAACCCTACCAAATTATCTTCTACACTTCCCTAGAAACATACTATAGGTCCTGGTCTTCTTCAAAGACCAACCCTAGTTCCCTAAGAGGAGGTTAAGAAGAGGCGCGTCAAAGAAGAGGTAATATCCATTACTGATCCTTTCCAATTTCTTTCTTCTTCAACTTCTTCTTATTTAGTTGTTTCATTATAAGGTAATAACATCAGTATTAAATATTTACTGATATTTTATTATAAATATTAAACAACCATATTTCACCTTCTATCCATCCTACGGAAAATGAAATCACCGCGCATGCGTACGTACGGAATACCGTCTCCACACCGTGGTGTAATCTATTTTCGACCACCACCTTACTTGGATGGCTATAATGGTGTAAATAAATAACTATATATGATTATTTTAAAGTTATATTGATTCTAAAATATTATACATACACTTCAATACAATTCCATGATCATGGGAATGGTATCATCACTCGTGCGTACGTACGGACTACCGTCTCCACGACGCGATGAGATTCATTCTCCATGTTAACCATTCATGAATGATTATAAAGTATTTATAATAAGTAATCATGAAATATATGACATAATAATGATACTGGAATTATTTATATATATATATATATGTATTTCATCTACTTAATTCCATTCAATTCAATAAGGAAACGAAAACAGCGTTCATGCGTACGTACAGCCTACCGTCTCCATGAACGGTGTATTTCATTCCATTTATCGATCTATCATATATATATATATGTATATTCTGAATATATATTATATATAAATCATTTTTTACATTCTGGAATTAATTAAATCAGGATATAAGTAATAATATCAAGAACAACAAGTCGAAACACGTACAATAAATGAAACGATTTTACCCAAATCGCTGCTTTTACATCGAATTTATAAAAGAACGGGTAATATAAAGTCATAAGTAAACCATATATGATATCATAAAAATGAATATGATTCTGTAATAAGTCAATAACATTATTTAAATTATTATACAGTAGGTCTGGATACATACGAAGCATATCGGACATAAGGTAAGGGATAACTTTTCCAATCTCGTTTTTTTTATCCGAGATTGCTTATACGTAATTATTTACTGGGGTTATATTTATCATCCATGTCCTAATTTTCTAAAAATGGTTTCATGTATGTTTAAAGTCCTTTTTAAAATTTTTTGACTTTTACTACATCTTATGTAAGGAATCTTTCTTTTATGAGGTACTTTTTCACCTTTCTGAAAAAAGTACGAGTATAATGTTATTTTTAACTTATACGGCGTGAACGGATTTTTACAGTTTCATAACGCCTCATTTTCATGAAGCTTCCTATACAAGATTGCATGATTATTTTCAAGAAAACCCTTTTATTTTAAAATTTCATGGGATTTTGTGAAAATAAAATGATTTTGAATAAGAAAGGATATTTTCCTCAAGATTTCATTTCAAGTGTTTTATCAAAAATATTTTCCATATAAAATGAAATTATTTAATATGTTTATGTTTCAATTATAATGTCTCCATTATTTACATGGTTTGATTTTTCTTATGATGAAATGATATCCATTTTTTATATGGATTATGTTATGATGGGATGATGTTTATGAAACCCATTTTATTCTTTGGGTAATGATGAATGATTTATGTTCATGTTGTGGCACACATAAGTATAATTTCATTATGAGATGGGTGGGACCTATATCTACCTCTAATGCATTGGGTAAAGATTTATATCTCATGAGATAAACATGGCTAGAATGGTAAGTTAATCTGGTTCAGTGTTACAGGACTGGAACGAGGAGTGAACTCGATTCAGAAAGGGACTTTGTCCACTAACATGGTCTTGGCAGTAATGTCTTGGATACTATGGAAATCATATCATGTGCTTAATGTTTTTCTACAATTGCAAGTTTTATTTCCAAGATATTTTATCATGATTGATGTTCTATTATGATCTATGCCTTACGTACTACTATGTTTTATGTCATTGCTCAAGATTTCAATGTTTAAACATTATGTTCATGTTTTTATGTTCAAATGTATATGGTTTATTTTATTTTCTCCATGCTTACCCTTACTAATCATTTGAGCTCACCCTTTTAATGTTTTCTTTTCCCCATGATATAAAGAAAGGTTTTAGGTAAGGAAAAAAAGGGGAATATCTTTATGGGAGATGTTGAAGATCTTTCACCAAGATTAGAAGATTATATTGCGAGTTTCCAAAGAAATTAAACTATTACGGTCCTTTGGTGTCTGTTTTTGTTATTTATTAAGTATTCTGCAAAAGTAATGTAATGTCCATTTACATCAAGCTTTGGGTCTCTATAGTTGGTATCAGAGAAAAGGTTTATTTAACCTTTGGAAACTAGGATGCGAAAACTTTAGTGAGATCCCTAGAGATATTTCTATGGTATGTCTAGGGATGTCCCTAAGGTTAAGTATAAGTATAGGTTATAGTCCTAGAATTATGGTAACGATATTAGAATTTAACCTAAGATGTTAGATATTGAAGGTGATCCCCATTGATTATGATTTTGGCCTCTCACACTATTCTTTTTGGGTTTTAGAAAATGGCTGGAAACGGGAAGATTCACGATAATGGAGGATATGATGGACAATGGAATGATATTCTTCCCGAGAAACCAAATGAAATTGGATCTGGATGTCCACATATCGTTATTATGCCTAATCAGCAATCTCATAATATGATCAATAATCTAAACTTTGGTAAGTTTCCAGACTCATCTAATAAGAGAAAGATGGAGTTTCATGATGATCATAGAGGAAATAAAGTTCAATTGCTCTCATGTAAATCATGTGGGAAGAGGCATCAAGGAGAATGTTTCAAAGGAACTGGAAGATGATTTGGGTGCAGAAAAGAAGGACACAAATCCAGTAAGTGCAAAGGAAAAGGTTCAGTTAACACCATGGAGAAGGATAATGGTATTGCTACGACATCAACAATGATTAGATGTTTTAAATGTGGAATGTATGGGAATTATGAAAACCAATGCCCTAAGGTAAAATCTCATAAAGAGAATCAGCATGGTCATATGGGTAGTATTTATGTGGATGATGATGAGGAGACTACAAATTATATATGAGATTAAAGAAGTGTTGAAGCTTATTCAATGGTTTAAGAAGGTAGTGGAATGATTTATGTTTATCAAGAGTTATGTTGTATAGGTAATGGTACTATGGAATAAGGACACATCTAAGGATTGTTAAACTATTGTTTTTTCTAAAGTGTTTGAAAGTATATGTTGAATGGTACCGGTAACCATAAAAAGTGATTCAAATATTTTGGAAAGAAGATGATATGCGCATAATGAATGGATAAAGATAAAATTAAATGTTTGATAGTATTCATGAGCTCATGACTGATATAAGGACAAAGTTATATCATGGTTTGAGTATATAGAATTTTTGGATTTTGGTATGTGGAAAGAGTTAACTTTTGACAGCATTCATGTTTTCACTAAGGTTCAATGAGTATTCATTTTTTAAGAGAATACATGATTAAGGTATTCACATGATTGGAGTGTGACCAACAAGATATATGAGGGATAAATGATGCTATTCACATCCTTGTTATATGACATTTTTAGTAATTGTTCTCTTTATACTATGAGTTTGGAAAGAAGTATTTTGGATAAGCCTAAAGATTGGAATGGATTATGTTGAACATAAGTTAGTATTGTTTAAGGTTGGAACTTTTTGATATTATTTTTGAAATGTTATAATAGTACAGTATTAGAAAAAGGATAACCCATAGGATGGGCGACAACCTGTTGCGTCGGACAAGGCTGTGGGAATCGAACCCACAACTGAAGTGCGACAGGTCTTCATCGCCTACCACTATCCTACAGGAAGTCCCTAGTTAGTAGAAACTAGTTTTATTTTATTAAGCGGTATGATAGATGAATTATAAGTCCATTTTAGGATCCATATACGATTAATCTCACCATAGATGGACTAATGTATATAACTTTTCCTAACCATATGTTTGAGACAGATGGAATGACCTATCATTCTATCACATGATCTGCTAACACTTCACAGAAGACAAGTTCAACTTCATTTCTTTAAGAGATGAAGTGGAAATTGTTCAAGGCACGAACAATGGTGAGATTATATCGAAATAAATTAAGTATTTATTCTAATTCAAATTCTTCAACTTTAGGGAAATGATCTTGAAAACCAAAAATGTTGTCCTAGTGTCCTTATATCCGATGAATCAGATGATACCTTAGATCATCACAAATTTATGGATTTGTGATTGTTGGATTTTTCATAGCCATGTTCTCTACCACTCTCCATCAAAACTTGATGGTTAGATTTCCCTTCCATATCCATATTTTCACTTATGTTGTCCTATGTGGAAACCCAGTGATTAGTTAATTTGGGCAACCATTACGTTTCATACTTTAGTTTTTAAATATAAGTTTTGGTATCGCTTTTTACGATGTGGGTTTCTTTGAAAGAAACTCTCATGTAATAAACCATTTATAACCCCGACGAATTTCGAGGGGGAAATTCATTTTAAGGGGGGTAGAATGTAACAACCCGAGATTTTATGAGTTATATTATTTTTGTTAACTTCTTTGATTTGTTCTATTATACACTACACAAAGATTATCTTGTACTATACGCAACACCGTATTAGCTTGCAGTATACACAACACTATTCTTGGCTCATGTTACACACATTTTCAAGTTCGTTTTGTGGAAATTTTTCTACGCAACATTAAGTATAGATTTTGTTTAATGTATAAATGAAATAAGCTTTGACTGTGTTATACGCAACACCAAACGGAGCTTTCACTACACACAACCCTGACTTGTCTTGCATTACACGCAATCAAGACCTTCCTCAATAGCATGTGTAGTACGCAATACCGAGTTTCACTAAATAATATATTATTATAATATTATTATAAACTAGCCGTTATGAATAGTAATACCCATTTTTTTGAAATTTTACAAATTTTATCTTTCAAAATGGACTTCATTTTTGGATTCAGAATATCGAAATTATCCTAGGGTGAATTTTTGGTATTTTTATGAAAACTTTCAATTTTTGATGAATAGTGAAAATACTGGGTTACTATTTAAAAACCGACTTTTTATTTAAATAATTATTTATTTTATTTAAATTTATTTTAGGTCAAAATTGATATATAATACCTATATAAGTTCAATGTAATTCTTTGGATTCATTTTATAATAATTTTAGATCTATAAAAATTTTATTGAACTTTTCACCGTCTTTTACCCACCTCCTAGGAGAATTTGGAAATTCACATAAAACTTAATTTTACCACTTTTGTGAGTGGAATTTTGAAAATACGAGAGACACAATTAATATTAAGGAATAAAATGTGGTTCAATGGGATGAAAATAATTTTTTGTGAATAGTAACTTTTTACTTTTATTTACCACGGTTAAAAGTAAATAGGGTAATTAAGGGTAAAAATGATATTATTATTACCCTAACACATGTCCTAATTCTATTGGATAAGTTTAATTCACCAAAAACAACCTTATGAATAATATATGACCATTTAGGTCTACTTGGATTAGATTAGGAAATTTATTATTAATTTATTTAAATAAGGGTTAAAATAGTTAAAATCAAAGTTTAATGACTAAATAATTTTTAATATAGGGTTATACATAAGATAAATTTGACTATATATATTTATTAGAAATATAAAAAAATTCCCTACATAATGGTAATTTAGTTATAATTTTTAGACATTAAATAAATTAAGTTATTTATGACACAATGATGATGCAGTAATTACCTTATTAATGAAATATTAACATAATTGATGTTATAAATGCCAAAATAAATGTAATTTGAGACTTTTTATGAATTAAACTGATTTTATAGGTTAATATGACAAGTTATTATTAATTTAATTAACTTTGTTCGAACTAATCATGTTGTTATGATTTTCACAAAAATCAATTACCAAATAGTGTCAAAATTGACATAAATAGTTTTTAAAACAAATATTATATTATTAATTGTTAGTTTATTCCTAAAAATACAAGGTTCTGCCAAATGACTTATATAAGGTTATATATTTTAATAATGAACCACTTGGGGTTCTTTTGTCTTGTTATAGTAAGTTTATTAACCTTATAGTGTAAGAAAATAAGAAGACACAGTAAAACTAAAATTATTTAACTTAAAGTTAAATCTAAATGATAAGGTTAAAATAGTAACCTAAACTTGTCCAAATTATATTTTATGAGAGGATTTCGACCCATCCCCACCTTATCTTTGAAATAAATCAATTTGGAGCTATTAAAAACCGAATACGACTTTATAATAAAATAATATATTTAGTTTTTTCAAAGGTGTCCCTCTCCTCCCTTATAAAAGGGCACCTCCTCCCTCTCCTCCTCACACCACTTTGAGCCATAAATATCAGCCAAACCATGCCAAATTCTCTTCTCCACTTCCCTAGAAACATCCTAGAGGTCCTGGTCTTCTTCAAAGACTAATCCTAGTGCCCTAAGAGGAGGTTAAGAAGAGGCGTGTCAAAGAAGAGGTAATATCCATTACCGATCCTTTCCAATTTCTTTCTTATTCAACTTATTCTTCTTTAGTTTTTTCATTATAAAGTAATAACATAAGTATTAAATATATACTGATATTTTATTATAAATATGAAACAACCATATTTCACCTTTTATCCATCCTACGGAAAACGAAATCACCGTGCGTGCGTATGTACGGAATACCGTCTCCACGCCGTGGTGTAATCTGTTTTCGACCACCACCTTACTTGGATGGGTATAATGGTGTAAATAAATAACTATATATTATTATTTTAAATTTATATTGATTCTGAAATATTACACATACACTTCAATACAATTCCACGATCATGGGAATGGTATCATCGCTCGTGCGTACGTAAGGACTACCGTCTCCACGACGCGATGAGATTCATTCTCCATGTTAACCATTCATGAATGATTATAAAGTATTTATAATAAGTAATCATGAAATATATGAAATAATAATGATACTGGATTTATTTATATATATATATGTATGTCATCTACTTAATTCCATTCAATTCAATAAGGAAACGAAAACAGCGTTCATGCGTACGTACGACCTACCGTCTCCATGAACGGTGTATTTCATTCCATTTATCGATCTATCATATATATATATGTGTGTATATTATGAATATATATTATATATATATCATGTTTTACATTCTAGAATTAAGTAAATCAGGATATAAGTAATAATATCAAGAACAACAAGTCGATACACATACAATAAATGAAACGATTTTACCCAAATCGCTGCTTTTACATCAAATTTATAAAAGAACGGGTAATATAAAGTCATAATTAAACCATATATGATATTATAACAATGAATATGATTCTTTAATAAGTCAATAAAATTATTTAAATCATTATACAGGAGGTTCAGATACATACGAAGCATATCGGACATAAGGTAAGGGATAACTTTTCCAATCTCGTTTTTTTTATCCGAGATTGCTTATACATAAGTATTTACTGGGGTTATATTTATCATCCATGTCCCAATTTTCTAAAAATGGTTTCATGTATGTTTAAAGTCCTTTTTAACCATTTTTTAATTTTACTAAATGGTATGTAAGGAATATTTCTTTTATGAGTTACTTTTTGACCTTTCTGACAAAAGTATGAGGAGAATGTTATTTTTAACTTATACGGCGTGAACGGATTTTTACGGTTTCATAACGCCTCATTTTCATGAAGATTCCTATACAAGATTTCATTATTATTTTCAAAAAAACCCTTATCTTTTAAAATTTCATTGAATTTTTTGAAAAGAAAATGATTTTGAAGAAGAAAGGATATTTTCCTCAAGATTTCATTTCAAGTGTTTTATCAAAAATATTTTCCATCTAAAATGACATTATTTAATATGTTTATGTTTCAAGTATAATATCTCTATTATTTAAATGGTTTTATTTTTCTTATGATGAAATGATATCCATTTTTTATATGGATTATGTTATTATGGGATGATGTTTATGAAACCCATTTTATTCTTTGGGTAATGATGAATGATTTATGTTCATGTTGTGGCACACGTAAGTATGATTTCATTATGAGATGGGTGGGACCTATATCTCCCTACAATGCATTGGTTAAAGATTTATATCTCATGAGATAGACATTTATGGAATGGTAAGTTAATCTGGTTCAGTGTTACAGGACTGGAACGAGGAGTGAACTCGATTCAGAAAGGGACTTTGTCCACTAAGATGGTCTTGGCAGCAATGCCTTGGCTACTATGGAAATAATATCATGTGATTAATCTTTTTACACAATTAAAAGTTTTATTTCCAATCTATTTTATCATTATTGATGTTCTATTATGATCTATGCCTTACGTACTACCATGTTTTATGTCATTGCTCAAGATTTCAATGTTTAAACATTATGTTCATGTTTTATGTTCGAATGTATATGGTTTGTTTTATTTTCTCCATGCTTACCCTTACTGAGAATTTGAGATCACCCTTTTTATGTTTTCTTTTCCCCAGGATATAAAGAAAGGTTTTAGGTAAGGAAAAAAAGGGGAAGATATTTATTGGAGATGTTGAAGATCTTTCACCAAGATTAGAATATTATATTCTGAGTTTCCAAAGACACTAAACTATTATGATCCTTTGGTGTCTGTTTTTGTTATCTATTAAGTATTCTAAAAAAGTAATGTAATGTCCATGTACATCAGGATTTGGGTCTCTACACTTTACTCAGAATAACTATTTTCTATCTCAAATTTTACTTTTTCTTAAAATATTTAGAAACTTTCTCAACTAATTTGTTTATATCAATGGTTGTAGATAAAGAGGCAAAAGCTACACCATTTTTCTTCTTATATTTTTCATCATCCCTTTTCATTATACCCTCATATTGTATGATATTTCCAATAAAATCATATAGAATAAAATTTTTAAGATTCTTAATATCATTAATTGATATTCTTTTTTCCCATTAGATAGGAATAATATCAATAATTTTTTCAAGTAGTTGTTCATCAGTAAAATCTTTATCTCCCAAAGATTTTAAACCATTCACAATGGTCATAAATCTATGATTAATCTATGAAATATATTCTCCCAATAAAAAATCAAAATCTTTATAATCAACTCTTATTATATCTCTTCTTGTTTCAATAACATTGGTTGTCCCAAAGTGAGTAACTTTTAATTTCTTCCAAATATTATTAGAAACTTCACATTAAGAAGATTTGATATATGTATTTCTTATCATAGAACATAACAAAGTATTTTTGACTCTATAATTAAGTTGATATTCCAACTTTTCATCTTTTTTAAAATTAAAAACTTCTTTATCTAGAAAAACATAGCTTCCAGTCAGCATAACAAAGTTATCAACTCCAGTGTTGATCACAGAAGTATTTATTTTATCTCTCCAATATTTATAATCAACACCATAAAAAATTGGTGGTTTTTTAGGATTCAGATTCTATAAAGTCCCAATAGACAAACTTTCCATCTTATATAACAAAATAATCTTTTCTACAATACATGTTAGTGTAACGATTTATAATAAATAGAAACCATTTTCATATAAAATGTAGTAGTTTATAAAAAAAATTAAATATAAAAATATAATAGTAGAACCTACTCTGATACAAAAATATAGGATTTTAAGAGTATACTGATGACTATAAGAGGGGGTTGAATTATATTTTACAAAATAAAACTTATAATTTACATATCTTATTTATAAAGTTATTTCTAACAAATCTTTGTTCGATTTATAAGAAAGTGATTGAACAAAATTTTGTACCGACACTTTATAAAATTAGAGTTTAGGAAAATTTTATAACAAATAGTTTGAAACTTTCCTTAAATATGCACAGTGTAAATAAACTTATAAAAACAAGTTATAATAAAAAGTTTATAGAGTATGTAAGGAAAAAACTTACTAAAAATTTATAACAAAAAGTTCTACACTCTATCCTTAAGTGTAAAGGTATTTTTAATCAAACTCACAATATATGTGATATATCACCCTATCATTGGGTTTTCCTTCTACATAAGAAAGTACTCAATCAATATATCAGACATAGATTCTATTTCCCTATCCCTGGGAACCCTCGATCAACAAGATCGGAAAAATATTTGTCGCTTAAACCCTTAAGATCCCTCAATCACAAATATTGGACACACATATATTACAATCACACAAATTCTTAATTAACTTACAATAAATCCTCACATAGATTCATTAAAAATAAAAATCTATAAATAATACAAACAATCACTCTAAATGTAACAAGATGTTTCAAACTCTTCATAATAACTTTGATACTCAATGATTAAAAATATTCCTCCTCCTTGAATGTAGAATCTATTTATAAGAAAATATCCAATAGTTATATTTTTCATTATTTAAAGTTGATTACAATGACTTCAGATGAACTCAATCTTATCTTTGAAAATTTCATCGTTACTTCATCTGATGGTCACCTTGGTAGTGCCATAACAATGATTTAGAATTATTTATAGTGGAATGAAGTTTATTTATCTAATGGAATGAACATATGTTCATATGGTGGAATGAAATTTGTTCATATGATGGAATGGAATTATTTTTTCAATAGATTTTACAAAGATTCATCTGAAGAGTATGCATGCCTCCATCTGATGAAGTATGTCTGGTAATCTTGGTAGATCTTGATCTGATGGACTTTGTTATACTTCAACTTCTAGAATTTTATAAATATATGTCTAATAAAGTTTGTATCTGTCTAATGAAGTTTGTATCTATCTCATGTAAAAAATTACAAGTTCATTTGATTAAGGAAGTTATTTATGATGATAAATTTTTACTACATCCGATAAAATATCCTTTATAAAAATACATTATAAACACTTGTAAAGTATAAAGTTAGTAAAATAAATAATTTAAGGAAGTGTGTTTTGATTTTCAAAACTAAGGTTAGAAAGTGTTGAAAGTAAACTTTTGACTCAACACTATGGAGTTATGGTGTTGTGGATCCAGGGAATTTGTGATCTCAACAGGATTCATTATAGGTGACACTCGGGATGATGGTTGACATGACATGGTGATATATCCCTTGTTGTAATTGGTGGTTAGTCTGTTCCAATAGGTTATTAGGACTTGTATTTTTTCCCTTTGTGATGTATGTTGTATCATATGGATTTGGGTTTATTAGCAGTTGTATGCATGGATATTTTATATTTCAACTAGTTATGTATATCCTACATGGTTTTAATTTATTTTTATTTAATTGATGGTATACCTTTGTTGAGGAAACCCAGGCATTACATACATAAATATTACAAAATTTTAGATGAATATTAAATACATCTCATAATAATATATGCCTAGGAATTATAAAGGTTTTGTGTATTTGGTGACTAGATACATAATAAACTTATTTCATTAAATATCTTCAACATATTCCACCTAGTTCTTCTCACTCGACACCCTTCTTAGACATACCCTACTAAAAACCTTTCTTTATAACCTAGAGAAAATAAACATAATAAAGGATGGCCTTAGATGTTCAGTAAGGGTAATCATATGAGATATCGATCAATGATCCTAAGTGATCATAGGATAATTATAATGGTATGATAATATGATCATAACTTGTTAAAATCATACCTAATTAGTCAAAGATCACTAATCATGAGTCAAGGTATAAGGATTTATCATAACAAAAAGGCATAAGTTATAATAGTAAGGGATTATTAACAATAAATCATGAGCCATGAGAACATATCATAAGCAAATACATATGTTTCTAGCATACACATAAGCATTTAAAATCATTACCTTAGTCAAGGCTCACTTTCAAAACTATCGTAGTGGAAAAATTTTCATAGTGGATTAGGTTCACTCCCTATTCCATCATTTACACTCCCAAAACTATCATAGTCAAAAAATTCCCATAGTTTATTGGGTTTACTCCCTATTCTATCAATTCATTATCCAAGATTCACTTCCAAGACTGTTATAGTGGACAAAGTCCCTTAATAAATTGGGTTTACTCCTCATTCTAGACTACATTATCTCATGAGATTTCAATCATTACCCACTGTATTAGAGAGATGTATAATTTTAGTCCCACCCATAAAATAACAGAAACCATACATATGTGTGACAAAATATTATAAAAACATTCATCAATTCATCATAGCATAACCCATGTAAAGGAAATGGGTTTCATAAAGATTTTATCATAAATTAATTAACTCATGGAAAGAAATAGTTTTCCTAAAAACATTCTTAAAACATCATCATAATTAGACATAAATAGAAATAAAGTGGATAGTATCATAATAAAATATCCTTAGTAAATCATAAAATCCTTAAAGGATGTTGACATAGATGAATAATACCTTTAAAAGTTCATTGGAATATTTCTTTGAAAATGGGGAAAATATCATTTTCTTTCAGTGTATTTAAAAACTAAAAATTCCAAGAATATTAAGAAAAATATTTTATTTTAAAATAACCATGGAAACTTATAAAGTAATATTCAAATAAAATAATGGTCACTACTATAAAATTATACTATAACGATGGTTTTAAACTGTTGGGATAGGCCCCAAAACCGTTGGGATAACCTATCCCAATAGTTTTATGAACCATTGGGGTGTTGGGTGTTACAATATCCCTAAACCAATGGTTCAGGTTAAACCATTGGTATAGTGTTCCTATAATTGATATATACCAATGGTTCAACTTGAACTGTTGGGTAATCCCTATCCCAATAGTTGGAAACTGTTGGGATAGATTTATACCAATGGTATTCGAACGTTGGTATACCTTTATCCCAACGGTTTTGAACCATTGAGCATGTTTAGATACTACTAAATACCAACAGTTCAGTTGAACCATTTGTATACACCACTTATTTACTTAATACCAATGATTCAATTGAATCATTGGTATACACAGCTTGATTACTAAATACCAATGGTTCAGTTGAACCGTTGGTATACTGCCTTACATACTTAATACCAATGGTTCAGTTGAACCATTGGTATACACACATAACAGGACAACTAGTACCAAAAAGGCTTCCTGCAGTAGCTAGTACACACCAGGCTTCCAGTCAGTACACAACATCCTTCTTTCCTACAGCAGCCAGTACACACCAGGCTTCCAGTCCGTACACAGCAGCCTTCCTATTTTCCCAGTATATACAAAATTTAATTCTAGATAGTTAAGATATTAACTAATATAACAAAAAAATATGAATCACCTCAATGGATTCAGTATCCCAAAGACTCCATCTGGTAGTATAAATTGATTCATGTAACCCAATATATTCACATTATTTAGACTCCATCTGGTAGTTTAACAAGAAATACCTCTTGTGATCCTAAAAAGAAAGTTTCTTATGTCCCAATTTTTAGCACTGATATAAAACCAAGTATTTTATCCTAAAACAAACTGATGAGAAAAAAATATAGTTTTTAAACCACCACTTATAGGGTCTGACATAGCACTTCCTTTTTCCCTTATTGGAGATTCCTCCACCACACCCAGGAATGTAAGAAACATGAAATACCTCTGGTGATCCTACTAATCTTATGTCAACATTGATAGCTTATCTCACAACCACTCTATAGAAGTGGAGTCCAAAGGAATAAATAGCTAGTGACAAGTATGATCAAAGACTTTACTCAAACCACCAATCCATTAAAGAATCGTCCAAGTATAGATTATGAATGTATGAAACCAACTGGATAAAATGATTTGTGTACTCAAACACTATTTCATATCTTTACTAGAGCCTAGAAAATTCTATAGGCATCAGTACCTTCACTTCATTATAAAAGAATGCTAAATGAACCATGCCATGAAAATTTTCAAAGAATATTCTTTATCTAGCTTAGTCTGAATAATATACTTCCACCACTTATAACTTGGACCCTCTAGTAGGATGGTTACAAAAAATAACCTTAAGAAACTCATAAATGTAAAGATGGATAAAAATATCCTCAACCTTCAGTACCAAAATCAATTCATCCTAAGAATCTTGTTACCTAGATAAATGAGGAGGATTAAAGTTTTGGAACTCTCATAAATAATTATCACATTTGGAAAAGAGAGGAAGAAAAAAAAGCTCTAAGACTGAAGCAAACTGTTGTCACAGAGGATACTCAAGATGGGGGTGAATTGAGTACCTATTAAAAAATTTCTGATTAAAAGAGTTCTATTAAAAACCCCAATAAAAAACATGTTAAACTGTAGTGAATTTATAAATATTATAAGTGTTCAATTAGTTTCTCAAAGATTGATTATTTCTTAGTTAACTTAATTTGAAGATTAAGTAAGCTTTTGAAACTAACTTACTAGCTAACAATAATTACAAACACTTTCTAGTTCAACTATTAGAGTTACTTTAAAATAGATTTGTATTTCAAAGTAATTAGTAGCGGAATAGTAAAAATAGTTTAAACTGAAATAAGATGCATAGTGATTTAAACTAGGAGGTTCAGTCTCAAGCTGAGACTTAGTCCTCTCAAACATCTTATATAAAACTTTGATCCACACCCTGGATCAAGGTAAAGAACAGTTCTGAGACTGTCCAGGTACTAAGACCTCTACCACAGTTCTACGTGGGAAAAACTATAACAATAGCACATAGGCTATCCAGGTCACACTTGACCTCTACCACAATTCACAGTGAGATACAATAAGGTTTAGAAATTTTGAGTGAGTATTTTAGATATCCTCCAGTTATGCTTAGGAGATGGTGTGTGTTTAGGATAAACAGAAGAACACACAGTGCTCAAAATGTAAATAAACAAATCACAATAGATCTAATAATATTTAGATGAGTTTGGAAAGCTATATGTGATGGAAATGCATCTCTAGACTCCTTTTTGATTGAGCAGATGTTTTTTTGAGTCCTTCTCTGGAATTTGTCTGGAACACAGAGTATTGTGGTTCTGTTTCTTGACTTCTAGGTATGGGTGTTTTTCTTGAGATTGTAGTAGTCTTTGTAGCACTGCAATGTCCTTCAACTCCTAGTAAAGTTATTCTTTGAAGATATTGTGTATCTATTATTTTTTTACCACATACTTCTCTTTTTGTATCAATCTATCTCTTATGAGCAGCTTTGATCTCCCTTTTATAGCTCATGCGGTCTGACATAAGGCATGATTACTTCTATAGGTATGAGGTACGGTTTCCTGACATCCAACAAACATCATTAATTAATGACAGTTGAATTAAAATCACTAAATATTACCATTGTTAATAAAAAAATAGAAATAGAGTTTAGAGAAACAGTGACTGGTTTCCATCAGTAGCTCTTTGTATCAGTGAACTTGTAATGGTGGACTTGTGTCAGTAGTTCTTGTATCGGTAGCTATCACTTGTTGTAACAGTAGTTTTATGTATCAGTGACTCTGTGTAGAAGTATCTCTTTTTATTGGTATCTTGCTTGTATTGATAGCTCGCTTGTATCGGTAGATCGCTTTTATCGATAGCTCACTTGTATCGGTAGCTCGCTTGTATCGGTAGCTCGCTTGTATCGCGGTAGCTTTGTATCGGTAGCTATCTATCTGTAATGGTAGACTATGTATCGGTGAATTTTTGTATAATATAAGGCTTGGTCTATCAGTGACCTTTGTTTATCGGTAGCTCTGTTTGTATCAGTGACTCAAAAACTTGAATGCTTATAAAGTATATGTTCTATGAATATCATTTCCAGATTGATTTAGTATCAAGATTAATCATTGTTAAACATTTATAAACATACATAAACATTGATTAACATATTCCAATGATATGATATGATCATTTTGATATTCATATCAACTCAGTAGAATGGTGTCATAATTTGAAAGTATAATTAATATATAGCTAGACATTATTTGGGATTATCAAAGCATATCTAAACGTAATTGAGATTAGAAAAATAGGTGAGTCCAAAAATCTCCCCCTTTTGATAATCACAAATTATGGCATTATAATCTAGAATAATCATTAATGTATCAGTATAAAATACATTTGTTCTCACTTCTCAATGTGTTCACTGACATTTTTAAATGATGTCAAAATATCATACCTTGTAACCATAAATGAAATTTTAAGACTCATTATTTATCTAAGACTCATTATCTCTATCCTTAGCCATATCATTCTCCCCCACACTTTTCCATATCATTATTTCTCCCCTTTGTGATTAGAAAAAAGAAGGAGTAAAAAAATAATGGATCATAGAAACAACATAAATTAAAAGATAATGAGATCGTGTAGATATTACTTCATGTAAAAATACATAGAAATGCAGGAATGCTACAAAAATAATACATGTGATCCCTATCAAATGTTCTAGTCACTAATCAATCCACCTCCCTAATATGTAATTTGGGTTTTCCCTTTGGATCAGAAGTGGATTTAGGCTCGGCAGGCGTAGGTGAAGGCTTGGGAACACCAGTGATGATCAAAGGTGGTTGAGCTACTGAAACACTGTCGGGGCTATAATGGGTACTCCTTTGTCTGATCATAAGAGTAAGACTTCTGATAGCTTGAACTGGAGTCAACTGAGGTGTGGAAGCAGACTTACTAAAGGCAGGTAGGACTGGAGGAACAATAATAGGGGTATTTTCCACATGCAGAAAGGGTAGTAATAGGTTCCTAAAATACATGATGATTCCTCCTCCTCTCTCCATAGTAGAGAGAAAATCATCCTTGTTCTCTATAAACTTTTCCAAAGAAGGAGTCAGCTCCCTGAGCTTACTGAATTGATCTCTAAAATCTTGAGTGACTGGGGGCAGTTTCAAGTTTTCTAACAGAAGGTTGAAATGATTTTTTAGCTGATTCTTGGTATACACCCTCTGAAAATAAAGATAAATCTTGTCTTTGATTTCCTTCTGGGTAGCAGTAGCATCTCTCGTATAATCTTGAACGATCTTTCTAATATCCCTTGTGGTAGATATCACCTAAGAGCCAGATGAGATACTGGCACTAAATTGACCAAGTTCTTCTTTCATCACAGATCTAAACTGTTCAACATCAACTAAAACTCTGGAGGTACCAAGAGGTTTTACAGTAAAATCTTCTATTTCTTTGAAAGATTGGGTCAAATTACTTATCAGTTTCTTCACAACCAAATCTTGAGTACTGACATGCTCTTTTATGGTATGTTTAAAACTCTTAAAAACATCCACAAACTGTTTCACTACACTTTTGATGTAATTGATGTCAGCATCAACTTGAGCTTGGGAACTAAAAAAGGTATCAAATGAAGCAACAGATTGCTTCAAAGAACCAAGAGCCTCTGTCAAACTCTTAATCTGATTTTGACACACTTTCACTTCATTCATCATATATATCACAACACTTGACACGGATCTTTCAAGAGAGAATTCCAAAGATTTTTCCATTTTTCTTAGATCATAAACAAAGAAACTCTTCAATTATAAAACAGATCCAGTTAAAGTCTCTTTTAACTTAGCCTTTAAATAATCAAGATTAGCCTTAGTTACAAGATTTTTAGGCAAAACTACTGAGTCTCTCTCAGACAAAACATCAAATGAGGCTACAAATTTTCCTTTGGGTTGGTCTTCATCAGATCCTAAATAATCAATTCCAAGCACCACAAATCCTGGATCCTCTAACCAATCCTCTATCTCATGCAAAATTGGTATAGAACCATATTTAGCATATTGCTCCCCCTCAAGTGGAGGTTCCTCCTCTTCAGCGCCAACTGCAGCCATCTCCTCTTCAGAGGAGTCATCTATAACCATATTTATATCCAAACTAGGTAGCATAGGTTGTGGTATGTTAGTAATAGGTATTGGTCTGTCCACTTCAAAAACCTCATCAACAGGCATAATAGAGCTCTCAATCAGAGGATTGAGACTCAAACATGTACTTCCATTTTCAGATACTTTTTCCTCTTCATCATCACTACTACTAGAATATGGAGCAATCTTCTTATGATCTGATATATGCAGGTTTCCCTCATCTACAGAGGTTTCTTCATTACTCTTTCCCAGAACTTCTTCCCTTCTAGTTAGGGTCACAGGTGGACTTGCCTTTCCATATGATACATTTTTAGCAGCTAGGCTTGGATGAAAATCAGGATCCCCTCCATCTTCTATAGAGTTATTCTCCCCAGCATCATCATCACTGTATTGAGGTTCCTCCTCACTAGGTCCTAGACCTGGATCTCTCCTATCTCTTGGCTGATTGGGATGCTCAACAGGGTTAAATTTATCATAAATTTTCTCATCATCATTTACCCATTCTCTTTTCCATGGGTTCCATCCAATCTTCATGTACTTACAAACTGTTTTTGTAATACAAAAGTTTTCTCTCACAACCACTGTCTCATCCTGAGACTCAGCCACACCTTTTACCTTGATCATTAAAGAAATTAGCTTTGCAAAGAATAGATCATTTGTTTTTGACTTTGGCCTGGTCATATCTTCAATTTGAATCATCATAAGCCTAAAAAAATTCACTTTGACATTATGACTTAGCAGATACAACAAGAATATATCTTGGAATCTAAGATTTGAAAAATCCCCTCTTCTTGAACTTAACACATGCTGGATAAATTTGAACAGAAACCAGTTTTCTCCATCCATTTCTATAGAAACTACTTTTCTTGGTGTTCCATTTCCAGTGAGCTCTTCCAAAGAAGTTTCATACTCAAAAATGTCACTAGTAGGAGGTACTGACTTTGAGAAATATCCAAACTCACCCTTGTGTGGAACTCTCAAGCACTCAGACCATTCAATAGAAGAAAAAGACATTATCTTTCCATTAAATACTAATACCATTCTATTCTCACCTTCATATTTCTAAAAAAAATAAACTCATATAATTCCTTCACCAGTTTCAGATAATAAGGACCATTGTTATTCACAAAACATTAGAGCCAACCTTGTTCCTCTAATATCCTTAGAATCAAAGATTTTCTAGGCAAGAGCCATTCTTCACAGAGTTCTTTCTCGGTTACGATATTTCTATTCAGTAAGTGTGGGTTCATTGCACATTTCTCACGACTTGTTCCACTGAAACTGCCTTCAGATCCTACTTTCTACCTCTTTACACTTGGCTCATCACCTTCATCTCTGACTACTAGACTTTTTACTCTTTCCATTTTCTAATCGAAGAACTTAGGGTTTGCAAGAAATGCGGGGGTTCGAGAAGTAAGGTTTTAAGTGAAGAGAGTTCGAGGTGGATTGAAACGTGAATTAGACTTAATTTTTATCATTTAGGAATTGAGATGTAACAAAAATAAATACATTAAAAAAAATAAAGGTTTCAGCTAAAAACTTTAAATCCAGATAGCACAAAACATATCGGTGACAACTACTGGTGAGAATCCTAATGGTGAGGTTTCTCTAATGGTGAAGTGTCTCTAATGGTAAGGTTTATATAACGGTGAGGTCTCTCTAATGGTGAGGTTTCTCTAACGGTGAGGTGTCTCTAACGGTGAGGTTTATCTAATGGTGAGGTCTCTCTAACGGTGAGGTTTTTCTAACGGTGAGGTTTCTCTAATGGTGAGGTTTCTCTATCAGTGTGGTTTCTCTAACGGTGAGGTTTCTCTATCGGTGAGGTTTCTCTAATGGTGAGGTTTCTCTATTGGTGAGGTTTTACTAACCGGTGAGGTTTCACTAATAGTGAGGTTTCATTAACAGTGAGGTTTTACTAATGGGTGAGGTTTCACTAATAGTGAGGTTTCAGTAACGGTTAGGTTTCACTAACGGTGAGGTTTATGGAAAGTTTATCATTCCTAACTCATGTCTAATGTAATTTAACCTTTCTGAACTTAAAGGCTTGGTGAATATGTCAGCTAATTGATATTTAGTGCCTATAAATTCAAGAGTAATATCACCCTTTTGATAATGATCCCTCAAAAAGTGATGCCTTACATCAATGTGTTTAGTCCTAGAGTGAGATATAGGATTCTTAGAGATATTGATCTCACTAGTGTTATCACAGTTTATAGATACACACCTAAATTGATATCCATAGTTCAATAAAGTATGTTTCATCCACAGAATTTGTGCACAACAACTACCAGCAGCAATATATTCTACTTCAGTAGTAGACAATGCCACAGAATTCTGCTTTTTACTACACTAAGATACTAAGGAATTACCTAGCATATGACATGTTTCAGAAGTGCTCTTCCTATATAACTTGCAACCAGCAAATTCAGCATCTGAATAACTTATTAAATCTAATGATTGTCCTTTTGGATAAAATAATCCTAAATTAGTAGTATGTTTAAGATATTTGAAAATCCTTTTAACAGCAAGCAAGTGTGACTCTTTTAGATTAGATTGAAATCTTTCACACATACACACACTAAACATAATGTTCGGTTGACTAGTAGTAAGATAAATTAAACTCCCCATCATACCTCTATAATTGGTTTGATCCACTAATTTCCTAGTTTCATCTGCATCCAATTTACAAGTGGTACTCATAGGTGTATCACTTTCCTTATTACTATCCAAACCAATACATTTTAAAATATCCTTTGTATATTTACTTTGATTTAAAATAATACCATTTTCATTTTGAAAAACTTGAAATCCAAGAAAATATTTGAATTCTCCCATTAAACACATTTAAAATTCATTTTGCATACTCTTTGAAAAAACAATACACAAATCATTTTTAGAAGATCTGAAAATAATATCATCAACATAGATTTGTACTATCAAAACATCTTTGGAAATCCTTTTGATAAAAAGAGTTGGATCAGCAATCCCTTTAATAAAACCTTTTCAAATAAGAAAGTTACTAAGTCTATCATACCAAGCTCATGGAGCTTGTTTTAAACCATATAAAGCTTTAAAAATCTTGAAAAAACAATTTGGAAAATGAGGATTAGTAAACCTAGGTGGTTGTTCAACAAAAACATCTTCAATTATAAAACCATTTAGAAAAGCACTTTTAACATCCATTTGATATAACTTGAAATTCAGATGAGCAGCATAAGCAAGTAGAATCCTAATATATTCTAACATAGCTACAGGTGAAAAGGTTTCTTCATAGTCTATTCATTCTTCTTGACTATATCCTTGTGCAACTAGTCTTTCTTTGTTTCTAATGATATTTCCAGATTCATCAACTTTATTCCTAAACACCCATTTAGTGTCTATGGTCAAAGTGTCCTTTGGTCTGTTTACTAATTCCCAGACTTTGTTTATTTCAAATTGATTTAATTATTCTTACATAGACATTACCCAAAATTCATCATTGATCGCATCATTGATATTTTTAGGTTCTAACTATGAAAGAAAGGCTTGATGTTCAACATTATTTCTTAGAGAAGCTCTAGTTTGTGTTCCTCTATCTAAATCTCCTACAAAAGTATCTAAAGGATGGTTCTTTAGAATTCTAGTTGGTCTGGTCAAGGTAGGTCTAGAGAATTCGGGTTCTTCTATAGGTTCGGTTCCAACAGAATCGGGTTCTGGAAAATTTTCAGAATTAATTGTTTTTACAGCAGGTTCACTACTTCTATCATTAAGGTCCAAAATAGATAGGTCTTCTTCAAGATTTTTAGGAGAAGACTTAGGTTCATGCGGATCAGTTTCATCAAATTTTACATGCACTGATTCTTCCACACATTTGGTTATTTTTTTAAAGACTCTATAAGATTTACTAGTTATATAGTAGCCTAAAAAGATTCCATCATCACTTTTAGAAGAAAATTTGTCAAAATTATCTTTAGTATTGAGAATAAAGACTTTGAAACCAAAAAATATAAAGTAACTAACTTTAGGCTTCCTATTATTCCACAATTCATAAGGGTTCTTTTTAAGAACAGGTATAATCAAGACTCTATTTATAATATAACAAGATGTATTTATAGCTTCTTCCCAAAAGTAAATAGGTAATTCATACTCATTAAGCATAGTTCTTGTAATTTCTTGAAGGGTTCTATTCCTTCTTTCTACTACACCATTATGTTGAGGTGTTCTAGGGGTAGAGAAATTGTGATTGTATCCATTATGTGAGCAATAGGTTTCAAAATCATGATTTTTAAACTCACGGCCATGATCACTTCTCAGGGTCTTAATCTTAATTCCACTAAGGTTCTCTACAAACTTGGAGTATTTAATGAAATAGGAACAAGCTTCACTTTTGTGAGAAATAAATTATACCCAAGTGTATCTAGAAAAGTCATCTAATAGAACATAGACATAGTGTTTCCCATTCAAACTAGAAATTCTAGATGGTCCAAACAAATCCATGTGAATCAAATCGAGAGGTTGAGAAGTTGAAACTTATTTCTTTAATTTGAAAGAAACTTTATGTTGCTACCCCTTTTGATAGGTATTACAAACTTTGTCGGTTGGGAATTTTAGTTTGGGTGGGTCTCTAACTAAATCTTTCTTAGTCAATTTCTTATGTGAATGAATATTGTAGTGTCCTAATATTTTGTGCCATATCCAAGATTCTTTATGAAAATCATTTAAACAAGTAACCTTTTTTGGCTAAAGAATTTAAATCTACAGCATATACATTTTCATTTCTTAAAGCAGTAAATACCAAAATATTTTTAGAATCAAATACATTGAAAGCATCATTTTCAAATTTAACATTGAAACCATCATCATACAACTGAGAAATGCTTAATAGGTTGTATTTTAGTCCATCAACAAATAATACTTTAGAAATTAAAATTGAATCATTGTTACCAATCTGGCCTAAGTCGATGATTTTTCTTTTTGAATTATCACCAAAGGTGACATGCCCTCCATCAACCTTGATTAAACTCTTAAAACATGAGTAGTCTCCAGTCATATGTCGTGAACATCCACTTTCCAAGTACCATATCTTCTTACAGGAACTCTTCAAGCAGGTCTCCTACTGAACAGGTTTAAATAGAAAATGATTTTGGTACCCAGATTTTCTTGGGTCTAGACAGGTTAGCAAGTAAAACCTTAGGCACCCATATTTGTCTAACATGTTTACTATTATTAAAAAGTTCAAAAGATTTTGAATAATGTATTATGTTTGTTCTAGTAGAATATAAATATCTAGATGAAGCTATAGAATTTCCAGAACTGGAACTAGCAGTAAACTGTCCAGTTTTTTGAATAAATTTATTCTTAATAAACTGTCTCTATCCAGGTTGGTATCCTAAACCAGTAGTATACTTTGGTGAAACTTGTTTTCAAAGAATTTGTGTTAGAGTATTATTTCCATTTGTGAACTTATCTAAGTATTTTCTAAGTTGTTCATTGGAAAATTTAAGTTTAGTATTCTCCTTTAACAATTGACCATTCTTTTCCTTTTATATACTAAGATCAGATTTAATAGTACTAGTCAAGGCATATTGTTTCTTTAATGATTTGTACTTATCTTTAATCTAATTACAAGTATCTTCTAACATATTAAAGTATTCAAATAATTCAGATTTAGACATATTATCATCATTATTTGAATCACTTTCATTCCTAGAATAGTAATCATTCAGCATAGGGGAGATAGTTACCTTAGATGTTTCAGTCATGAAATGCATGTTGGTGTGATTATTTTCAGAATTAGAAGCCTCAGACTCACTTATGCTGTCTTCCGAAGCACTCCATGTTACCTTCATATCTTTCTTATATTTTTGTCCTTATAATCATATTTCTTCTTAAACTTCAATCTTGGATAGTCAGCCTTAACATGTCCTTTCCTTTTACATTCATAACAGACTATCTCATCATCTTTATCAACTTTCTTCCAATCTTTCTTCCAATTAACTCATTGGTCATACTTACCCTTATAATTTGATTTTCTAAAAAAAAATCTTCTTATAGAATTTCTTGAATCTCCTGGCTATATGAGCCATCTCTTTATCACTATCAGAATCTGAACCTTCACTTGTTGAGCTTTGACAGGTATGTGAACTTTCTCCTTATCCTTGCTCTTTAAGGTAGTAGTCTTAAATGCCACTGAATTCTTCTTAGGTTCATCATCTTCCTCTTTGTTTACCTTTAGCTCTTCTTCATACATCATCAACTTACTAATTAGCTCCTTAATAGGTAGTGAACTTATATCACACGATTCTCTTATTGAAACTAATGTGCCTCTCTATCTTTCTGGCAGACATCTGAGTATTATCATGATTTTCTCCTTTGCTGGAATAGCTTTTCCCAGTGAGCTCATAGTGTTAACAATTTCATTGAACCTTAGATACATTTCAGAAATAGGTTCATCAGGCCTCATTTTAAAATTATCATATTTAATTGTGTAAGTGTTTAATCTCATCTCTTTCACATTATTTGTTCCTTCATGATAAATAGCCAAAGTATCCTAGATTTCGTGTGCTATTTTACAAGAAGAAATTCTGTTAAACTCTTCATCTCCTAGATATCACTAAAGAGCATTCTTTTCTTTACAATTATTATTGTAATCAGATTTTTTAGAATCGTCCCAAGTAGTTCTAGCAGTCTTTGGAATCTCAGACTCAGACTCTATAGTAGTCTAAATGTCAAATCCCATAGTTTCTAAATGATTTTTTATTTTGATTTTCCATTGGGCATAATTAACACCATTAAAGAAAGTTGGCATGTTGGTAGCTGCACCTTCTAATCTATTATCCATAATTATATTTTATAAGATATATATTTAAAGAGATAAAAATTTAGAAATAACAGAAATTTAAGATCTTTAAGATACAACTAGAATCACAGTTGAAAAACATAGTGTTTTGAAAACTTTTATCAACCTGGCTCTGATACCAAATTTTGTCCCAAATGATACTCAAGAGGGGGGTAAATTGAGTACCTATTAAAAAAAATCTGATTAAAAGAGTTCTATTAAAAACCCCCCAATAAAAAACAAGTTAAACTGTAGTGAATTTATAAAGATTATAAGTGTTCAATTAGTTTCTCAAAGATTGATTATTTCTCAGTTAACTTAATCTGAATATTAAGTTAGCTTTTAAAACTGACTTACTGGATAACAATAATTACAAACACTTGCTAGTTCAACTATCAGAGTTACTATAAAACATATTTGTATTTTAAAGTAATTAGTAGAGGAATAGTGAAAATAGTTTAAACTGAAATAAGATGCACAGTGATTTAAACCAAGAGGTTCAGTCTCAATCTAAAACTTAGTCCTCTCAAACAGTTTATATAAAACTTTGATCTACACCCTAGATCTAGGTAAACAATAGTACTGAGACTGTCTAGGTACTAAGACCTCTACCATAGTTCTACATGGGAAAAACTATAACAATAGAACATAGGCTATCCAGGTCACACTTGACCTCTACCACAATTCACAGTGGTATACAAGAAGGTTTAGAAATTTTGAGTGAGGATTTTAGATATCCTCCAGTTATGCTTAGGAGACAGTGTGTGTTTAGGATAAACAGAAGCACACACAGTGCTCAAAATTTAAATAAACAAATCACAATAGAGATAATAAGATTTAGATGAGTTTGGAAAGATCTATGTGATGGAAATGCAACTCTGGACTCCTTTTGGATTGATCAGATGTTGTTTTGAGTCCTTCTCTGGAATTTTTCTAGAACACAGAGTATCGTGGTTCTGTTTCTTGACTTACAGGTATGGGTGTTTTACTTGAGATTGTAGTAGTATTTGTAGCACTGTAATGTCCTTCAACTCCTAGTAAAGTTCTTCTTTGAAGCTCTCGTGTATCTATTCTTTTTTTACCATGTACGTCTCTTTTTTTGTATCGATCTATCTTTTATAAGCAGCTTTGATCTCCCTTTTATAGCTCAGGCGGTCCAACATAAGGCATAATTACTTCTACAGGTATGAGTTATGGTTTCCTGACATCCAATAAACATCATTAATTAATAATAGTTTCATTAAAAGCACCAAATATGACTATTTCTAATAAACAAATAGAAATAGAGTTTATAGAAATAGTGATTGTTTTCCATCAATAGCTCTTTGTATCATTGAACTTGTAATGGTGGACTTGTGTCGGTAGGTCTTGTATCAGTAGCTTTCACTTGCTATAATAGTAGCTTTATGTATCAATGACTCTGTGTAGCGGTAGCTCCTTTTATTGGTAGATCTCTTGTATCGGTAGCTTTCTTGTATCGATAGATCACTTATATCGGTAGCTCGCTTGTATCGGTAGCTCACTTGTATCACGGTATCTTTGTATTGGTAGATGTCTGTCTATAACGGTAGACTATGTATCAGTGAATTTTTGTATAATAGAAGTCTTGGTCTATCAGTGACCTTTGTTTATCGGTAGCTCTATTTGTATCAGTGACTGAAAAACTCTAATTCTTATAAAGTATATGTTCTATGAATATCATTTCTAGATTAAGTTAGTATCACTATTAATCATTGTTAAACATTTATAAACATACATAAAAATTTATTAACATATTCCAATGATATTATATGATCATTTTTATATTCACATCAACTCAATAGCATGATGTCATAATTTGAAAGTATAATTAATATATAGCTAGACATTATTTGGGATTATCAAAGCATATCTAAACATAATTGAGATTATCAAAATAGGTGAGTCCAACACAAACAAAAAAACTATCCCAAGAAGATCTTGATCAACCAAAGAATCCATTAAATTCAAATGGGGATATACTGTAAAATAATAAACACAAACACCATCAAAATGGAATTCAAAACTCTAGCCCAATGAGACATAAAATATATCAATAATTAATCTAAATACATCATTTAAATAAAACTAAAATCCAATACTTTGTAAATTCATAAAAATATAACAATATGGACTTTTACTTCATTGAATAAGTGATCAAAATTCACCTATTTAACCCAACATGGTTTTATCAAAACTTATTTCAAAAATAACTTTCATTCATTAAAACATCATTTTTACCCATGAGGTTTTGAAAAACTCATATAATAAAGGGAAACATTAATTGTTTATGAAACCATTTAAAAACAATTGTATATTTTGGTAAAACATTTATAACCTTCAAATAGTTCAAAAGCATCTATTTTAAAAGTACATTCGGCTTAAATCCTTTAAAATATACTAATTATGCTTTATTAATATCACTTTAAAACCTTAAAATAATTAACATTATCCATTTTTCTAACGGAATTGACAAAATTTCCAAAAATAGGTTATCATTTTTAATCCAAAACATTTTAGACACTTTTCCAAATACAAATATAATTATAAAATTATTCCCAAGTTTTCTATAAGAATCAATGTATTTTTAAACTTACCCATTTAAAAATTTCCATTTAAAATTAACCCTAGATAATGAAAACACACCTAGTATACCATGATGCATCATAAACAAACCATAAATAAAATGTAAATAACTCAAAATCAAAAAAAAATGAAAAATTCCAAGTTCAAAAAAACACACAACAATGCAAGAAGATATTGAAGTCATGATTCATTCAAGAAAGTGGATATCTCTATTTAAGAGTGTTCAAGGGGTTGAGAGACCCAAATAGTTGAAGAAATGATGTGAGTATTTGAGATGAGTAGATCTAATCATTCCTATCATCTACTAAAGATCTTGAAGATTATGTTCATGAGTAGACTGGGTTATCCAGTGTGTTCATGCAGGGATATCTACCTCAAGTGGTGCATAAGAAACTTGGAGATTAGGGAGATCTTATTTTATTTTAATCATACCTTTTTATTGGTTAGTGGGAAGATGAATTCATTGGTGTTACTCTAGAGTAGGATCATATTGGGTCTCTATTCTTATAGGATTGAGAGGTCCTTAGTGTAACCACTTGGGTTTATAGTGGAGAATCTACAACCGGGGTGACTAACCAATCATGGAAAGGAGTAGGCATTTGAGTCCGGACCTTTAAAAAACTTGGGATGTGATGGAAACCGTAGTGAGTAATTCAAGCAGAAAAACTAACCAGGTCTTTTCAAACATTAAAGACCTAATATAGAATAAAGAACTTCATCGAAAGGAGGCATCTTCTGGAAATGCATATAGTGTGGAAGGAAGGAGAGAGTTCCACAACATAGAAATGTTGGAGAAAAGGGAAATCAGAACATGTTGGAGTGGTAGTATCTTAGAGTAAGATGGTACCATGTATTGGCATTATGGGAAGAAAGGACACTTACAAAAGGATTTCAATGAGTGGATATTGAATTATGGAATATACACTTTTGAATGTGGATTTCTTAATCTTATATTAGAAGATAAGAGTGGTGTGTTGTTGAGTATCTCTAATTCTCTTGAGTCTTAGATATAAACTCTCGAGCTTCATTTTACTTAACATCTAATAAGGTAAGTATGAATAACTATACTTCGAAAAGATATGTAAATGTCCATTTTATAGATAATCTTGCTCTAAAAATTATAGAAAAAAGGTGACATATCCTTGCAGATGGGAAATAAAAGTATGTTTGAGTTAAGGGGTGTGTGGTGAATACTACTATTAAAGAAGACTTAATTTTCCTTGGAAATAGATGATGTATGTTTTTATACAGCATTCATAGATGGTGCATGGAAAATTTCACATTGTTTCATGGTTGTGGCTAAAAAAGTTTAGGATGGGAAGTGTGGAGGTAGTATCTTTAGAAAGCAGTTGAAGGTTTCCACTACAACCCCCCCCCCCCATCCCCCACTGTAGCCCCCCCCTCCCCATCCCCCACTACATCCCCCCCCATCCCCCACTCCACTGACCCCCCCATCCCCCAATCCACAGACCCCCCCCCCACTCCACTACAGTCCCCCCCATCCCCCACTCCACTTCATCCCCCCCCATCCCCCACTCCACTGCATCCCCCCCCCCATCCCCTATATCCCCCCCACCCAGTCCCCGCTCCAGTGCACCCCCCCCCCCCACTCCACTACATCCCCCCCATCCCTTACTCCACTGCACCCCCCCCCCCGTCCCCTATAGCCCCCCCACCCAGTCCCTACTCCAGTGCACCCCCCCCCCCCACTCCACTACATCCCCCCATCCCCCACTCCACTACACCCCCCAATCCCCTACTACACTTCATCCCCCCCCCCCACTCCACTACAGCCCCCCAATCCCCCAATATACATACCCCCCCCCCACACACACACACTCCACTGCAGTCCCCCCCCCATCCCCCACTCCACTGCACCCCCCCCATCCCCCACTCCACTACACCCCCAGACCCCCCCCCCAAGTTATAGGCACGTTTCTTGTCAAATTATCATAAGTTTCTTTAAAAAAATAGAGGTATCATGATCAGAATTAGGATGAAATGTAGTGGGAGAAAAGGACTACACGTGCTTTGGTTTCACTGAGTAATAATTTCAATGTGATTACGCTGGTTTGATTTATGTTAAAATTTATAAAATATCAAAGTTGTGGATGGAGGTGATTTCTAATTATATTTCTATAATTCAATGTACTAGACATCTTTAGGATTGTGGTTTCTTGGTGGTAGAATTTTGAAATTGAAGGTTCTGAAAGGAGTGGGGTCATAGACACATAATCTTATGTGTGTTGTGATTATGTTTTTACTATGTTTTTTTCACGCCTATATTTCTTATTCACTTGTTATAGAAGGAAGGATATAGGATGAATAAAACCAAAAGGATGGAAAATATATGTGGTGTTTGGGGTTCTTAGACTTTACAATTCTGGATACTGATTTGTGGGGGGGTTGAATGGAAGTTTGTTCTTCCACTGATTAATGTTCTATATTTCCCCATCAAGTAGTATCTGAGATTAATTATTAATCCATCTAGTGATTAGTTTACCAATACTTGAAAGTATATTATGGTTGAAACACTGTTGGGTTTCTCTATTCATGTAGTTTACTAAGTTTCTGGAAAGATGTTCACTAAGAATATAACACCAGTAATAGGTTGTTCTGAGTATATCAAAAGTTATCTATTATAGTTGTGTTTGGTGTTCTGTTCTATTTATCAAAGTAGTATTCAAAACATGGATATAAGACTACTAAAACTTCTAGAAGATAGCTTGTGATCTATTATGTTTTTCTAGATTCAATGAAATTAATGAAGATGGAATAAAAGGAAACCTAAAATTTCCCTAGTGTAAAGATAGAGAAAGAATATAATGGAATTTTAAAAAATAGTTGATTTCATACCAAGGTAGTAGGAAAAGTGTTAATAACTAACATCGGCTACTTGTATAATAAAGTTGAACCAGTAGAAAATACATTAAGAAGAGGATAAAGAATAAAATTGGGAGAGACTCCCGCCCAATCCCCATGGTCGATCTGTGCTCAAAGCAGCCCATTGCATTCCCTCTTTCTGGATGCCCCTCCCCTCAACATCATCCCTTTATTTATACTAAACACATACCCTAACAACTAATAATATTCCCAAGATATTACGTGGTCCCCAAAGGAATATTCCATATATTCTCCCATCATATTCCTCTCTCTTTTAACTACACCAAGTGTCTAGCATTGTTTCTATCACTACCATCGTCCCGAAAAAACTCCTTGTCCTCAAGGTGCTAGATCCTAATGGATGCCAAAATTTCTCCCATATCAGTCGAGCTCCATGTAACTTGACTCTGCATATTCCCCAGGAAATCTCCCATATGGACCTTCCAGTACTATAGACCATTCGTGTGTGTTGCGGCTCGAGCATAGCTACTTTATAGGAAATTTCTCATATAGTACTTCTCGGATGATGATAAACTGGCAGAAGGTCTGTCAATGGTTTGCAGTGTTTCTACTTTTGGTGAGATGGTTCATGAGTCGTCATGTTCTTATTGCAGCTCTTAATGGTCCCCACTAAAATCACCAGACTATCAGTGTGGTCGAGCGAATGTGTTGCCACCCTTATGGAGAAACCCTTCACCTGCACAACATTATATGCCACCATTGGCGCCATTGCTTTAGAGGTCCCCTTTCTTGAAATATCTAATGGAGGGTTACGTATGGACAACTCGTCCCCCTGGAGTGTCCTCGCCTCCCGATGACATAGTTCCCCAACCGCCACATGTTCCGTGTCACAGGCGAGAGAAGAATCTACCATCTCCATGAGTCCAAATAGAGCCCCCACAACGTGCCCTTGTGCTGAAATTGTGTCATGTGATATGGAATGTGCCACAAGTAATGAGGATGCTTGAGAAAGAAGTTTCTCATGCTCCTATTCTTTTTCAAATACCAAATTTGATGAAGTTGCCTCCAAACTTATCAGTGTATGATTTTGGTTCCCTGTATGTTTGGCTCTGATTGGCACCTAGGCTGATTCAGGTGGTAGCATGTCACTCATCGGAATCGTCAGCTTCATGAAAGGATTCTGAAACTCTATTTCAAAGAATCTATCTAGTAATTAATCTTTGAACATGGACCATGACACATCTGGGTAGACTTCCAACACCACATTACACTAATATGTCACAACTCCTTCTATAGATACCTGATCAAGGAGAATCTTTGATTTCTATAGATTCCGGTGGAGAGAAAAATATCATTCTACTTGTGTGATCCAGCCCCTAGGATCCCTCCCATCAAACACCAGTAGCTTCTTTAGGACCCGGTATAACTTCTCTTCATCCAAAATAGGATTCTTCCTAAGCGATATATTTTTGCAGTGAAATAATTACAGAATGTCACCTGCTCTAGAACTTCTTTCTCCCAGTAGTGTTGGAGTTTCTTTAAGTATTCAATTGTCTTGGATATCACCCCAACTAATGAATTCAAGTTTTCCAATGTAGCTTCCACTTGTCCTATACGTTGTTCAGTGATGTCCAAATGTGCCTCCATCTGAAGTGTTTTCCCTCTTTCAAAAGAAAATCCAGTGGTGTTCCCCTCCCATGGGAACTTCATGTGTCGCGCCTCCCTGCTTCATAATTGGGAATAGGTCACCTCCTATGTTCTATTTTTTTATGTTTTGTTTTGTTTTTTGTTTCTTTATTTCCTTCTATTCCCTCCCGAGATAGAAAAGTAGGCCACCCGGCACCGGTCACCTCTTTTTTTTTATAGCGCTACTTACCTGCACGAAAAAAAACTACAGTCCACCTCCTCCCACACAGAAAGTTCTCATTATTTCCTGCAAGATGGAACCGGATGGTTCTATCATGCTAAGTCACTTCTTTTGCGTCCCCTAGGTTTGACAGTGTTTGAAGACGATCTTCTGGTGGTGTGTGTCTCCTCATGTCACTAGTTGGGAACATGCATTGTCACTGAATAAGAAGAAATCAGCAGGGTGAAAAGCATCTGACAGAAATTGGTTGTGTGTAGCACCTCAGACACGAGCAGGAAGAGGCGTTGTCTTCTGCATAAGCCAGCAGTAATAGATGTGCATGATGTTAGCAAGAGTCGGTCGGGCATCATGCTTCAAAATGTGAAACAGGACTTTGTGTTGCGTCCAAGTGGACTCCCGGTAGCGTGAAACTCTTCTAAGAACTACATATGCAAGTTAGTGGTGGGGTGAGGCACAACATGGTATCTATCAACAAGGAGAAGATCAATATCTCCATGTAAGGAGCCCATGAGTTGGAATAAGTGTCTAGGCATCAAGGAAACACCACTTGGGAACAATTTCGCCCACAAACAAATAATAAAAACAGCAGTGGGAAATAAATAAAATTTTGGCATGACCCATCCATACATCGGATGTCCATGCCGAAGGAAAAGAAAATAAATTGAAGCAACATGGAATAAAGGCAAACAAAAATGAAACACATTAATGAATCTCTCCACTACCCCAATCTCCCTCCACTACAAATAAAACCACGCAGCTGCCTTCAGTGCCCTTCTATCCCCCTTCACAGAATATAACTACCCTCTGTCCGTAGAAAGCAGTAAAAGGCCTAAGTGGCTGATGCGATAAATAAAATAAAATAAAAACTAAAAAACAACATACCTATCTCCTGTGACTATACATGTCACCACCCAATATATAAGAACCACAATGCCCCATGGGTCAAATCATGTTCCTACAAGCAAGGGGAAAACATATCCAAGTTTCAAAATGATACTATCAAATAGTGAATTCCTATTAATTAATAATTACTCTTCCTATTAATGGTAAATAATCATTTTATCTGATGTTTTTACTTAGTTTGGTTTTGTTCGATACAAGTTTGTTTGGGACATTTTCATTATATTTAGTTTGTCTTATTTTTGTTTATATTACCTTAGACAATTTCATTCATTTGGGTTCTAATTGATTCAGTTTGATTACATTTGAATTCATGTCTCCATCCTTTAATTCACTTTAATTAAAATATGTTTCAATAATAAAAATGAAATTTATTCATTAGAAAAAGAACCCATGGATTAATTCCACTTCTATGGATTCTTTTTATAAGTAAACTTATTACCCTAAGATTAAGGTATTGAGTCAAGATTCCCCTAAGATATGGTAACAATGTAACAGACTGGGGGGACACTATAGATAAGGTGGATAATGATAGAGCTATGTTGGCTAATGTTATTTATGAATATATATCACATTAGTGAGAGATGTTTATAACAATAAAAACAATAATGGATCTTAGGCCAATGTTAAAAATGGTCAATGTGGTAATATCCCACTAAACCCAGATTATAATTTTATAATCCCTAAGATTAAATTGTATACACATTTAATGACATGAGGATTATAATTTTACTACATAGACCGTTTTTAACACCATGAAAAAAGGTATTGAGTCCATAAAATTAGATTTTAAAGGTATTGAGTCCATTATATATTCTCAGGGTCGGAATGCATTTGGGAAACCTCCATATGCTATTGATTATAGGTAGAGGAATATATATCACATATGAATTCAAAGGTATTGATTACATTATATATGACTCTTGGTGTGCCAAACCATCATCCTTGGACCACTATCTTGCAAGAATAAATTTATCCAATCACTAAAGGAATAAGATAACGAGTGTGGAGTCGCATCCCTAACGATGTTTCAATTTTCATAACCACATCTAAGGTTTACATAGACTAACCAATGGAATTGGATAATTTTGAAAAATAAAATGAATAAAACCAATAGTATTAATCAAATTACAGAAATGATAGAAGACACAATAATTGTACATATTAAAGTATATGGTTTAACATATTGATTAGTATGAGTATACTCCACAATATGGATATTACATTACCCTCTTCCCTGGTCTCTATATTGACTCCCTTATATTTCTCCATTCTATTGATACCACTACTCCTATTTTGGGGTTCCATGTCCCCTACCCCAACCCGAGTTACTGATAGAACTCCATCAACCTATTTACTTAGGGGTAGGATAGCATATCCCAGTAGCTGGTTCCTACCATGATCCACTTCCAATGATCAGTTGCTAAGTTCTCCTATATAACTTCTATATAGCACCCATCTTATCAAAAAATCGGTACTCCGCAATGGGAAAAGGACACTAAAATAGCTTATGTTCAACCCTGCAATTCTTAATAAAATTAATCAGAATGATGTCCAGATACTTGCGGCCTACGTCACAAGTTGATCTGACCACTGTATCCTTGGTGGAAATCTTAATATCAATGCTTATTGGCACCAAATGTGGAACTCCTAGATCATCCTACTGAAACATATTTCCCTTCACTTGGGGCCTCCATTGGGTTATCTTTAGTGATGAGATCATGATTCATCAAATAAAAAAATCTCACAAAAAGGGAATTGACATGTGAGATTATATCATACTGAATCCCATGCTGAAAAAATATCTCCCTATCTATAGCATATATTTCCTATGTAGGGGGGAAATATTCCAGGTCTGTGAAGTAACCTTCATGTCCCATTAAATACATCATCCTCTATATAAATTTTATGATGTCCCAAGCCATTACATTCTTAAAAATATCTAGATAAAAGTGACTCATATATTTCTCCTTGAATCCTTTATTTGTTAGCTCTTCTTATTGTCAAACATGTACTATGATGTCCCTCAAGCACTTAGATGGTCCTTGTAGAATACAAGTAGCAAGATTCACCCTCATCTCCAATGTTGTCTACAGGTGAATAAATATTTTCATGAGACTCAATCCAGATATTTTCTACTAGCGGGCCTCCCTCCCCATTAACTATGGGTGGGTAATGTATCTAAAACTCAATCTAGGTATCATAAATCAAAGGGAAATTGTGATTAGTCAGTCTCAACATTGATCACAAGACTCATGGAATACTATCATAGAGCTGACCATCCATCAGATTCCCCATTGTTGTAGGAAGCTCCAACTACACTGTATGAGGTGTGTGTTGTTTACTATTCTCACACTGAAAAAAAATGATAATGTAGAAGCATTTTCTTTACATGGGTAAAAACACTCATCGGGATCATAAAAATATAAAACTCTGAAGGACAAGTACAAAACAAAAAACCATAGATAAATGGTTTCATCAAATCTTTGTTGATAAAGTTAATTAATCATATTTTAGTAGAAAATATGTTATTCTTATTTTTATCAATCATGTTATATAATTGCATATGCAATTAATGAATCCCTAGAATGATAAGTGCATGAAAGCATAATTTCCTTCTATCTCACTATGAGGTATTAGATGTTCCCATTCTATATAGAACCATGATTAAAATCACATAAAATGGTAACATCACCCAATATGTCCATCACCCAAGGTGAAGTAACATCAAAACTGTAAATAGAATAACTCATAAAAAATAATCCCCTCCCTGGAAACCTAGTTTTACCATTATCATGGGTTAGTTAATCTTATGCATGAGCTAATTACCAATCCCCAACACATCCTATTATCCTATCTACCAATCCTAAAACTACTAATGTAATAGAAAAGACTAAAATGATAAAACATTATGACAACCTCGATTTGAATCTTCCACATGTAACAGAGATGGGTCATCACAAGAACTCAAGAAAACCTCCCCATATTCCATAGGAAGAAAAATAGTTATGAAGGGATAATATATATAGTGGGAGACTATAAAATTTCATACAAAATAATACAAAAGGAGGAAAACATCATAAACAACCAATATAAATCTATTCAAATATATAAATAGGGAATTACCAAAAAAATACTAACCAAATAAATAATATCATTCCATATTGTATGCCAAACTAAAATATAAATAGATTGTCATACAAGTAAATAACCTAAATAATAACTCCAAATAAATTCTCCCAAAACTGGTCTCGAACACCATGCTCAGTCCCATATCCATTCTCTTATCCTATCTTACCAAGGAACCAATCAAGCATAGGGCCTCATACCCTTGTACTGACTTGTATCCATGTTGTCTTATTTGATTCTAAAGAGAATAATAAATAGTTTGGAGTAAAACATAGTATGACACCACCAATGGTGTCTAAAAAATCTAGTCTGAATTTATATTTCATGTAATAGTATGATGTTGATTTTCATGAATTCATTAAGTTAATGTTGAACATCAAATTATCCTGCCAACACTCGAGCTCTAGGTTAATACTTGGGGTATATAAAACTTGATTCAATAGAGTTCCATATATGTTTTTCCATGCCTACCATTATCCAGGATGATTTCCTTGACAAGGAACCATGGCAAGGTACATTACCCATTCCATGGACCACTGACCTAACACGCATTACCAATTCCAGGGATATCTCTCATCTTCCATGGGTTAATGGACTTTATGTGAATTCTCATTATAGAAAATATTGTATTCCAAAGGATAATAAATAGTGCTAAGTGTGGAGTAACCATTCTAGGTATTATATAACCATGTGTCAAGAACAACCAAGAGAAAAACCCCTAACAAAACACCAAAACATGACAAATATTTTGACATATGACACATTTTTTAATTCATTAAAATTACCAATTCTCATTCCTCATATTCCATTATGTAAAATATCAGTTCTTTTTAATATAACATTGTGTCTTTTCCAATTTCATACCAATTATATAGTTACATGCTACATTATCAATTCACATTTCAATTGTGTCAATTCCAATTCACATACTGATAATTAAAAGTTCTAATTCACATGTCATGAGAAGAACAAATTCAATTCACAATTCTATTCATTCCTTAATCAATTTTTGAATCCAGGTATAAGTCAATAAACTCATACCATCTATGCTATAACCCATGGTTATAGATAAGAACACCTCTTTGGTGACCAAAGGATCATGGTCTTCTTCACCAATGGAACCAACAAGATATGTGGAAGGTCTAATGGTGAAGATTTGAGAAATTTCCATGGATTCTAATTAGAATAGGTCACACACATGACATGATGACACTATAATACTTGATGAAAATACTATAAAACCAATGAAGACATTAGGGAGATTTTTCAAATCACTCACCTCAATAAAAATAACATTAATCCAAAAACATAAAATTTTAATGAATGTAATCCACCATAATATCATATGTAAAATGATAAATACACCACATCAAGTCCATTAAAATAATATAAAAGTGTAAAATAAAAGTAATCCACCAATTTTGATTAGAATGCAATGAATCTAGATATTTGAATCGAAGAATGGATTGAGAGATCTATGATTAAAGGTATCTTACAAATGAGGTAGACATGAATTAGGGTTAGAATCCTAGAGAGATTTGTTCTGGAGAAAGTGATCTCACGACAGAGTAAGTGAGCTCGCCAGGTAAGGTTCATGCTTGGGAGGTAGGGTTGGAGGAGAGATCTTATTGGAGGAGAAGATCTCATTTAGTGGAGAGACTTGTTCAGGGAGGAGAGATTTTGTTTGACATAGGAAGTGATCTTGAGGGTTCATGCTCGGGAAGTAGGGTTTGATGGAGGAGAGATATATTTGACATAGGAGAGATCTGTTTGATGATGTGTAGAGAGATTTGTTCGTCGGTTAGCTGAGAGATATGTTCGACGATTATTTGGGGGTTTTTTCCCAACGGTATATAAAAACTGTAGGGAAATATTTTCTACTACAACGCTTTGAATAAACTATTGCAATATATTTGTAAAACCAATCCATTCCCAATGGTTTCATATAAAACTATTGGTAAAACTCATAAAATTAACCCCCATCTCCAACGATTTTATCAAAATCATTGGTAAAATTCACCATATTTACTCTATACCAATAGTTTCATTCAACCATTGGAATAGGTTACATAAAACAATATTTTTTTCAAACCTTTGGTATACAGGTGTTGGTATATGTTTTATTTCCACCAGTGGGTTATGAAAGCGGTAAAAGTCATTCACGTTGTATATATTAAAAGAGAGCATTCTTTTCACACTTTGTAAAAAATAAAAAGTGGTTCATACATAAAACATTTGAAAATGTTACTTTTATTCATTTGTAAATAAATTAAAAGGTATAAAAAGTAATATTTCTCAAGCATTTACATATAGATAAAAACTTCCATAAAACATTTTGAATAACATGGACCAGTAAGAAAAAGTTCATCGACCAAAGGGGAAATAAGGTCAACTTTTCGTAAAAACATTTTCTTAGTAATTTTAAGTACCAAAGAGAGGTAAATGGTACCATTAATTGAAAATTCTAGGAATATCTAGATAAGAATAAAATATATGAGTTTTAAAGGATAAACATCATATAATTTCCCTCAATAGAAATTTATTATGCACAATCCTGAAAAGAAATGAGATTGCAGCATAAACCCTTACCTTAGTTCTTGTCTTGCTCTATACACATTCAAACCTACTATAAAAATATATATATTTATTATAAATATAATATAGAATCATTTTCATATATATATATTACTATATAAAATTCCCTTATAATTTTTAATTATCATTTTATAAACAATTCTTCCTTAAAATGAACATTCAGGAGAAAACCAGTCTATTTTTCATGCATGTTTCAGTTTGATGGTCCCAGTACTTGAACCTTTTTCGTGGTTTAATAATATCTAGTAACTAAATCATGTAATAAGTATCATATTTATTTATTATATATACTTTTATAACCATTCATATAAATTAGGGATGAAAATTAATTACATCGCTTCATAGATGCAGTAGTTTGTACATACGCACGACTGATTTTTTCACTTTTCGATGGATGGAACAAAAGAAAGGTAAATAATAATTAAATTTTATATAATAATAATTATATCATAAATATCATCTCTATTCATTAAATTTATCCTTATTATCAAACATGTAAGGAATAAATGAAAAACAAATCACATCTCTTCATAGAGGTGGTAGTCCACATGTATGCACAAGCGATGTTATTATTTTCCAATGGGTGTAAAGGAGATAGAAAATGGATATGAAATTAACATAAAAACATATAATTATATTAAATATACTAATTCCTTCATTTTAATATGGTTATAGAATATTTTAATGAGGTTTAATAAGAAATAACCTTGAAAAAGATTGGTAAGAACATATACATCTTCTTCGGGTATCCTCCTTTAAAAAGCACCTTAAAGGTTCTTGGATGGGTATTTTGAGAATAATATAACCTCAAGGTCATGTATAAGGATATTGGGAGATAATTTTTTTGAATATTGGTCAATATAAAGAGCTTGAGTGGTGTGGATAAGAGAGAAGAGGCGGTTTCCTTTTATAAGTGAGGGGAGTTGCACACTTGTAATTATTAAGAATATTAAAATATAATAAAGACAATATCATGGGAAAGTATATTGAAATTATATCAAGTTTTAATAAATAATGATATATGATAAAAATTAATTCATTCAATAAGATTTAGACATGTTTTTGGTCATTTTAACCCTTATTTATTTAGTTTAACCCCTCATTATTCCTTTTAACCTTTACCACGGTAATGAATTTTTACCTCAATTGCTATTTATAATGACCAAAAATGAAATTGGACTCATTGATAATTTTGTATATGATGATTCCAAATATTTAAAACATTTTATCATGTTTAATTTCTATAATTTTTATAAATTAATTTTAAAATAAGTGTGTAAAACGCAACGAAAACCATATTTAGAAAAATATATTTTTAAGCAAAAAACTAAATTTAATCCAATTATTTGACTATTAAAAACCATTAAATGAATTTTAATGTATTTTATTTAATATATTATCTTCACCTTTCATTAAAATCATTCATTAATTATAATATCTCATATATTTTCAGGAATATCCCTCTTTTATTTTTGGTTGAGCCTCTTTCATTGGGGGGTTTTGTTTTTCTTTAAACCTTGAAAGTTGAGTACCTTTTTGGGAATAGAGAATTTTTTATAAGGTAAATGACCTAAAGTTTAGGTTTGTATGTTTTTTTTAATTAATGGAGTATGGTTATAAATTTGTTAAAGGGGCTTATGAGAGTTTCTCGTGAGTTTAGAAGGCTTCAGAGGTGGTTTGGGCTCTTCTGTAGAAGTTTGGATTAAAGTTACCTATATGAAATTTACATGACGTGTAAATGTTACACAATGTGTAACTATCACCAGGAATATGTTTTCAAATGGGTTCAGGGTATGAAATTAATACACGTCGTGAACCAAGTTCACGTCATGTAATATTTTAGCAGGGTTATTTTAACCCAAGGAAACACATTTTTTAGTGTAACTCATAATTTAGGAAATACACAACATGAAAGGATTACACATCATGTATTTCTTAAGATCAATGGTTTTAAATCCATTATGATTTTATGATTAAATATTCATTTTCATTCACCCCTCCTCTCTTGATCCCTATGTTATTTTAGAGTGCCATCCTCCCTTGCGGATGTCTCGATCAAGCATTTGATCCCTAGTTAGTTGCTTTGATTTGGGTTTGTACTATCTTCTGCTTGTTCCTTATTATCATGGTGTAATATTTTGACCACTATGGAATTCAGTGTTGATATCGATCTTGTGTGATCTAGGTTATTATTATGATCATCATCGTTTTCTTCCTTTGTTGGTGTTACTTATTGGAAGTATTGTTTCATTCTCCGGATAAGGTAGGTGGTCTAAAACCGAACCTAATGGTCTATTTATATTATTTAAGTATGTGAAATAGTATTTTATTGCACTAACACAACATGAACATTAATTAATTGAACAATGGATGATGATAAATCTTTTTTTGGATTATTCATTGGATCCCATTGGATTCAGTGATGTTGAGACCTAGATTGCAGCTACCCATTGGGTAAGCCTGCCCTAGAGTGATAATGGATTGGATAATGTCTTCAAGTATGTTTAGCATGACATGAAATGTTAGGTGATTTATTGTGATATATTCACCTTGAAAAATGGATTAATGTATTATATAATGACTGGTGGTCATTTGATGTAAAATGGATGTATAAATTTGGCATGGAAATGGATTAAGATGTGATTTAATAAACAAATGGGTAATTGAAAGAAAAATGGTAATTGTAAGAACTAACCATTGTGGCTTGTGATATTTTGAAGTGTTATCATTTTTGTTATTAATTTTGTTGTGATTTATGTTGAAATTATTATATAGAGGGATATGTTTGGTGATACTGTAATGATTATATAGAAGGATATGCCTGGTGATGCTGAAATGATTATATAGAGGGCTATGTCTGGTGATGCTAAAATTCTAATATAGAGGGATATTCCTGATGATGCTGAAATTATTATATAGAGGGATTAACATAGATTCTAAAATGATTATACAGAGAGATTTTCCCAGTTATGTGATTATGACATGGTTTGTGGTTATGGTTGGCATGGTTATGCTACATGCTTAGAGATATTATGGCATGGTGCCAAAGTAGGTTGAATATTATATTGTATTGATTATTTAATTAATACAACTGATTATCACTTTATTACATAAACTTATTATCAGACTTTTTTTTAGACAAGGTGGTGTTAACCTACTGAGTTTTAGTCACACGCTAATCAGTCCTCCATTTGGTACATGAGAAGATTACATGGATTCAAGGTAGGATGGGGTCAATGGACCTTGTTATTTATTGTCACCTACTAAATGGGTTGGAGCTTAGAGATGGTACTAACATGGGTTTCGGGACCGATTACTTCTTATTTTTTCTTTCATCATGGTTTTTTATCTATATTACTTCATTTTGACATTAGATACATTCTGGCCTGACATTACATGATTCTTTATTATTTGGTTTATTGGTTCTTCTTTTATCTTCTAGTTGTATGTTGTGCTATTGTTTCTCTTTCTGTTACTTTGATATTATTATTATTATTACTTCTTATTTCCAATGATTTGTAACTCTGTACCGGGGGGTATAGTCTCCCCACTATCTTCTTTTCACCCCAACTACTAGTCAGTAGCCTCTGGAATATGGGTAAGTGCTCTTGAGGTCATATAACCAACCTAATTTGTCCACGTGTGAGAGTGTGAGGTTGGGGGATGTTAGAAAGTGGTATCAGATGTTTGGGTTTTTATTTTTTATTGATTTACTATTTGAAAAAGGTAGAAAGGAGACTAATATGTGTCGATACTTGGTAATTAGCTCATTCATGGTAGTAGTTAACCTATGTGTAAGGTAAAATCTAAGTACCCAGGGATGGGATTGTTGTTTATGATGTTCTCTTTTTACGGTTGATGTTATTTCACCTTGGATAATTCACATGTTGTGTGATGTTGTTGTTCTTGATATTTATACATGTGGCCTATTATGGAATGAGATGAGTATGCATGCATCATGATAGGCACATAGGGATATATCTCGATATGCATTGTTCATGATAGGTTCATATTTATTTCATTTGATATATTTTCCCATATGAATTGTGAAATGAGATACCTATTATATTTGATGAAAAAGGGAATAAATGAAAGAACTATTATGTAATGCTAAAACACTTGTAATCTATGTTTATAGAGACCATGAGCCAGTTTTTCTCTATTTTTTTCACATGTTTAGGTTGGCCTTATTTTAGTTAGTGTTCTAAGGAGTGTGTTTGTCTTGTAGAGAAAATGAATCCTCATAATCTTCAAATTAAGAATCAAGAGAGTAGTAATCAGCACACTTCTAACGTTGTTGAACTAGATATTACTGTAGTTCTTAAGGATCATATGGATGTTTAGATTCATAATAGATTCTTGAGGGACATGTGATCCATGGAAAGGGATATTGTTTGCATCATGCCTTCTATGTCTGAGCTGATGAGAGAGTTTTAGCTGCAGCATCTGCCTACATTCACTGAGGATGGAGGTCCCTAGGTAGCTGAGTTATCCATTGAGTCATTCCATATGATATTCAAGAACCTCAAGACACCCATATATAGAAGTGTGAATCTTAATTCATACATTCTTTGTGGACCTTACAAGAATTGGTGGGATATTCTAGATCAATCTAGGTAGAAAAAAGAGATATTCTGGAAGGAATTCGAGGCAAAGTTCCTAAGCCACTTCTATCCAGAGACATTAAGGGATGATAAAGATCAAGATTTCATGAATCTAACATATGAGGGCATATCAATTATGGACTATGATGTAAAATTTACTAACTTATAGTGCTTTACACCATCTTTAGTAGCTAATGATATCTCTAGGGAAAGGCATTTTCAGCATGGGCTTCGCTATGAGATCAGGTCATAGGTGAACATATTTTGCTTGAGTAGCTTTTTGGATATTATGAATTGGGTTGTCATCATGGAAGTAAACCTAAGATAGGACTTGAGTAGAATCTAGGATATTTCAGAAAGGATAACTAGGATCTCTTCTTTTGGTGGCAAGAATCACTGGTATGACAGTTATCACCAAGGAAATAGCAGGCAGAGCAATCAGAGCAGTGAAAAGCCATCTCAGGACTGTGTTTTGTTGTAGTGTTATCAGTGTGGATATTTGGGACACAAGTGGCCTTATTGTATGTACCCTACATTGGAATTCCATGATTTTTATAGGCTGGATCACCTGAAGAGGTTTTTTATGGTTAGAATTAGTAAAGTAGTGGTATGGGATCAGGATAGGTACCAAAGTCTAAGAAGGACTCAGCTACCCCTTAGCGGACTGGTAGCTGGAGTTTCACTAGATATTCAGGCTGAGGTAGGGGACATGGTACCCTAATTTTGGAGTAGTAGTACCAGACATAGGTAATCAATCGAGGGAGTTATATCGGAGCCCATGGTAGAGGTTCAAGTTAGTTATACTCTATGCAGACTACTTTGTCTAGTGTGGATGCAAGACCTTCTACCATTAGAGGTATGATTCTTGTATCATCTACCATTGCTTGTGTTTTGTTTAATACATGAGCATTGCATTCTTTTTTATCTTATCTTTTTTAAAATGGTTTGATCTTGGTTTTGGAAATCTTGGATGGTGTTTTGACCATTGATACACCACTGTTAGTGCAGTCAAAGAATATCAAATGTTGTAAGATGTGTTCTCTAGAGATTGGTGGTTATCATTTCTTTTGGGAATTGTTTATGCTGGAAATGAAATTTTTATATTTGATTCTTGGTATGGATTGGATAGTTCTATACCAAGATTGTATTGTATATTACCAGAGGATATTTACATTTCTATCTCTATAAGGAGGTAGCTATTCTCACTAGGGTGAGTGAGATCTTTAGGCAATTCATGTAGAACCAATTCAATAAATATTGGATTGTTTCATGGTTCAGATAGTAGTACTTTATTTGGATGATGGGGTATTTAGTAGGATACTTTTCCACTAGTGGTAAACCATTTTCTGGATGTTTTTTCTAATGAGTTCTGCAACTTACCACCCAAGAAAAAGATCTATTTCACAATTTAGTTCCAGGAGTAGAGCTAGTTTCTATTCCACCATACAGGATGGAACCATTAGAGCTTAAGGAGTTGAAACTTTAGTTGAAAGGTTTGTATGTCAAGGATTTCATATAGCCTAGTAAATATTTATGGGTTTCTCTAGTTATTTTCACCAATAATTCTGATGGGAATTTGCACTTATATGTGGGTCATTGAAGATTAAACCATATGATAATCAAGAACTGGTATCTCCTTTCATGCATCGACGACCACTTCAATCAGATGAGAGGTGATAAGACCTTATCCAAAATTAATTTGATATTAGGATACCGATATTTAAGGTTGATACCATTAGACATAACTCATACTGATTTTAATAGCAGGTATGAATTGTATGATTTCACGGTGATTCCATTCAGGCTGAAGAATTCACCGGCGATATTCATGGCCTTGATAAATCATATATTTCATCCTTTTTTAAACCAGTTTGTGTTGATTTTTTTTAGGATATATAAGTTTACTCCTAGTCAGCAGAAGATCATTTCCAATATCTTGACATCATCTTGAGTACATTGATATAGAATCATCTTTATGCCAAGCCATCCAAATGTAGTTTCTGGATTGATAAAGTGAGCTTCTTGGTCCATGTCATCTCATAGGTTAGAGTTTCAGTGGACCCAAATAAGGATGCAGTCATGGTATTTTGGGAGAATCCCAAGAATTTATTTGAGATTTAGAGTCTTTTGGGTTTATCAGGTTATTATCATCAATTTATCTAGGACTTATCTCATTTGGAAGCATCGATGTTTAGGATAACCAAAAAGGGGGTGAAGTTTTTTGGTTAGATTATTGCAAGATATTTTTAGGAGATGAAGATCAGGATGACCTCAGCACCTATCCTCACTTTAATAGTTTCAGGTAAGGCATATATTTTGTACTATGACACATATGAAGTTATAATTGGAGAAATTTTGACAAAAAAGGGCCTAGTGGTTGCTTATATCCCCAGACAGCTGAGATCATGTGATGGGAATTATCCTACTCATGATTTGGAGTTATCTACTATGGTATATTCCCTAATATGATGGAGAAACTATCTTTTGGATGAGAGGTTTATGGTGTACATGAACCATAAGAGCCTTAGATACATATTTTCTCAGTAGGACCTGAAGCTTTGGAAGAGGAGGTGGGTTGAGTATTTGCAGTCTTTTGAATTCAAGTTATCTTACACACTAGACAAGGGAAATTTTGTTTTCGATACCTTGAGTTGGAATATGTAGAAAGAGGAATAGTGGTAGTCTTGCGATGAGTGGTGGTTTATGGAACTCTCTGCAGACATGTATATAGATGTTCAGGAGTCCCAAGGATGTGTAGCTCTGACTTCAACATCTATTTTACTCATGCTTTTGGACTATATCAATATATAGTAGTTATTTAATCTAGATGGATTTGTTATAAGAGACATCTTATATGGTGGGGATCCACCATCAGGATGGTATCTTGGTAGTGGAAATTCTCTTCTTTTCCATGGTTGAGTATGGGTTCCTACGGGCTTACATGAGAAGCTAATGAGAGATTCCCATGAATCTAGATGGTCGATACATCTTGTATTGAAAAATATGTATCATGATCTCCATAGATAGTATTAGTTTCCAGAAATAAATAAGGAGGTAGCAGGATTTGTGGTGAGATGTTTCACCTATTATTAGGTGAAATCTGAGCATCAGAGGCATGTTGGGTTGTTACATACTCTTCTCATTCCATAATGGAAATGGGATGGTGACACTATATATTTTTTAATAGGATTGCCCAGGAAACCTTGAAAGAATGATGCAGTATGGGTGATTGTAGGCTGACTGACAAAAGTATCCCACTTTTTTCCTATTAGGTAGACCTTCAATGTAGATTATCTATGTATTCTTTATATACAAGAAATATTTTGGTTACATGATGTTCCAAGGAGTATCATTTATAATAGAGATTCTTATTTCACATATTGGTTTCAGAAGGGTCTTCAGAAGGCTCTGGGATCATAGGTTCATTTGATCATATCTTATCATCCCTAGATTGATGGTCAATCTAAGAAAACTATTCAAATTCTAGAGGATATGTTATAAGCCTGTGTTTGGGATTTCATTGGTTCATGGGAGCAGCATATGGCACTCGTGGATTTTTCATATAATAATAGGTTCCATGAATCGATCCAGATAGAACCTTTCTAGGATTTTTATGGTAGGCCATGTTGTTCAACTCTTTGTTGTTTAGAGACAGGTGAGTCAGTTCTTATTAAACCTAGTCTCATATAGGAGAAATCTGAAAAGTTTCAATTGATTAGGAAGCGGTTGGTGACCATGCGGAGCAGGCAGAAATTGTATGTTGACCATCAGAGATGGCCTCTGGAGTTTAAGGTTGTTCATCATGTCTTTCTTAGGGTGTATCCTAGGTTAGGGAAATATCATATTAGGAAATAGGAAAAGATATCACTTAGGTTTTTCAGGTTGTTTGAGATAGTGGAATGCATCAGTCTAATGGCATATCGGTTATCCCTTCCACATTGCTATAGTTCCATCCACAATGTGTTTCATGTGTCAAAGATTCAGAGATATTATCCTGACCCTTATCATGTGGTTGAAATTGAGGACGTCAAGATTTGTGTAGATGTGTCCTTTGAGGATCATATAATGTGGATTGTAGACCATAGTGAGAAGTATCTTCAAGGAAATACCATACCTCTAGTTTGAGTGCAGTGGAAGAATGGGCTTGTTCAAGAGGATACCTGGGAGATGGAATCTAATATGTGATCATAGTGGATAGAATCGTTCATCAAGAGCCCATGGTGATGCTTAGAGTAGCTTGGGGACAAGTTGTTATATCGTGGGAAGGTTGTAAGATCCTATCTTTTTTTAGGTATGCCCCTCTTTTGGTTTTGGTTGATCCTCTTTCTTTTGTGTTTTTTTCTTATTTGAACCTTGGTGGTTGAGTCCCTTTTTGGGAATGGAGTTATTTTTTGGGGTAAATAACATAATTTTCAGGGATATAAGTTTGTTTTAATTAATAGATTCTGGTTATAAATGTGTTAAAGGGGCTTATGAGGGTTTCCTATGATTTTAGAAGGCTTTGGAGGTGGTTTTGGATCTTCTAAAGAAGCTAGGCTTAAAGTTTCCTACAAGACATTTACATGTCATGTAAATGTTACATGAAAAGTAATAGTCACCAGGAAGATTCCATGAAATGGGTTCAGGATGTGAAATAAATGCACGTTGTGAACCTAGTTCACATCGTGTATTGTTCGAGCAGGGGTATTTTAACCCAAGGTGATGCATTTTTTGGTGTAACTCATAATTTTGGAAATACACAACATAAAAGGATTTCACACCATGTATTTCTTAGGCTCAATGGTTTTAAATCCATGATGTGCATGTGATTCATTCTTCATTCGCATTCATCCCTCCTCTCTCGATCCCTAAGCAATTTCGTGGCAATTTTGGAGTGCCTTCCTCCCTTATGGATATCTTTATTAAGTGTTTAATCCCTAGCTAGTTGTTTTTCTTTGTTTTTTCCATCTCTTCCATGCATTCCTCATTATCACATTGTAATATTTTGACTACTATGGAATCTCATTTTAATCTTAATCTTGTGTGATATAGGTTCTTCCTGTGATTATCATCACCTTCATCCTTTGTTGGTATTACTTATTGGAAGTGTTTTTTCATTTTCCAAATAAGGTGGGTGGTTTAAAACCAAACCCTATGGTTTGTTTCTATTATTCAAGTATGTGAAATATTATGCTATTACACTGACACAATGTGCGTATTAATTAATTTAATTATGGATTATGGTAAATCTTGTGTTATATTATTTGTTGGATCCCTTTGGATTCAATGATGTTGAGACTTGGCTTACAACTACCTGATGGGTAAGCCTACCCTAGAATAATAATGAATTGGATAATATCATAAAGTATGTTTAGAATGTCATTAAATATTAGGTGATTACTTGTGATAAATTCAACTTGGAAAATGACTTATTGTATTATAGAATTACTGGTGGTCATTTAATGTAAAGTGGATGTATAAATTTGGCATGGCAATGGATTAAGATTTGTTTTAATGAACGAATGGGTAATTCAAAGGAAAATGGTATTTGGAATAATTAATCATTGTGTCTTATGATATTGTGATGTATTATCCTTACTGTTATGACTTATGTTTTGATTGGTGTTGAAATGCTTATATAGAGGGTTATACCCGGTGATACTAAAATACTTATATAGAGGTCTATACCCAGTGATACTAAAATGATTATATAGATGACTTGGACTGGATACTAAAATGATTATATATAGGTCTTGTACCTAATGCTAAAGTACATATACATATTAATTTTCCCATTTGTGTGATTATGTTATGGTTTACGGTTGTGGTTGGCATGGTTACGCTACATGTTCAGAGATATTTCATCATGGTGCCAAAGCAAGTTGACTATTATATTTTATTAATTATTTAATTAATACACCTAATTATCTCTTTATTTCATGAACTTTTTATTAGACTAGTTTTGTTTAGTCATAGTGGTGTCGACCTACTAAGTTTTACTCACATCCTATTTGGGTCGTCGTTTGGTACCCAAGTAGATTGCATGGATAGAGGTTTGGACAAGGATAAGGGACCTTGTTGTTGATTGTTACTTACTGGATGGGTTGGAACTTGGATATGGGACCGACATGGGGTTCAGGACTAGGGTCTTCTTAGTTTTTATGTTAGCATGGTTTTTTTCTGTATTACTTCAGTTTTACATTAGATATATTCCATGTTGACATTACATGATTCTTTATTATTTGGTTTATTGGTTCTTATTTTATCTTCCATTTTCATATTGTATTGTTTCCACTCTTTTTGTTACTCGGATATTATTTTTATTATTTCTTATTTCCGCTAAGTTTTAACTTTTTATGGGGGTATAGTCTCTCCACTATATTCTTTCCACCCCCACTGCTAGTTGGAAACCTCTAGCATATGGGGAGGTGTTCTTGAGGTCCCATAACTAACCTAATTTGGAAACATGAGAGAGTTCCGGATCAGGGAATGTAACATCAATTCTAATACAATTTATTAAGATAAAATGCATTGCACACAACAAAAAGAATCACTCACTCAAAAATAAAATTTTATTCCAAAAAGTATGCAAATTAAGGGGGAATGGTGAAGGCCAAGTGTTTCATCCCTTAAAATGAGATTAAAATCATGCATTAAAGACCTGATACAATGATATAGAATGGTACTTTCACTAGAACTAACTTTATTGCCCAAGTTGTCCACTATAAAGTTTCCTTTCCTCCATGTTTAACTCACCTCAATACCCTAGTCAATGATCATCCTGAACTTCCAAATAATGTAGGTCATTTACCATGGGGTTCTTGTTTTATCATGAATAAATCCAACTAGAATATTGTAATCTAACTCCACCATCGAGAGATTAATGTCGTAGAGTTTTTATAATGTGTGTCCACTGAACATCACCCATGTATCCACCCCAATTGAATTGTCTGGGCCATAGAAAGTTTTGAAGCCAAAAAAACACCAAGCCCTTGTCATCCCACACCAGGTCACCCCCTCTCATCTCTCCCATCATGTAAGAGCCATCAACATACACACCACAAAAACATTTTTTTGAAAAAAATTATCTTTTTACCTTTAAATGATTTTATATTCCTTTTTTACAAATTTATAATTAATGTATTAAGGATTAGTCATTTGTTTACATTCAATGCCAATATATTTCATCAAAACCCTAGTTCATTAGTGATCAAGACACATAATATATAGAAAAATACAATACTTTGAAAATTTAATCTTTTAATATAAAACAATATTATTTTTAACATTTAAAATTAATTACTTATTTCCTAGGAATGAATTAGTACTTTCTCATTAAGGAAAACTTTTATATATACTTTTCATAATTTAGTTAAACCTATTAAAATTTGTCAATCCAATGGCTAAATGATAACAGTCACATTTAATAATAATATTTCAATAGTATATTATGATTTATTTAAACTCTTTGTTGTGTATAAAGAAGGATATTAAAGTCATGAAATTTATTTAAATAGAAATATATCTTAAAATAATGGGGTGTTAGTTTTTTTGAAGGATTATTAGGCTGAGGCCTCCCATATTTGTATATGAATTCCTAGTTCTAGTCACTAGACTTGGCCTATTGGAAGTAGTCTTGGAGTGGCACACTTAGCTTACCAATAGCCTAATTCGGGCCCCACTGGGTTGGTTCATGTTAGAGTGGTATCAGAGTAGGTTAATCCTCAGGGTAGAGTTTAGAGATAGGTATCATGTGATATGTGGTTTAAGACGTGTGGGTCAGTAATGCTTAAGGTGATTATGTTTAGTTGTCAGACTAGGGAACCCAGCTAGGGTGTGGCGGCTGATGAATTCCTACACAAGGAATTCGATAATAGATTGGACTAGAGTTCTTAGAACATTGGTCATAGGTTACAGTTCTGTAGGTTTATGCATCATATAGTGGTATGAGTATTGTTGATTTCGTAACATGAAATCTTACCTGTGATGTTGATGTTATACAATGAGGATGTTGATTTCTCTCATATAAATGCTTTCTCTAAAGGTTTGGAATGGACATTTTATGAATGATGAGAACCCTAAGACTGATCGCATATGTGTGACATTCCTAGGAGGATCTCTCTTTATATTCTGGTGGTTGAGATCATCAACATATAGGGTTAGGTATTCCCCTTATTCACTAAGGTGAAGTATACTCTATCTATATTATGCTCCTATTGTCGGTTGAGGTGTCTTCCAATGAGAATTAGGACTCCCACCATCTTCAGTAAGGGATGATATTTACCTTAGCTGAGGTTTCTTCTAGAAAGGTATAATATCCTCCACTTTTAGATAGGATATGGTTGGTATTCACCCCTCATACATGGGATATGGGATCCTCTATCTACAGAGTCGATATTCCCCTTGTCTAAAGAGCTCATATTGGGCATGATATCCTCTATTAGAGTCATCATTACCCTTGGATGAAGTGTTTTCTAGTGAGGTATATCATTCTCCACAACAATTGTGGAGAAGTTGCATTATAGATAGGTTTGATATCCCCCCCCCCATATAATGGTATGTGGGATCCTCCATCTATGGATTTTTTTTGGATAAGGTTGGTATTCCCATCATATTCTGGAGTGTGGGATCCTCTATCTGTGAATTTTTTTTGTATAAGGTTAGTATTCCCCTCATATTCTTGGTCAAAAGAATCCTTATATGTGGTTTGGATTATAGATGGGTTTATTATTCCCCTGAATCATTGATTCACATGATCCACAATCTCATTCTATATGTAGGGTAAGTATTCCCCTTATCTACTCAGGGCATGAGACCCTCTATATGTAGGTCATACTCTCTCAACTGAAGTGTCTTCCACTAAGGTATGGAATTCCCTTTATGATTCCTATGAAGTGGGGAACATTTCTTTATTCTATATAGGTTTATGTGGTATAAATCCACCACCAGTGAAGTAAGTGATCCCTTTACAAGTTTATTGATACTCAATGAGGTTTGGGTCCTTTAAAAGATATGAATGATGGATTAGAGTTTGGATTATGAACAATGTTTGGTTATGAACCCTTGGTTGAGATTGAAATCTAGGATGATCATTGATTGAGGTTGGTATAGCCTATTGGGAATTTGGGTAGAGGATAATTAGTATGATGAGTTGGATTCAAGGCTTGGAAACTTTTTATGGATGAGATATTCATCCTCATGTGTGTTAGACATCCTTGTTCAGAGACCTTTTTCATATATAGTAGATATATGATGGAGTATGATCATCGAAGTGAGTTTCCTTGTGGGAATAAGGCATGGATTGATCAGTCGGCCCCTAAAATAGTTGATTATAACCTATAAAATTTTGATGGGGTGATTAGGTTCATTAGTATTAGTTTGTTCTACCCTCTATATATTTCATTGATGGTCAAGAATCCAAATATTTCAGTAGGACCTTTAGGCCATCATGGTATGGACAGAGGTAGCTTTTGGAGATGATGGTCGACCCTTATTTTATAGGCAGTGTGAGATGATTTTGGTAGAGTGGTTTTCTTTAAAACTCATTGTGGATGGTGAGACCTATTGATGGTGTCATCAGTGAATTTTGATCACCCTCTAACTGGTTTTGGATGTGTGGTCATCATTATGTGGTGTTTTGAAACTATACTAGTAGGTTATGGTCTACTTCATCAAAAGTGAGACCTAGTAGAAGAGTAGGGGTACCCCCTAGAGAGTTGCGACCAGTTCTGTCCTTGGTTGGTGAGTTTGGATTTGAGTGTTGTGACTATTTTAGAGGATCTAACATGAAATTATAACACCAAGAATGGATCTTTTACATTTGAAATGTTTTGAATGGGCTCGGGGAGCCGAACGCTGAGCTTTTAGAAATGGAATACTTTATGGGACTATGGGTAAATGAAGCATAGGATGATGTATTCTCATGTTTATGCCTGATAAATAATGAGGTTACATGCATTGTTCCCTATAGAATTTTGGGAATTGGTCCTAGGTATGATTTGAGGCTATAGTGAGATAGTCATTGTGAGTTTTATAGTTGTAACTCTTGATATGACCTTAGGTTGATCATTATTTTTATGTGTCCTCTTAGGTGGTGTGGTCAAACTTTCCATGGAGATACCCTATGTTTTCTTATGGGATGTGATTATGCCAAACCGTTCTACAGGATTGACTGTGGGTGTTTTAAATCAAGTAGATATTGACTTTGGGTTCTAGATTGTATGGAATATTTTGTCTATGGTGGGTGTTGGAGATGCTGATATGTCATCCCTATAACCATTAGAAATAGAAGATGATGGGTTTGATTTATCCTTGTTCCATGAGCTGGTCAACGTCGGTGTGTGTTCACTTGGTAGCTATTTAGTAGGAGTGGTAATAAGATCTCATTTTTTGGAACAACAATCTTATTAGAGAGATCGATAGTGGATATTAATGGGATCAATTGGAACTCTATATCGGTCTTTAGGGTCACCCTTTTTGAAGGTGGGTAGAATGATGTCCTCATATGAAAAATTTTGGGTAGATAAACTATATTAGATGGATATTAATGGTATGTGGATTTGTTTTTGTGATAGGATTTATTGGAATCTCGTTTTTTAGGATAAGGTCATTGATGGAAATACTTTATTAATTTTGGTAGAAATCTCATTGTGTTGGGGATGAAATATTCCCCTATAGTGGGTTAAAGTTGGATGGAATTTTGTAAGGAAGAAATCTTAGGTGTAGTATCCCGAACCAAGGTTAGGAATGGGATGTGTTTCTGAGTGTTATTTGTTTGGGATCCTATATGTTATAGACTTCTTGAAAAAGAAGTATCCCATGCAGTTGTGTGCCATTTTTCTGCATGAGGATGTATCCTAGGATTCTCAGAGAGTTGTTATAGTTATTTCCTTTTTAAGGATGAAAGTCCTTGAAGGTGGGGAGGATGTAGTGATCCAGGTTTTTCTATGAGGAATTCTTAGCTCTTTTTGGTGTTTCAAAGTTCCATGCCTTTATAAAGGGTAAAATAGTAATTTCCCCTATAAAATGTCCTTAGAAAAAAAAATTGTGGTCCTATTTCTAGAATTTAGGATTTACCCTTGGCATAGAATTTGGTGAGATTCCAAGCTAGAAAAATTTCTCCAGATATTTAATATTTATTAAATAAATATTAGTTATTATCATGAATTTGAATTTTAATATCTCCTAAATAAAAAATCATATGGAAATTATGACTTTATATTTGAGTATAAAATGGGGGTTTTACCTAGGAAATGTATAATCTCTATACAGGTACCAGGCCCAAGCCCATTAAATAGGTATCTTTTTAATCAATTAAGGTTTTAATTACTATAACCTTGCCTCTGTCTTCCCTTATACAAACAAAAGGAGAGTCTTATCCACTTCATTGGAAACATGGTGTAACTAGGAGAGGCAATTTATGTGATTCTATTTGTAGGTGATCAAAGGTGAAGATTAGGGCACAACAATCATGGATCAAGAATTAGAGGCATGTAATCTTGAAGTTTTGGTGATACACCAAAAAGTATGGATTTTTATTTTTCAATTCCATAATATTTTGATTTTAGCATTATTCTTGATTCTTATTTTAGGATTTATATTGCCTGTGTTTTGTCTTTCATTTTTCATTCGATTAAATATGGGGAATTTGGGGTAGAATTGAGTTGTTTACAAGAATATGCACCTGGAATTTCTAACTACACCGTTTTTAGTCTCAAGGGAACATTTCATGTACTGTGTTGGTGCATCTCATTTTGTATATGAGTTCTACACAACATTTAAGCCAGATATTCATGTCATGTAGGACCCTATGATTCAAAACATGGGTCTGACTATGTATAGGGCCAGACACCCCATGTGAGGAGCATTATGTGTAGAAGTACACACCATATTAGGATATATGACATAGACTGGTTCGAGGTACATGACCAAGTACCCATGAACCATGCATGCCATTTATCATGAGTACATTTCATGTTATTGGGAAGTACACACTCAGTTAGGTTGATTTACACACTCAGATAAAGTCTTTGGGTGAACACATTGTATACTCCTAGTACACATTGTGTACTATCCTTTTGGTTTCATTTTGTGTATTTTCTCACCCTAGAGCTGGATTTAGACATATAAGTAGTCCATTCCTAGTATCTTTTCATCTATAATGTGGTGTTGGGGTTAACTTTTAGACTAGAGATCATTGGTGATATGTTTTAGGGTAGCATTAGAGATCAAACCCATAGTGAAAACTATTAGATTGAAGAGGCAATGTAGAGCTAGTATGTGGATGGTGAAACCCTTTGGTAGTTTTCAGGCTTTAAGAATTGATGCCTTTACATATTGAAAAAGGTCAGTATCCTCCAATAGTTTATTAACAGTGGATAATTCATAAAGTATGGTGAGTTATGGATGAAGGTTTTTGATCTATTAATAGATGATTCCCTCTTAACAGTAGGGTAGTTGATAGGACTTAAAGGCATACATGGAACTCATGGAGATTTTACTTCTTCTTCAGTATCTTGGAGTTAGTGTTGGTGTGAATGGTTTATAGAATGAGAGGATTTGGTTTCTCTCTCCCTTCTTATATCTTCCTCTGTCTCTAGTATTCATCATGGTTAGTTAGTGTATCCTTTTCCTTAAGTTTCACCTTGAGTTTAGACTATAGAAGATGGAGTGGTGATTAAAGGAAATTCTTATTGTCTATCCATTGGGACACCATTTCTAATGATTATGTGGTGTGAGAAGTTCGGACATGCAATTGGATACTTATTTATATTTTGGATACTAGGACAGGGTTTAGTACATTCCCTTGCGGTGATAGAGTCATAATTCCCCCACTTACTTGGGGCATGGGATCCCCTATCCATGGGAATGAAATCCTCTCTACTGACATTTTCCTTTATCAAGGCATAGGATTCTGATGCAGTTTCATTATGGTGGTGTAATATTAGTAGATGGTGGGTGATAGATATAATGTAGTAATTTGGGTTGGAATCTTCCTTGGTCAGTTCGCATACATCAGTGAGGTGTAGCTCCCCCCACCCCCATGATTGTTGAGGATTTCATGGCATTGTGTTGGTATTAGTTGGACTTCATGAATTTATGTGTGCCAAACTAATCATACATGCATATTACATCATTTCACATGAATATTCATTTCATATCATAATAAATAACACCCCAAAACCAAAATATTTAGTGTCATTGGAGACTAGATTCATAAATAACTTAATTTACAACATTTTCAACATCTCCCCCAAATATTCTTCTCACATGATACCCTATCTAACACATCAAACATAATACTCTCCTTCATAACACGAGGAATGGAACCCTAATAAATCATGACCTTAAATTCTCAGTAAGGGTAAGAATAAGAGTCATCAATTGATAATTGATCATAATAAGAGCATAAAGTTATGATAACATAATCAAGGTGTAGATAATAACATGATATAATCATACCTAATAAAGCATGTATCATAAAACAAAAGTCATGGAATAAGGATTTGAGCATAACATAAGAAATGAGTAATAATAATTTTGAAGAACTAAATTGATAGTCATGATCTATGAAAACATAACATGGTCATAATAATGAGGTATAAAAATTTGGAATATACATAAGCATAGAAAAGCCATTTATTATGTCATTTCTTATCTCTAAGACTATCATCTCATAGTGGAAAAAGTCCCATAGGGGATTGGGTTCACTCCTTGTTCCTAAAAATATGTAATATCATGAGATATAAAGTTATAACCAGTACATTATAGGGATATATAGGTCCCAGGAATCACATAATGATAAGTTATACATATGTGTTCCACAAGAACATACAAACATTCATAATTCATCATAGCTTGATTAACCCATGAAAAGAAATGGGTTTCATGAAAACATCCATAATAGATAATCACATGAAATCCACAGAAATAAAGTGGATGATATCATTGGAGGATATTCCCCATTTAAGCATAAGAAAAATTAATAGATCTTAAAATAGGTGAAATACACTTTTATAATAGCAATAAAATTTATATAGAGAAAGAATAAGAAATACTCTTTATGTTTTTGATATCTTTTGGAGAAATTTTTTATAAAACAAATGGAATACAAATTTCTTTATAAGACCATGAAAACTTGGAGGGGAATTTTCTTAAAGAAAATCAATAAATTCAATGATAAATTATGTTGGTAAAAAAACGTTAAAAATAGATTCTTTTTCACATTATTATAAAGAAAGTCAAATTTAATTGAAAATAAAGTCATGATTAACTTTTAAATATAATTTTCAAGGAGATGATAAGAATAATTTTAATACATTATTTTAAAAGATAAATATCTATAATGTAACCTTGAAAATAAATAAATTCTAAGTTCATAAATGTGGAGTGGAATATAAAAGATACGAACATGAATAAAATATCTTTATTAAAACCCACATCATTAAAAGAGTAATAAAGATTACTTTTTAAAAGAGATAAAGAGAAATATAAAGATTAAAAGAAATAATACATATTTGGATTTCAAAATAATAAAGTATAACATTGGTGAGAAGAAATAATATGGACATGGAGGAGAAAGGTTTCCGATCGAAAAGAAGAGGTGATTTTGGTTTCTCTTACAAACGTCACTTTGAGTGAATTATAAACCAAAGGGAAATTGGAATGGTAGAAGGAAATGTAAATACCTTTAAAATAATAGGAAAATGAAATAAATGGGTTTTTATAGAGAAATGTTATACAATTTACTCATATAAAAACTTAGTCATAACAATCTCAAATTCAAAATGAGATTGGAAAGAAAACCCTTACCTTTTACTCTCGAATTCCATGAAATATTTTTAAACTCCTATATAATAAACATAACCATATTAATAACTTATTTAAGAAAAATATTCATATATATATTACCTTTTATACTATATAATTATAATCATTCATTATACATTCATTATCCAGTTAATGTTTATTTTCATCATCAGATGTTAGTAATTTTTATTGTTTCACATATGTTTCATAATGGTGATATAAAACAACATTATTTGATACAAAGTTCATAATTAAAATATTATAAATGTTATATAAAAAAAATAAATGATTTATACATTCCCATGTTCATTTTATGGGAAATATGGGTGTGGTTCGTAAGAATGAGATCCATGATGAGCTCGGTTCGATTAATTTACCAGCATCAATGGATTACTTTATAATGATCATTAATTTTTATTTCATCCTTTAATAACCATATTCATAACATATATTACTATTTAATATCATATATATTCGTCAAATATATTTTATAACCAATAATGTAATGTGGTGATGATACAAAAAATACATCACTCATGGAGACTGTAGTTTGCACGTATCACGAGTGACATTTTCATTTTCTAATTAATGGGATGAAGGTAGAATTATTACATCAACATAATAACATTTAATTATATTAATGATTATGATTTAATTATATTAGTTTTGTTATAATATATTTGGATGAGGTAGAATAAGAAATAAAGGAATATGAATGAAAAATAAGTGATTGTGAGTTTTTACCTTACTCATTGGGACAACTCCTTAAGCCTTCAAAGAACAGTCTTTTAGTGATAAAAGAACATATAAAACTTTTTATAGAAGATAGGGTGATATTTAGATAGAATTTGGTTGAGATAAAAGACTTTTTTGTGTGTAGAAGTGGGGTGGTGAAGGGTTCCTTTTATAAGTGATAGGGGTGGAACTATTGTAAATACTCATAAATTTATATTAAAGGCATGTCACATTCAAAGAAAAGTGGATACAAAGTAGAAAATAATGGAGAGGGTGTGTCATGAACCATCCTAGGTACCCTGGTAGCCTAATAACCAAGCCAGCCCTGACATAGCCTGAAGGGCGTTTCTGATCTCCATGGGTCAGTGACTAGCACCTGGCATCATACACAAGGAAGTGGGAATGATTTTTCCCCAAAAAATTGCAGAAGAAAAAGAGACAAAGAAGTATGTATATAAAAAGAAACTCCACTGGGAGTAAAGTACCAGAATTCAAATAGGAATTAAATCCCAAAGTACTACAACCAAAGTACCAAAAAAGTAAAAACAACCCAAGCTCCAAAGGACACAACTCACCAAGTCCAAGGTTCAATAGCTAGATCCACCTCCAAGAGATCATTTCCCATAGCTTGAACCTAAGAAGGAGATAATCTATAAATACCTAAAGGAACAAGTAGGATGTGATCCAAAGACCAGTAGGATTTCACCAAAGATTCCATAATGAGATTCCAATATCAAATTAACTAATCAAGTGCTTTAAATTTTTAAAACAAATAGTTTTTTCATTTACAAAAGTATATTTAAACAAGTCATGATTTACAATTTAAAAGATGGAAATACATTTATCAATTCATGATTCACATTTCAAATGATGGAAATATATTTCAAAAGATGGAATTTAACTTTAATTAAAGGGTGTTTTCATAAATGGCACTTTTCAAAAAATGGCTTAAATAAACACATTTATATAAAATAGCTTGTATAAATTCTCAAGTAATGTAAAACAGTTTATAAAAATAGAATCTACATTTGAAAGAAAAAAAATTGAGCAACATGGTCATGTGCCAAGTAGGTATGATAGTTCTAGGATATAGTGACTCAACATTGTGAAATGGAAAGAATATACATATGCCCCTTTGGGCCTAAGTCAAAGGGGACTCATCACCATCTCCTAAGTAATGATGATGTGTTCATATGATATTTTAGAACATTATAAGTCATAAAGTGTTTTCCAATATAACACACTTACTACCTAAGTCTTTCATGTTCTCAAGTACAAACAATGATGGGAAATTTATTTTAAGGATGCTTAAAATACAATTAAATCTCATCCCCCATTTCAAATATGTCAATTTTATCTTTAAAAACCATAATGGTTTTTTAATCAAAAACATGCCTTTTCAAAAAGATAAAACCAATGGGTTTTCATTGAAACCATTTTAAATCCATTTTCCATAAATAAATATTTTAAACCAATTCAAGCAAATTTCACAGTCCATTTCTTAATTAAATTAAAAAATTTAATTTTCATACAATTCCATCAATTTAAAAATAAACCCCCAATTCACTAGAATTGGGGTATTTCACAAATTTTCCATCAAATAAAATTCTACAATTAAATTCAATAATTTAAGTGATTCAATTTACATCAAACTAGAATTTAAATTAAACAATTTAAATCTCACCAATTTCTAATTCCATGCAAAAACCCCATTTTTCTCAAAAACCCAAATTCACCAGAATTGGGTTTTTTCAACAACCAATTTAAATACATATGATCCAAATCCAAAAAATTGCATTTAAATTGAAGCAATTGAAATTCCAACAAATCAATTTCAGGTTAATATAAATTGGGTATCAAGATAGAACCACCTACCTTTATCATGAAACACAAATCCGGTGACAAACCCACCAACAAGAACGAAGGAACAAAAGATCTAAGATCTCAACCTAGAAGCAAGGTTTTACAACATAGATTTTAGATCCATTAATTCCAATATGATCCATTAAACTCCAAGGAAGTAAAATAGAAAGAGACAGAGAGGCATGAAGAATGCTTACTCAGAAAGACACATCGTGATCGTCACAACAATCAATCGCCGAACAAAAAATTCTGGAGGGGTTGGAGGCTCCCAAAATCGCCTGGGTAAGGTTCTAGGTTGAGATCAAGGAATATTGGATGAAGAAAAAAATAGAAATCAGTCGTGATTCCTATTTAAAAATAAGTCTCGGGATTTTACACAACGTGTAACCCAATTACACATTGTGTAATTGATAACTCTCATATACACAAGAAAACTTGTCGCATCTTTGATTAAAAGTGTATTTATTTTCATTTATGATTTACACATCATGTAACCATATTACACGATGTGTTATTCTCCAGCAGGCTACAGAAATGACCATTTAAAGCTGAGAATCCAAAAAATCTATAACTTCACCATTATAGGTATCCTCCCAATTCTTTATCAGCCCTACCCAAACAAAAAAAAGGAAAACCAATACAATGTTAGAAATGTACATGTATGGAGAATAATGGGATGTTACAACCTCCCCACCATAAAAACTTTTTGTCCCTAGAAAGCCTATGAAGAAGATTTCATACCAAAAATATGAGGCCACTAGTCTCTCATCAGTGCCTCCCTCTCCCACATCTCATAAGAATCAAAATCATGCTTCCATAGCACATGAACTAAAGGTATAATCCTCCCACAAAGTACCTTAGTTTGTGAATCAACTATCCTAACTAGTCAATTATTCATAGATAAATCAAGTTTAACTTCAAGATCACTCCAACTAAAAACATGAGATTGATCAGATAGATACTTTAAGAGATGAGATATATGGAACATGTTATGTATCAATGTCAGCTTCAGTGGTAGTTCTAAATGATAATAAACTTTAACCACCTTCTCAAAAACCTCAAATATTCCAACAAAATGAGGAGAAATATTCCTTTTCCTCCCAAGCTATCGATGACCCAACTGGGGTGAAACTTTCAAGAACACCTAGTCACCAACTGATAATTCCAAAGGTCTATGGCGACAATCAGCATAATACTTATACTGGCTCTATTTCATTGACATTCTTTGACAAATAAACTAAATCTTTATTGCCATATCTTGGACCAAACTCATTCCAACCAAAAAACTTTCACCAATATATAACCAGCACAACGGATATTTACAAAGACAATTATACAAGGACTCAAAAGGATCCATCCTAATCACAGACTTGTAACTATTATTATAATCAAACTCAACCATCCCCAAATGACCATCCCATGCTCTACCAAAGTTGAGAACACAAGCATGAAGCATATCCTCAAGAATATGTATAGCTCTTTATGTCTGGTCATCCGATTATGGATGGTATGTTGTTCTAAAATAGATGTGAGATCATAGTGCCTTGTGAATGCCTCTCTAAAAATGATAAGTGAACCAAGGATCCTTATATGAGACTACAGAAGATGAAACTTCATGCAAATGAACAATCTATTTCACATAGAGATTTCCCAACTCCTCAACTTTGGTTGTATCACGAATGTGTAATAAGTAAGTCGATTTTGTCAGCCTATTTATCACAACCCATATCACATTATTCTTTTTTGGGTATATGTAAACCCAACCACAAAGTACATAGAGATCTCATCCCACTTCTATGTAGGGGCTTGAAGTGGTTGAATTAAACCTGGAGGTTTTTGGTCCTCGGCCTTAACCTGCTGACATGTATAACAACAAGAAACAAACTCAGTAATTCCCTTCCTCATACCTAGCCACAAGAACTACCACCACATTTCATAGAACATCTTCTTGTTTCTTGGGTGCACTTCACACTAGGAACTATAGAAATCCCACATCACAACTTTTCTTACCTAATATGGTACCAAAATATGATTTTAATAGCATATAATTCCCTCTTTGGATAACGACCACTGGGAAACTATCTCCCCACCATAAAGAGAGTCTCTAATGCTACAAAACTCATCATCAAGCTACTATTCTTGGAAAATCATTTTGAGAAGAGAGGACGCCAACTGAATGTTGGCCAAGGAAACCTCGACCCCTTTCTCTTAAACTCCAATATGAATTTATCCAAAGATAGCCATAAAATTCCACTCTTTCAATGATTCTTTTACTTCTTGGGAAGTAAGTTTCCTAATCAAAGAATATACAATTACATTATCTTTCCACAGGGTATAGGCGATGTCAAAATCGAAAGATCATGGGTATTCCATCCAATGCCTCTGGTGGATATTTAAATCTTTTTGAGAGAAGATATAACTCAAGCTCTTGTGGTCTGAAAACACAGTAAACCTTTCTTCGTAAAGGTAATGCCGCCAACTCTTAAGCACATGCATCGTAACTGTAAGTTCAAGGACATGGGTTGGATAATTCTTCTCATGTGGACTAAGATGATGAGATCCATAAGAAACTACATGATTACCTTGTATAATAACACATCCCAAGCTTGAACCTGATGCATCACAAAAACCACATAGCCCTACCCGACCTCTGGAAGAGTCAACACCGGTGTAGTATTAAAAAGAAACTTCATCTCAACAAAATAACTCTGATATTTCTCATCACAAAAGAATTTTAATCCCTTCTGAGTTAGTGTAGTCATCAGAGAATCCAACTTTGAGAAGTCCTTCATGAACCGACAATAATATCTGAATAAGCCCAAGAAGCTTCGAATCTTGAAAACATTTCATGGTTGTTACCATGTCATAAAATACTTCACCTTTTTAGGATCAACTGATATACCCTGTTCAAACACCACATGTCCTAAGAACTTCACTTTCCAAATCCAAAAATCACATTTTGAAAGCTTTGCGTAAAGTAAGTGATTTATCAGAAAACTCAGAACTATTCTCAAATGATGCACATGATCCTAGTCAAATTTAGAGTAAATGAGGATGTCATCCACAAAGAATACAAAAAATGTATCCATATACTCATGGAAAATTTTATTCATTAAATATATGAAAATTATAGGAGTATTCGTTAGACCAAATGGCATGACAAGGTACTCATAATGGTCATACCTGCTCCGAAAGGTAGTTTTCTGAATGTCAGATTCTTTTATCCATAACTGATGGTAACCAAATCTAAGGTCGGTATTTGAAAACCACTTCTCCCCCTTTAACTAATCAAATAGATCATCAATTCATGGAAATTTATATTTTTTTCATTATCATCACTCGGTTGAGATTTTGATAATCAACACATAGGAAAAGTGAACCATCATCTTTCTTAGCAAAGAGAACCGGCACCGCCCAAGGTGACACACTCAGGTGTATAAATCCTTTCTATATAAGCTCTTCTAATTGGGACTTTAGCTCTTTCAATTTAGTTGGTTCCATGTGGTAAGAGGGAATTGAAATTGGTTGAGTATCGGGCTTTAAGTCAATAGTAAACTCAACCTCCCTTACTGACAACAAAACAGAGAAGTCGAAAGGAAACACATTGGGAAACTCAATAATGACTAAAGGGATATCACCACTCAAAGATTTGTGATACAGATCAAAATAAAACATAAATATCACTTTCCCCAACTCTGGATAGGAAGGTCCGGCTCTACTCAACCTTAGGTCCCATTCTCTTTGGAAGACACAACACATGACACTAGGTATAGTAAAGGAGACCTATTGAAGATAACAATCAATCTATGATTTATTAGTAATGATCCAATTCATACTGAAAATTACTTCAAGAGGTTTCATGTCGAGAACCATAAAACTTAAAGTAAGAACTATATCTGAAAGAGGGAAGACACAAGCGGGACTACAGATACCCTTCTCTCTCTTCATACCAAGGGGTGTAGTAATATCCATTGCACAAGATAAAATCTCTATATAAAGATTTAATAGATTAAAAATATGGGTTGAGATAAATGTATGAGATTAACCAATATCAAATAGGGAAATCACTAATGATGAATTTATAGTAATGGTACCTATCACAATCACTAGATCTGTATTTTCTTCCTCTGGAGAATCTTCTAATGTGTGAAGAAGCTTTGTTCTGGATTCCTATGGCTTGAACCCTTTTTCACATGAAGCATTTTATTGTGCCGTAGTTTTAGAAGGTTTGGATGATCCCATGACACTATGTGGAGTGGAGTATATATGTTAGAATATATGTATGTTCCCTGAATGTCTATGGGATTTATAGTTCTTGGGTGCCTCAGTACAAGCCCTCTTCGAATTTCCTGTATTGACACACTGGTAGAAAACCAAGGTACCTATTCTAGGTACTCCAGTAGATCTAAAATGGCCTTTTTATCGATAACTTTTGTGAGAATCATCATGATTTTGCTTTCCCTTGAAGGAACTCACACTTCCACTATGAGAGAAAGAAACTCCCAATAACCCTAACATTCCAGCCAGGTCCATTTCAACCATCAATGCTCTATCCAATACATCAGTATAAGAAGATAGCTTCAGCAAGAAAACTTTAGAAAAAATATCTTGAATAAGTCCCAACTATAACCTTCAAGCCTCATCTTCTCATTTGATATTATCTCAGGTGTGAAATTCACGAGCTTGTCAAAATGGTTTGCATATTCTATCATAGTCCTGTCAGCCTTCTCAAGTTTGAAAAACTATATAGCCATGGACAATAACATCAACTCTAGATAGAATTGGTCGGTGAAGATAACATTGAATTCCTTCCACTATAAGACCTCGTTTTTCTTAATTTTTACCATTGTGTCCCACCATCTCCTGCTTGGTCCTTCCAACACAAAGGTGGAACAATTAACTTTGATTTTGTCAGGTGTATCCAAGAACCCAAAAAAATGCTCCATACTACTCAACCACGCCTCATCCTCTTGAGGGTCATTTTATCCTTTGAACATAGTTGGATTTTGGTGAAGTAACTCTTGAGAACTAATCTTTAGAGTGTCCCTCTAAGGTTCCATGGCTGGAGCCTGAATGAGAACTAGAGGCAGTGCCTATCCTAGAGCTTGGATAGTGTGCACAATCACATCTATTAGATTCAGATCTGCAATAAGATTTGTTCACTGAGGTTCAGTAGTAGCCTCCTCCTGGATCTGATTCACATGTTTTCTCAGAGGCATGATGCTACACAATATCAACAGACAACAAAGAAGAAATCATGTTATAGTCAAATAGAGCAATAAGGTAAATTAATCCTAATAGATAGAACAAATAAGATTTTGATTCACTCTATCCAAATAAAAATAGGGAAAAGACTAGAACTAATACATAAGATGTCTTTCCCCAACCACCCCTGATGACTTAAGGTTCATTATGGTGAGACTTTTCTAGTCACTCAATTGTAACTACCTTCTAATTCCCGACAATATTTCTCAAATGCATACTGACTTCAATACAAAATCTCAACCTAGAGCTCTGATACCACTTTGTCATGAACCAGCCCAAGTACTCTGGTAACCCAATAACCAATCCGATGTTGAAATATCCTGAAGGGTGTTCTCGATCCCCATGGGTCGGTAACTAGCACATGGAATCATACACAAGGAAGTGGGAATGATTTTGACCCAAACATTGCAAAAGAAAAAGAGACAAAGTAGTATGCATATCAAAAAAATCTCCATTGGGAGTAAATTACCATAAGTAAAATAGGAATTAAATACCAAAGTAATACAACCAAAGTACAAAAATAGGGAAAACAGCCCAAGACCCAAATGACATAACTCACCAATTCCAAGGTTCAATAGCTGAATCCACCTCCAATAGATCCTTTCCCCTTTCTCAAACCTAGAAGTATATAATCTAAAAATACCCGAAGTCAAAAGTAGGGTGTGAGACAAAACCCAGTAGGATTTCACCAAAGATTCCATAACGAGATGCTAATATCAAATTAACCAATAAAGTGCTTTAATTTTTTTTAAAAAATATTTTAGAATTTACAAAACTATATATAAACAAGTCATGCTTTACAATTTAAAAGATGGAAATACATTTATCAATTCATGCTTCACATTTTAAATAATTGAAATATATTTCAAAATATGGAATTCACCTTTAATCAAAAGGTTCTTGCATAAATGGCACTTTTCACAAAAAGGATTAAATAAACATATTTATATAAAATAGTTTATATAAATTCTCAAGGCATGAAAAATAGTTTATAACAATGACATATACATATGAAATACAAACAAGAAAGTAACATGGTCATGTTCCAAGTAGGTATGATAGTTTCAAGCTATAGGTACCCAACACTATGAAATGGAAATCACGTATATACGCCCCTTTGGGACTAAGGCAAAGGGGACTCATCACCATCACCTAAGTAATGATGATGTGATGATATGAGATTTTAGAATGTTGTAAGTCGTAAAGTGGTGTCCAATATAACACACTAATTACCTAAGTCTTGTATGTGCTCAAGTACAAATAATAATGGGAAATTTATTTTAAGACTACCTAAAATACAATTAAATCTCATCCCCCAATTCAAATATGTCAATTTTCTCTTTAAAACCCACAATGGGTTTTTAATTAAAAACATGCCTTTTCAAAAAGACGAAACCACTGGGTTTCCATCAAAACCATTTTTAATCCATTTTCCATAAATAAGGATTTGAAACCAATTCAATCAAATTTCACAATCCATTTCATAATTAAATTCAAAATTTTAATTTTCATATAATTCCTTAAATTTCCAAATAAACACCCAATTCACTAGAATTGGGGTATTTTAAAAATTTTACATCAAATTAATTTCTAAAATTAAATTCAAAATTTTAATTGATTCAATTTCCATCAAAACCAGAATTTAAATTAAACAATTTAAATCTCACCAATTTCTAATTCCATGCAAAAACCCATTTTTCTCAAAAACCACAATTCACCGGAATTGGGTTTTTCCAACAAAAAATTGCAAGCCATATGATCCAAATCCAAAAAATTGAATTTAAATTCAAATAATTGAAATTCAAATAGATAAATTTCTGATTAATATAAATTGGGCATCAATATGGAACCACCTACCTTTCTTATGAAAGACAAAGCCCGCGATAAACCCGCTAACAAGAACGAAGGTGCAGAAGATCTAGGAACTCTACCTAGAAACAAGGTTTGAAAAAACTAAGTTTAGATCAATAAATTCCAACATGGTCCATCAAACTCTAAGGAATGGAAAGAGAAAGTGACAGGGAGGCGTGATGAACACTTACCCGGAAAGACACATCGTGATCGCCACAACGATCAGTCATTGAATAAAGAGGTATGGAGGGGTTGAAGGCTCCAAAAAATGCCTAGGGAAGGATCTAGTTCAAGAGCAAGGAAGTATAGAGAGAAAAAAGATAAATTAGCTAGGATTCCTATTTAAAAACAAGGTTCGGGTCTTTACACGTTGTGTAACCCAATTACACATTGTGCAATTGATAACTCTCATATCCGCCAAAAAAACCCATCACCTATTGGATTAAAAGAGGATTTATTTTCATTTATGATTTAAATGTTGTGTAACCATATTAAACAATGTTTAATTCTCTATAAGGCTATAGAAATGACTGATTAAAGGTGAGAATATAACAAATCTCTAACTCCACCATTTTAGGTATCCTCCCAATTCCTTCTCGGCCCTACCTAGACAAAGAAAAAATAAAATCACAACAAGGATAGAAACGTACCTATCTGATGAGTAACGGGATGTTATAGGGTATGATTTTTGGTTGATCCACCTATCTTCCACACAAATAAGGGATGAGTTTTGAGATATTTTAGGATTTTCCCCTTAATTTAACTTTTCATCGTAATTTACTTTTACCATGATAACTTATTTTTTAACCTCAATAACTTATTTTTATGACTAAAATAGAATTAAAATTAATTTGGATATATTTATTATAAATATAAAAACCATTTATAATAGTATATTTCTAAAAGTGACAATAATTAATTCTAAATTAATAAATTCATATTGCATAAATGTGGTCTTTTAAAAAACATAACTTAGGTTCAAAAACATCAAACATGGGTTTCTAAGTTAAAATTAATATTTTAAAATATATAAATTTACTTATTAAATACATCTTTGGTCAATAAAAATGTTTAATAAATTTTTAAGTCACATTTATATGATGATGATGTCATAAAAGTTACAGTATTTGTAAAAATAGTATTTTGTATTATTCACCTAAAAATAAATCTTTCCAAAAAAAATATCAAAAATTTATCTTACTCTAATATTTTAATTTTGATTCCAAAAATTGAGTTCATTTTTTAAAATTCAAAACATAAAATTTAGGAATCTAACTTTTAAATGGAAACATGAAATATAATGAAAAACTATTTTTATAAAAAAAATAACTTTTTAAATATTAACTATTCTTATTATTATTTCTTATCAATTACTAATTGAATTAGTGTTAATATATCATTAGTATTAAAAATATATTTTATCATCATTTAACCATAATATATTTATTTTCTTAAAATCAAATTCATAGCGCATAACATGGTAATTTTTATAAAAATCCATTTTTAAGCATAAAATGCTCTTATTAGTTATTTATATACACTAATTGAATTTTATCAATGCATTAGTATTAAAAATGACCTTTTTTATTTCTACATATATTTAATAATGTGATTAGTTCTATTTATACTCTCCAATTTAATGGCTACACTATAATATTCATATTTAATACTTAAAATTTTATCTTAATAAAATGTATTGTAGTTTGTTTTTTTTAAGTGTTGCATGTGAAACAAGTTATTCAATGAAATGTTTATTTAAAGGGAAAATACATAGTAAAATCATGGTTTATCAAATTCTACCACCATAAAATAATTTTTTCCATGAAATTTTATTACTCATATGGAAACAAGTGATGTTAATTTTGTCTCATCACGTCCTCAGGTTCCCACATAGTTTCCTATAAATTATGATTTATTCATAGAAATTTGACCATGTGAGTGGTCTTGTTCTATAACACCTTGATTTTTTTATCCAAAATCTCAATTGGTTGTTCCTTAAAAGATAGTTCATGTTCCAGTTGCACAGCTTTTGAGTTTATTACTTGTGATGGATTTGATATGTACTTCCTTAAAAGTGAAATGTGTAACACATCATGCACCTAAGAGAGGTTTTATGGAAGTTATAAGGGATAAGATACAACCCCAATATGATCAATAATCTTGAATTTACTGATGTATCTAGGTCTCAACTTTCCCTTCTTCCTAGATCTCATAACCCTCTTCTAAGGAGATATTTGAAAGAACACTTTATCACCCTCTCCAACTCCAAATCTCTTTGATGATTATCAGTATAGCTCTTTTTTTGACTTTATAATTATTTCATGTATTTATGAATGGTTTTATCCTTATTTATCATCTCGTGGAAAATATCAAGTCCCAATATTTTCCTTTCTCTAACTTCCTCTGAACATGTTGGAGTTTTGAATCTCTTCCCATATAGGGCTTCAAATGGTGTCATTTGGATGCTAGAGAAATTATTATTGTATGATAATTCAATCAGAGGGAGATGATGATCCTAACTTCCTTTGAATTATATTGAGAAAGATCTAATCACATATTCTGTATTTTTAATGGTCCTTTTAGATGGACCATCAGTTTGAGGATGATAAGTCATGCTAAATCTCAACTTTGTATCAAATTCTTGTTGAATACTCCTATAGAATTTTGATGTGATCCAAGGATCTAGATCAGATGAAATTAAAAGTGGTACTCCATGCAGCCTTAACACTTCATTTATGTATAACTTGGCAAGTTTATTGAGTAATAAATCCTCTGAAATGGAAATAAAGTGTGCTGACTTTTTAAGTTGATCCACCGCTACCCAAATGGAATTATTGACTTTAGAATTCTTAGTAAGACCGGTAATTAAATCCATGGTGATGTTTTTCCATTTCCATATTGGTATAGGTAATGGTTGCATCATCCCCTTAGAATTTTTATAATCTTATTTAACTTGCTGACATGTTAAGCACCGAGATACATACTACATAATATCCCTTTTCATTTTGTCCCACAAAAAGTGTTGCTTAAGATCTCTATACATATTTTTGATTCCATGGTGGAGAGAGAATGATGGGTTATGTGCATCATCCAGTAACTCTTTAAATTCTGGTTTTTAAAGGATGCATATTTGTTTTCTAAATCTTATAACTCTACAATTTTCAAATTCAAACATTAGAATACTTTCTACCTTCTTCTGTAACTACATATCATCTTTTTGGGCCTCCTTAATCTTCACATAAATGGATGGTTGAGCAATCATTTGGGAAAGGTTGGATTTTATCCCTTCCCTTGTGATTTCCATATTCATAGTTTTAATATCTAGGAAGATTGGGACCCTTTAAATCCTTATCAAGGACAAGGTAACATAATACTTTCTACTGAGGGTATCTACCACCTTATTTTTCTTTCCCGAATGGTAATGTATTAAGTAATCATAGTCTTTGATTAACTCTAGTTATCTCCTTTGGCGCATGTTCAACTCCTTTTATGTGAATGTATACTTTAAGATTTTATGATTGGTATATATATCACACTTTACACCATCTTCCAATTCCTTAATGGAAAGATAACTAACTATAACTCTAGATCATGTTTCAGGTAATTTTTCTCATGGGTATTCAATTGGCATGATGCATAAGCAATTACCTAGTTTTTTTTTGCATCAGGATACATCCCAAGCCTTTCTTTGAAGAATTACTATATATGAAAAACCTTTCTCTACTATAGGGTAATGTGAGTACTGGTTATGTGACCAACCTCTTCTTAATATTCTTGAAGCTTTCTCCACATTCTTCTATCTAGAATAAATTCACCCCCTTCTATGTTAACTTATTTGGTAGATTTGAAAATCATGAGAAATTTATGACGAAGTGTCGATAGTGTCCAGTTAAACCAAAAAAATTATAGATCTCTGTCACCATGGTTGTTCTGGTCCATTATTCAATTACTTATGTCTTAGAAGGATCAAAATATATACCATCACTTTTGATTACATGACCTAGGAAGGATACATTTTTATAATCAAAACTCACATTTACTAAACTTGGCATATGGTTTCTCCTTTTGTGAGGTATTAAGCACAATCCTAAAATGATCTTCATTTTCCTCCTTAATCTTATAACATATGATAATATCATCAATAAATACTACAATGAATTTGTAAAGGTTATCTGTAAATAATTGATTCATCATATCCATGAAGATTTAGGGGCATTTGTAAGCCTAAAATGCATTAAAATGATTTCATAGTACCTATATCTTGTGTAGAAAGCCATCGTGGGTATATATTCTCTATTTACCCTTAATTTATGGTATCCATATCGAAGTTTCTCCTTTTATAAGTATTAATATCCTCTAATTTGATCAAACAAAACATCAATATGGGGTAGAAGATACTTTTTCTTGATCATGATTTTGTTGAGTTTATGATAATCAATGAAATGAAACATTTATCCATCCTTATTATTAACAAGGAGTATTGGTGAACCCCATGGTAAAGCATTTGGGAATAAAAAATCATTTTTCAAGATTCTCCTAAAGTTTCTTATTAAATTATTCAAACTCAATGGAAGATATTTTAAGGGACTCTTTAATATGGGTGCAGGACCAAACATGAGTTCAATTGAAAATGCAGCCTCACGTTATAGGGGAAGACAAAGTATTTTTTTCAATAAATACATCAGTATACTCTCATAAAATAGACATGTATTCAATATTTAGTTCTTCTCTAACCATTTGAGCTAATAGTCCCTCGTTATTGGGTATCAGAACCCATATTATATAATTTGATTCCAAATAGATTTTATAATCATCATTGCACTAATATATGATAATGTTATGATTTGGGATATGAAAAGTGATCTCATTATCCTAAAAACAATATAATCTATATGTAAGGAGAGTCAATCCGCGTCCAATATCACATACTAAGGGAAGAACTATATCTGCATGAAGTATCTTCCCACAAATATTGATCAGAGAAGAGTTGTATACTTTGGATGTAATCATCACACCACCAGGTGTTTTCATTTATAATTCTGTATCCAAGGTTTGAGGTGGTGAATCAATATTCTTAAAAAAATCATGATATGAAAGAATATGAAGAACCAAAATCAAATAAGACATTTACAAATATGGATTGGATAATAAGTTACCTTTAACCACTTTATTATCATGATCCAATGCAGTGGTAGTGACTGCATAGTATCTTCCATGTTCCTTGGTCTATAAGGTTTCTAAGGCCTACTTTACTCATTTTCTATTTTATTGGGGAATTGATTCTCATAATTCTCAAACTCCTTATAATTAAGGAATTAACGTGTGGGTGGTGAATTAGTTGGTACCTTCTTATCCTTAGAAACATTGACTATCCACTTTATCCCTCTTCGATAATCATGAGCTTTATGGCCAACCTTACCACACATAAATCACTTTACAATCCCTTTTAATCAATTTACATGGTGCTTATTTACACATTTTTTACATGTAGGTGGTTGATTTTTCTCTACTCCATGTGATTTAACATTCGATTTTCCATGAAATTCCATTTTTTATTTTTTTGTCTCCAAATCCATGGTAATGTTGAGAGTATCTAGTTTTAATTTCCACCTTGAGTGCACATTAAACAATTTCCCCATAGCTATAAAAGTTTCTTGCGGATAACACCTTTCAATGACTTGGTTTTAGGCCACTAAATAATTTATTGATCTTGCTTTTAGTGTCAGTAATAAAATTGGAGGCATACCTTGCAAGTCTTGTGAAGTCAGCCTCATATGTGCCAATAGATTCATCCTTATTTAGTTTCAACTCTAGTAATTATCACTTTATTTTAGTGCGAAGAGTTTTGGAGAAATATTTAGTGAAGAATATTTTCTTGAACCCATCTCATCCCATAAATACATTGTTTTCCTTTTATATTATATTCTGAATGAGGGTCCATCATTGTTTAGTCTCACCCTCCAAACAATAAAAATATAAGAAAAAATTCTCATGGTTTTGGTAACTATAGAATGGAAAATATATTCTTTATATAATTTATCCATTTCTCAACAATTAGTGTATTGGAAGGACCGCTAAAGGAGGGTTGATATTATTGCGTAAAAGACTTGATAATAGGTTTCCCCTTTCTTGGCATGTTTAGGAGATCAACATGGCTTGCATTACTATTTATTTCTTGAGTTAGTTGGGTGAGAATTTCTATGATATTTTTTACTCTAGCTCCTATTCTGTTTGGTTTTTCATTGGGACAATAATTGCATTGACCATCACACCCATCATTAACTTAGTTCCTCCTATTTGCATCCATTTACTAAAATAGAGTAAATTTGAGGATGAGAATACTTAATTTTATAATATTATAAAAAATAAAACTTTTAACTTAAAAGGAATAAATTATAAATGACATATGTACCATAACTTATGAATTTATAGGTTTTAATATAGGTTATTAATAGTCTATTTACTATTAGGTTCTCTAATAATACCTTTAAAAATGTGATTAAATCCTTCACACTGGTTCAAAAGGATCATGTTAATAAACCAAAACATATCCATTGGGAGTTTAAAACCAGGTGTGTAGTTAGTCCCACTTATTATGCACTAAGTGAAGATCGAGGTAATACTCAACCAACCTATTTTAGGGTTATTACCCCTAGGTGCATTAGTGCCAGACCCTGCATCCACTTTTTTGTATCCAGACGGACATGTTATTTCTAAGAAGTTACGCACTCTATGATTTACCAAAATTTTAGGATGTTTTCCTATATTTAGGTTTGTCCCTTAGGGTTTTCACTAATGTTTTCTAGTCCTAATCCTAAAAATAATTAAACTCCACTTTGATACCAACTGAGGCAACCCAAACTAATCATACATGCATATTAAATCATTTTACATGAATATTCATTTCATCTCACAATAAATCACACCCCAAAACCTAAAGGTTTAATGTATTTGGAGACTAGATACATAAAAAACTTATTTTACAACATTTTTAATATCTCCCATAAATATTATTATCACATGATACCCTATTTGACATTTCAAACATAATACTCTCCTTTATAACCTGAGGAATGTAAACATAAGAAAGGGTGAGCTCAAATGCTTAGTAAGGGTAAACATAAGAGTCATTAATCAAGGATCACAAGTGAATATAAGAAGAGTGTAAGGTATGAGAACACAATCAAGGTGCATGAAATAACATGAGATAATTATACTCATTAAAGCATATATCATAAAACATGAGTCATACTATAAGTCTTTGAGCATATCATAAGACATGAGTAATAATCGTGTGAAAGTATGAGTCGATGGTTATGAGCTATGAAAGCATAGCATGGGAATAAGAAGGAGGCATAAAATTGTGGAATGTATATAAGAATAGAAGAAAAAATTCCTATGTCAAGTATTATTTTCAATACCATCACTGCATAGTGGATAGATTCCCATAGCGGATTGGGTTCACTGCCCATTACAAGAAACATAGTGGACAGAGTTCCATAGGGGATCGGGTTCACACTCCATTCCCAAAAACATGTGATCCCATGGGATATAAATTTTTAACAAATGCATTGGAGCCATATATAGGGTCCACCTATCATATAATGATAAATCATACATATATGTTCCACAATAACTTGGTAACATTCATAATTCATCATAACTTGATTAACCCATGAAAAGAAATGGGTTTCATAAAAAAACCATAAGACCTAATCATGAGACATTAAGAGAAATAAATTAGATGGTATCATTGGATCATATTCTCTATTTAAGCATAAGAAATATTAATAGATGTTTACATATATGAAAAACACTTTTATAAGAGCATTAAATTTTACTTGGAGGAAGAAGAAGAAATACTATTTACATTTTTGATATCTTTTGAGAAAAAAATTATAAAATAAAGGGAATAGAAATTTCTTTATGATACCACGAAAACTTAGAGGGTAGGTTTCTTAAATAAAACTAATGAAGGTGGTGTGAAAATACATTAGTATGAAAAAATTTAAAAAGTGATTCCTTTCACACTATTGTAAAGAAAGTCAAAGTTAATAAAAAAATGAAGTCATAAGTCACTTTTAAATACCATTTTCAAGGAGATTACAATAATAATTTTAAAAAATTATTTTAAAAGATAAATATAAATAATGGAACCTTAAAAAGAAATAAATTTTAATTTTACAAATGTCGATTGGAAGATAAAATATATGAATGTGAATAAAATATCTTTATTGAAACCCATATCGTTAAAAGAGTAATAAAGCTTAATTTTTAAAAGAGTTAAAGATAAATATGTAGATAAAAATAAATAATAAATATTTTTATTTAAAAATAATAAAGGATAACATTAGAAAGAAGAAATAATATGTACATAGAGGATAAATTTTCTCAACTGGAAAGAAGAGGCAAGGTCAGTTTCTCTTATAAGCATCATTTCAAGTGAATTATGAACCAAAGGGAAGTGAAATGGTAGGAGGACATGTAAATATCATGAATAAAAATAGGATAATAAAATAAACATTTTTTTAGATAAAAATATCATACAATTTCCCTAGATAGAAACTTATTTATAATAATGTCGAATTCAAAATGATATTGGAAAGAATACTCTTACTTTTTACTCTCAACTTCCAAGAAAAATATTTAACCTCATGTATAATAAAAATAACCATATTAATTACTTATTTAATAAAATTATTCATATTTATTATCTTTTTTACTCTATAATTATAATCATTCATTATACATTCATTATCCAGATAATGTTTATTTTCATCATCAAATGTTAGTAAATTCGATTGTTTTTCACATGCTTTGTAATGGAGATGTTGAACCTTAATATTTAATGCCAATTTTATCAATAATAAATTATAAATCATTTTGAAATCATTTTTTTCAATGATTTATTCATTCCCATGTTCATTTTATGGAGACTATGGGTATGGTTCACAAGAACGGGATCCATGACAAGCTTGTTTTGGGTAATTTACCGATATCAGCTGATTACTTTATAATGATTGTTAATTTTTATTTCATAATTTAAGAACCATATTCATAACACATATTAATAATTAATATCATATATATTCATCAAATATATTTTTTAACTATCCATGTAATTTAGTAATGAAAAATGAAATGCATCACGTGTGGATGTGGTGGTCCACATGTAATACGAACGACGTTTTCATTTTATAATAAATGAGAGGAAGGTATAAAATGATTATTTCATATACATAATTAAATTTAATTATACTAATTATATTTATTTAATTATTTTAGTATGGTTTTAATATATTTGGAGGAGGTGGAAGAATAAAGAAATGAATAAAAATGAAAAATGAGTGATTATGAGTTTTTACCTTACTCCTTGAGCCTTCTTATAATGGTCTTTTGGTGAGACTAAAACCTCTATAACTTGAGATAGAGTATAGGGGATATTTGGGAATACTTTTTTGATCTAAAATTCATTTTTTTTGGGGATAAGTTTGGTGTTGAAGGGCTCTTTTTATAAGTGAGTGGTGTGATACTTTTGTAAATACTCATAACTTTATATTAAAGGCTTGTCACTTTCAAAGGAAAGTGGATAAAAAGTTTAAAATAATGGATTGGTTATGATTATTGGTTTATAAACCTATATTACACACAAATAAGGGATAATTTTTGAGATATTTTAGGCCTTTACCCCATAATTCAATTTTTTACCATAATTTACTTTTACCACGATAACTCGTTTTTTAACCTTGGTAACTTATTTTTATGAATAAAAATGAAATTTAAATGATTTTATAATTTTTATACATTGATTCAAAATATGAAAACTATTTTATAATATTAAATTTATAAAAATGATAAATTTTAATTTTAAATTAATAAATGTATAGTGCATAAAATGGTTTCAGAAAAAAATAAAACTTAGGATCCAAAATGTCAAACATAGGTTTCTAAAATAAATTTAATATTATTAAATATGTATTATTTATTATTAAATTAATATTTTATCACTCAAATGGTTTGATAAATTTTTAATACACATTTATATCACGACGATGTCATAAAAGTTACAGTATTTGTAAAAACTGAATTTTGTATTATTCGCCTAAAAATCAATCTTTCCAAAAAAATCTAAAAAATTCATAATAAAATAATATTTTGATTATTATTCCAAAAAATATTTTCATTTTTTCAAATTAAAATTCTAAAATTTAAGAATTTAACTTTTAAATGGAAACATAAAATATAATGAAAAATTGTATTTATAAAAAAAATGACTTTTTAAATACTAACTATTCTTATTCTTATTTCCTATAAATTGCTAATTAAATTATTATTAATATATTATTAATATTAAAAATATATTTTATCATAATTTAACCATGATATATTTTTTTTCTTAAAATAAACTACATAGCGCATAATAAGACAATTTTTAGAAAGATACATTTTTAAGCATAAAATGATCTTATTAGTTATTTAACTACACTAACTGAATTTTATCAATGAATTAGTATTAAAATTTATATTTTTTTTATTTATACATAAATTTTATAACGTGATTACTTATATTTATACTCGTAAATTCAATAGCTACATTATAACATCCATATTTAATACTTAAAATTTTGTCTTAATGAAATGTATTACAGTTCATTTTGATTCAGGTTGTGTGTAAAACAAGTTATTTAATGAAATAATTATTTAAAGTTAAAAATAAATATTAAAATCATGGGATTTTTCATGAATTTTCCTATTTCTCATACTTGTGTAGAGAATGGAGAGCTCTAGTCTTCCCCTTTTGGTGAGTCCCCTCGAAGGAGAGTAGGGTTGTTTGAGTAGACGCTCACTTTCCTTATGAAAGATATTTCCCTTTGAGTGTTTATGGTAAATAGGGATTATATATTAGGTTTTAGAGTGGTATAAGAGGTGTATTTACTTGGGTGAATTTCCTCATTAAGTGGGATGTGGATTTTCCCTTTGATGGGGTAAAGGGTGTAAAGACTCAACCTTATACAATACATATTCTAGTGAATTTAAACTAAAATACACTTTCTTACATTAACAATTATATTTTGGGTTTAGAGTTTTAGATATTTAGGTCATAAATCTCATGTAAAAATCTCATATATTAAAAAGTGTAAACTTCTAATCAGTATCTATTTTCTCATAAAAAACTTTTAAAAAGAAACATGTTTTATTTTCATGACATATCTTTACAATTTTCATCTTGGCCTTATCCTTGTCCCTAATAATCCTTAAAACCCTATGAAAAAACATTTTAAAACATGGAATAAGCACAAAAATCTCAATAAGGGACATAAAAAATAAAAAATAAAATCATTAGTCTACGAATACTTACAAAAATTTAACTTTGTACTAAAAACATTTTCTTACCCAATAAATCACCTTCTATTCCCAATGATTTTTATAAAACATTTCATAAGAAATCTTAAATTTAAAAATAAAACTCATAAAGGTTTATTTTCAATCATTAAAACTCAAAAAAATTACAAAGTTGTACTTTTCACCCTTAAAAGGTAGCATATACTTTCCTTTAAACATAAGCTCAATATCTTACCTTGAGAAATGATAAGATTTTTGTAAAACCCCATAGAAATCATAGATAAATTTTTAGTTAAATTTGGTCATAATTTCCATATCACTCTTAAAATAACTCTTACATATTTAATAATCATACGGTCGACTTCCATACCCAATGCATTGAAGAGCTATTACATACCCACCAATCATTGGTTTATCACGGAACCACCCATCCTTGGTTAATAACATAACCACCTGTCCTTAGTTTATAACAGAACTTCCCATACTTGGTTTATAACATAACCACTAATCATTATAAACAATTCCAAAGAACCATCACATAATCATAAAATGTGAAAGATTTCATTTTCATCATTACACTCATAAAAATATTCTTTTCACCCATAAGAAAAAATTTCTCAATATTGAAATATCCATTACATTTTAAACCCCTTTTTTAAAATAAACCTAACATATAGGAAGTGTTTTTATTTGAAGAAAACATGAAATTTTGTAAAGTAATGTAAAAATAAAATAACGGTTACAACAATGGGAAAAGTCATTATTGTCTTATATGTTAAAATATAACATTTCTTTTGTATTTTTGTACAGAAATTCAAAACATTCCATAAAATATTCCTTTTAAAAACCATTGAAATAAAAGAAAAATATACATAAAATTTAATTTATAAATATTTTATGTCCATATAAAAACATACATAAAATGTATTTTAAAAATATATATATGAAAGAAAAATAATTAAAAAGGAAACTTTAAAATATGATTTTTAAAAGAAAGTTTCTTACCTTGAGTCTGACTCGTCATGTGCATTCTTTATCTTCCTGAATAATAAATTTATATTAATTATTTACTTTATTAATAATATTTTTAAATTTTATTATTCCTTTTATTTTATCTCTTACCATTCTATAATCAATTAAACTTACATCAGATTTTTTGACAATATTTGGTTCATAAGTCCAAAATGGCTATTATATTGACTATGGTTAAAGATGTCATTATTCCATCATATAAAGAATAATAATCATGAAATAATTATAATTTTTATATATTAATCATACTTTTAAAACCAACCAAGGAATATGGTTATGGTAAATTAACTACATTACAATCATGAAGATGGTAGGTCTTATGTATGCATGAGTAACGTTTACATTTTTCAATGATCATTATGAAAAGAAGGTAAGTGTTATTTTATCTTTAAGTAATGATAATAATATCCTAAATACCATATTATTTATTTAAATTTACTTATATATATATAATAAATGTAATTTTTTTATGAAAAACGAATCACGTCACTTCATAAAGGTGGTAGTCCAAACGTACGCACAAATGAAGTTATCATTTTTCAATGAATGAAAAGGTAAGAAAATAGATGTTATATTATCTTTTAAGAATGATAAATGTGTAATGAATAGAATAAATATATATATGTTTGTGTGTGTGTGTTTTTTTTGTGTGTGTGTTAAATATATCATTACAACCATCCATGAGAGACGATGATGGAAAACAAATTACATTGGTTCACGAGGCGGTAGTCCGTCATACACACAAACAATGGATTCCTTTCCCATTTGATGGAAGTTGTATATGGATATAGGTTATTAAATTAACATAATAACATCTAATTATATTATATATACTGATTTTATTATATCATCATAATTATGGAATATTTAAAGGATGTGTAAGAATAAATAAAACAAAAATGCTTGATTAAGAATGATACCACTTCTCCAGACAACCTCTTAAGGTTTACACCAAAAGCTTTGCTAGGATAGTTTAATGATAAAAAACCCCTTTAATGTTATGGGGTATGTTAGGAATGTATTTGGGTAGTTATTGGATGAACCTAAAGGTTTTTGAAGTGTGAATAAATGAGAAGAAGATGTTCTCTTTTATAAGAGAGAGGCGGGGCACTTTGGGAATTTATTAAAATATTAAATCAATATTAATTAATTTTGATGTCCAAATGGATCAAAATTGATAATATTCAAATCTAATATGATTATAAGTCTAAATAGTATCATAAAATAAATTTTGGATAATTTTAGATTATATTTTTACCCTTATCTTTTTGTTTTAACCCTTCATTAACCCTTTTGACAATTATGGTGATATCAATGTTTTTTTACTCTTCAGGGGTTATAATAGTTACTATAAAAGTAAAAAACGGACCATAAATATACATGGTTGATTTAATAAACCATATACCATTCAATTTTATAAATATAATATTTTTATAAATTTTAAATCATTTAATAACATATTATTATTATAAAATAACATTGATGTCAATTTTGGAACTATTCATTTAATTTGACTTTTAAAACAACAAGGAAATAATATAATTCAAATAAATGCATAAAAACCTCTATAATATGTAATTTTTATCTAAAATATCATATAACAGAATAATTAATACAAACCATATCACTTTTAATATTTTGACAATCATTTATTTTATTTTTCTTTTAATTGAATAATTATTGCATCAATGTTGTGTAAGCTTTTAAGGTAAATATTTATTTACTAAAAATTAAAAAAAAACCATGATGAATATAGATCATTTATATTTAAAAATACAATTTATAACTAAACATATCATCTGGTTATCCCAATGTTAAAATTATTATAGTTGTTAAAAGCAAGAGTGTGACATTTTTGGCTTTATATTCACTTAAATGTTATAAAGGTAAAAATCAATTAAATATAGCACCAATTTTCCATATTTTCAATAATTATATGGAAATGGACAAACATAAATCATCTAATAGTATTAAGGAAAGTGTTAGGGTTATTTTTAGTCCTTATCATATTATTTTTAACCTTAATTACCTGATTTACCCTTTACCGTGGTAATAAAAATTACTAAAGTTATTATTCATAATGTCCAAAAATAAAAGGAAATATTTAAAAAAATGGACCCTTTTATTCAAAATATGGAATCCTTTTTTCAATATTCAAAACATATAAGTGGAATAATTTAATTTAAAATTAAACCGGCAAAGCGCTATGAAAAAGGTTTTTTTTAGAAAAATGCCTTTCTTAATATAAAAGGTTTTTATACTAAATTCATGTATAAAATTCATTTCAAAAAACCATAATTGTATTATTTTAATTCAAAATGAACTTATAAAATTTTAAAACTAATCCAAAGTTGAATTTACTTTGTAAATAATTGAAAATAAAATATAATTTTCAATAAAAATCAGTATTTTTCACTACTCATTGAAAAAGTAATCTTTTCAGAAAATTCTCAAAAATTCATCATAAGATAATTTTTACATTCTAAATTAAAAAATTAAGTTTATTTTGTTAAATTAAAATTATATAATTTTGAAATCAATATTTTAAATAAAACTATATAATTCATGAAAATCTCGTTTGGCTAGAAATAAAGCTTTTTCCCTAATATTCTTATCATGAATATAACTCTATAAAATCTGAATGATGAATATTAATAAGACATTAAAATGATTTATTCTAAAAGTAACTAAGTTGTTACACCCTTCACCCCTTTTGGAAATTGCATCCTCATAATTTTATTCACCTATTAAACATTTAGTGATATCTTTCCATCATAGCATTTTCATATCCTCATGTTGCTTCTTCAACCATATAGTTTCTCTACAAAACCCTAACCTAGTGAATTAACTTGTTACACAATACTTTATCTCTACTATTAATAATCTTAATAGGTTGTTCCTCATAATAAAGGTTATCTCTTCCAACTTAACTACCATAGGGATCAAAACATGAGATGAATCTAAAATATATTTTTTTAACATCGAAACATGAAAAATATTATATACTTGGGATAAAATAAGAGGCAGAGCTAATTGTTAAGAAAATTATCCAAATCTATCCATAATTTCATACGGTCTAATAAACTACGGACTTATCTTACCCTTTTTATCAAAATGCATAACATTTTTCCATGGAGATACTTTAAGAAAAACATGATCACCTACCTCAAAAGAAAGATCTTTCCTCCAGTTATCTATATAACTTTTATGTCTACTCTGAGTTGTCCTCATACACTATTGAATCATATTCACCTTCTCAACCATTTCTTTGGCCAACTATGGTCCCATAAAATTGTTTTCTCCTACTTCATCACAATAAGTTTCACTCCAACACCATTTTCTATATGGATCTTCAAAAGGTGTCATATATAGATTGAAATGAAAATTGTTATTATAAGAAAACTCAACCAAATAAATATGTTGATAACAACTTCTCTGGTAATACATTGAATAGGAACAAATCATGTCTTCCATGTTCTGATTCATTCACTCAGACTGTCTATCATATTAAGGATGAAAAGTTATACTAAAATTTAATTCAATACCCAACGACTTCTGAATACCTTTCCCAAAATTAAAAGTGAACCTGAGATCACTATTAGATACAATGGAGAGTGGAATTACATGTAACCTGACTATATCCTTAATATGCAGTCAAGAAATTTGACCCAAATACATAATATCTTGAATGGGAAGTAAATTCATAGATTTATTTAATTGATCAAAAATAACGCAAATCACATTATTACCTTGATATTTCTTTGAAAATACCACCATTAAATCCATAGATATATTTTCTCATTTTTACTATGGAACTAGAAAAGGCTGAAGCATCCCATTTGGCAAATTTTATTCTTATTTAACCTATTGATAAGTCAAACATTTCATGATAAAGTCAGTAATATCTATCTTCATTCCATCCCACCAGTAATAATCCTAAAGGTCTTTATACATCTTAGTATTTCCATGATGAATTGAAAACATAGAACCATGATCTTCATTCAATAATTCTCTCTTCAACTGGGAGTCACACGGCACACATAACCTCTTTACAAATCTAAAAACACCTTCTTTGTCAACATTAAATTTATGAAACTTATCCTCCTTAACTAATTATACATTTTCTTATAACTCATGGTCTTTCATCTAAACTTGATTAATTATTTTTAATAGAGATGATTATACTGACACCTGGAACAAAACAGAGTAAGTTCCTGCATCCACACCTTCTAGGCCAAAATTCATCAAATCATTAACCAAAGGGTCATGTTCCAAACATAACATGGTTAATGCAACATTACTTTTCTAACTCAAAGAATTATTTACTTTGTTTTATTTTCTATGATGATGATGAATTATGCATTCATAATCCTTTATCAATTCCAACCATCTCCTCTATCACATGTTCAACTCTTTTTGAGTGAATATATACTTCAAACTTTTATGACCAGTATATATTTCACACTTTATTCTATATAAATGATGACTATAAATTTTTAAAGAAAAACCCACAATAGATAAATCCAGATCATGTGTAGGATAGTCTAACTCATGAGGTTTCAGTTTTCATGAAGCATAGAAAATTACATGATCAATTATACATTAGCACACAACTAAGTTCCTTTAAAATAATCATCATTTTATATGAAAAAAATACCATTTCTGGAGGTTATGTCCAAAACTGGAGTATTCACTAATATTATTTTTAGTCCCTAAAAACAATCATCACATTCTTTCATCCAAATGAATTTAACTCCTTTTCATGTTAACTTAGTCAATGAGCTATACAATTGGTATTTTTTTAACAAACCTCTAGTGGTAACCTACTAAATCAAGAAAACTACTAATATTTGTGACATTTATTGGTTTTTTCCATTTTTCAATAACTTTAGTTTTATCAAGGTTAATCATTATACCATATTTATAAACATTATGTCCAAGGAAATAAATTTATTATAACAAAAATTCATACTTACTAAAATTTCTATACAGATTATTTTCTTTTAAGGTTTTCAAAACAATCCTTATGTGTATTTCTTGATCCTAGTGACTTTTATAATATACCAATATGTAATTAATGAACACAACCAAAAACTTGTCTAAATAGTCATGAAAAACTCTATTCATAAGATTCATAAATAAATCTAGTTCATTAGACAACCCAAAGGGCATAGCTATAGACTCGTAATTCCTGTATCTAGTCCAAAACACTATCTTTAGAATCTCTAACTTGTTTACCTTCAAATGATGGTACCTCAACCTAAGATCAATCTTAAAAAAGTATTGAACTCCCTGAAGCTGATCAAACAAATCATTGATTTGAGGAAAAGGGTATTTGTCCTTAAAATTTATGTTATTCATGGCACTATAATCAATGAAAATCCGTATGGAACCATCTTTATTCTTAAAAAATAGGATCACCCCATGGTTAGGTTCTAAGATGAATGAAACCTTTATCGAGAAACTCCTAAAATTTATTTTTCAAATCTAAAGGTTTTACTTGAGCAATTTGATAAGGGGTTTTAAAATAGTCTTAGAATTGGGTAATAATTCAATAGTAAACTCAACCTCTCAATTAGGAATAATTCTAGGTAAATCATCATAAAAAACATCCACATATTCATTTAATATCAATACATCACTAATCTGGAATTTTTTTTCTTTTCAACAACATTTGCTAAATAACTTTCACTGTCATCTCTAATCAATTTCTCAGCTTCTTGGTTGGATATCAAAGGTATGAAATAATTGAATAAAACTTTATTGGATCTACAATCTATCTTATCATTATAAACTGAAATCCAATTTATACCTAAAATAATATCAAAATCTACCATGGGAAGTTCAATAATATTTTCAAAAAAGAGCATTCTGCTGCTAATAATAGGAAGATTCCTATAAATCTTGGTTACTTTAATATTTCCACCCAGATTTTTTACCAAAAGTTCTATCTTACTTTCATGATGTAATATTCCCAATTTACTTGAAAATTTATTAAAAATGAAAGGATGCAAATATCTAGATTCAAACAGGGTATTGGCATAATTTAAATAAACCAATAACATACATATTACCATTTCATTTGATGGCCCAACATCAACTATATTAGTAGCAAAAGATTTTTCCACACCCTTTTTCTTCTGATATTGATGATTTCCACCCTGAGTGACTAACTTTGAACATAAATTAACATAATTACACAAATAATTAAAATTAAATAATCTTATTGTCAGCTTTTCATTATTTATCTGATCATTTTCCTTATAATAACATGTCATATGCACAAACTTTATACATCATAAGCATTTACTATATTTTTTAAGTGATTCCCTAGGGTGATTTTTACCACACTTATCATAATATAGGAACTTGATTTTCTTACCTCCAAATTTCATTGATGAATTATTCCCAATTTCCCATCATCCAGGCCTTTTATTATACTTGTTATTAGGGAATACATGATCATCGACAAACACCATTTCTACCTTATCATCACATCAAACAAGTTTCTCATAACTTTTTAATCCGTGGGAATCCAATGCCCTTTTATATCTTGGCTTCAATCCTAAGTAAAACCAATTAATTTTACTATCAATATCTTGGATAAAAATTGGTTCATACCTTTCCAATTGGGTGAAGTTTTCTTTGCATATGGCCATGGAATCTTCCACCTTCTATCACAATTCCAAGAATTGTTTTTTCATTTTAATTTGAATATCCTTAGGAAAATATTTCTCAAGTAAAATATTCTTAAATTCCTCCCATTCTAATCTATCAATAAATTCAATTTCTCTAGTATTCTTAATAATTGTCCACTATTGATAGGATTCACCTTAAAATTGGTAAGTAGTAAGAGTTTCATTGTGATGCTATAAAAAACCCATGACACTGAATATATTCCCCAAAACATTAATCCATCCTTCGACTATCACAGGATCATATGATCTATTGAATATTGGAGGATATTGTCTTACAAAATGCTCTACTATCATCATGTTCTTCTATGGTAGGTATGGATACTCACTATCATGGATACCACCACCATTTATATCCTAGGTCAATTGATTTGTCATTGTAACAAACTATTCGGTTCCAATTCTAACTATTTCGGGTTGTTGGTTTGGAAAGATATCATCCCCTCATTACCTTCCTACTCCAACTTCCCTATTTCATCTATGGAAAGCTATTATAAATAAACATACTTTAAATAAAGCAACATGATAATATTCAAATTCTATATCATTTCAACTTAACCATAAAGTAATTTTTTAAGGCTATTCTTATTAACATTATCCCAACCCATAAAGTTATCTAAACCTTTCTTTGATACCAAATGTAAGGAATCATCCCAATACATCATATATTCTAGTGAATTTAAACTATAATTAATGTTCTTACATTTCCAAAGATCTTTTAAGTTTAGAGTTTTAGAGAGTTATATCATAACTCTTACATAAAAAACCCATATATTATAAAGTGGATACTTTTAATTAGTATCCATTTTTCCCATAAAAAAAACTTTATAAAAATGTTTTCTTTTTATGAATCACTTCACAATTTTTATATTCACCTCATCCTTTTCCCTGCTCATCCTTAAAACCCTGTAAAAAAATTAAAGTGTGGAATGAGCACAAAAATCTCATTAATGGACATAAAAATAAAGAAAGAAATTGTTAATCCATGATACTTATAAAAATTTACCTTTTTCAAAATAATCTTTGGGCTCAAAATAAACATTTTATTACCCAATAAATCACCTTATCTACCCAAATATTTTTATAAAACATTTTATAAGAAATATTAAAGGAAAAAAATAAAACTCATAAAGGTTTATTTTTCAATCATGAAAAATCAAAAACACTTTTTCATGGTTATACTTTTCACCATTAAAAAGTATCATATACTTTCCTTTAAACATAATATCAATATCTTACATTGATAAATCATAATATTTCCATAAAAAACACATAAAAAGAATAGATAAAACATGTAGGTAACTTAGGATTTAATTTCCATATCACTCTTACAATCACTCTTACGGATAGAATAACTATATGGTTTACTTCCATACCCAATTCATTGGAGGTCTATCACGAACCCACCAATCCTTGGTTTATCATGGAACCACTCGTACTTGGTTAATAACATAACCACCCATATTTGGTTTATAATGGAACCACCCATCCTTGGTTTATAATGAAACCACATGTCATTATAAAAAATTCCCAAGAACCATAACATAATCATAAAACATTAAATCTTTCATTTTCATCATTACACTCATAGGAATATTTTTTTCACCCATAATAAAACATTTCTAGATATTGAAATATCCATTCAATTTTAAAAAAAAAATTAAAAATAACCATAACATAGGAAAATAGGGTTTTTATTTGAATAAAACATGAAATATTGTAAAGTAATTTAAAAAATAAATAACGTTTATGACATCGGGAAAATTTGTTATCATCGTATACGTTAAAAATAGAACATTCCTTTTGACTTTTTGTAAACAAAGTCAAAATATTCTATAAAATATTACTTTTAGAAACCATTGAAAGAAAGTTAAAATAGACATAAAATTTCATTTATAAATATTTTATATCCATATAAAAACATCCATAAAATAACTTTTAAAAATATAGACATTAAAGAAAAAGAGTTTGAAAGGAATATTTAAAATCATATTTTTAAAAGAAAGCATTTTACCTTGAGTTTGACTCGTCGTGTATGTTATTTATGTTCTTGAATAATAAACTTATGATAATTTTTACTTTATTAATAAAATTTTTGAAGTTTTTATTCCTTTTATTTTATCTCTTACTATTCTATAATCAATTAAACTCACGTTGGACGTTTTGATGATATTCGGTTCATAAGTCCAAAATGACTTCGATATGTTGACTATGGTCAAAGTGGTAATTATTTAATAATATATAGAATAATTATAATGAAATAATTATAATTTTTATATATCAATTTTACTTTTAAAATCAACCATTAAATATGGTTATGAAAAATGAACTGCATTATAATCAATGAGACAGTAGGTCGTATGTATGCATGAGTAACGTTTCCATTTTTCAAAGATCATTATGGAAAGAAGGTAAGTATTATTTTATATTTATAGAATGATAATAATATCATAAATACCATATTATTTCATTAAATATACTTATATATACAATCCATGTGATTTTGTGATGAAAAACAAATCACGTCGCTTTATAGAGGTGGAAGTCCACATGTACGTACGAATGATGTTGTCATTTTTTAGTGAATGAAAAGGTAAGAAAATGGGGATTATATTATCTTTTAAAAAATATAAATATTTCATGAATATAATATATATATATATATATATTAAATTCATCATTATAACCATCCATGAGATATGGATATGGAAAACAAATAACATCAGTTCAAGAGGCGGTAGTCTATCGTACACACGAACGATGTATTCTTTTCCCATTTTATGGAAGTTAGAGATGGATATAGGTTATGAAATTACCATAATAAAATAATTATATATAAGATACTTATTTTTTTATATCATCATAGTTATGTAAGATTTGAAGGAGGTGGAAGAACAAATAAAACAAAAATGCTTGATTAAGAATGATGTCACTTCTTCGGAAAACCTCTTAAGGTTTACTCCAAAAGCATTGCTAGGTTGGTTTTATGATCAAAAAAATCCTATAGGATGTCATTAGGGATGTAAGGAATGTATTTTTAAAGGTATTTTCTAAACCAATTTTTTTTAAGTGTGGATAAATGAGAAGAATGGGTGCCCTTTTATAAGAGAGGGGAGGGGCACTTTTGGAATTTCTTAAAATATTAAATTAATATAAATTATTTTTGATGTCCAAATAGAACCAAATTGATAATATTATAAGATAATATGATTATTAGTCAAAATAATTTCATAAAATAAATTTTTTAGAAGTTTGGATCACATTTTTACCCTTATAATTTTGTTTTAACCTTTCATTAACCCTTTTGATAATTACGGCGATATCAATATTTTTTTACTCTTAAGGTGTTAATATAGTTACTATAAAAGAAAAAACGACCCATAAATAGAAAATGGTCGATTTAATAAATTATATCTAATTAACTTGGCTGGAGATAATATTTTTAGTAATTTTAAATCATTTAGTAAAATATTATTTATTATAAAATAACATCAATGTCAATGTTGGAACTATTCATTTAATTTGACTTTTAAAACTACAATACAATAATAAAATTGGAATAAAATGAATAAAAAACTATATAATATTTTATTTTTATCTATAAAAATTTTGTAACACAAAAATTCATTCAAATCATATCACTTTTAATATTTTTAAAATCATTTATTTTATTTTTCTTTTAATTGAATAATTAATGCGTCAGCATTGCGTAAGTTATTAAGGTAATTATTTATTCACTAGAAATTTAAAATAAATTACCATAATAAATATAAATCATTTATATTTAAAAATACTATTTATAATCAAATAAATTCTCTAGTTACACCTATGTTAAAAATATTATAGTTATTAAAAGTAAGAGTGACGTTTTTGGCTTTATATTCACTTAAATATTATAAAGGCTAAAATCAATGAAACATGGAACCAACTTACCATATTTTCAGTAATTTTATGTAAATTACCAAAAATAACTCATACAATAGGATAAATGAAAGTTTTAGGGTTATTTTTAGTTCTTATCATATTATTTTTAGTCATAATTACCTGATTTACCCTTTATCGTAATAATAAAAATTACTAGTTATTATTCATAATGTCCAAAAAATAAAAGCGATATATTTACCAAATTTTGACCCACCCCCCCCCCCCCACCCCCACCCCCCCCCCCCACCCCCCTCATTCTATATATGTAATCTATTTTTCAAGATTCAAAACACAGAATTTGTAGAATTTAATTTAAAATTAAACCGACAAAACACAATGAAAAACAATTTTTTCAGAAAAATGTTATTTTAGTATAAAAGATTTTTTTGATAAATTCAATTATAAAATTCATTTAAAAACCCATAAATGTATTATTTTAAATCAAAATAAACTAATGAAATTTTAAAAGTAATTCAAAATATAATTTGAATTTGTAAATAATCGAAAAGAAAATACAATTTTCAATAAAAACCATTATTTTTCTCTATTCATTGAAAAACTGATATTTTCATAAAATTCTAAAAAAATCATCCAAATATAATTTTTACATGTTTAATTAAAAATGAAGTTAATTTTTTTAACTTAAAATTCTATAATTTTGAAATTAATCTTTTAAATAAAGCCATATAATTCATGAATATCCTATTTTGTTAAAAATAAAGCTTTTTATCTAATATTATTATAATGAATATAAATCTATAAAATATAACTAATGAATATTAATAAGGTATAAAAATAATTTATTATAACATTACTTGGGTTGTTACATAAGGCATCAGGAGTCATAGGTTAGTTGTTTCATCTTGATTTCCTTAACACGGGGCCTCATTCTGGGAATGATGGTGTGTTAGATATTTTGGCAATATACCTTATGGATCAGGCTAGTGGTGGAGTTATTGTGGTTGCTGAGGATAGTGGTTTATCATTTCTTCTTCGAAATGAGATATTCTTTGATATATCCCTGAGGTACTTTGGTGTGTGGAGAGACGATTGGCCCTTACAAACCTTTGGAGTTAGTATTCTTCATTATTGATGGTCAGGGAAGCATCTTCCCATAAGGGTAATGTTCAGGGATATGTCTTCCCCTGAGGATGATGAATAAGGAGGTGTGTTCCCCTAAGGTTTGAGGTCTTGTTCGTGAAGACCACGTTTTGTGGAACAAGTGAGCATTGGGGATATCCTTGGAACTTTCCCCAGATGAATTATTTGTCTATTTTCTTAGGAGTTGGGGTGGTAATTTCTCCCCTAGGAATTTCTCTCCCCTTGTCATTTTGGGTGGTTGTGCGGTTTATCCTTTCTTGATAGTTGATCTATATGTTTATTTCCATTTTTTTTCAAGGCGTCCTACTAAGAATTTCTATACTTACTCATGCATGGGCTTTGTGTCCATACTTATTGTGTCTGTGAAGATGAAATACAAGTTGTTGATCACCTAGATGTGGAACTGAGGTGTGATGTATCCACAACATTGGTGAGCTCGGTGGGATTTGTTTCAAGCGACTTTCGGGATGTTGGTTGAAACGGAATGGTGATCTATCCCTTCCTATCATGGGTGGTCGGTTTGTTCCATGGGTTATTAGGTCATGTATTTTGCCCCTTTGTGTTGTATGTTGTAGTGTATGTCTTTGGGTTGGTTAAAAACAGTATCAATACATGTTGTATATTTTAGCTAGTTTTGTATATCATGTGTGGTTGTGCTTTCTTTTTGCTGGATTGGTGGTATGTATTTATTATAGGATGATTGGGCTAAGGCATCTCATATGTGTGTATGTATTCTTGGTGTTAGTCACCAACCCCTGACCTATTGGAGGTAGACACGAGGTTACACACTCATCTTACCATTGGCTTGAGTGGGATCCCAACGAGTCGGGTCATGTTAGCAGTGGCATTCGCTAGTAGAAAAATTATTTTTAATTTTGTGTTTTTTACATCATTTATTTAATAATCGATGTAAGAATGTATTTTTCATGTTGTTTATTAAATAATTAACATTAAAACCTAAAAGTTAGTATTTTTAACCTTGTTTATTCAAATAATCATAGTGAAAAAACATTTCTATAATATGTTTCACCTCAGGTATTTAAATAAGTGACATGAAAGATGTTTTTGTAGTATTTTTCACAACGGTTAAATAACTTCCATTAAAAGTATTATAGTAATATCTTTCAAGTCAATTGTTTAAATAAAAAAAGTTAAAAATAAATTAAAAAATTCAACCCTAACACCATATGTAGCGTCCCTAACCCAATTAGCCACTCAAACAGTGCTTTCAGGCCGGGTGTCACTGGCCTTAAGCGCACCTGTCGAACATGAAAGGTTGTCAACTAGTAGCAAGGGTGTAAAGAGTGAATAGTGGGGTGGATATACCCTCATGGGATGATATAGTAATGGTATGAGTAGATATATAATAAGCAGTGGAAGAAAAGACTCGGTAGACTTGAACTAGACCCGCCCATGGCGGAAGCACAATAAATAACAGACAATAGAGGAAGCAAAAAATAAACAACAATAGTGGAAATAAATAAGGAAATCCAAACATACCATTTGTAGAAATTTAAATAGATCATTCATACATGTCAGGTCATACATATCAATAAACTGTAGGGTCACCAATATTTTACCAAAATACAAACATATACAAGCAGTATGCTGGTAAAAAAGGAAAACAAAATAGAAACTCCAACTGATGTAAGAACCTCAATGTCCCTTGCCATCCATCCATGCCAACTCAAACTAAGATCCTACTCCAAAGCTTGAACCCTTACCTGAACTTAAAATCATAAAGTCTACACGCATACCAAAGGGCTCGTGTAGGGTGTGAGAACAAGTCTCCAGAGGGTACCACCCATGTGTTCATACCTTACATTTGTGATTAAGCATGTGTAACTATAAATAAATAAAACAACAATGCATGCATATAAATAAACACACACTTCACTGACACTCAAAATCCACCGGGAAGCTATCACCAACCTTGTCCAACATCAGAATGCCATAAAAGAGAGGATCCTTAGCCAAAGGCCCAAGGCATCCCCTGATGTCAAAAGTCCCAAGTGAACCCTCAGGTTTCACCTCCAATGTCACTTAACACCTCGTGCCAAAACATGTCACTAACATCTTGAAGGCACAACCAAATCAATACATACACTACTAAAAATTTAGGTTATAACCACAGTTTAGAACTGTGGATATAGGTTATATCCACGGTTTCATGAACCATGGCTGGTATTGGCGTGGCTATAGGGCAGAGCCTATAGCCACGATTGCAAACCGTGGCTATAGCCCTATAGCCACGGTTCCAACCGTGGTTATAGACCTATAATAACGGCTCCAACAGTGGCTATAGGGCTATACCTACAGTTTCCAACCATGGATATAGGGTCTGCCCTATAGCCATGCCAATACCATCCACGATTCATAAAACTGTGGCTATAGGGATTTAGCCACGGTTTAAAACCGTGGCTAGAGGCCTTTCCATTGCATAAAAAAACCAGCACGGTTCACCGTGATGGATGTTGAGAGGACACTATCAGCACCCCCTACCCCCTGCTTCTACACCCCCCTGCCCTCCCCCTACACCTTGCACCCCATGTGGCTATAGGCCTTTCCATTGCATAAAAAAAACCAGCACAGTTCATCGTGCTGGCTGTTGAGAGGACACTACCAAAACCCCCACCCCCTGCTTCTGCACCCCCCCTGAACCTTTCACCCACCTTCCCCCTCCTCACTGCACACCCCCTCCCCCTAGACAGTCCCCCTTCCTCCCCTAGACCCCCCCCCCCCACTCCACCTGCATCCCCCCTCCACCCCCTGGACACCCCCCCCCCTCCCACCCTCCGGACAGCCCCCCCTGCCCCCTCCTCACTGCACACCCCCTCCCCCTAGACAACCCCCCTCCCTCCCCCTAGACCCCCCCCCCCCCCCCACTCTACCTGCATCCCCCTCCACCCCCTGGACACCCCCCTCCCACCCCCGGACAGCCCCCCCTGCCCCCTCCTCACTGCACACCCCCTCCCCCTGGACAACCCCCCCTCCCTCCCCCTAGACACCCCCCACCACTCCACCTGCATCCCCCTCCTTCCCCCTGGACACCCCCTCCCTTTCCCTGAATACCCCCCTGGACAGCCCCTCCCCACCACTCCGCCTGCATCCCCCCTCCCTCCCCCTACAGCCCTCTCCCTTTCCCTGGACAGCCCCACTCCCCCTGGATAGCACCCCCCCCCCCACAACTCCCCCTATAGCCCCCTCCCCCTGGACAGCCCAGCCCCACCACTCTGCATGCAGCCCCCCCTCCCCTGCAGGCCCCCCACCACCACTCCCCCTACATCCCCCCACCCTCCCCCTGGACACCCCCCTCCCCCACCACCACTCCCCCTATAGCCCTCTTTCCCTGGACAGCACCGCCCCCCACTCCCCCTGTATCCCCCCTTCCTGGAAAACCCCCCATTTCTGGACAGACCCTCCCCCCCACCTTACACACCCCATCCTGAACATACCCCCCCCCCGGACAGGCCCCCCACCCTACACCCCCAACCCGCCCTACACACCAGTCAATTGAATTGCAAAAACCAAAAACATGCTAGTATATGGTATTATACAAAAAATTCCAGTCAAATTAACTACACTAATAAAAAACATACTAATATGACTAGAACTAAATTAAGCATCATCAAGCCAATTTGAGTAAAGTGGAACCAAACCAAATGGTTTTGAAAAAGATAAAACTGAACCAAACTGAAAATAATGTAACCAAGCTGACTCAAACCAATTAAAACTGACTTCAATAAAGTATAATTGAGCATGAAAAAAATTAAACTAATGAAACATACCTGATTGGATCTAAAATTAATTTAATTGAACCGAATATCCCCAAATCGAACAAAATGAACCTGTTAAAATTGACATAAACAAAAAAAATGAACACAATAAAAAATAACTTCACAAACCTAACCTGGACCAAACTGAACCAAGGAGTCGGGCCTTGTGATGAACTTTTAGAAGGCCTCATGCCCATAGGTTGAGAGGATATCCCAGTCATGTGGTGCTTCACTGTCCTCAACAAGATCCAAAACACACTGAAAAAAGATAGGGAACCCAAAAATCACAAAAACCCTAATTAAAATTGAGCCAAAGAATAAAAATGGAAGAATCCTTACCTGAATCTGACGTTGAACTCATTGCCTTCTATGGTGGTGGGTAGAATCGACCTCATCATAAGTAACCACCTGTAAGTAAATAATAGGAAAAAAGTGAGATATAACAACTTCTTATATATATGTTATCAATGTGTCAATTATACATGATAAATGATACATAACTCCATAATCAAAAATGAACAAAGAATGTTCATATTGATATGTAAATCCCAATACTGAATAACATGATCGTTAATAAAGGCTTTTTGTTCAAATGAAAACCAATTTCATTCAATACATACACAACAGAAGCGTTGGAGTAATATTATTCTATATCTGTTGAGTATTCCATAATGGAGTAGGTTGTGCCACTATCGATGGGAAACATGAAAGATATGAGGGGATAGTGATGCAGTTTGACACCCCTTGGGTTGTGTTGTATTTTTTGACAAAATGTGTGGACTTTTCCCAAGATGATTTGTTGAAAAGATGGGGAGATTAATGGACACCCATAAAGTGAGTTTGAGTTAGACATGTTGACAATGAGATGTGGTGGACAAAGAGTGGTGATGGAGCTTGGCCATGTGAGGGAGTTCATATATTTAAAACTATAAATGTAGGTGTTTTCAAGTCCAGCATGTAAGCTTACACAATATCAGGATGCTTCATGTAATAAATTCTCTAAGGAATGGAAATTTCTCAATACCCATTTAGAATGATTTCTTTCTCTTGAAGGAAACTTCAGATCCCATCAATAGGCAGATAATTCCTCCATGTTTCCCACTACCTCTAAAATAGGGTATATATGAAATCTATGGGGATGAAAAATTAGGAAGATAGCTCGGTAGCTTGTGTCGTGGGGATATAACTGCTATTTTAATGGGTCATGCCCAGAATCATCAATATTTTCCTCTGCATTTCAGAAATGAGAGGATTCCTTGGTGAAATACCATTTACCGGCCTTATTACCGCATTTTTTGAATCTTTATCCCCCTACAACCCCCCTTCCACCCTGGACAGACTCCCCCCCCCCCCCCCACTCCTTCCGGACAGACCCCCCCCCCCCTCCCACCTTGGATAGACCCCCCCCCCCCCCCCCCACTGCAGACCGCCCCTACTAGACATACCCCCCTCCACCCTGCACCCCCCAGGACATGTGTATAGGCCCCCCACTGCAGACCGCCCCTACTGGACATACCCCCCCACCCTGCACCCCCCTGGACATGTGTCCAGGCCCCCCACTGTAGACCACCCCTACTAGACATACCCCCCCCCCCACCCTTCACCCCCTAGACATGTGTCCAGGCCCCTTGATATCTACTAGACACAAAAAAAATAAGAAAACAAAACAAAACTATACCACCTAGAATTTACATTTCCAAAAACATGAACCCACTAATCATGATAGAACCATATCCAACCAATAAACCAACAGCTCAGACATCATATGCTAAAACTATTAATACAGATAACAGACCTGAAAGATAAAGGATTAATCATTCTTGAAACAAATATTCCCAATATAATAATTCAATCAAACAAGGAAAATTCCATTAAAGAACCCCCCCAGCTTCATGCACAACTTTTGCAAAATTTGTGCCACAATACTGCATTCTGTTAAGCCAAAAAGAGGAGGGAATGGTTTCTAATTACTATGACTATAACCATAAAAAAGCTAACCAAATTCCCTTGAAATGCAATGAGGCTTTGGTGAACACCCAGTTGTCAACTGGGAGACTACCAGTTTCCATTTTAATTTCTTATATATATGTCTCTAAATATATTTGTGTGGAAGGGGACCCATACTAGCTTCATTGCAGCACAGGGCTAGACATTGGCACTTCCAGAAATAAGAAGCCCAAGCTGTTTGGTTAGAAGATCCAAGTTCTGAGAATTCTCTTCCGGACAGACCCCCCCCCCCCACTCCATCCTAGAAAGCCCCCCCCCCCCACCCCCTCCCCCACTGCAGGCCCCCCTGGACAGCCCCCCCCCCTCCCTGGACACCCCCCCTGGACAGTTGAAATCCCACTCCTTCCGGACAGACCCCCCTCTCATTTTCTGAATCTTTACCCCCTGCAAATCCCCCCCCCCCATCCAATCCCCCCTGAACATCCTCCCTTCTTAGTTTGCACAGATTTCCTCTGGAGTCTAAATCCATTATCTGGACTCCATCTAGTGCTACATCTGAATCAAGAATTAGGCATTCATCATGGAACCAGATATTCATAGGTCTATTGAACATTGGTCTTATGGAGTCTTCAAGATAATCCAAGGTTCATTCTTATGCAAGACCATGAACCTTCCCACAAGAGAGGTCATTTAACATGAAACCAGGTTGATAATCCCCACCATAATAGTATAATTATTGTTACCTCATAGAACTCACATCATTCTACCTAGACCTCGACTAGTCCTACACTGAACGCAATGACTAAAAATGATTGTCAATTCACTCTTGATTTCCAAGATACTGCCAAGTATTATATACACCTAGATTACCCAGAACAAAACTTACTGCATTCAATGATTGACATGAGTTCTGACTTTTAGTAACCTAGGTGTGGGATATGAATTTTGACCTAGATAGTTTTTATCCCCTCATACATTCTGCTACTTCAAGCCATAATATTTCTAATAAATGACAAACTCTCGTCAATCACACAATGGTACCTAGATCTATCATTGATGTTGTCTTACACCACGGAGACATCTGCACACACACACTCCTTTGGGATACCAAGCTCTATCATATTCACATTGAACACATCGGTTGCCAACTATATGGGTGACCCTAAACTAAATTCCCCAGTGACCTACTATCACCACCTCCTTAGAGATCATCCATATAAATAGAAACATTCTCAATGGTCAGCTCACCACATCACTCTATCGTTTCAATGGACCCCGCATGTAACCACAACATGAATTCTCATTCACCAATTCATTCCCATCAACTCATGATTACACTACTCTTTACTATAACATAGTGATTCCCCCATGAGTCAAGGACCTCCAGGCCTGGACACACATTCCATCACATTTTTTCCATTCTTGCAACCTTCAAAACACCATCAACTGTCTCAAATTCCTATATCTAATATTGATCTTTTTTTATATCATATTGATCTTCCTCAACATCATCATAAGAATATTGTTCTTGCTCCTAATTCCATTTAATCTTTAGATCTGCAATCACTTATGGTGCCAACATAAATGGCCTTACCTCTTCCACAGATTGCTTTGTTTTACCAGAAGATCTAGTAGCCCAAGGGAATCGATAAATTTGAATAATACTTACAATGCATTATTCTTTTCCCTTTACTGACTAGATAATTACATGACTCATCGATGTATTTATTCCAATTCCTTAAGCCAAACCCAAATGTAACTATCGCATGATGATCCTACTCATAGTCTAAATAAAATTCGGAATCTACTTATTTATCACTCTGATCTGGTTCTGCTTAGATATTTGAACCAACCTGCTTCATTTTCACCTAGGAATGACTATCTTTCACCCTTAAGTATCATTATCACCCTTGAAATTTTCATTCAAATCTTTGAAATGGTTGTGAATATGGATTGAGTTAGGGGGGCTCACATCTCAGAAGACAACTACATTTCAGAATCACTGGTATCTAGACCATAAAATGTCTAAGGATTCAGTTCTGCCACATTTTTTTCCAAAAATAAAGCTATAATAATACTAGAAACACCAACCTAGAATGTTTAAATATGAACTAAATCTAATGGAATCGGACTACAGTAATTCAAAATTCTGAAAGTAGTGATCAGAACAACACCATCATCAAGCTCCTTCCCTTTGCACCCATTTACAGAAGTTACAGATTCGGAATAGGTGGATATAGCAGTGGAAGAGCTTGGCTCTGCCTCTCCCATGACTTGAATATCCCACTTGGATCTTTCCAAGTCTTTCCTCAAACTAACAAAGATATATGTGACCCTTAGTTCTAGTTGTAGTGACCTCACCCCCTTCCAATGAGAATCATTTATTATGCTACCTTTGATTTATGAGTTACCTATTGAGAGGCCTACATGATGTTAAACTTTATCCCCATGCTGGAAGTTGGATAGATCATGACTCATGTGTCTACATGATGAACAGAAGTCATCCCAAGATTTATAGCAGACCTGCTGCTTCCAACAAAACTCCCCTTCAATATCAATGTAGATAAAATCCATCGGTACCTTTGATACATCGAGCTCAACACATATTTTAGGAGAAACAAGGTGGAAGAAAGTTATGGTGTGATTATTAGTACATAAGAAGTGGCCAACATATTACCAAACAATTTAAGAACACCAAATTCTGAAATGGGGGATGTAGGATAGGGACGGAAATCCAAATCTTCATGGAGGGAAGATCCTATTTTAGGTGGAACTTGAAAAACCAATAGAAAATAGAGAAGTTTAAGCTAGTGAAAGCATGTGGAGCATTCAATCAGGTAGAGATAAGGGCATCTTCAGTTGAAAAATGAATCAAAAGTTTCCACAGATCCATAATCCCTATAATCACCCATTCAAGAAAACCACATGAATCAAAAATAAACCTATCAAAGGTTTCCATCGAGGGGAGATTCTTGCTGAAGTGAGCCACTAATGTGAGATTCAATAGAAAAGAAGCATTTAAAAATTATAGGGAGAAACTATAGTTTTAATAATTTCATCATCTCATGACAGAATTTTAGGGCTAATTTCAATTTTGGGAAGCTGGGCAAAAGGCTAGGGTTGATGAAGGGGGATAATGGTCAGAACTATGAATCCAGAGTAGTAGGAATGAATCCTCCCCCCCCCCCACCCCAAGAGAGGGGGGAATATAGGGGCATCCATGCAGCCTACATCATTATTGAAGGAAGCCACATGATCGAAATAGGTCTAGCCTTAGAAGTAGACAAACATAAGAGTTCAGTCAAAATAATTTCATCAAAAACTCATATTAGTGCTTGCTCCCCAATAAGCCTAACATCTCAACCGTTCCAAGTATAATCACACAACCACCCATCAACTAGCATATTCTCGAACCCTGAGTGTATACTTGTACTCCATCAATCCAAGATCAGACCATTTAGGATTATAATCATCTACGTCATCAGGATTCATACCCAAAAACAGTCAGGCCAAGTATCCTACCAATCCTTCCCTTTGAAATCCAAACCTCAATACTGAAATGCCTAAAGTGCTTTTCATCATGGAAGCCTAAAGAATCCCCATGCCTATACCACATACTTGATAGTACCTATAATGAACCAATATCATAATTTAAATCATCTACCCATGATTTTGTCTCTAAAGGAACTAACAATCCCAGGTTAACGCCTCTATTAGATTACTATCATATACCATATCTCATCTCAAGCATAGTACCCGAATAACCAATATCTTGAGTCATATATCAAGGGAATTAGGCCCCCCCACCTATCTCAATAACCACATCTCACATAGGTCAAAGCTCATAGGAAACCATCTATTTTTTCCCGTTTGAAATATCTTAATACAACTAATGTGCTAACACCCACTCTAAATTTCTCAAATATACGTATATCAGGAATTACATGCAAATCACCATCCTACTAGGGAACTGATCCTAAACTAAGGTTATACTGTCCATCCCCAATCCTCACCTCGTCCTAATTTTCAATATCATCCAAGATATCTGAATCAATCTTGAAACTATAGGCTTCTTCCCAACCTGAACCTACTATTAGTGAATTATTCTCAGGTTCCCAAGCATTATAGCCACCCAAGAAGTGTTTGAGTTCAAGAAAGTAGAGAAACACCAACGGGGTACTATGCATAACCAGAAAATATAGTGTATGGGTAGATGATATGCTCAGTTGAATAAATAAATAAACTGTGGAAGCATAAATAAATACTCATCATTGATCCTTGGGCTATAACGTGACACTCAGTATTGGTTATACCTGCTTTGGTTAGTGTTAGAGTTTTTTTTAGCATGTCACATGATCATTCCCACTAGTACGGAGCCCAATAGAAATATATTATAAGGTGAAAGCATCGATTTCATGGAGGTAATTCTAGTAAATATAATTGTATCAAGCCCATGCCTAATTCCAAGGAGTGTGTTCTAGGAAATCTTATAGTATCGAGCATATAACAGATTCCCAGGGGGATAGGCATAGGAAATCCAGTAGTATCATCAATAGAATTGATTCCTTGGGGGATGACCCAAGGTAATCATATTGACCCAAAGATGGAATCCCAATATCCTGGGAATTCTATATAAACCAAAATATTGAATATAAGGGGATTTCCCAACGCATTAATATTGTATCAGGATCAACATTTAGAGCCTAGGAGCACATTCCAAGCATCCTATTTTGACCATACAGGTGAATCCTAGGTGAACTATTGGGTATTCCACTTAAAGCCTTGAGGGTAGTGTGTCCCTCCCATAATATCTCATATAACACATTATATACAAGTTGTTAATCTTCTCAAACTCATCTAAAAAAACAAGGGTTTCCCTCTCAAGCGCATGACCTATCATCATTGCTAATGCCATATCATCATCGCTAATTCCATATCTGGCTCACACACAATTGATTTGGGTTCAAAAGTGAAACCTACAATCATCTATAATTCTTATTGCATGCACCCTCACAAGGTTCAAAATCAATGTGGCACCCTCATGGATTCCCTAGGTTACATTATAGCATAAACACCCTATGTGGATTCCTTTATCAAATTCACATCTATCATGTCAACACCCACCACTGGGAATAACGTCCCTCGAAATAGTCATAAACATCTCACAGCCTCACTATACTTATAAGAAAAGCCTCACTTGCAAAGATATAAAGGGATGGAAACCTTTCTATATTACTTTCCAAGTCACACTATGTCGGTCTGCTCACCAAACCTATCATCAATTTAGCTAAATTATACCCACCAAGGTATCTAAAACTCATTAGGGGAGGAACACCTTCCCGCAATCATCTCTACTAGCATGAAGGTTTTAAGGCATATTAAGGATATTTCATGGCCTACTAGGTATAATAACTATATCTCATCACATCCCTCCACTTGAAGGTCACCAAGGAACCTAGACTAAGGTCCAATGCGCTTATATAATTCACTTTATTTTATATACACCTTGTATGGGGTTCATGTTTCTCAAGGCATAAAATTATACTTATACTCGTAGACATCTTCGGTCGAGTTATATAATCAGTTCACAATGGTCCATCATGGACCTTGGCACTTTCCACATTTAATTCAAATGGATTCCATTATAATTAAACTAATTAATTAATTTATAAAGGTTCATCTCTTGAGGTGGTGAAACTGCACACATCACATTTCACATAAATCCTGTATAAACCAAAGGGTTATGCCCAAGAAACCACTGACCTTAATTGAAGTTATTTCCTTTAAAGAAGCATGACCACCTTCTAAGCTTGTATAAGATCTAGCATCAACTGAGGCTCCTAACCTGGCCCCAAAATTACAAATAATCAATTATAACATTTTATAATTAATTATATTATCCAATTAAATTAATTATATTGATTATAATTAATTTCATAATTTAAAACAAAAAGACATAAATGCTTAATCAATCACTAGGTTGCCTCAATGCACTGAAACCATGAACAAACACACATGAGGTTCCATGGAATACACCCGATACTGTCATAGGAAAATCCAAAAAATGGAATCTATTTAATAGGTGATTTCAGTAAATTTAGCTAAAAACCATAAATAAAATCATCAGGTGACGTAACTTTGATGACACAGCATGAAATAACATACAAAATTTATCCCAAGACATCCTCTATCTACACCAGGAAAAATCCCCATCATGTGGGACAATTTCCACCATCCTTTGGTGGAAATTTCCAATAAAACCCAACATAAATCTTCTAAAATTATATACTATGGATGGAAACCAAAACAAAAGGAAAGGGATGGAATAACTCACTCAAAATCATTGTCGAATAATTCCAAAATTCGATCCCCTCTAAAGGTGGATCAAAGGAGGGACAGTGAGGTAGAACCATCAAGAACTGTCCTTCTCCTAATATCCAAAACCATTTAAACCCAAATCACCCTGATTTCAAATAAACGGGACTACCCCCATGTAAAAAAAATTTGGCTCCATTCATGGCATGAACAGGGGGTTCATGGAATGATTTACATTTCACCTGAGTAGATTTCATGAAGGCATAACCGCAACAATCTTCGCAGAAAGTGTAGGTGTTGGCTCGCGCGGATCCCACTCATGGAAGGTCTCAGTTCGGCCGATTCACTGATTGGAGGAGGAGCGCGCAACGAAGGGGGTAGAGGAGGAGACGAACGTGCGAATAAGGGGATGAGAGGGATCGCGCGAGGGAGGGGTGAACAGAGTGGAGAATCTGGCGAGGATCGACCGAGGGAGAATTCACCAGTTGGCGATAAGGGAGAAAGGTTTCGCGGGTGGGAGATGAGTCCCGATGAGGGAGAGATGCGGGTGGGAGATGAGTCCCGACACCGGAGAGATGTGGGTGGGAGATGAGACGCGATAGAGTTAAACTAATTGAATAACTATTACCACGGACTCAGTTTATCTATAGGTTTAACTATTATAATGCCATGGTTTTCAAATAACCGTGGTTATATTTTAATCTATAGCCATAGACCAATTAAACCGTGGCTATAGGTCTGTGGCTATAGAACATTTTTCTAGTAGTGATACCTGGTCCCTCAGATCCCCTGCTTGAAAAGCACCCATCAACATGAAGCCCAACATTTGGAGGCACAATGATGTCTGTCCTTAGATTAAAATCATCGTTGGATCAAAGAACAATGTCTTGAGGAATGACGATGACCATCATCTAAAATGATCCTGGCCCAACAGCCTCAAGCACGACAGGGCTTATCCCCCAACTGGTAGCCTCCACTAGTGCAAAAAATATTTACCACATCGGCATTTTTTACGTCGGTTATATATAACCGATGTGCAAAGCTGTAAAAATTGGTTTTTTACGTCGGTTATTTTATAACCAACGTGGTAAAGTGCCAAGAATCAATTTATAACATTGATTATTTTATAACTAACGTCAAAAATACCGATATTTGATCTTTCACGTTAGTTATTTCATAACCGACGTTATAAATTGATTCATGATGCTTTATCACATTAGTTATAAAATAATCGATGTGATAAATCAAATCTTGGTGATTTATCATGCCAGTTATAAAATAACTGACATGATAAATCTCCATTTATCACGTTGGTTATTTTATAACTGACGTGATAAAGGCTTTTCTACGTCGGTTATTAAATAACCGACGTGGTAAACATAAAAAAACAATTTATCACGTCGGTTATTAAATAATTGACGTGATAATTCTTTTAAATGATTTATCGAGCCCCGTATTCTGTCATTTTATTTTCTTTGATCGGGCAACCTATGTCTCATCTCTCTCACATGGAAAACCAATAAAGGATTCTTCAAAGTCATGCCCTCCAACCTCATTTTTCCAACATCATTAATCATCTTTATTATCACCAGATCTATCAGGTCGACTCGCAACACTCAAGTAAGCCTCACACGCCTCGGTTTCATTCTTTGTTTTTCATGATGCCCTAAATTTATGTTTTGATATATTATTTTTCTATCATTGTTCTTTCTATCATGGTAAGTGTCATAGTGTTCTTTTATACCATGCTAAGTTATTTTCTGGTAAAATAAACCATGGGAGTGATATCATGCAAGTTCTACGATTTTTGTTGCTACCATGTGTGTTATATCATGTGTGTGTGCATGTATTTCCATGTGTGTTCTACCATGAAATCATTATCATGAAAGTTCTTCCATATAACCTTACAACCAATGAATCTATTCACTACATTTTTTACCATCAATAATTGCATCATTATTTAATTCTTAATTTTGGTAATATATTCAAATTAAAATTATTTTTATATTTAATAGTTTATCTTGGGGAGGGTATAGTTTATTGGAAGAACAAATGATGGCAGAAAAATTACAAAAACTTAGAGCTAAGTATTTAAGCTCTGGAGAGGTTTCTCCTCCATCCCCTCCATATAGACGTGAAAAATAGAATAGAGCTTGGATGGGCAAAAAGGGGTAATATCTTTCGGAAGAATCGAGAATCATAGCTGAGAGGATTGTAAGATATTTATTTTATTTATTTAAGTTAATTATATTATTTATATACTTTGAATCATTACAGAAATTTTCAATTAATTAATACAGGATTATCTTGAGGAGCAGAGCACACAGAGGGTATTTACAGCTACTGGGAGGCAAGATATTTTATCTGGGACATTGGGAAAGCTTGAACACCTCGGTCGTGTACGAGGATACCCGACGGGTGTATCGGTAAGAAAAGTGTCTCCACATTCTTCAACTTCTTCCATTTAGGGTGTTTATAAAAAATAGAATCCTTAGAGGTTGAAGTTCATAATATTAATGTGATGATGGAGGAAAAGATTAGAGTGTCAGTGTAGTCTATGTTTGCATACATGCAAAGACAATTTCAAACTGCATCTCCCACTCCTCCACCTCCCCCTGCAGACCCCATTATTTATCCTCCACCTCTTCCAGTAGCTCTCACCCCCCCACTTCCAAACCCCATTATTTATCCTCCACCTCAGCCTACGGACCCCATTTTTTATCCTACTCCTTCGCTACAACTTCCTACTTATTGTGAGTTGTATGTTGGCGATCCTCACCATCATATAGTTTCATATGGTATGGTATATTGTATAGGAGGTACAGTTCATCATCAACAGTTAGAGTTAGAGCATCATAGGGTCACTATATAGGATATTATAGATAGATCAGCTCGAGTACCATTACCCACAGATGAGGTGACGACAGTTGGACATAGTATCAGCCACTTTTTAGTTTGGCCATCAAGACTTCTGCGACTCATTACCATAGAGGCATGTCTGTTATATCTTTTATTTTATTTTTTATTAAAGTTGTTTTAACATTTGGAAACTAACATATTTTTCTATTTATTTATAGGAATACTTCAAAGGTAAAGAAATATTGTATAGACAACAACAAAGACAAATGGGTATTTGTTGGCAGATCATTATTCATTCCCAATGGAAGATCATGTTTGTAGACGTGCAATAATGTGGGGATTGTGAAAATTGGTATCATGGAGCTTATTACTAAAGATAAGTTGGGCATCAACATGGTGAAGATTTTTTCCATGTAAGTCTTAACACCTTTCCCTGCATTATATTTATTAAAAATGTATACTTATGTTTGTTTTGTATTAGGTATATTTATAACACGTGTGAGAAGAATGAGTAGACAGATGTATATGGGTTCATGGATCCGCATATGATTTCCCCTAAAGCACATGCAATGGATGGGGAACAAAAAACACACTACTAAAAAAACCACCATTAGCGACCGCCAATGGCGGTCGCTATAGGGATCTAGCGGCCGCCCAACGACCGCCATTGGCGGTCGGTTTAGCCTCGTCGCTAGAGGCCTATAGCGACTGCCAATGGCGGTCGCTATAGTGAATTTTTTTTTTTTTTTTAAAAATGTCCACTGAAATAAATAAATATATATATATATATATTAAAAAAATATTCACATATATACTATTAAATACAATATTTTAAATATATATATATATATAATATTTTAAATGTTTTAATATATATAATATTAAATATATGTATAATATCGAATCATTGTGCTATAATAATTTAAAACCCCCGATTTAAGAAATGCTATCATTTCAGGTTTTTCGGAGCACATTTGCTCTGAATTCGACCGCCGCACGCCGTTTTGGTGTTTTATGACTCCAGAAACGCGTTTTCGGCCGCCGCGGTCAAACGACACCTCTGATTGACGTGCCGTCTCTCCGACCATTTCAAAATTCACGCAACGGATGTTGTCGTGCGGTTTCGTGGCATTCGGAGGTCGTTCGGGTGGTTTTGACCCCCCAACGCGCCATTTCAGCGCGCGCTGAGCTGCTGAAAACGACGCATTCGGTCGTGCCGCGCGCACCGCACGTCCGATGGACATGCCGCCTCCTCCTGCATCTCAGGAATAATATTCCTATCATTCTCGTGCAGTTTCAGGTTTTTCGGAGCACGTTTGCTCTGAATTCGACCGTCGCACGCCGTTTTGGTGTTTTATGACTCCGGAAATGCGTTTCCGGCCGTCGCGGTCAAAAGGAACCTCCGATTGACGTGCCGTCTCTCCGACCATTTCACAATTCACGCAAAGGATATTGTCGTGCGGTTTCGTGACATTCGGAGGTCGTTCGGGTGGTTTTGACCCCCCAACGCGCAATTTCAGCGCGCGCCGAGCTGCTGAAAACGACGCATTCGGTCGTGCCGCGCGCACCGCACGTCCGATGGACGTGACGCCTCCTCCTGCATCTCAGGAATAATATTCCTATCGTTCTTGAGCGGTTTCAGGTCGTTCGGAGCACGTTTGCTCCGAATTCGACAGCCGCACGCCGTTTTGGTGTTTTATGACTCCGGAAACGCGTTTCCGGCCGCCGCGGTCAAACGACACCTCCGATTGACGTTCCGTCTGTCCGACCATTTTAAAATTCACGCAACGGATGTTTTCGTGCGGTTTCGTGGCATTCATAGGTCGTTCGGGTGGTTTTGACCCCCCAACGCGCCATTTCAGCGCGCGCTGAGCTGCTGACAACGACGCATTCGGTCGTGCCGCGCGCACCGCACGTCCGATGGACGTTCCGCCTCCTCCTGCATCTCAGGAATAATATTCCTATCGTTCTCGTGCGGTTTCAGGTTTTTCGGAGCACGTTTGCTCTGAATTGGACCGCCGCACGCCGTTTTGGTGTTTTATGGCTCCGGAAACACGTTTCCGGCCGCCGCGGTCAAACGGAACCTCTGATTGACGTTCCGTCTGCCCGTCCAATTCACAATTCACGCAAAGGATGTTTTCGTGCGGTTTCGTGGCATTCGGAGGTCGTTCGGGTGGTTTTGACCCCCCAACGCGCCATTTCAGCGCGCGCCGAGCTGCTGAAAACGACGCATTCGGTCGTGGCGCGCGCACCGCACTTCCGATGGATGTGCCGCCTCCTCCTGCATCTCAGGAATAATATTCCTATCGTTCTCGTGCGGTTTCAGGTCGTTCGGAGCACGTTTGCTCCGAATTCGACCGCCGCACGCCGTTTTGGTGTTTTATGACTCCGGAAACGCGTTTCCGGACGCCGCGGTCAAAAGACACCTCCGATTGACGTGCCGTCTATCCGACCATTTCACAATTCACGCAACGGATGTTTTAGTGCGGTTTCGTGGCATTCAGAGGTCGTTCGGGTGGTTTTGACCCCCCAACGCGCCATTTCAGCGCGCGCTGAGCTGCTGAAAACGACGCATTCGGTCGTGCCGCGCGCACCGCACGTCCGATGGATGTGACGCTTCCTTCTGCATCTCAGGAATAATATTCCTATCGTTCTCGTGCGGTTTCAGGTTTTTCGGAGCACGTTTGCTCTGAATTGGACCGCCGCACGCCGTTTTGGTGTTTTATGGCTCCGGAAACGCGTTTCCGGCCGCCGCAGTCAAACGGCACCTCCGATTGATGTTTCGTCTACCCATACATTTCACAATTCATGCAACGGATGTTGTCGTGCGGTTTCATGGCATTCAGAAGTCGTTCGGGTGGTTTTGACCCCCCAACGCGTCATTTCAGCGCGCGTCGAGCTGCTGAAAACGACGCATTCGGTCGTGCCGTGCGCACCGCACGTCCGATAGATGTTCCGCCTCCTCCTGCATCTCCGGAATAATATTCCTATCGTTCTCGTGCGGTTTCAGGTCATTTGGAGCACGTTTTCTCCGAATTCGACCGCCGCACGCCGTTTTGGTGTTTTATGACTCCGGAAACGCGTTTCCGGCCGCCGCGGTCAAACGACACCTCCGATTGACGTGACGTCTGTCCGAACATTTCACAATTCACGCAACGGATATTTTCGTGCGGTTTCGTGGCATTCAGAGGTCGTTCGGGTGGTTTTGACCCCCCAACGCGTCATTTCAGCGCGCGCTGAGCTGCTGAAAACGACGCATTCGGTCGTGCCGCGCGCACCGCACGTCCGATGGACGTGACGCCTCCTCCTGCATCTCAGGAATAATATTCCTATCGTTCTCGTGCGGTTTCAGGTTTTTCGGATCACGTTTGCTCTGAATTGAACCGCCGCACGCCGTTTTGGTGTTTTATGGCTCCAGAAACGCGTTTCCAGACGCCGCGGTCAAACGGCACCTCCGATTGACGTACCGTCTGGCCTTCCATTTCACAATTCATGCAACGGATGTTGTCGTGCGGTTTCGTGGCATTCGTATGTCGTTCGGGTAGTTTTGACCCCCCAATGCGCGATTTCAGCGCGCGCCGAGCTGCTGAAAACGACGTATTCGGTTGTGCCGCGCGCACCGCACGTCCGATGGACGTTCCGCCTCCTCCTGCATCTCAGGAATAATATTCCTATCGTTATCGTGCGGTTTCAGGTCGTTCGGAGCACGTTTGCTCCGAATTCGACCGCCGCACGCCGTTTTGGTGTTTTATGACTCCCGAAACGCGTTTCCGGCCGCCGCGGTCAAACGGCACCTCTGATTGACGTTCCGTCTACCCGAACATTTCACAATTCACGCAACGGATTTTGTCGTGCGGTTTCGTGGCATTCGGAGGTCGTTCGGGTGGTTTTGACCCCCCAACGCGTCATTTCAGCGCGCGTCGAGCTGCTGAAAACGACGCATTCGGTCGTGTCGCGCGCACCGCACGTCTGATGGATGTGCCGCCTACTCCTGCATCTCAGGAATAATATTCCTATCATTATCGTGCGGTTTCAGGTCGTTCGTAGCACGTTTGCTCCGAATTCGACCGTCGCACGCCGTTTTGGTGTTTTATGACTCCGGAAACGCGTTTCCGGCCGCCGCGGTCCAACGGCACCTCTGATTGATGTGCCGTCTGTCCGACCATTTCACAATTCACGCAACGGATGTTTTCATGCGGTTTCGTGGCATTCGGAGGTCGTTCGGGTGGTTTTGACCCCCCAACGCGCCATTTCAGCGCGCGTCGAGCTGCTGAAAACGACGTATTCGGTCGTGCCGCGCGCACCGCACGTCCGATGGACGTGCCGCCTCCTCCTGCATATCAGGAATAATATTCCTATCGTTCTCGTGCGGTTTCGGGTCGTTCGGAGCACGTTTGCTCCGAATTCGTCCGCCGCACGCCGTTTTGGTGTTTTATGACTCCGGAAACGCGTTTCCGGCCGCCGCGGTCAAACGGCACCTCTGATTGACATGCCGTCTCCCCAACCATTTCACAATTCACGCAACGGATGTTTTCGTGCGGTTTCGTGACATTCGGAGGTCGTTCGGGTGGTTTTGACCCCCCAACGCGCCATTTCAGCGCGCACCGAGCTGCTGAAAACGACACATTCGGACGTGCTGCGCGCACCGCACGTCCGATGGACGTGCCGCCTCTCCCTTAATCTCAGTAATAATATTTCTATCGTTCTCGTGCGGTTTCAGGTCGTTTGGAGCACGTTTGCTCCAAATTGGACAGCCGCACGCCGTTTTGGTGTTTTATCGCGCCGGAAACGCGTTTCCGGCCGCCGCGGTCAAACGGAACCTCCGAATGACGTGCCGTCTAGCCGACCATTTCAAAATTCACGCACCGGCTGTTGTCGTACGGTTTCGTGGCATTCGGAGGTCGTTCGGGTGGTTTTGACCCCTCAACGCGTCATTTCAGCGCGCGCCGCGCTGCTGAAAACGACACATTCGGTCGTGCCGCGCGCACCGCACGTCTGATGGACGTGCCGCCTCCTATTGCATCTCAGGAATAATATTTCTATCGTTCTCGTGCGTTTTCAGGTCGTTCGGAGCACGTTTGCTCCAAATTGGACCGCCGCACGCCGTTTTGGTGTTTTATGGCGCCGGAAACGCGTTTCCGGCCGCCGCGGTCAAAAGGAACCTCCGAATGACGTACCGTCTGGCCGACCATTTCATAATTCACGCACCGGCTGTTGTCGTACGGTTTCGTGGCATTCGGACGTCGTTCGGGTGGTTTTGAACCCCCAACGCGTCATTTCAGCGCGCGCCGCGCTGCTGAAAACGACACATTCGGTCGTGCTGCGCGCACCGCACGTCCGATGGATGTTCCGTCTCCTCCTGTATCTCAGGAGTAAGATTTCTATCGTTCTCGTGCGGTTTTAGGTCGTTCGGATCACGTTTGCTCCGAATTGGACCGCCGCACGCCGTTTTGGTGTTTTATGGCGCCGGAAACGCGTTTCCGGCCGCTGCGGTCAAACGGAACCTCCGAATGACGTGCCGTCTGGCCGAACATTTCACAATTCACGCACCGGCTGTTGTCGTACGATTTAGTGGCATTCGGAGGTCGTTCGGGTGGTTTTGACCCCCGAACGCGCCATTTCAGCGCGCATCGCGCTGCTGAAAATGACACATTCGGACGTGCCGCGCGCACCGCACGTCCGATGGATGTGCCGACTCCTCCTACATCTCAGGAATAATATTTCTATCATTCTCGTGCGGTTTCAGGTCGTTCGGAGCACGTTTTCTCCGAATTGGACCGTCGGACGCCGTTTTGGTGTTTTATGGCGCCGGAAACGCGTTTTCGGCCGCCGTGGTCAAACGGAACCTCCGAATGATGTGCCGTCTGGCCGACCATTTCACAATTTATGCACCAGCTGTTTTCGTACGGTTTTGTGGCATTCGGAGGTCGTTCGGATGGTTTTGACCCCCCAACGCGCCATTTCAGCGCGCCCCGCGCTGCTGAAAACGACACATTCGGTCGTGCCGCGCGCACCGTACGTCCGATGGATGTAACGCCTCCTCCTACATCTCAAGAATAATATTTTTATCGTTATCGTGCAGTTTCAGGTCGTTCGGAGCACGTTTGCTCCGAATTGGACCGCCGCACGCCGTTTTGGTGTTTTATGGCGCCGGAAACGCGTTTCCGGCCGCTGCGGTCAAACGGCACCTCCGAATGGCGTGCCGTCTGGCCGACCATTTCACAATTCACGCACCGGATATTTTCGTACGGTTTCGTGGCATTCGGAGGTCGTTCGGGTGATTTTGACCCCCCAACGCGCCATTTCAGCGCGCGCCGCGCTGCTGAAAACGACACATTCGGTTGTGCCGCGCGCACCGCACGTCCGATGGACGTGTCACCTCCTCCTGCATCTCAATAATAATATTTCTATCGTCCTCATGCGGTTTCAGGTCGTTCGGAGCACGTTTTTCTCCGAATTGGACCGCCGCACGCCGTTTTGGTGTTTTATGGCGCCGGAAACGCGTTTCCGGCCGCTGCGGTCAAACGGTACCTCCGAATGACGTGTCGTCTGGCCGACCATTTCGCAATTCACGCACCGGCTGTTGTCGTACGGTTTCGTGGCATTCGGAGGTCGTTCGGGTGGTGCAGGGAGCTGTTCGGGGGTGCGGGGGGGGGGGGCTGTACGGTGGGGCGGGGGGGTGTACGGGGGTACGAGGGGCTGTACGGGGGTGCGGGGGGCTGTACGGGGGTGCGGGGGGGCTGTCCGGGGGTGCGGGGGGCTGTACAGGGGTGCCGGGGAGGCTGTACGGGGGGGCGGGGGGGTGTACGGGGGTGCGGGGTCTGTACGGGGGTGCGGGGGGCTGTACGGGGGTGCGGGGGGGCTGTCCGGGGGTGCGGGGGGCTATACGGGGGTGACGGGGGGGCTGTACGGGGGTGTGGGGGGGTGTACGGGGGTGCGGGGGGGCTGTACGGGGGTGCGGGGGGCTGTACGGGGGTGCGGGGGGGGCTGTCTGGGGGTGCGGGGGGCTGTACGGGGGTGCCGGGGGGGCTGTACGGGGGTGCGGGGGGCTGTACGGGGGTGCGGGGGGGCTGTACGGGGGTGCGAGGGGCTGTACGGGGGTGCGGGGGGGCTGTACGGGGGTGCGGGGGGCTGTACGAGGGTGCGGGGGGCTGTACGGGGGTGCGGGGGGGCTGTCTGGGGGTGCGGGGGGCTGTACGGGGGTGTCGAGGGGGCTGTACGGGGGTGCGGGGGGCTCTACGGGGGTGCGGGGGGCTGTACGGGGGTGCGGGGGGGCTCTACGGGGGTGCGGGGGGCTGTACGGGGGTGCGGGGGGGGGGGGGGGGCTGTCTGGGGGTGCGGGGGGCTGTACTGGGGTGCGAGGGGGCTGTACGGGGGTGCGGGGGGGCTGTCCGGGGGTGCGGGGGGCTGTACGGGGGTGCGGGGGGGCTGTCCGGGGGTGCGGGGTGCTGTACGGGGGTGCCGGGGGGGCTGTACGGGGGTGCGGGGGGCTGTACGGGGGGGCGGGGGGTTGTACGGTTGTGCGGGGGGCTGTTCGGGGGTGCGGGGGGGCTGTACGGGGGTGCGGGGGGTTAGAGTTTTTAAATGCACGCCTTAGATAATATTAGCTATCATATAATAAACAAGAAAAGAAAGAAATTATAAGTACACAACCTTCTAATTTAAATTAAATGAATAAATAAAGTACATCAATGTCAACCCCACCAGTAAAAACAAAAAACATATCTCGTGAATATATGATGCGTCACGCGTTGTCATCACTGCTACCTCCTTCTGGTGGGCCAGGGGCCTACAACAAATAAACATTATAAATATTTTAATAACAAAAATAATTTAAATTAAATAAATAAATACAGTATATACCTGCGTCGTATGATCCCCTGCACCATCAGCTCGACGCACATATTCCCGTAGTGCTCTAACCTCAGCTGTCAATTGCGCATTTGCCTCCTCGGAAGCGCGCAGCCGTGCCTCAAAATCTGACATCTGCTGTGTCATATGAGCAACAGCAGGACCGACAACCGCAGCGCGTGACACTACAGAACGAGGAATCCCTGCTCCATAGGTCAAACTATAGTCATGCCCGTCCCGACCGATAATGCGATGAAAGATCTCATCCCGTCGCATGGGAAGCTGTCGTTAGTCCTCTGGCAGATGTTCTAACTCAGCTTCAAATTGAGCCTGTGAAATATTTAAATATATATAAATATATATATGTTAATATATAGATTTATGTAATTATTGGTAAGTACAGACACTTACTATCAATGCTGCAACCTCTGGATCATTGCGATCACGAGTCCTCATCCACACCGACATTTTATCAGTTGTTGCACCTTGCTCTCGCAACTGTATATTAAAAGAATATAAACACAAAACCATATTAATTAATAAATTAAAAAATGAATAATATATACCTCATGTCGGATCTGAGACACGTGACGAGTCCCGAGCCTGTGAGGTGGTCCCTGCAACGCTCGATTCTCAGAATGGCGTGTTGACACCTCCTACATTCAATTCATTCAAATTTCGAACAAATAACATATTCTTGAAAATATATATACACCAAAATAATTAATATACAAACCGCAACACTCTCAGTAGACCAATATGCAACCAAGTCACGCCACTGAGCTGGGAGGACACCTCTCGGGACTTTTTCCAAAATGTCTAGGGCACCCACATTTGGTACTCAGTGGTCCCTCTTCACTTTGCCTTTATAATCTTTCCACATCTTACGGCATTTGCTCATACACACGGGCCGAAACTCTTCAGGGCATACTTTCAAATTTTGCTATAAAGAAAATAATCAAACATATTAGTATTATTTATATATAGAAAATAAAGTAAAATGATTTTCTTACCTAAACCTCCCTCCATAGACGATCTAATGTGTCCTGAGGGATAGAAGCTCAGTCACGCGTGGTCAATGGAAATCGATGTGGGTCACATATGATATGACCCAGCTGACGAATAAATGTCGGGGCATTTGGTCCCACAGGATGAAAAACCTCATCAAATGAAACATCTATCGTCGTGTCGGAATTCCATGATAATATGCCACGACCAGGGCCTCTCCTGCGAGAGGAAGAAGCAGCCGAGTCTGATCCTGTTGAAAACAATTTTATATATAAATTGACAAATGTTATATATATATATATATGTATGTCAATTACATAAAAAATATAGACAATGACATTCAAACATACCTTGACCCTAAGACGTAGATGCCTCAGATGGATGATGTGGATCTTCTGCCTCTTCCCCTGACATGCCTGCAGTCATAGAAAACATCAGTAATGAGTCCAAAGTGTTTAAAAGATAAATTGGATTGTTCTTAAAAAATCAAACTTGTACAACTGTTAATCAAACAAAAAATGGATTGAATAATTAGTTGTGAATGAATTTTAAAAAATCAGAAAGTTAACAAAATAGATATACAAATTATGTACAAAACCAGTCAATGCATAGCCAAATTTCAGATAGAACTTATAAAAATTCAAGCAGCACATGAATCAGATGAAGAATACCTCAAAGGGATGATACACCGACCATAACATCAATAAATCAAGAGTAAAAACAACCTAAATATTTATGATTGAATTAACTTACAAAAGTGAGGATTAAAACTTATAAAGATTTATAAAATGATTATATAATTTATGATATCCTAGGACATTCTACTGAATAGCGGGAAAACAATTATACCTTTCATTAAGCATGAAAATCGACCGTTTCTCCTTCAACAGCCGCTCTGACCCAATAAATATCTTCTTCACATTGAACTACGGTATGTTGATCAAGTTGTTGGTAAACAAACGAAACAATCTCGGGTTCATCTTCTTCAAATAAAAACACTCCTCGCCGAGACATTTTGACAACAACTTGCCAACTTGGATCCGAAGGCAAAGTAACGAAGAATACTTGTTCCGCTTATGATGTCAAAATGAAAGGTTTATTCTCAACTCGTTCATTATTTCTGTATAACATATAGTTAAAATTCACTAATGAAAACTGATATTGATCGACTTTACATCCACGCACTGGATCAACCCAATTACACTTTAACAATATGTACTTCAAACCATGTGTGTATACAACTTCAATGATGTCTATCAATTGACCATAGTAATAACCAGAATCGACAAAGGGACAACCGATGCCACTGTTTTGTGTTGCTCGTTTTTCGTCAACATCTTTAATGCGAAATCGAAAACCATTAGCATCAATAGCTTTATAACGACGAGCCGTTATAGATGGACCCTCATCCAGTTGGATAAATACTTCAGGTAGCGTGAGGTCCCCTAACTCCCTCAGCTTACGAACCTATATAATTTATAAAAATCAATACTGATATATGCAGAAAGAATTAGTATAATACTTCACTCATAATGAAAATAAATTTATACATACATAATCCTTGAACCAATCATGAAATGACGAATAATGAGATTGTTGAATTTGCAACTCAGTCGCACGATGCATCTCTTCTTTTATCTCATTAATGTGTTTCCTGCAAATGATAACGCGATGTTTAAAAGATCATCTTATGCAAACAAAACATGTAAAAGTTATACAAGCACATTGATAAGATACTTACTGCATTAATGGTGCAACTGATGGAGTATTGAACAAGATATATCGATGTGCTTGTATCCACTTGATGTTGTCCATATCAAATGTAGTTCCTTCTCCAACTGGACCATCATGAATCCGAGAGGGCTTATCTGATTTTGTTTCAACATCCGTAAGATATTCTGCACAAAAGGTAGTACACTCATCCATCAAATAACCATTGGCTATTGATGCCTCTGGACGAGCTCTGTTGCGTACAAATCTTTTCAATGTACTCAAATACCGTTCAATAGGATACATCCACCTGAATTGCACTGGACCAGCAGCCATTACTTTATCAGTTAGGTGCACTGTCAAGTGGACCATAACATCGAAAAATGAGGGGGGGAAAGTTTCTCAAAGTGACAAAGCGTAAGTACAATTCGGTCCTGCAAACTTTTTAAATCACTCATTCATTGATTTCTTAAACAAAGCTGTCTAAAAAAATTACTCATCTCAATCAAGGGCTGAACAACATTGGGGGATAAACAATCACAAATTGCGATTGGAATCAACTGCTGAAGTAATATGTGATTGTCATGACTTTTCAACCCTTGCAATGTCTTGCTCGTCAGATTCAAACACTTTGAAATATTAGAAGAATAACCATCAGGCACCTTGACCATCTTCAAAATGGAAAGAAATGTCTCTTTCTCCTCTGTAGTCATCGTATACTGTGCAGAAGGCATATATGTCTTGTTTCCCTCAGCTAACTGTAAATGCAACTATTTCCTTAAACCCATTTCTTTCAAATCACGGCGTGTATTAACATGGTCCTTTGATTTTCCACTGACACCTAAAATGGTCCACAATATTTTATCACAAACATTTTTTTCAATGTGCATGACATCCAAATTATGCCTCAACATGTTAGTTTTCCAATATGGAAGACTATAAAAAATACTTTTCTTTTTCCAATTGTGACTGCGCTGCCTACCCGCAGCACGAATATTACGTACTGGAGGAGCCACCAAATCCTGAATTTCATATACCGTGCGGGTGTTTTCTTCCTCAATCTGCGATAACATTTCGACTCCTATCATGATCTTTGGTGCTGGGCTGAACTCTCTAGAACCATCAAATTCCACTCTGTCCTTTCTGAATCTGTGCTGAGGAGGGAGAAAACGCCTGTGACCCATGTATGCCCATTTTTTGGAATGTTTAAGCCATACAGATTTTTTACTTTTATTGCAACAGGGGCAAGCAAATTCCCCTTTCGTACTCCAGCCTGATAAATTTGCATAAGCTGGGAAGTCATTGATTGTCCACAATAAAGCAGCATGCAGTTTGAACATTTCATTCGTTTCGCAGTCATAAGTCATCACACCATCGCCCCAAAATTCATTCAACTCATCAATCAATGGATGAAGGTAAACATCAATTTTATCCCCCGGACTTTTAGGTCCATCAATAAGAGTGGAAAGTAATATAAATTGTTGCTTCATACAAAGCCACAGAGGAAGATTATATGGAACCAACACCACGGGCCATGTGCTATGAGTTGCACCAACGATAGACTTGAATGGATTGAAACCATCTGCTGTCAATCCCAATCGGACATTACGAACATCTTTAGCAAAGTCGGGATGTCTCTTATCAAAATCCTTCCATGCATGAGAGTCTGCCGGGTGGGTTAACATATCACTTTCATGAACTCTTTCTGCATGCCATCTCATTAAATTAAAAACTTTAGATGACATAAAAAATCTTTTCAACCTCGGTTTAAGGGGAAAGTAACGCATTTGCTTTACGAAAATCGGTTTCCCCTGTATCGCAATCTGACTTTGATGAGTATTATTTCCCCTGTTCTCTTTCCACCTGGAAGCACCAAAAACCGTACAAATATCCAAATGGGCAGTTTCTTTTCTAAACAACATACAGTTGTTTGCACATGCATCTATGGTCTCATATGTAAAACCTAAGTTCTCTGTCAACTTACGAGCATAGTAATACGACTCAGGAATCTTAGCGTTGACAGGAAGAACTTTTTTCAATAAAACCAAAAGCATGTCGAATGATGTGTCTGACCAATTATTCAAAGTCTTCAAATGCAACAACTCCACGATAAACGACAGTTTATTGTAAGAAGTACATCCAGGATATAATTCTGTTTTCGCATCATCAAGTGCTTCATAAAACCTCCTTGAATCACGATCTGCACCAGAGCAAAGATTTATCTCACCGGTCTCAAGATTCTGGATGTCAATGCCTTTAGGATCAAACCCACGTACCATTTCAGTAAGCATTTCATGCATTGGATCAGTCATCCTTGCATCAACATCCATCTGAGCTGCATCTGTATTTTGACAACGAACATATTCTTCTCCATGACGAGTCCAACTCTTATAATTTTTCAGAAATCCATTAAAGAAAAGGTGCTCCCTCACAGTATCTCGTGTGAATTGATATCTGTTAGCACATTTTCTACATGGACAACTAATATAGTCACTTTCAAATCCTCTCGTGAAGTCAATAAATTGCATAATTCCATTGAAATATTCTCTAGACGTTCGATTTGGAAGATCAATCCAACTCTTATCCATAATTATATCTATATAACAAACATTTACACAATACTTATTACATTTACATTTTTCAAATCAACTATATTTAAAATAAATATTAATCATTTGTTTATGAACCATTGATAAAATAATAATGTAACTAAAAGCCCATGTTACCTGATTGAGCTACAAACCTGAAAGGGAGGGGAGCCGAAGGCGGTGCAGCGAGAGAGAGGAGGCAGCAAAGGGGAGCCGGAGCCAAAGGCGGTGCAGCAAGGGAGGGGACGGGCGGCGGCGGCGGCGGGGAGCTGGAGGAGAGGAAGCGGTGAGGGGACGGGGGACGGGCAGCGAGGGGGGGGGGGTTGTCCGGGGTCGGGGGGGGGGGGGCTGTTTGAGGTGCGGGGGGGCGTCCGGGGTGCGGGGAGCGGTCCGGGGTGCGGGGGGGGGGGGTGTCCGGGGTGCCGGAGCCGTCCGGGGTGGGGGGGAGGGGGGAGGGGGCGGAGGGCGGAGGGTGGATGGCGGAGGCCGGAGGGCGTGCGGCGGGGGAGGTCGGGCGGCGGGGGGGGCGGCGGGGGGGCGGCGACGGGGGGGGGGGGAGGCCGGGAGGCGGGGGGGCGGCGTCGGGGGGGCGGCGACGGGGGGGGGAGCGGGGGAGGCCGGGCGGCGGGGGAGGCCGGGAGGCGGGGGGGAGGGCGGCGACGGGGGGCGGCGACGGGGGGGGGGGGGGGGGCGGGGGGGGGGGCGGCGGGGGGGGGGGGCGGCGGGGGGGGGGGGGAGGCGGGGGGAGGGCGGCGTCGGGGGGGCGGCGACGGGGGGGGGGGGGGGGGCGCAAAAAGGCTCGGGTTTTTTTTATCAAGGCCAGCGACCGCCATTGGCAGTCACTATTAGATATCTATAGCGACCGCCAATGGCGGTCGCCCGATTCTGGGGGGCTTCAATGCCCCCTTTTCTAGTAGCGACACTTTATATTGCTGAAAGATTTGAACAGAATATAATCACGCAGTGTTGGATGATGCCTTTTGTGATAGTTATAAAACATATATCTAGAAAAGTGTTCTTTATCTTTTAACATAAAAAACCACTAACAGTAAATTTTCTTTTATATCAATGATCATTGGATGTTAGGTGTTTTTTTTCAAGGGAGAAAACACTTTATTGGATATGCTTTGTCCATGACGATGTGCGGGGAAGTTTTAAGAATATGTTGGAAAAGTAAGTTTCAATTTCTTAATAGTTGTTTATATTATAATGAATTTTAAATTTATCCCATTCATATTATTTTCTAATAGAGGATGGGCATGCTTTCGAAAAAACACAAAGAAAAAGAGTTCCAAGATCAAATATGTAAAAGTAAAGGTAAATATCCATTTATAATTTTTACTTTTTGATGTATTACATAAAAATGATATTTTGAATTAACACTCATTTAAACAGAATCGTTATGAAAAATAAGGCTTCATCTAATGTGAATATTATATGTTAAGATTTATGTATGAAATAATTACAACAGGAACAATAATGAACTTTGACCAGGTTAAATTTCTTTATAAACTTTGCCATAATATTTCATTTGATTTATTCATTATACATGCTAACCACTTTATTTTTAATTTGTATATATTTGATTAACCTCAAACCTATAGTTCTCAATAGGTCAAACACTTACAAGTGGAATGGTCAAATTATTTTACAGGTTTGATTGGATTTTAGTTTGTTTGTAGTGTAAAATGTAATTTTGAATATTATAATTGTAATTGTGTATTTGGTAGTTTTTTTGTTGTATTTAGGTTTTTTTAGTTTACATTATAAGTTTTGAATGTTATATATGTGAATGTTTAATTTTTCTCTCGTTCTTATTGTTTTGGTCCAGTTTTGATGTTTTTCTGGTATGGATTCTGGTCTGGTTTTGGCCTGCTTTTGGTCTGGTTTCTGCTTGTTTCAGGTCTACTTTGGCAGAGCATAGTAATGGTTTCACTGTTTTATTAAAAAAAATTGGTTTTTACATCGGTTATTTTATAACTGACATAATAAATTCCTGGGGAATGATTTTTATGTCGGTTATTTAAGAATTGACGTCGTATATCGGTTTTCACGTCGGTTATACAATAACCAACGTGAAAACCGCTTCGCAGACAGGTTATTATGTCAGTTATTTAATAACTGATGTAATAAATGCCTGGGTATATTTTATTACATCGTTTATTACATAACAAACATCGTATATCGTTTTTCACGCCGGTTATTGTATAACTGACGTGAAAAACGATTCAGAGGCACGATTTATTACACCAGTTATGTAATAACCGATGTACTAAACTATATACCACGTTAGTTATTTAATAACCGATGTAATAAACTATATACCACGTCGGTTATTAAATAAAGGACGTAATAAATTGAGCCTCCGAAGGGTTTTTCACGTTGGTTATTTATGAACCGACATGAAAAAATATTCGAATTTATGCTTTTTACGTCATTTTTAAAATAACCGACATAAAAAACAATATTTATAACATCACCTTTAATAGCATTGACTAAAAACCGACGTAAATAACCTTTTCTTCACTAGTGCTCAACACTGTCATCTGATGGCTCCTCACCATCCTCGTGGCTTTTTATGGCAAACACCCCAAACCAATTACCTAAGTTGCACTATTAAGTGCCTCTACCCACACAAGTGGTCAAAACCACCACATAATTGAGTCAACCTATGTGCACACAACTCCAACGATGCTTTGGCCAATCCCAGGTGAGCGGAAATCACTAATTTAGTACCTAAGCCACACCAATCCCGACACCTCATGCCCCTGCGACCATGTCGCTCAAATATGATGGTCGTGCCATCCAATATCATTAAAATTGTCATGATAAATATTTTTAACATTGGTTGATTAAAGCAACATTAAAAATATATTCTTAACATTGCTCGTAATAATGTCGCTTTATAGGTGATGTTAAAGACAAAAAAAATTGACGTAAAAAGGTAAAATTTCACTAGTGATCTGTAATTGGAATAGTGGTGTTGCATATATTTACATCGATTCAGGGGGGGAGCTGCATTACAAAGAAAGTCATACAACACACAAATTCATATAAGTATTCGGTGAAACTTGAACTCGAGACCTCGTCGAGACCCACAAAGGTACCTATCGCAACAGAGGTGTCACACATTGTTAAAACATGGAAGAATGGTCTTTTTGTCTCGTGTTAGAGAGGCTTGTATTTCAACTATGTCAAGAATGATATTATCCTAGGTAGTTTGAAGGCAATTGTCCCTTAGTTTTTTCATTAAATAATAATAAAAAATAAATGTGACACTATTTTTATCTTAAAAAACATAACAACTCTGTTACTGGTTTTAAATAAGGATGATAACGAGTACCTATTAATCAGATACCCAATGCTACTCAACCCCATTGAGTAGGGTTAAAGCAACGATAAATGAAGTTTTTAAAGGGTTATATCGTTGAATTTAAAACTTGATTAAGGTAGATTTATGATAATAATTTCAGGATATCTTAAACCCAAACTTGATTAAATTATTTATTATTTATTGATTAACTATGTATTAAAATGATAAAATATATTTTTTATTCCGAGTTCAATTTATATAATATTTATAAATTAATTATAAATATAAATATAGTTAAATTAATAATAATTAATTCATTAACTATATTTTTAAATGAAAATAAAATTACAATGTATTTATTTAAGACTTTCATTCGTTTTAGATTTATAAATAAAATTTAAATTATAAAGAATTATTCAAGAGAGTCAATTTAGTTTAACTAGTATTTCATAATAGAATAGTTTATATTTAATATAATAAGATTAACAAATAATCGATTTTAAATAGCTTTGAATTTTTAAAAATTAAATGAATTATGATGACCATTTTAACTAATTTCGTACTCATTTACATTGTGTTTGGTGATATTTTAGTAAAAGAAAATAAATGGTTTGATAGTGTATAAAAGAAAAGAAAGTAAAAGAAATGATTGTGATTTCTCTCTTTGTGTTTAGATCAATAACTTTGTAAATTAAAAAAAATGATTTCGATTTATCTTCATCTTATTTGGTGAATCTTTTTAAAAGAAAAGAAAAGAAAATATCTTATAATATATGTAGAAAATAAAAATAAAACTAAAATTTTAAAATATTAATAACTCTGTCATCATTTTATAGCATGAGATAAATATATTCATCACCATTTCCCCCCTATCATTTCCCCCTCTTACGGTTACCTCACAAAACATCACAAATCAATTTCTCCCCTTAACCGTGTGTTTGGTATGATTTTAGTAAAAGAAAAGAAATGATTTGATAGTGTATAAAAGAAAAGAAAGGAAAAGAAATGATTGTGATTTCACTCCTTGTGTTTGGATCAATAACTTAGTAAAAGAAAAGAAATGATTTGGATTTCTCTCCATCTTGTTTGGTGAATCATTTTAAAAGAAAAGAAAAGAAATATTTTGGAAATATGATAAAAATAACCATTATTAAAAAATATAGTTTTCCGATACTCGATTATTCCAAATAAAAAATATTACAATTCCAAATTGTATCTTCAATTTTTAAATAAATAAATAAATAAATATATTTATTTATTTATCACAAATAAATATATATTTTTATAAAATATTTATATAATTATAAATAAATATATATATATATATATAATTATAAATATATATATAATTATAAATATATTTATTTATATATAATTATATAAATACGTGTTCATAAATATATATATTTATAAAATAAATTTATTATTATATAAATATATATATTTTAATATATTAAATATATATTTAAAAATATATTTATATATAAATATTTAATTATAAATACACATATATTTTTAAAATATATTTATATAATTATAAATATATAATTATAAATATATTTATATAATCATATATAAAAATATATCTATAAATAAATAAATAAATAAATAAATATATATATATATAAATTAAATTTGAAATTATTACCAGATTATTAATCCACCTAAAAAAATTATAATTTAAAATTGTATCTTTGATTTTTATATCATGTCAATTATATAGACATTTAATTTTGAAAAATATATTAGCAATGATATTTTTTTATTTTTATATCATGTAAATTATATAAACAATAATTTTGATTTTAATCAATTATTATCTTTCATGTTACCAAAATTAAGTAAACATTAAACTACAAAAAATATATTAATAAATTTTTTATTTAAAAAAAAATGTTTAAACAAAACTGATTTCATATATTCACCAAAATCATTTGCACAATCCATATATTTATTTAGTTGTGTAATTATTTATAAATTACATTGAATAAAATATTTATATTCACATAATCAAAATTATTTATATACACATAATTATTTAAAATCAAAATTATTTATACGCACATAATCAAAATTATTAATATACACATAATCAAAATTATTAATTCAAGGAAATAAAAATTATTTATATAATTTATTAATTCAAGATAATCAAAAATATTAAGTCAAAATAATTATTAATTCAAAATTATTTATAAAGTATGTTTATAAATTATATATATAAACTACTAATAAAAGATAATCAAAATTATTTATAATTGTTTTTTATTATTAATTATAAATATTGTTGAAGTTATAAAAATAATTATTTACAAATTACATTTAACAAAATATATATATTCACATGAAAATACTAATTTTTATTATTAATAATCACAAAACTTATCATTTATATAAATATTAATTCATGAAAATATTGAATAAGATATAATATTCACATGAGGATAATATAATCAATTTTTTAAAAAATAGCACACAGGTTTGTTTACTTTCAAATCACCCCAAAATCGGGGTGATTTGAAACCGGCTACGGGAGACAAATATTTATCCCCATTTCCGCTCCTAATTATCTCTCTCGGTGGCTTCTGTCTCACCAAACAGTGGAAACAGTTTCTGTCCGTTCAAATCATTTCTTTTCCCTTTTCTACCCGGGCAAACGAGGTCTAAAAGTAACAGTCCACCATATCGCGGCTGGGGACCTGGTGTGCCGCGGTCCTTCTCCCCATTCCAGCCTTGATTCAAGGAATACGGTCATGCTTCGATCCCAATCGCCACTGTTGGAAACTAAGCTTCCCGTAGCTTCCTTTGCCGCCGATTCAACTTCCAGGACGCCCAAATCATCAATTATCGACTTGCATTCTGCCATTCGTAATGTTCCGAGACCCTCCAAATTTCTTCAATCCGCCCCTGTAAATGGGCGTCGCACCCGTAAAAATTCGTCTTCATCCGTCAGGTCAGCAGAATTATCGTCCTCTCAATTCACGTGCGCGCGTGTTTGGTATATTTGGACACACTTTTTTTCCTTTTCCCTTAGCTGCTATGCTTTGCTTCTGCATTGTCATTTGAAAGTACTAATCGTATCATCACAGACCTTTCCACTTGTTTTCTTCTGATCATCATTGTTGCTGAGAATTTTCTGTCATGTATGCTGATGATTCTGTAGTATGGGGCGTGGACATTGTCATTTATCTATCCTAGGGCTGCACACAGTCCACAATCCAAGACCAAGAGCACCGGAGTGGACAAATTGGTTAGGTGAACTCACCTGGATTCACTGGTTTCATTATGGATCAACAGTAAAGGAATGCTGACCCTTAGTAAATTAAAGGTTATGTTCTATTACACGTAGCTATCGAACACTTGCTTAACCTGTTAACTGTGGCAATTCACTCACAGATGGCAGCCTTGTTGGCAGCTACCAACTCGCTTCTTCTGTAGCCGCATCTACAAGAATTGTCCAGCCCATCATGCCCACATCGAAGGCAGTTTTTTTGCAACCATCACATCCTTCTGTGCAACTCTTCAACACACGATGCAGCAGTTTTTTAACTGAAATTTTGTACATTGAATCGAGTAACTATATTTTGAGTGCGAGGTCTATAAATTATGTTGAATGTTTCCAACTTTGATATACGAGAAAAAAATCAGTAGGCTCACCTGTTGCGTATTTCTACATGGCATCAAAACCGTAAAGCTAAACAACCATTTCCAAAACTAGAATAGCAACCCGTTTTCTTAGTACTCAACAACATTACCTCATGTACTTTTATAACCACACCAATGATTAATGTCTCTAAACTCACCCATCACAATTATCATATCTGGAAAGCTTAACTCCACCAACAATCCATGCCACTCGACTCACTTGTGATAATTATTATATTCGGAAAACTCAAGTCATCATATGTTTTCTAGGTTGCGGACTTTTGGAATATCTTGATTGGCGCCACACCCACTCATTCTTTAGAAAATTTCAATCCCATACTACATCTGGAAATTTCTCTCCAATATCCAATTCTATGTACGATCACTAAAAGAGACAAGATGGTACCGTCCTTGTAATATTATTTTCAATTATCTCCGCACCAATCTTGGTTTAAGTAGTTTCTCATACCACATGTTGTGTCATTTTCCTGAAATGACACCTTCCAGATCTGTTGTTTTGATGAATTACAACACACTCCTTGTGATAGAGCTGTAGGAGAAAAATGAATCACATGTAACGGGGGAAGACAAAATTACAGGTCTTACTAGAAGAAGACTCAAGAGTAGAGAGAAAAGGAAGAAAAATCTCCTCGAAGGTTCTCCAAGATTCAAGGCCGCAACCTCCTTCAACCGAAGCTTCCCCATCCGCTCGTCCCCCCCAATCTCCTTCAACAGAACAACATACTTATAACTCCCAGCGTGGACAAAGTACCAAACTACCCTTTAATATTAGCAACGACCCGTTTTCTTCTAGAATAGGTCTTATGTAGCCGGGGATCCAAGCACCTTGCCCCGTCCTCCCTATCAATACCCTCCTTCTGAATAACCACCTTGTCCCCAAGGTGGAAATAAGGAAATTGGGCATGAAATAACCGAGCATTTTCCCAAGTAGCATCTTCAACAGGCCGACCACCCCATTTCACCAGCCATTGACAATCATAATCACGACCTTTGGAAGCCAAAACAGCTTCCGACAAGACTTGATTTGCGGTATCTTCTAAAAAATTCTTCGAGAAATCTGTTGGATCTCGATCACAAACAAGCAGCTTGAGTTGGGTGACATGAAAAACAGGATGAAGTTTACTGCCCTCCGGAAGATCAAGGCGATAAGCAATTGCTCCCACCTTGCCAAGGATTGGGAAAGGCCCATAACATCGAGCAACTAGCTTCAAACATATCTTGGAAGAAGTCAAAGTTGGTCGAGTAGAATGAAGCTTAACAAAAACTAAGTCGCCCACTTGGAAGCTGACCACCTGCTGCTTTTTATCAGCAGAACGTTGCACGGATTGCTGGATTGCCAATAAATGTGTTCGCAATAGATGAAGGGCTTCATCTCGATCTACTGAAAGCCGCAACCACAACTTCAAGAACAATTTCACCTTTGGTAAAATGAGGCAAATTAGGTGGTTTCCTGCCATAAACAATTTCAAACAGAGTAGTACCGGTAGAAATGTGGAAAGAAGTATTATAGCAAAATTCTGCCCACGGTAACTATTTGACCCAGTTTCGAGCTTTGTCAAAGGAAAAACAACACAAGTTTCTAGGCTTTGGTTTACAACCTCAATTTGCTCGTCTTTTTGGAGATGATGGGAAGAACTCATTTTGAGTTTAGTACCTTGCAGTCTGAACAACTCCTTCCAAAACAAGCTTGTAAACAACGGGTCTCGATCATTGACAATGGCACTAGGTATGCCATGAAGTTTGACGACCTCCTTCATAAAGAGTTTCCCAACATCCTTGGTTGTATAAAGATGTGACGACGACATGAAGTGGACATTTCAAAAGCCGATCGACAATAATAAGAACTACTTCATAACCTTGAGATTTAGGAAGTCCGAAGATAAAATCTAGAGAAATTTCCTCCCAAATTAGATCTGGATTTGGGAGCGGTTGAAACAAACCAGCTGGAATAAAAGTTTGTTACTTTTGCCGCTGACACAAGTCACATTCCCTAACATACTTCATCACTTTTTGAGTCATCTCACTCCAGTATAAGCCAACGGCCAACCGCTTATGGATTTTCAGAAATCCCTTATGTCCCCCAGCTGACCAAGCATGATAGTAATGCAATAAACGTGGTATCAATTGTGATTCTTTGGACAAAACCAAACGACTTTGAAAGAAAAACACTCCATTATGATGAGAAAATTCTGTTTTAGTACGTGAAGGTTGCCCCGAAGTAGATGTAATGGCTTGTAAGCTTTTATCGCCATAAGTCTCGTCTTTCACCAATTGCATGTCAACCCAATATGGCTTGAAAATTGCCATTTGTAAAAAGTCAGTGTTCACTACTCTTGAAAGAGTGCCGCAGTGTTAACTTTCCCCCCCTTGTACTCAACCTCGAAATCATATTCCAATAGCTTTGCTTGCCAACACTGTTGGTCCATGAAGGTTATTCGTTGACTTGAAAGTGTTTGAGGCTCTTGTGGTCCGTGTGGTCAACAAAATGTCTTCCCATTTAATATTGTCTCCAGTGTTGGACCGCATGCACTAATGCCATCAGCTCATTCTCATAAACCGACTTATGTAAGCTCGAATCAGAAATGGATTTGCTGAAAAAAGCTACTGGCCTCCCTTCTTCTTCGAGTACTGCCCTTAAACCTCCACCGAAAGCATCACTCTAATTGGAACTGTTAAGAAAAATCTTGTAGACTCAACATAGGAGTTGTAACCATGCATTGCTTTAACGCGTCAAAAGCTGTTTGAGCTTCTTGTCCCCACTTAAAGTTGTCCTTTTTGGTTAGAACAATAAGTGGTTTAGCCACTTTCCCATAATCCTTTACAAACCTCCTGTAGTAACCAATGATGCCTAAAAATCCCCTCTCCTCCTTAACATTCCTTGGCACTGGCCAATTAAGAAAACTTGATATTTTCCATAGGTCCATTATCACGCCTTTGTGGGAGATTTTGTGACCCAAATATTCTACTACTTTCTGGTCGAACAAACATTTCTTCCCATTGAAATGTAATTGATTGCCTCGTAGGATGGAGAACACCTAATCCAAGTGTCTTAAATATTCCCTCCAACCATTGCTATACACCATAATATCATCAAAGAATACCAGGACAGTCGTGAGAAAAGGCTTGAAGATAGCATTCACGGTGGTTTGGAACGTAGTTGGAGCATTCATAAGTCTAAACAACATAACTAAATACTCATAATGCCTCTTGTGTGTGCGAAACACCGTTTTCTCTATATCCTCTTTTGCAGTGTTGTCGAAGGCGCACGCCTCAGTGAGAGGTGCTGTGACCTGGAGCGCCTTGTCACTAGTGAGGCGCTGCGGCCTCATTGAGGCGCGCCAAAGGTGCGCGCCTTGTGTGCCATCACTTGATGCTCTAAGGCACCAGGCGCTGTAAAGGCGCGCTCCCTAAAAAAAACAGGGGCTCTTTAGTGGCGGCGATAGTGGGGGAGGAAATCGGGAACGACAACGATAGGAGGGGAGAAAATCGGGAGTGGTGGGAGTGGCGACGATAGGAGGGGAGGAAATCGGGAGTGGCGGCGATAGGAGGGGAGGAAATCGGGAGTGGAGCCGGGAAATCTGGGCGACATGGGTGGAAATCGGGGGCTACTGGGAGTGGCGGCGATAGGAGGGGAGAAAATCGAGAGCGACGACAGGGGTGGAAATTGGGGGCTACAGTACGACTATAGGGGGTGGTAGTCCACACACATCCGCTATCCACCATCTTTTTTCTTAACCAAAATTATCGGACTAGAATATGGACTTGTACTGTTCTTGATCACACCTTGTTCTAACAATTCTGCTATTTGCCTTTCTACTTCATCCTTTAGTATATGTTCAACTCTGTATGGCCGGACATTGACCGCAGTCACTGGCTCCTGTAACTTGATGGCATGATCCGTATCTCGGCGCTGTGGCAACCCCTTTGGTACATCTAACGTTGCTTTGAACTTCTCCAGCAGCCGTTTTATACGCTTTTCACAGCAGCCTTTTCCCTTTTTTCAACCACTACTCAAGTATGCCACTGAAGGCCTTGTGCTAACAACCGTTCCCCGCCTAAAAATGTTTGCAAGGCCTGGGGTGCGTCACGTTTCGCCCACATTCCCTGTAGGGTGATTCACTGCCCTTGATAATCAAAATTCATAGTCAAATTCTTCCAATGGGAAGTTGCATACTTCAGGGTTTCCAACCACTACATTCCCAGTATAAAATTTGGCCCGACTGTATAAAAAATGTATGCATCAACCTCTATTGTTATGTCACCCAACCTTACCGGCAAAGCTTTACATTGGCCATTAAATATAACTTGATGGCCATCTCCTAAACGCTTGCAATGGTCCCTTTGAACATCATAGACTTAGCTCCCTGGGCACTTTGTCCTTTCAGAACTCCCACGAACAATGCCTGACATGTCATTTCCTATAGGTCTTCCTCCCTGTCACCTTCCCCTTGTACAAAACCTGTGACTACTTCCTCGCCTTGGGGCTCGACACACTCCTAAGATTGTCAATCGATTTCCTTTCTCGGGACACCTGTGTGCTAGTCCAGACTTTGCCCCATAAGAAAAACACAGTCCCTTAGCCCCTCGTTTCTCGTACTCTGTCCTAGAAATGTTTCGAACGCTCTTCCACCTTGGAGCAACCTTCCTTCCCTCTATCCACTTTATTTTTCTTTGGAACTGCCAGAGTAGGATTCGGTTTCACAATCCCACTACTGTATGACCGACCGAAAGAAGAACTCCGCCCGGACTTCCACAACTCATGATCTTGAGTACCTCCCTTCACAATTAACTTCCGCTCAACATTCTTAGTCAAGGAAATGAGCCTTGCTTTATCGCTAGGCTCGTGAGTTGCGGATGGGAAGGCACCAACTCAGATTTTTGTCGTAATCTATGAATAATCCGTGATGTACATGACGAAGAATCGTTATGATCAACGAAATTAATACGAAGCTTAATTGACAAGAACTCAAAATTAAGAAGAGGGGATCTTTTCACATATAATTCATAATTTATTTAATTAAAGAATCACCTTTTGTTGAATCCTTTCTTTGTTGTCGATGACCGGACGAAGATCTCTTGTCGTACCATCGTTGCGTCAGAGGAATCAATTGTAGATTCCCTCTAGTGGTGATCTACACGTGCTTTGTGAACCTTCAATTGTCATCGTAGAATCCTTTGGGTGTTAGCACAAATGGTTCTAACACTTGCGGTGATCGATGCTGATCACAATTGAATCCTTCAAGAGGAGTGAAATTCGTTCTGGTGGAGGAGAATTTGCTCTGCATTCTTCAGAGCATTCTTTGGGAGAGCTCTGTTGCGGAAATACCGGGAGTGACAACGATAGAGATTTGCAGATGAAGAAAAGATATAAACAAAAGAAGAAGAAGAAGATGAACACAGACACAACAATTTACGTGGTTCGAGAAAAAAATCCCTACATCCACGGAGAGGCAGAATAACTTCACTAATTCGGGATCACAATTACAGGGAGCAAACAAAGTTTTATGCACACTGAAATCCTAGCTCGAATGAGCTCATAAAGGAAGATGATGGAGTTGTGCTACCAACCGCACAAAAAGTCCTCACTGCTACAATGCCTCAACCACCCAACTCTAAACTGCTACAGTGTCAGTGGCTAAAAGTTCGCGGAGTTACAGTGACCGGTGGTTGGAAGTTTGCGGAGCTATAGTGGCCTGTCGCATGCTGCTACAGTAAGTCCGCACTGCTAAAATAAGTCCGCACTGCTGCAGTGCCTTGTTGGTGTCGTCGGTCAGCTCTGCAACAGTTGGTTAGAGACGTTACATTTCCACAAATTTTGGGCTCGAGGCCTTCGGCCCACGGACCTCCGAAGTAGGAGCGTGTTGCCCCCTGCAACCCCCAATGACCTCACCGAGGAGTTGCGGTCTGCTGTGCAGTCTGAACCACTAGCATTCGACCCAATTTCATTCAAAACGGATCAGGCTGCACCATTCCAACAATCTCTCTAGGGCTTGAGATAATCCTCTTAGAATCCATTGTGCACAACGAAAGTATGCGACTCACATAAAAAAAGTGTCATAATCGGGTTTAAATGGTACCAGAGTTAGAAAATAATAATTGCACAAGGCCCCTTATTATTTACTTGACATGCGCTAAACTCACGGATAAAATAAATATTATTTTTCTTGAATGAATAATATGACATTTCTCGTTGAATCATCAAACCTAGTCCGCCAATCCTCCTCTATCTATCGACTATTGATTAATGATGTTTTATTTAATTAAATAAATATCACTGCATTATTTGTCAATAAACATATTAATATTTTATTCACCAAATTAGTGAATAAATATTTTTTAAATATTCACACAACTTAATAAATAAATATTTTGTTACCTTGCGAATGAACTATAGTAAATAAATATTACGCAATTAAATAAATAATTACCCGGTGAATAAATATTTGTTAAATATTCAACTCACATATTTTTTCGAATAACCGATGATTGAATATTTGCGATCAAACTAACATGAATAATTATTAAACCACACATGAGAATAATATTTATCCAATATGTTAAATTAATGTGGAATTTAATTGAGGTTCCGAATACGATTGATGTGTGACCCTCTAGGCCCCTTTTTCAGTGGCATTAGGCTACACCGCTTAAAGTCTAAGGTTAACGTCTAACAACACGTCAAGGTCCCCATAGAGAAAAAAGTTAATGTCGTAACGACATGTAACCACTTATGAACGCACATTGTGTAATATAATCTCTTTATTTAGATATCTCTAATCAAACAGGCTGCATGCTAGTGTCATCAACCTATGTGTTCGATGTCTTTTTATTTGACTTTCTAAAAATGAACTTGTCGAAAACACCGCCACGACTATGGACTTAATCAGGCAATTCAATTCTCATCAAAGGACTTATCAACTTTCATCAAAGAACTGAAGAGATAAATCATTTCTCGCGTTATTCATTAACACAACATCACTTGTGACGCCAACATATCCTATCTCGCCGCGAGCATATGTTGTCACGGTTTTCATCAACGCATCAAAGTACGCGACTCATGACATATATTAAAATGGAGGAGAGTGGACCCAACATCCAAGATACGTCTCCAAGCTTGGTTTTGGTGCTTATTTATAGTGAATAGTAAAGATAACATGATATCTCAATTTTGATGTGAGACTCACATCCTCTGCCACTCCTCCTCAAGCTAGGTATACCTAGTTTGGATACACAAGAAAACAAAAAAGAAACATTTCCACACTCCTAATACCCCCCTCAAGGTGGGACATATATATTTATCATGCCCAACTTGTTACACAGAAATTGGACTTGTGGTCCAGACACCCCTTTTGTGAGAATATCTGCAAGTTGTTCAGAGGTGTGAACATTGGCGAATGTGATTTTCTTCTTCTCAAAGTTTTCTCGAACGAAATGACAGTCAACCTCAATATGCTTTGTCCACTCATGAAAGACTGGATTTGTGACAATCTTGATAGCAGCTTGATTGTCACACCAGATTTGTGTCGGTTTATTGGCCGTATACCCAATCTCTTGAAGAATTTGTTGTGCCCAAATAATCTCTGCAATCACATACACCATGACACGATACTCTGACTCTGCACTTGATCGGGAGATAACTGTTTGCTTCTTGCTTCGTCATGAGATCAAATTTTCTCCAATAAATACTGCAAAACCAGGCGTAGATCTTCTAGAAGAGTGACATCCAACATAATCTGCATCACAAAATGCCTCAATATCTGTATGCCCATGATCAGAATATAGAAGACCTAAACCTGGTTCCTTTTGCACATATCTAAAAATGTGAAGAACAACATCCCACTGTGTTTTTGTTGGAGATTCCATAAACTGATCCACTTTGCTAACCGCACAAGCAATATCGGGTCGAGTCATTGTCAAGTAGTTAAGCTTCCCAACAAGTCGTCTATATTTGTCGGATGATGAAAACATCTCACTGTCAGTCTAAAGTGATCTTTATCCAGGTTCGAGGGGTGAGTCAACCGAGTCAGCTCGAGTCATGCCGGTTTCCTGCAGCAGATCAAAAACATACTTTCTCTGAAATAGAAAAATTCTTTTGTTACATCTGGAGACTTCAATCCATAAGAAATATCACAGTGGACTCAAATCTTTTGTTTAAAAATTATGATGAAGAAAAGACTTGAGTCGACCAATCACTATCAGTAATAACAATGTCATCCACATAGACCACCAATTGAATGATTCCTGCTGCAAATTGATGATAGAAAATAGAAGTATCTTTTATGCTTTGACACATGCCAAAGCTAAGCATAACAGTGAAAAAACGGCCGAACCAAGCACGTGGTGACTACTTGAGTCCATACAACGATTGATGAAGACGACAAACCTTGGAGGACTCCCCCTGAGCAACAAACCCGAGTGGTTGCTCCATATATACTTTTTCATTAATAAATCAATGAAGAAAAGCATTTTTAACATCTAACTGATGGAGATGCCAATGAGATGAATCGGCAAGAGAGATAAGTAGGCGAACCGAGACCATCTTTGCCACTGGAGAGAATGTAACGAAATAATCAACTCCATATGTATGTGCACAACCTTTGGCAACAAGGCGAACCTTGAGACGATTAAGAGAGTCATCGGCGTTGACGCGTACTGTATGGATCCATTTGCAACCGACCACCTGCTTACCCGAAGGAAGAGGGATAAGATCCCAAGTATGATTGATGTCCAGAGCCTGAAGTTCATCCTGCATAGCTTGTAACCAGCCAAGATGAGATATGGTGTCGACAACAGTGCGTGGTGTCGAGTGAGCAACAAGTGTCTCAATAACTTGTGAGGTAGCCACAGATAATCCCTGATAAGACTGACAGGAGCGTTGAGCCTTTGCGAAGCGCAATAGGCAACTCTGGTGACGGAGCATCAGGAGCAGGCGAGTCGTCAGGTGTGATAGCGACATCAGGTGGCAGGGTGACATGTGTGCTAGGTCGACGAGTATATACTTGGCCAACTCATGACCCAACAACATCACTAGGGAGAGATATGGGTGGTGGTGTATCGAAAGAATATGGTAAAATTACTTCAGAATAAGGAGAAATAGATATTGGTGGGAACTCGAGAACATAAATAACCGATGATTTGACAAAGGAAACATTAGCTGAGACAACACAACGACACAAAGCTGGAGAGAAGAATCGATATCCGCACTGGGTGCCGGAATAGCCAAGAAAGATGCATTTTAGAGCACCCGCATCAAACTTGGTAATCGAGGGGCGAATATCTCGAAGATAACACACAAGCAAAAATGCATAGGGGTAGGGAATGAGGGGGTGCTGTTGGAAATAAAGAATGAAAGGGTCTCCCCCTGAAGAACAGACGGGGGAAGTCTGTTGATAAAATAGGTGGTTGTGAGAATGACATCACCCCAAAAAACGGTTGAAACTTTCTTCTGAAATAAAAGCGCCCGAACAACTTCTAACAGTTTGCGGTTCTTTCGTTCAACAACACCATTTTGTTGAGGTGTGTTAGGACAAGAAGTGTGATGGCTAATGCAATGATCATCGAGAAAAGACTGGAATGGTTCATATATGTAACGCCCCGACCCCAATTACCCAGAGTCGGTGCATTATTACATAACATTGGCATGATCACAAGAAAGATCAAGTCTCGAAAGACCGATTAGTTTAGTAGCCTTGGAATAACTAGATACATTCATAAAGTTTACATTTACATCATAAAATGAAAACTACAACAATATAGTCTCCATAGTCTACACTCTTATCCTCTCATACTATCCCTGCAGGTCATTCATAGAATACTTCTTCACATCCTGGGAAAAATAAAACATAGAAAGGGGTGAGCTCAAATGCCCAGTAATGATAACAATATAGCGGAAATTTTCATAAATAAACATAAACATTTAAGGCAATGTATAACTAAAACAAAAGCCTTTTAAAACTTGAACTTCAGCATAATATGACAGAAATAAAATGAAATAATGTCATATACTTATTCACATGGATATTCTACTAGTCGAATAATCACATGCAATATCAATAACCACTTTCATAATGATGGAATGCATAATGCCAGACTATCATAACCACATAGTCAATGCCTCGTGCCAAAACTACAAATAAGATTTTGTCAAGGCCTTGTGCCAAGACACTAGTTTGTCTCATGAGATCTACCGATGCATCGAGTAGCTATAGCGGGCTCCACCCGTCACTTATTAAGTCCAATGCATTCCCATATGAAAAGGTTTAAACATAACATAAACATTCGTATTAAAACTAGCATATGAAATGTAAATACTTCATCCATAAACCATGAATGGTATAAAAATAACACATCCACAGTCAAACATATCACAAAACCTTCAATACAATATAGAAGTTTTGTATCATAATAAATCAACTTCAAATAAGCTAAAAATCCATCAAAGGATGTTGACATAGATGAAATCAAAACTATTTGAGAGAAATATCTCTTTTTTTGAATTCATTTAAGTCACATAATTATAAAATAAAACATTTACTTTGAAAATTTTCTTATAAGCTTGTAAGGGAAGTTTCGAAGATTTTATAGCGGCAGAAAATAGCCGCACCCGCCTCATAAGTTAAAAAAGACATTCTTACCTTAATTCTGTCGAAAAGGTTAAAAAAGATCTTGTTTGGAAAACGACGGAACGATTCCATTATAAGCCTCTTATAAAAAGTCAAACAAAAGTATAAATGACTTTAACCCATATTCTAGTAAATAGTAAAAATGTTTTGAAATACATTTTTAAGAAACATGGATGTGGATGATAAAGAAGTCCCAGTAGATTATTACGTATAAACACCTCGGATAATGAAGAGATTGCGAAATAAACCCTTACCTTGTACTTTTCCTTGGTTGGGGGTAGGTTAACCTCCTGTATAATGGTGAAATAATTGTTATTAAATTATACAAGAATCATATACATTAATATGATATCATATATGATCTTTTAACATTGCTTTGTTAATAATATCTTAGTATTATCGTCGTTTCGGGTGTTAACTTACTCGTATATGTTTTGTTACATAAGCCGTGTTTGTTATGGATAAGTTGTATCTTATTCATATCCAGAATGATATCAAGTCTTTAAACATTATTTTTAATCATCAAATGATAATTATACTTGAATGGATACGATGGAGAATGAATCTCATCGCGTTCGTGGAGACGGTAGTCCGTACGTAGAGTCAATATAGGAGCATTGATTAATCTTCTATTCAGTTCTTCAAAACATTCTTCACACTCTTTTGTCCAAACAAATTTTAACCCCCTTACGTGTGAGCTTTGTTAATGGGTTAGCCAATCAGGCAAAATTTTGAAAGAAACGTCGATAATAACCTGCTAAACCAATAAAACTGCGTACCTCAGTTATACTCGTAGGTGCTGACCATTCTTGGATGGCCTTGGTCTTAGAAGGATCAACAGAGATTCCATCTTTAGAGACAATATGACCAAGAAAAGAAATCTCCTGAAGCCAGAATTCACACTTGCTAAACTTTCCATATAATTCATGTCTTATCAGAGTCTTCAGGATAATGCGCAAGTGATTTTCATGATCTTCGTAGCTTTTGGAGTATACCAAGATATCATCAATAAATACCACCACAAAATCATCGAGATATTCCTTAAAAACTCTATTCATTAGATTCATGAATACAGATGGTGCATTAGTCAGCCCAAAAGGCATTACCGTAAACTCGTAATGCCCGTACCTTGTTCGAAATGCTGTCTTCGGAATGTTTTCCTTCTTCACACACAACTGATGGTATCCGGATCGAAGGTCAATCTTTGAAAAGTATTGAGCTCCATGCAGTTGGTCAAATAAATCATCAATGCGAGGTAGGGGATACTTGTTCTTTATTGTTATAGCATTGATCTCCCTGTAGTCGATACATAACCTCATAGATCCATTTTTCTTTTTAACAAAAAGAACAGAGGATCCTCATGGAGAAACACTAGGGCGAATAAATCTCTTATTACTCAATTCCTCTAGTTGTTTCTTTAGTTCAACTAATTCTACAGTGGCCATTCTATAAGGGGTCTTCGATATAGGCCTTGATCCAGGAATTAAATCAATGGAAAACTCAACTTCTCGTTCTGGAAGATGTCCAGGTAAATCTTCCGGAAACACATCTACATATTCTTTCGCAATAGGTACATCCTCTATTTGAACATTCCTTTCCTCACCCACAGTCATTTCATTCTCTTCCTCCCCAATAATTTTATTTAGTTGAGCTACTGGGGGTGGATCTAGATAAGAATTAGGTGGTGACGATTCTGCTCTAAAGATAAGGTGTTCCTTATCATCATCATCAAAAATCGTAACCTTCTTCTTACAATAAATCTTCGCATCATGGTCCGAAAGCCAATCCATACCGAGGATTATATCAAATTCAATCATAGGTATGACGATGAGATCAGCGGATAAAGAACATTTACGTGCTCTAATGGGGACTGATTCACAAAACTTTGTTGCAATGATACTTCCCTTAAGAGTTTTAACTGACAACTCCCTTGTTAAATCAAATTGGAAATATCTAATTTTCTTAGCAAACTGGGAAAATATGAAACAATGCGATGATCCAGAATCAAATAATGCATTTGCTAAACTTGAGGAAACCATTAAATTACCTGCCACCATGTCTTTCGGAGCTTCTACCTCAGCAGTAGTGATAGCATAAGCTTGGCCTTGATCCCTTGGTCTTTTTTGAGGTAAGTTCCCCTGACGCTTAGGACATTCATTTGCATAATGTCCCATCTCCCTGCAATTGTAGCATTGGACATCGGTAGCTTCCTTCTTCCCCTTGCAATCACGAGCTTGGTGACCTTTTTCACCATACTTGTAACAGACTCTCATTCCTTTTAAGCAAGTACCGGGGTGTTTCTTCCCACATTTACTGCAGGATGGATATTCAACTTTTCCCTTCTTCCCTTTATTTCCATTCCCAGATTGATCACCAGATCTCTTCTTCTCTTGCTTTGCTTTAAAATCATAAGACTTAGATAATTCTTTTTCTGTCTTGATAGCATATGAGACAATGTCTTCGTACGACGAGAAGGATTGTGAGACTAATGCTCGACGGAGAAATGGTTTTAACCCATCAAAGAAACGATCAATCTTACTTCTTGGGTTACATATATAATCTCCAGCATACCTTGCTAACCTTGTAAAGTTAGGCTCATACTTTGCGACATTTTCATCCTCCTTTTGTCTCAGACTCAGAAATTGTCTTTCCATATCTGCTCGATGGTCACGAGGAAAGTATTTTTCTAAAAACAGATCTTGGAACTCCCTCCATTCCATATTTGATACTTCATCATCTTCCTTCGTGTTTTGAATCAATGACCACCATTAATCAGCATCTCCAGTGAGGCGGTAAACTGCCATGATAACTTTTTCCCTTTCACTACTCCCTAAAGTCTGAAATATTTTCTCTGGGGAATTTATCCATTGCTCAGCTATTAAGGGATTTGTACTCCCATTGAACGTTGGTGGTTGTTGCCTCATGAAGCGATCTAACATTGATCCTCTACGCTGCGGATCAGGGTGCTCTATACGGGTAAGGTTATTATTCATAACCTGAGTGAGTTGTCCCAGTATGGTGATTAGCTGATCAGTACCAGTTGCATCACCAGCTCCACTATAATTATCTTGAGCAGGAGGGCAATCCCTACATGGAGTGCGTGCATTGATACGGTTTCCATTTCTTCCACTAGGCGTCATTTCTAAACAATGGCATAAACTAGATCAGTTTATGAATCAAAATACATAATTCCGTACTTATAAAACACTTAACATAAATTGAACTATTTATAGATATAATCCATAATCATAAAAATGTTTTCTTTGAGGAAGTATATACTCATAAACCCTTCATAATGATTTGTAAAGAAAATAAGAGTTATCCTAAGCATATCCCCCGGGAGTGTCGTAACCAAGAGTGCAGCAAGACCCGTTGTCGTGCACCAGTTCCCGTTCGAGTCTAGTTCAAAGCGGTGTTTTCGGGTTTTACCCCTAGGTACATCTGTGACAGAACCGCCTCTACCTGCTCGTATCCAGACAGGGATGTATTGCTCGGAAAACTCACAAAATCTCTACAATACCAAAATTCTAGGAAGTTCTTATATACTAATCCTCAAAGTCCATCTTAGGTTTATGTGATCTAATCAGAGTTTATCTAAATTTAGCTTCTAAGGTTTGTACTAAACTTCCTCTGATACCAACTGTAACACCCCGACCCCAGTTACCCAGAGTCGGTGCATTATTACATAACATTGACATGATCACAAGAAAAATCAAGTCTCGAAAGACCGATTAGTTTAGTAGCTTTGGAAGAACTAGATACATTCATAAAGTTTACATTACATCATAAAATGAAAACTACAACAATATAGTCTCCATAGTCCACACTCTTATCCCCTCATACTATCCCTGCAGGTCATTCATAAAATATTTCTTCACATCCTGAGAAAAATAAAACATAGAAAGGGGTGAGCTCAAATGCCCAGTAAGGATAACAATATAGCGGAAACTTTCATAAATAAGCATAAACATTTAAGGCAATGTATAACTAAAACAAAAGCCCTTTAAAACTTGAACTTCAGCATAATATGGCAGAAATAAAATGAAATAATGCCATATACTTATTCACATGGATATTCTACTAGTCGAATAATCACATGCAATATCAATAACCACTTTCATAATGATGGAATGCATAATGCCAGACTATCATAACCACATAGTCAAGGCCTCGTGCCAAGACTACAAATAAGATTTTGTCAAGGCTTTGTGCCAAGACACTAGTTTGTCTCATGAGACCTACCGATGCATCGAGGAGCTATAGCGGGCTTCACCCGTCACTTATTAAGTCCAATGCATTCCCATATGAAAATGTTTAAACATAACATAAACATTCGTATTAAAACTAGCATACGAAATGTAAATACTTTATCCATAAACCATGAATGGTATAAAAATAACACATCCACAGTCAAACATATCACAAAACGTTCAATACAATATAGAAGTTTTGTATCATAATAAATCAACTTCAAATAAGCTAAAAATCCATCAAAGGATGTTGACATAGATGAAATCAAAACTATTTGAGAGAAATATCTCTTTTTTTGAATTCATTTAAAAGTCACATAATTATAAAATAAAACATTTACTTTGAAAATTTTCTTATAAGCTTGTAAGGGAAGCTTCGAAAATTTTATAACGGCGAAAAATAGCCGCACCCGCCGCATAAGTTAAAAAAGACATTCTTACCTTAATTCTGTCGAAAAGGTTAAAAAAGAGCTTGTTTGGAAAACGACGGAACGATTCCATTATAAGCCTCTTATAAAAAGTCAAACAAGGGTATAAATGACTTTAACCCATATTTTAGTAAATAGTAAAAATGTTTTGAAATACATTTGTAAGAAACATGGATGTGGATGATAAAGAAGTCCCAGTAGATTATTACGTATAAACAACCTCGGATAATGAAGAGATTGCGAAATAAACCCTTACCTTATACTTTTCCTTGGTTGGGGATATGTTAACCTCCTGTATAATGGTGAAATAATTGTTATTAAATTATACAAGAATCTTATACATTAATATGATATCATAAATGATCTTTTAACATTGCTTTGTTAATAATATCTTAGTATTATCGTCGTTTCGGGTGTTAACTTACTCGTATATGTTTTGTTACATAAGCCGTGTTTGTTATGGATAGGTTGTATATTATTCATATCCAGAATGATATCAAGTCCTTAAACATTATTTTTAATCATCAAATGATAATTATACTTGAATGGATACGATGGAGAATGAATCTCATCGCGTTCGTGGAGACGGTAGTCCGTACGTACGCACGAGCGACAATATCATTTTTTGATATTAAAATAATATATAATTGGATGGTATATCATATATACAGAATCATTATCATGTTATATTTATTATTTACATGAATTACACATCATTATTATACCCATCCAAATGATAATTTATTGAATAACAATTACACCACGACGTGGAGACGGTAAGCCGTACGTACGCACGTATGGTGACATGTCATTCAAAGGATGGATAGAATACTGAATATGGTTGTACCATATTTATAATAACATCACAGTATATATAAGATACTGGAGTTATTATTTTAGAATGAGAATAACAAAGAAAGAAGAAGTTAAAGAAAGAAAAGAACTTGAAAGAGGGTGGTGAAAACATTTACCTCTTCTTCGGGTTCTTCCTTTTGATTTGATCAAAAGGGCTCCTTAGGTTGACTTTCTGATCAAACTAAGGCCTCTAGGTTGAAGTGAGGGAAGTTGAGAGAGTATTTGGGCAGGGATTGACCGAGCCAAAAGACTTTGAATGTGTGAATTAGTGAGAAGGGGGAGTGCCCTTTTATAAGAGGGGTGAGAGGCACCTTTGGAAAAGTTAGAAATATTATTTTATAATAAATTCATATTTGGTTTCTAATGGCTCCAAAGTGGATTATTTAAAGGTTAAGGTGGGGATAGGTCGAAAACCACTCAACCAATAGGTTTTAGACAGGTTTGAGTCACTATATTAACCTTATCTTTTAGTTTTAACTCTTAGTTAATTAGTTTAACATTTAACATGTCACTTTGTATTTTTATATTATATAGTTAATAAACTTACTATATACATCCAAGCGACCCCCAAGTGGTCTATTAATGATACACCTATCATGATATAAGTCTCTTGGCCGAACCTTAGATTTTTATGAATTTAATATCAATTAATAATATAATATTTGTTTTAAAAACTATTTTATGTGAATTTTGACACTATTCAATAATTGATTTTTGTTAAAGTCTTAACAACTTTATTAATTCGAACCAAATTCATTTAAGCAATCCTATAATGTCATATTAAGCAATAAAATTCATGGATGTCATCAAAACTTTCAAATTATATTAATTTTAACATTTATAATATCAATTATTTGATTCTTTCATTAATAAGGAAAATATTGCATCATTATTGTGTTATAAATAATATTAATTATTAAATGTCTAAAAATTATAAATAAAATAACATTATGTAGGAAATCTTTTTAGCTTTCTAATGAATATTTATAGTCGAAAATCCAACATATATAACCCTATGTAAAAATTGTTTTACTAAAAGATATATGCTTATGTCATTTTTGTATTTATTTTAACTTAATTAATATAGTGTCATTATCACTTACAAGTGGCTCCATGGGGTCCCAAAATCGACCCAAAGATGCCCATGATCGGACATGTATCAACCAATAAGGTTAGGACACGTTTTAGGGTAATTTATTATTATTATTATAATATTATTTTTTTACCCTTATTTACCGGATTTACCCTTTAACCATGATAAATAAAATATTAACCGAACTAATTATTCAAAATGTCTAAAAATAAAAGTTACCTATTTACACAATTTGGACATCCTGATTCCAAATATGGAATCTATTTTTCCAAATTCAAAACACAGAAGTGACAGAAATTAATTTAAAATTAATTTCCGTTAAAACAAAAAGCGTGTTTTTAAGAGATAATAACTATCAAAAGATTGACACTTGTTCATGTCCGGTTTAATTGTGAAATTATGTTCAATGACCAACTTTGTATTAAATGGTAAAAATATATTCTAAATATACTTTAAAACCACTCAAATTCATAATTTATCACCATTAATTATTTCGATTAAAAAAGTTGTTTTTAATTAAAATTTAGTAATTTTCACTATTCATCAAAATATAAATTTTATCCGAAAAGTTCCAAAATTTTACCCTAGGCTAATTTCGATATTCCGAATCCAAAAATGAAGTCAATTTTGAGAGATAAAATTTATAAAATTTCAAAAAGTGAGTATTACTATTCATAACGGCTAGTTTGATTGGTTGTAGTGTGTGCTAGAACTCGAAGTTGCGTACAACACACGCAACTGTATTATTCAAAGAGAAGCGTACCGTGGAAGCTTGGGGTGTTACAATATAAATATTCACGACCACTGTCAGAACGAAAGCAGTGAAGTTTAGTAGAAAACTGGGTGGTGATTTCTTGATAATAGGAGCGAAATATGAAAAAGATTTCAGAACGATTTTTCATCAAATAGACTCAAGTCATCCGTGAAAAATCGTTGATGAAAGTAACAAAATATCGATAACCCAGTTTAGATGGACTATGATTGAGTCCCCAAATATCAGAATGAACCAAATGAAAAGGAGTGGATGCACGGGGTATTGTTCGGGGGAACATAGGGACCCAATGATGCTTTGCGTAGTGACATGATTCACATTTAAAAGGAAGAAGAGGTCCAAAATCCGGAAAAAGTTTTGGAAGAATGGGGGCAGGTGGATGACCAAAGCGATAGTGAAGTTGGAGTGCATGATTAGAGGTGGCAGGACAGGTGAAAGTTGAGGCCGAGTCAAGCACATACACACCACCCTGAAGGCGTCCACTACCAAACACCCGAGTCGTCGAATGCTTCTGAAATATAACTGAAGCAGGTGAGAAGATGACCTGACACTGTAAGTCAACTGTAATTTTACTAATTGATAGTAAATTAAATGGATAACTGAGAACAAAGGTAACAATGAATAGTGTCAAGTTAGACGTAATTGAACAACTCCCATAACTAGCAATCTACACTGTTTGACCATCGACCACAGTGATATTACCTCCAGTCGAGGTCGATTTATAGGACCGAAGAATACCTGCATCCCTAGTGATGTGCTCTGAGGCACCAGAGTCAAGAACCCATGAGGTGGACCGTTGGGATAGACAAGCTGCTGGAGTATCGCCGTGGGCAACAATGGCGTTTGATGATGCCATAAATTGTGTGCTGAAAATGCATGTTGACATGGTGCTGAAGGTGCACAGTTAGCAGAGAATAGGTGTGAAATTGCACAGCTAGAACATCCAGGTATCAATTAGGTCATAGAAGAAAGATTAACATGGATAGCGGTGGGGCGCGACTATGCATTTTGGGGCGTCGCATATGGAGAAGCGACGGGTTGGGGGTTGTCACACAGGAAGGGGCCGACTGGAGATTGCACCCGGAGAGGCAACGTAGAAGGGGCAGTTGCGCTGGAGGGCTGTCGCGCTGAAGGTTGTCCTGCAAGGAGGGTCAGCGCGCAAAGGAGGCGTCGCACAGGAGGTGTGGAGGGGTTGGCGCATAGGGGGGTGACCGGTTGGAGGGGTGGCACACAAGGGCTGTCGGGAAAGGGGAAGACAATGTGCAAGGGGGCCGTCGGGAAAGGGTGGGGGGTGCGCAAAGGGGCTGTTGGGAAAGGAGGGGGGGCAGTGTGCAAGGGGCGGCTCGTCGGGAAAGGGGAAGGTGGTGCGCGGGGGGGGGGGTGTAGGATGCTGTTGCGCGGGGAAGAAGGCAGGCCGTTAGTGTTGTGCGGGCGACGACAAGTGATCTTCGACGAGAAAAGGGGTTGGCCTCTAGGGGCGAGGTCGGGCGAGACGTAATGGGAGGTTGTCGCGCTGGGAGGGAGATGCACAGGGAGGGGCAACAGAGCGGTTGGGGAGGGTGGACTAGGGTTATTGAACCTCCTCTGATACCATGTTAAAATGAAGTGAACCCAATACCCAAGATACCTCTCTAAGGGAGGTCTTGGTGTTTATTTATAGTGAATGGTAAAGATAACATGATACCTCAACTTCGACGTGAGACTCACATTTTCTAACAACATGTATTGATAATAATCTTAAAGTCTAAGGATCATTACACACGTCCGCATATAGGATTATCCAATGACACAAATAAATGTGAAATTCCTATTGACGGGTCATGTTCTCATAATCTCCTTCACTGAAGATTACCAAAGACATACAACATGAGAATGTTTCTCAAAGTCCTATGATTCTCCACTCTTGATAGCCTATATCATTTGTGTCCCGTCAAATGATATCATCCGACTATAGAACTTATATTTAAGAATACTGTTGTGACATTTCTAGGTTCTCATAATAACGAGGAACTACTATGACTTTTCAGTGCGACAGATACTCTTATTTGGATATTATCTTATACTATGTTACGCAGAAGAACAGTTATGATGTGATAAGAACTTTATATTAATATTAAAAAACAATGAATACAAGTAATCATAAAGTGCGTAGAAGTTATTTATAGGGCATTAACCCCAATAGACTTCCACTTGCACTAGAGCTAACTGCTAATAACTTTCAGTCCGCTAGCTCTCACATGATGTTCATGCTTCTGCTGAGATAAATTTTTAATCAAGGGTTTCACCACGTTTTCCTCCGTGGAAACTCTGCTCACAACGACTCCATCCTTTTGAGAAAAATCCCTCAAGAGGTGATATTTGCGGAGTATGTGCTTTGTTCATTGATGCGACCTTGACTCCTTTGTGAGAGCCACCACTGTAGTATTATCAAAATACAATGTGATAGGATCTCTACTGCTAGGCATCACATCAAACTCTTGGATAAAGTTTTGAATTCAAACTGCTTCTTTGGCTACATCAAAAGCTGCTATATACTCGGACTTTGCTGTAGAATTGACGACAACTGACTTCTTTGGACTCTTTTAGCTCATAGCTCTTCCGTTGAGACTAAAGACATATCTTGACGACGATTTCAGATCATTCTGATTTGTTTGGAAACTAGCATCAACATATCCTCTGATGATTAGTTTTTCATCTCCTCCATATATCAGGAACATATCATTTGTATGCCTTTGATACTGAAGGATAACCTTAACAATAGACCAATGTTGTTCCCTTGGATAAGCATGATATCTACTTATTATGCTTAAAGTGTAGGTAACATCATGCGTAGTACATAACATGACATACATGATAGATCCTATCACAAATACGTATAAGATCCTACTCATTCTCTCTTATGTTGTGTCTAATGACACATTTTCTTGAAGAGATGTATACTATTTGACACTGGAACCAATCATTTCTTGGATTGTTTCATATTAAATTTCTTTAGTATCTGGTCAATGTATGTACTTTGACTCAATCCACGGAGTCTTTTGGATCTATCACGGATGATCTTGATTCTAAGGATATATGCTGCTTCACGTAAGTCCTTTATGGAGAAACACTTGTTTAACCAGTCCTTAACTGACTGTAAAATCGATATGTCGTTTCCAATAAGTAATATGTCATTAAAATATACTACTAGGAAGACAACCGCGCTCTCACTAAACAACTTGTAAACATATGACTCAAATTCGTTCTTTATGAAACCAAAATCCCTTATGGCTTCATTGAACTGAATGTTCCATGACCTAGATTCCCGCTTTAACCCATAAATGGATCTTTGTAACTTGCATGTCTTATTGACATTTCCTGGAGCCACAAACCTTTCAGGTTGTGTCATATGGACATTTTCTTGAAACTTTTCGTTAAGAAAAACTGTTTTGACATCCATCTGCCAATTCTCATGGTCATGGAAAGCTGCCATGACAAGTAGAATTCTGATGGATTTAAACATGACAACTGGAGAAAAATTTTCGTTGTAGTCAATGCCTTGATGCTGTTTAAACCCTTTAGCCACTAGCCGTGCTTTATTGACCCTTTACCTTTCATGTTCAGTTTTTTCTTGAATACCAATTTGCACCCAATGAGATTTTACATCAACTGGCGGATTGACCAAAACCCAGACTTGGTTTTGATACATGGAATTCATCTCAGAATTCATGGCTTTTATCTTACAACTTTTGAACTATCTACTGCCTCATTGTAGGAAAAAAGATCATTATTTTCAACCAATAACGAGTCACCATCTTCGGTGACTAGAAAACTATATCTTTCGAGTTCTCTTAACTCTTGAGAATTACTCCACCCTATCTTTTCGATAAATAATTGGAAATAGTCGTTCCAGAATCACCCAACGGAAACAAATTTCGGATGGAACTCTATGACTTAATGTTCCAGAACTTGGTAGAAACAAAGTTCATCCAATTTTCCGCCACTAAATCAAAATCACTTCAACCTTGTTAACTCAAACAAATATTCATACATTGAAAGTAAATGTAAGCAAGTAAAGAACACTTCGGTTTTACATGGTTTAGACCGAAAGTTCTACGTTCACGGGAGAAACATTGTAACATTTCATTTCTCCGAAAAAAAACTTTACAACTTAGCGACTTAAGAGTCACTCCGGATTACTAGAACAAGTAATCACAATTATGTTCAACACACTACTCATCACAAGGGTCTTATCCTCCATATATAGAGAGTAACTTTTGGTTATCCAGTTGCATCGACCTTCGAAAAGCGTGTCCGTTTCATTGTTCCCATCGCCAATCACCTGTAGCAATCTTCAGTGTGACTGCCCTCTCCGGTAAACCAGCAAACACATCACAACAGAATTGAACATCCACATATTCTGGAAGTACAAGCTGAAACTTCCGAAACGACACTGCCTTCTTCTGAGCTCATCGGAAGAACCCCTCACGAAACACCTCCTTACGGAAAACTCTTTTCGAAATGCTGAAAGAGAAACCAGCCGCTGCCGCAACATTAGTGAACTAAAGGTCTTCTGGAACCGCTTCTTCCGATTGACTGATTCATTCAACTTGAAGCAAGCTTCACACATTTCCAACAATCTCCCACTTGAAGTCTGCTTCAGAGAAAACATTATGGCACCACCTTCAACTTCTGCAAACATCATTCCGTTACAATGCTTCTCCATCTCCTTCCGTTCACCCAAGCCCAATTGAGGCTTTATGCTGCCTTAGTATTTCCGGATCCAAACTCTTGGTAAACATATTTGCTAGATTCTATTTCCCAACAGCCTTTTGTAATTTTAACTCACCATCTTCCGGCAACTTTCGGATGAAACGACACTTTAGATAAATGTGTTTAGTTCTTGAATGAAACATTAGATTTTTAGCCAAATGAATTGCACTCTGACTATTACGAAATAACAGATCTTTCCCCTAGCTGCATCTGAGTTCTTCAACTAAGCGCCTTAACCATACAATCTTCTTGCTTGCTTTCATAACAACCACATACTCTGCTTCTGTTGTAGAAAGTGAAATCACCGGTTGTAGCTTAGACATCCAACTTTCTGTGGTTCCTCCGAAAGTGTAAACATATCTGGTCATGCTCTTCTGAGAATCAGAATCACCCTCAAAGTCCGCATCAACAAACTCAAGTAACGGATTGTCATATTCAAAACAAAGAGTTGTTCCTTCCGCTTCTTTGGGATATCGAATAATCCACTTTACAGCTTCCTAATGAACCTTCCCTGGATTTGCCATAAACCGATTAACCACTCTCACTGCATGAGCTATGTCCGGACGTGTACACACCATAGCATACATTAAACTCCCAACATGTATCTTGGCCGGGTTACATGGCGCGTACTAACGAGCTACACGCCGTGTGTTTTGATTGTCGTGTGCCCGCGTAACCCGTCTGTGGACTCAACGTGTTCTTCAGACGCAAGAATTAATGAGTCACACGACGTGTACACATGCTACACGCCGTGTATCTCATTAATGATATAGTCTGTTAGTCTCACACGGCGAATGCCACGTATTTGACCACATGATTAGCGTGAATTTCGCCGTTGCACGCTATGTGGTCCGACAGACTGTGTGCTAGACTAGCCTGGTCAACACGCGGTGCGCATTAAATGCACAGTGTGTTAGTACTGCTTGGCGCGTCGTGTGTCTCGCGATACGTTCTCTGGTGTAGTGAACTTGGGTACACAATGTGTACTTTCGATCACACGCCTATCTACCGGCCAAAATCCTCGGCACCTCTCGGTGGCTTCTCTGATCGTTCATCTGTTCTCACTCAATTTGTTTAAGATGATATGAAACTTGAATGAAGAGAATTAATATGTCTAAAACATGTTAATTAAACTTTCGGATTTAAATAACAAATAAACTAGAAGCAAAAACTAACAACTATTGCGTATAATCGATCAATGAATAATAAATAATTATAAATTATTATGTAACTGTTCTTATACCACTTGAAGGTTCCGAGCGCAGCGAAAACGTCGGGTGGGAAGGTACCAACTCGATTTTTTGTCGTAATCCACAAATAATCCGTGATGTACATGACGAATAACCGTCATGACCAACAGAATTAATACGAAGATTAATTGACAAGAACCCGAAACCAAAAATAGAGGATTTTTTCACATATAATTTATAATTAATTTATTTAATTAAAAAATTAACTTTCGTTGAATTCTTTCTTCATTGTCGATGATTAGACGAAGACCTCTTGTCGTACCGTTATGTCAAAAGAATCAAGAGTAGATTTTCTTTAGCAGCGATTTACACATGCTTCGTGAACATTCGATCGTCATCGTAGAATCCTCCGGGTGATTTTCTTTAGCACGGATGGTTCTAATGCTTGCGGTGATCGATGTTGATCGCAATTGAATCCTTCAAGAGGGGAGGGATTCGCTCCGGTGGAGGAGAATTTGCTCTGCGTACTTCAGAGCGTTCTAGGGAAGAGCTCTCTATGGTTTGAGAGAATCATCTCTAGAATCCGTTGTGCACAACGAAAGAATGCAATTCTCACATCGGAAAATGTCATAATTGAGTTTAAATAGTGCTAGGGTTACAAAATAATAATTGCACAAGGGCCCTTATTATTTTCTTAATCCCTGATAAACCCCACATAGAATGGTTTTTCCACCATGGAAAAGATTGCGCTTTGCAATGGTTTTAGTAACTCTTGAATTAAAAGAATACGAGGGAGGATTAATAATGCAGACTTGTAAATCCCTTAAATTCCACGAGTAATATGGTAAAAGTCTTCCATGACAATGTATGCACCACACAAAAAGAAATAGGTGGTGAATATAACACGAGTCTCAAAGAATGAAAATTGGGACTAAAAAACCCCATTAATGGCTTGGGCAACAATTCAATCAAAATCTCTTGAAATAAAGGGCTTCAAATTGATCTTCAAATACCATGAATAAAGGAATTTTCATGACATGACATCTCAAATAGGCTGTTTATACACCACATAATGAAAATTAGGTGCATGATACAAAACATGTCAAGAGAGGAATTTGAGACGGAAAACCCTTGCCTCTTGTCCTATTTTTCACGAACGTACTTTAATCTCCTGTATCATAAACATAGTTATATTAATCACTTAATTTACTAATATCTTTTGTTAATTTATACTCTTCATAAATAGTCATTCTCTATATGAATTCTACCGATTTTTCATATCGACCGTTTATAGTTGACTTTTTGTAATAGTTTCATAATAGTGATGTCTGTGTTCGTTTTCTTTCCAAAGTTCATTATTACCAGGTCATTAAAGTTACTGTTAGGGATAATTTATAATTATTTATGATGTTTCAAATTCTATTCATGAGCGTTTTAGTCTTTATCTTTGAAGATGAAATTGATAACAAACATGTTTCGGCGATTCTCGAGGATTGAAGGTGTTTTCTTAATTAATGAATTAAATATTGATATAATGTCTCCAAAATAAAAAACAAATCACCATTTACACATTTATATTATACCATACCGGTAATTATGTTCCCATAGTCATTCATGATATAAATGCATAGTATTGTTCAAGTGGGTGGTTAAACTGACCCAAACATGAACATACCCCGCGTTAATGAATGATTATGAGGTGGTTTTGTTGTTATATCATCATACCAGAAGTATAATGATCTTATTCAGTGTTTATTAATGCGATATATCATAATTGGACAGGAAAAAAAGTAATGGATATGAAAATATTACATAATTTGAATAAAAGATTTTCCTCTTAGCATACTTCTTTTAAACGATTGAACTAGCGATGATGGTTTATTGATCATATCATTAATATGTTCTCTAATTTGCCATACCAAAACCTTAATGATATCATAAACATCATATTTATCCTTTAATACCATCCACGTTGTGTCGTGGTGGCGGTAATCTGCACATAGCACGAACAACGATTTTTGTTTTTCTTGATGGATGAGGTATATGAATAAATAATTGTTGAACCCAATTTTATTATAATGGGTATTTCCGAGTCCCACATCGGAATATCCCTCCTTGTAATTTATATGAACCTTCTATAAAAGAGTATCTCCGCCTCACATTGAGGTAAGAGGAATTCGCTATCTACATGGTATCAAAGGGTTCTCTCTAACCTGAACCCTCCTTCCTTTTCTTTTCTCTCTCCCGTTTAGGGTTTGTGAGAAAATCTACTGCGGATTCCCGGTTCTGTCTGGCCCGCCCTCCCTGCGGCCTCCCAGCTACGGCTGGCCCACCTCCTTCCCCGGCGTCCCCTCCCCGCTGCACGCGACGACCCCGCCCTCCCTGCTTCCTCCCGTGGCCTCCTCGCGCGACACCCGACCCGCCTCCTCCCGCGGCATCCCGGCGTGCCTCCCGCCTTCCGCCGCGACTCGCGGCTCCCGCCCTACGCGGCTCTTCACCCGGCATCCCGCGACGCACTCCTAGCCTCCTGGCTTGTGGTTTGCCTCCAGCGGCGCTTTCCGACCCGCCTCCTGCGACATTCCCCAGCGCCCCTCCCTACGACCCGACTCCCCGGCGCCCTTCCCGTCCTGCTTCCTGGCACGACTCTTGGCCCCTCCTTGGTCTACCGGCCCTCCACCCTCCAGCGGCTTCCCGAATTTGTCCGGCCCCACCCCTCTTTCGCGTCTGCTGTCCCCCGGTCCTCTGCGCGACTTCCCGCCGTTGATCATGTAAGAATCTGGTTCTTACTTTAAGGTACGAGTTTCTTTTTCTTTATGTTTATGAGTTGTTTTTGAGAAATCTGGGAGAACTGGCTAAGTTTTGGACAAAAATTGGACACATGGCATGATTTTGGGGTTACACACCGTGTACTCCTAGGTACACGTTGTGTACCGTGGCCGTATGTGAAGGATATACATGGCGTGTAGGCGTGTTGGTCGGGTAGAGAGTTTTTACCATGTACACACCGTGTACTAGGAGTACACGCCGTGTATGAGGGATATACATGGCGTGTGGGGAAGTCAACGAGGAATAGAGGAAAAACCAAGTACACGCCGTGTACTGCCTAGTACACGCTGTGTAGGTCATGTCGGCAGGCCGATAAAGTAAGTATAGCGACCCTACATTTTTCTTACATTACTATTACATCATTATAAAGATAAACATAATGGTATTACACCACGAGGATCCAGAGGTTTAATGTCTTGGGTAGACTAGGACCAAACATAACATTTACAACATTAAGCATAAACATTTATTTAATTTCTTCTTCTCTAGCTTCTTATTGGCTCTTAACCTCTCCTTAGTATATGTAGTCACGTGAGGATATACATCAAAAGAGGTGAGTTAAAAGCTCAGTAAGAGGATAGATATGAACAATATAACAATGGGTGAGCACAATCAAAACGTAGGTAAAAAGATCATGAACATGAGAGAAAACATTAATAAAAGACTTGAAATGTAACAATGCATAAAAATGGAACATCATGTCTTAGTGGTCAACTACCACATATAATTGTAAACAATGCTAGCATCGTGTTCATGCATCATTTCCCTTTTACTCATGAGATTTATCACTTTACCCAATGCATTGTAGCGCTGTATAATTCCGGGCGCACCCGTCACATTCAAACATTCATATTGCGCTATATAATTCCGAGCGCACTCGTCACATCATAATATTTACTTTATCATGCGTGGCACATTAAAAATATGTAAAACTTGAACTTAACATAACCCATGGAAAAGAATGAGTTTCATATAATAAAGCATACTTTCATAAACATTTGGTCCCCAAAATAAAGAGGGAATATCATTCTTGACATAGAACCATTAACCATGACTGAAGAGTGGAACAATATTCAAGAAGTAAAAAGGGTGTGTTTATTTGAAAGAGTTCTTTTAGAAAACATTGGGTTTTTCATAAAATCAATTAGAGAACATGTATATCCCAGAAAAGGTAAGATAATGATGAATTAATGATTTTTAAGGAGAACCCATACCGAACATGGAGTGAAAGAGGGAGAATCCGAAGAAAGAAAGTTGGGTTCGAAAATTTTCCCTTTAGCTTGTATCCGAACGCTTTCTTCACTTTAATGTCCTGTATAATGACATTATATTCATTAATTAACAAATCCAGAACCTTTTATACATTAATAAGATTTATTAAGGTTTTATTAAGTTCATTTATGGGTTTTTGGATGAGTTTTAGAGTTTAAATTCATTGTTCGAAAATGTTTATTTTTATAGTTTTCTTGAACGGTTCACTTGTATTCATGAATGAAAGTTCATTTAAAACGTGGATAAACATCCATAATTGTAATTATATGTTATTGATGATGTAACAAAACTTGAAATGATCTTATAAATAATTTGTTTATATACTATGAGAATGAATCATTAGATAAAAATTTAATGATGATCGTTTGGGTTAATTCAGACGGTTTTTCGACCACAACGAACTTGTTTTGTTTAATCATTTAGTAATATGTACATAAGTTAGTTTCAGAACATTAAATAGGATATAATACATATAATATAATCTGGTTTAACCATAAAAATGGTTTCATGACCATATCTGAAGGCGGTAAAGGAAGAAAGAAAACATGTCGTTTTTTAAGGTGATAAATTAATACTTCACGAACAACGCTTTTTTTTTTCTAAAATAAAAGAAGGGAAGGGGGTTGGATGATATATTGTCCCATTAGTATCATAACATTCCAGTATATGTGAGATACTGGAGTTACCATACCATGTGGATGAGGATAGGTGGGGAGAGATTAAGAAAAGAACTTGAAATTGAAAGGAAAATAAAGGAAAGAGGGGAATTACCTCTTGAATCATCCTCTTGAGATCCTCTTTAAGGAACCTAGGTTTGGTCTTTTGATGAGACCAGAAGCTTTTGGACGTGGGGGAGGGGCTAGGGAAGATGTTTGGGCAGAGTTTAGACAAAGCTTGAAACTTGAGAGGTGTGAGGAAATGAGAGTGTGAATGGTGATATTTATAGTGGAGGGGAGATGAGTTCTCTTAATATTTTAATCATTAGTTTATTATTTTCAACCAAGATAAGCAATAGTGATCTTTATGCCCCGAACCACTATAAACATCCGTGTTCTGTTTTCTGTTTTATCCGCTGCTCATACTTTCATACAGAAGATAAACACTGCTTATCCGGATAATCTCTAGTTGACATCAAAAGCCAGAATTGTGAAAGAATTTGAAAAGACACAATTCACTCCCTTTTTGTGCATATTTGTATATTCCGACCTAACAGGATTCGCCTCACGTTGTTGCGGTCCCGGATCCCACCTTGGATCGATGCGCCCAACGAAAAACGAGAAGAAAAATTGGGGAAAGGAGGCGAGGCACAGAAACACTCAAAGTGGACAGATCTAGGCCTTGTTCGTGTCGACCTCGATCCGTCCACGTTAGAATTGAAGAATGGAGGGCAAAACTAAATCAATCCTAAACATGGATCAATCCTGATAATCACCCCATAATAGAATCCCAAACCTGCACTACGCACGACCCGTGAATCAATCCGTTCATCGATTGATTCACGTTCGTTGTAGGAAAAAGAATAAAGAACTGAGGGGGGAAACAATTTAAAACATACACCCTACCTGGAATTGGATCGATCGTTGACGAAGAAGGAATCCGCGTTCGTCGATCGTCGATCCGTCGACACCTGCTCCGAATCCCGATTGTCGATCCGCCAACGTTCATCGTCGAGAGGTTTGTCTTCTCCTTGCCTCGGGGGAATTTTCAGGGTTATGATGATAACCCTGAATCTTCCTAACGTGGCTTATTAAAAAGAGAAACCGACACTGCGTTGCCACGTAATGTCAATTTAAAATATTTTTATTTAATATTTTAATGACGTTCACGTCCAAAAATTAACTTTCATCCTCAACCTACGCCGGTTGAGGTTAGGTCCCGCATAAGGTAAAGTCGCTGTTCTGGACGCAACGGTGCCCTCATATTTTCGATCCGGACACCTGTTTAAATGTTATTAAAGTTCAAAGTTAGCCGCCCGAGCGTTTTTAATTAAAAAACTGAACTTTATTCAAAGATTTGTTCCGTGAACACCGGGTCTCGGAATCTCGCGCCGTCTCAGCGCCAGGTCTCAGAATTTTCTCAATTAATTTATTCAAATAATCCGGAGAAAAATCCGAGTCATTACATTACAAACCTATCCTAAATATATAAATACTCTTAACATTTTTGCTAGTCTTGGACACGATTATGATTCTTTCATCACCATCGCATAGATCACAAAGTTTTAGTTCAATATGAGGCCGTCTACTCTTTTCTTATTTCTACTATATCCCTCTATCTTGTCACTTAACCATCATCATTGTCATGTCGGTTCCAACGAACCCAACTATTCCAATCATGACCAATTCCAATGTGACTATTGTTTTTTAGGCATGTGGCAATTATGGCCATTGAACAAATAGGAGTTACTAGCTATTCGACATTACTTACATGACACAGTTTGACCATCCAATCCCATAGGCAATGATTGCATCTAATCTATCACAACCAAAAAATGATTGGCATCTCGACACTGGCATAAAGTCAATAAAAGAAAAGAGTTTGAAATGTAGCTAAGAGACCGAGGTGTAAAGGCAAGTTTCCTGCCAAGGGTTTTTTGGAGCATAAAAGCAAAGTGACCAGTTAGGCAAATCCGCCACCAGTTCTCACTAAAGGATTTGGTTGAATGAACAAAAGAGGACATCAGCAAAATACTGGAAATTTATTTTCTCGAAGAGATGATTATATTAGGGAATAGTTCAATCATTATGTATGGTCTGAATGACAATGGACTCTAAAACTCGTTTTCCCAAATTTTTGAGCTTTATTGGTTTCCATTTCTTTGTGAAAGACTTTGTTTGGACCAAGCACTACAATTCAGTGTGTGATGGCATTTCAATTAGTTAATTTGATTACATGATTATGCTTTCTTTTTATGCAGATATGCAAGGAAGGAAAGGATAGATGAGAGTGACAGCTTGACTTTAGAAAACATAAGGCACTCTTTAATTAGACAAGAGGACAGCATAATATTTAACCTCATGGAGAGGGCTCAGTTTTGTTATAATGCAGATACTTATGACAGCAGAGCATTCAACAATGTTTTTCATGGTTCGTTGGTTGAGTTCATGGTCAAAAAAACTGAAAAATTACATGCCAAGGTTATTAAGCTGCAAATATGTTAAATTTTTGTGAAGGTGTTCATTGAAAAAACGCACATATGTTAGCTTCATGAATCTCTGATTAAACTTTTACTTGCATAGTAGTTGGGCAGATACACAAGTCCAGATGAACATCCATTTTTTACAGCAGACTTACCTGAGCCGACCCTTCCACCGCTGCAGTACCCACAGGTAATTCTTTATACATGGAAACACCGGTACAGGGAAAAGTAAGGCTGTGCTTGGCTTTGAAAATTATTTTTTGTTTCCATTTTTTAAAAAATGTATTTGAGATTTTTTTAGTGTTTAATAATGGGGGAAGAATAAAACCACTTATTCCATTTTCATTTTCCAAAAAATGTTGTTCATTTATATAAGGAATATTAACCCATAAATCCAAAATTTGAAAATATCTACTGATAGGAATGTGAGGGAGTCCGCTGGTGACTCTAGAGAGGGAGAACCCCTTGGCAGTCCGCTGGCAAGTTTGAGGTTCTTAAGGGTCGATTGCAACTTTGAAACTGAACCGATCAGGTTAGGAATTTGTAGAACGATAAAAAGGAGAGACCCGAATCCTCAAGGTGCTCTCTAAAGGAGGTCTTGAGGTTCTTTTATAACAAATAATAAAGACCACATCGGACCACAAGTCCGATGTGGGATGCAGACTCAAATACTCCCCCTCAAGCTAGATGTACCTAGCTTGAACACATAAAGAAAAAAAACAAAGCAATCAACATACCGCAAACACTCCCCCTCCAGCTGGACATACCCAGCTTGATTACAAAACAAGACGAAAAAAAATCGACAATCGTAGCTCCTCAAGATCGTAGCTCGCCCTCAGGATGATGGATGAAAGAAGATGTCGCGGGCACAGCAGAGTAACCACACAGACCGAGCCGGTTGACGGAGCTCCAGGAAATCCGCACTAGCGGGGCCGGTAGATGATACGCTGGGAACGCTGTAGGATGCACCGGCGACTGGATTTGGCCGGATCTGGCCAATCTGGGAGAGGGGAGGCCACCAAACGGCAGTTCGGTAGAGGGAGTGCCATGGCTACTCGGGACGAAGGGAGAGCCTCGGACGGGGTGGCTGCCGCTGGAGGTCCGCATGCGGGAGGCGGGCACCGCTGGAGAGCCGCGTGCAGGAGAGGTGTTGCTGGGGAGAAATGCGGCGGGAAGTGGTCTCATTGGCAGGAGGAGCGCCGTCGGGGAGAACAGCCGCAGGAGGAGCGGCTGGATCCCGTCGGGATCAGGAGGCGCGACGGGAGGCTGGCAGGGGGGAGATCCGCTGGGAGGGGAAGCCATCGCGGGAGCATCGACGGGAGGGAGCCGCGACTCAGCACGGCGGACGAGATCGCGACGGGAGGCGGGGCAGGGAGCCACCGAGGGAGAAGGCGGAGCGGATGATTCCGCCTGAAGGGAGGTGGGTCGGAACGCACCGCGGGAGGGCGGTACCGGGAGGCCGCTTCGGAAGGCTGCCGTCAGAGGGGGTCCGGAGGGATCCGCGTGGAAGGAATCACGCGCAGGAAGGAGGGAGGGGCAACGGCCGACCTAGTTGGCCATGGAGGCCACCGCCCCCCATGGGGGAATTAGTGGGAACCCTAAATGGAATAAAAAAAAAGATGGGAGGGAGGGCTCGGGTTTATCAAACCTCCTCTGATACCATGTAGAACGATAAAAAGGAGAGACCCGAATGCTCAAGGTGCTCTCTAAAGGAGGCCTTAAGGTTCTTTTATAACAAATAATAAAGACCAAATCGGACCACAAGTTCGATGTGGGATGTAGACTCCAACAGAATTCATCTGACATTTCTCTCAATCTCTCTCATCTAGATCGAAACTCTATCATCTACCAATAAGTCCAATCATTTAAATAAAGATGCATTAATGGTGGATGGCATTTTGTTTTCTAAAATTATTCTATGACAAATGAATCCCTAAAAACTAAACCCTAAGTAAATCAACATTCTGCTGTAAGTAAGCACATTAAAAAAAATGGATTTATCGATAAAGAGAAAAGTTTGGACTTGATGGTGCTCAGGGAAGTAGAAATGAGTTTATCAGTAATTTTTCTTTATATAATCCAATGCATTTTTGGAAAATAAAAATAGAAAATGTTTTTCAAAACCAAATATAGCCTATGTTTTTCAATGTGAGGCCAGAGAGGGGAGAAATGGGGCTACTCTCATTTTTGGAGTAGCCTCATGCATGTATCCAATCATCATGTAATCAATAAACTTTTTTGATGGCGTGATTTCTAATAATGAAGCGAAATTGGCACCTCTAACTTGGCATTGCTTCTGATGTGTAAATAGGTTCTACATCCCTGTGCTGATACAATTAATCTGAATGGTAAGATTTGGAATATGTATTTTAGAGAACTCCTTCCCAGATTGGTGAAAGCTGGAGATGATGGTAATTGTGGATCAAGTGCCGTTTGTGACACTATATGTTTGCAGGTATTTGATCAAACTGCTTGCTTATATTTATATTTGACATACTTTCAAGGGCCCCTAAGCTGTTGCATTGGCAATGAAATTGTGCTTTGCAATTTTATGTTTGCCTTTTATATGGGCCAGAAAATGTTGAATGGCTTGTATTATTTTCCCTAGGCTCAAGATTATTTTCCTTTTTCCATAGTTGGATCATTGATTATTTTTATCATGGCTGCAGGCACTTTCCAAGAGAATCCATTATGGTAAATTTGTAGCAGAGGCAAAATTTCAAGAATCCCAAGCCATTTATGAGGCTCCCATTAAAACACAAGTATAATTCTAATTCTTATCACAAATGTTAAGCTTAGAAAACATTTTTTTGGTTTCCATTTTATAAAGTTGAGTTTTATTTTGATAATTTCAAGCTACCGATTTATCCATTTTGGCGTATCTTGTTTATCACCCCCTTGTATTTTCATGTGTAAACACAAACTTTTTTAAATATTTATCCACATTTAAAAAAAAATTTGTCTTCCCACAAAATAAATAAATAGTGTTAGAGTCTGCGTTCCACATCGGACTTGTGATCTTATGTGGTCTTTATTATTCATTATTAAATAACCTCAAAGCCTTCCTTAGAGATGTATTTTGGGTATTGGGTCCACCTCTTTTTATCATTTTACATGGTATCAAAAGAGGTCTGATCTAAAAAAATCCTTCCTCTCGTTCGTCTCTCCCATCTAGGGTTCTCGATTTTTCTTTTCTCTTGTAAGGGGGTGGCGGGCACATGGCCCTAATTCTCTGTCGCCGCGCACTCCTGTGTGACAGCTCCAGCCGAGCCTACTCCCTGCGCCTCTCCTGGTGCGGCCCTGCGCACGACTTCCCTCGTCGGCGCTCTGTCGAATGGCCCACCATGGCCAACGAGCATCTGACTCCACCCCCCACGCGACGCCTCCCTGCGCACCGGCTTCCTACGCATCTTCCCTCCCCCGGGTTGCCAGTCCGCCTTCTGTGCGACGACTCCTCCGCCGCCTCCAGTCCCAGGCCTGCCCTGATCGTCGCTGCTAGATTCTGCAGTCCCCGCGTGTCCCTCCCGACTGATCCAACCCCGCCGACCACCGTCACACCAGCACCGCTCCTGTTTGTGCGCGCCCGCCTCGCTTCTCCTTGGTCCAGGCCGGCCTCCACTGCGCGGCACCCCAGTTGTCTTCCTCCCTCGCTCTGGGCCTTCTGTTGCGCGCGCCGCCTCGCTCCGCCCTGGTCCAGGTTGGTCTCCCCCTCGCGGAGCTCCTCTTGGGTCGTCGGTGCTATCTTCTCTCACCCGCCCCTTCCGCGCGGCTCTTCCGAGGCATCCTGTCGCTCCATCGTTGGCTATCCCACCGACCCTCTTGCTGCTTTCCTTTGCTCCATCTACCGGCCTCGCCTGTGCGGTTTTCCCGACGCTCTATCATCCGACCTCGCCTGTGTGCGGCTTTCCCTGCGCTCTATCGTCCGGCCCCGCCTGTGCGGCTTTCCCTGCGCTTCGACAACAGACATCATCCATCATATTCCATCTTGAGGGGGAGTTGTGATCGCAGATGTTTTTTTTTTCTTCTGTTTCGTCTTGTTTTGTAATCAAGTTGGGTATGTCCAGTTTGAGGGGAAGTGATGAAAGTGTCTGCTTTGTTTTCTTTAATTATGTGTCCAAGCTAGGTAGACCTAGCTTGATGAGGAGTGTTGGAGTCTGCGTCCCACATCGGACTTGTGGTCTTATGTGGTCTTATGTGGTCTTTATTATTGATTATAAAATAACCTCAAGGTCTCCCTTAGAGAGGTATCTTGAGTATTGAGTCCACCTCTTTTTATCATTTTACAAATAGATTCATTTGGTTTTTGTTGGAGCTTTTACATAAAATGTTTTTGAAAATATTTTCACGTGATAAATGGAAGTAGTTGCTTTGGAAAATAAGGGAAGGTGAAAGTGGGTATATGAGGTGGTATGCCCCTCTCATCCTTAATTCATGGAGGCAGGATAAAGGAGTGTTTTCGCAGTGCAGATTGGCGCTTAGATGAGGCACTTTTGCAGTTCACATTTCACATAATGCATAGCGTCGATGTAAAGCTTGAGACCCTTAAAGGTTTGGAGGTCAGATCAGCGAGGTCTAATTAGAATGTCATGCCTGAATGGCCTGAAGACCTTCATTTTTTATTCATTTTTTATAATTCCCTTTTTAAGGGTTGAAGGGGAACCCTTACATGACCCGTAGGTTTCGTGACATCACAGGACCCGAAGGTATTAAAGAAATTCATTACAGACCATGACTACTTGAAATTGCTCCTCCCCAGTGTGTGCATCGTGATCAGCTCTCCACCTTTGCATGATTGTTCGGCTAGCTGTCCTGTGCAGAGGTGCACAGGCCTGGTACCAATGGCAAATGTCATATCCTCACATTTTTTCAAATCCGTTAGTTCTGATCTGGTGAATGTGTCTTGCTCTGAATCCTCTTATGGAGCTTTTTCCATGTAGAATCTGTCTGGTTTGCATCTGCACATCAAGTGGCCCGAAGGCCTTGAGGTGGCTTGAAGGCCTTACTGATTCGAATGCCGATTCTGTTCGGATGGGTAAGACACCTAATCTGAAAAATACCACTAGATCTATTAAAGGCCACAAGGGAGGTCATCCAGAACATTTGAAAACACCTAGATTCCTCTTCATTCTCTAGATTATCTCCCTTCACACTGTTCTTACAATAAAAACCTGGTTCTTCCTCTCTTGTTCTCATTATATCCTTAAATGGCTGTTCTACAAAAGGTGCATTTGTAGAACAGCATTGCTTTCGCCCTTGTATCCTAATGGGATTTCACTGGCAGACCTCTGTACTACTTGTTTTTCTGGGGGCAAAATAACTCTTAATGACAATGACTCCGTAATGTGTCCCAACAATTTGTTTGACTATCATCCTATTCCGTATTTTGGCCAATTTAAGCCCCTTTGGATTTCAAAATTCTTTGAGTTATTTCGAAGATGGGCTTGGTTGTGCTTACCAACGTCATGAGGTTAGAGCAATTCGAAGACAATAACTTCAAGCAGTGGGAGAAGCGAATGCATCTTCTATTGACAACATCAAAGATGGTTTATGTGATTTTAATGCCCAAACCAACTCCACCCAAAAGCCCTGACGATGGGAAAAACTCTAAATGACTTACACTTGAAAAAAATGGAAGAATGACGATCTAATGTATCAAGGACACATTCTAGATCCCATCAATTTACCATCACAACCTATATTGATCTTGACCTCATGATTAGTATGGTCACAATTAAAGCTCTTTCCTTAAGACCAGTTCTGATTGCTTTGTGATGGGCCCATGCATTCTATGTTGGATTTGTTGTCAAGATCATATAAGTGATCCTAGCCAATGATGACGGATGGAGACGGAAGATGAAGAGAACAATCCTGAGTTGAAAGGAGTTTGAAGATTCTATGAGAAAATGAGCTGTGGGTATTCATCTATGAAGTTTTAGCATCATGCATGAGACGATCTTGGAAAATTGAAGAATCCAGGTTATCTATGCATTTAGGAAGATGATGGAGTTGATCATATGCCTAGCTAACTCATGAAGAAGAGGACTGCTGAAATTTGAGATATTGCAGATGGAGTATGAAGATCAAGTTGAATGCGATGACTTCATGTGAAGGTGAAAGGATTTTCCATTGGTCACATGAATGCTTGCTCACTGAGGAGCGGGGATTCTTCAAAAACATCATCCAATCCGATGGTGTGGTGACATGAACCTGCAAGTGGAATTAACTATGGATTTTTCCAATGATAGAGAGTACATGACACACTAACGTTTATCATATACATATATATTATGTTCATGTTTTGCAGGTAGTCATGAGAATATATCCTAGTGGTTTGACATTGTGATTGCACTATCATATACAAGTTCCGCATGGATAATGAAAAGGTGATGAAGATGAATGAGGCTCAAAATGAAAATTGTGTATGAGTTGTTTCAAAGGCATCATGATGGAGAATGAAACATTTTACGGGTGCTGGAGAAGAAAGAAGGCGCGAAGAACTGCACATGAGAGAAAATTAGAACATGCATTCGGAGAAAACCATGCTGTGGTAGATTTGCTACACGGCGTGTGTATTTTTTTATGGAAAACGACCAAGTATAATTATGTTGTAGTTTGAAGAATGAAAAGAGGAAAAGAAGAATGATTAGACTACTGTCAACCATGGGATAGCCAAAACGTTGTGGTCTAAATCACAGTTTTGATGATTGAGTTCCAGAAGCTTTGCAAAATTCTGGAGATTGAGGAATTGTAGATGGAGCTGCTACTGGCCAACATGAGATGGAAATCACGTCATGGTTTCATGAAACATGTCATGGTTTCATGAAACATGTCATGGTTTCATGAAACATGTCATGGTTTATTCTGAAACATGGCATAAAAAAGTCTTTGATGTAGCTAGTGAAGTTGAAAAGCAAAGAAGCGCATTATGGTTTGTCAGAACACATTGTGGTGACAAGTTGAAGTCCAGATGTGAAGTTCACTGGTTGACATGAGGAGATCAGCATGTTGTGATTCTAGACCGTGGTTTTGGAGAAAGTCGAAGAACATGTTGTGGTAATTTCCAGATAAGTGTGGATTTTTAGTGAAACTATTTGCTGATGTTATGCTGGATTAAAGATATCGAACCAAGATTTTCAGATTTGAGTTTGACCAAGAAACACGCTGTGGTTTAAGTAAACACGTTGAGGTTTTCGACTTCATAAATAAATGGCTGCTGCGACAGATTTTGTTGTACCGGCTTAGAGCGGCTGAGATAGCACGGAAAAGAGAGAGTTTAGAGCCAAGAAAAGATCTAGAGATGAAGAGCCTACTATTGAAGATCTTAAGAGCTTCATTAAGGCTTTGTTTGTGTTGGACCCCATTTAAGGTTAAAGGGGTATTTCTGTTCTGAGTCCCACATTGGACTTAACACCATGTAATTAGTTTTTACTTCTCTATAAAAGAGGATCCCCACCTCACATTGAGGTAAGGGGAATTCACCCATTACATGGTATCAGAGGGATTTTTATCCCGAACCCTCCCTCCCTTGCGGATTCCCGGCGTTCTCCCGGCCCCGCCCCTCTCACTCCTGCCCTAGCCTTCCCGGCAGGCCCTCCCTCCCGGCGCACCTCTCCTCTCCGGCCTGCACCCTCCCGGCGGCTTCTCCCGACTCCCGGTTCCCCTCCTCCCGGCTCGTCCCTCCCGCTACGCCTCCACCTCCCGGCGCGACGCGGCTCCCGGCTCCTCCCGCTGCTCCTCTGCGCATCCCGTCAGCCCGCCCTTCCTGCGCGCGGCGGCCTGGTCCTGACGCCGTCTCCCTCTCCTGCGCGCGCATCCCGTCGCCGCGCCTCCCGGCTGTTCCCGACGGCCTCCCGCTGCTCCCGGCGGCCTCCCGCTGCTCCCGGCGGCCTCCCGCTGCTCCCGGTGCCTCCCGTTGCTTCCCGGCGCCTCCCGCTGCTCCCCGCGTCTCCCGCGCCTCCCGCGCCTCCCTCTGCTCCCGCGGCCTCTCGCGGCTCCCGGCTCCCGGCGGCTTCTCCCGGCTCCCGGCTCCCCGGCTCCCGGCTCGCCCCGCCGTCCCGGCGCACCTCCTCCCGGCGTCGCGCCCTCGCGCCCAGCCCTCAGCGCCCCGCCCCGGCGTCTCGCCCTCGGCTTCGCCCCGGCGCCGCGCCCTCGCCCCCCCCTAGCAGCTCCCTTCCCGCTGCCCTCTCTCGGCGTTGCTCCCGGTTCGGCCTTCCGGCGCCCGGCGCGCCCCGGTCCAGCCCTGCTCTCGGCCCTGCGGCGCTCCTGCCCCGAACCCGCGCCCCAGCACCCGCGCCACCCCTGCCCGGCCGCACCATCCTGAGCGCGACCCCCTGTCGCTGCTCCCTCCGGCCGCATCTCCGGGCCGCTTCCCTTCCACCGCCCGACTCCCGACGAACGGGTCCCGCGCCCGCCCTCCATGGACGCGTCCTCCGTTCTTCCGTCCCTCATCACGGCCTCCTCCCGGCTTGTCGATGACCGGCTGGATGCCACTAATTTTTCCGTCTGGCGGAAGACGGTCTTGATGTCCCTCCGCGGCATGGGGCTTCATTCTCATCTTGAGAAACCCCCACCTGAACTCACTGATCCTAAGTTCGACTCTTGGCAGCTGGCGGACATTAAAATCTTCGCCCTACTGGTCAACTCCATGGACCGCTCCGTGAAAGATGTCACCCGGACTGCCAACACTGTCAAGGAGCTCTGGGATTCCTTGATTGTCATGTTCTCTGAGACCAATAACTTGGCCCGGGTCTCTGACGTTCTACAACGTCTCCCATATCCGCCAGCAGGATCGGACCTTCCCCACCTACTTCATGGAATGGAAGGGTCTCCGCGATGAACTACAGGAACTCTGGCCGATTCCTCAAACTCCGGCCGAAGCGCAGACTCAGCGGGACCAGCTCTGCCTATTCAACCTCCTGAATGGCCTCGCACCGGACTATGCCACGACGGCCACCGAGATGCTTGTCAGCCCGTCTACACTGGATATCCCGCAGGTCTATCATCGCCTGCAGAAGGCACATCGGGCCCTTGCACCACCCGTCCCCCTTCCTGATCACACTGCGCTCCTCGGATGTGGCGGTAGTCGTCCTACCGGCCCTCGTGGGCGCGGCCGTGGGGACGGCCGACCTCGCCCCCTCTGCCAGCATTGCGGCAAGCTCGGCCATCTGGTGGACCGTTGCTGGGTCCTGCATGGTCGTCCTGAGTCGCACCCCCGCCGGGGCCAGACTGCGCTCCGTGATGCGCCCTCACCTACTGCTACTCTTCCCTCGTCGTTGGATCTCTCCCTGGCTGAGCTCCAGCTGATTCACGATTACCGGTCCACCTCCATCGCGGGCTCTTCGTCAGCTTCTCTTGCCCATTCCGGTGGTCCCACTGCCCTTGTCAGTCATCGTTCTCCGGCATGGATGCTTGACTCTGGTGCGTCCGACCACCTCACCGGGGATGCAGGTATGCTCTCCCACTACCGTCCCTATAGTGGATCCTCTGCCATCACTGTTGCTGATGGGTCCACTCTCCCCATAGCCGGCTTTGGCTCATGTCCCCCGGAGTCCTTTTAACCTGCTTTCCATCAGCAAACTGACCAAGGATCTCAATTGCACTGCTCTCTTTTCCTCGTCTTCTGTTTTGTTTCAGGAGCGGACGACGAACCAGGAACTTGGTAGAGGCCAGCTTCGGGATGGAGTGTACATGTTCGCTGGCCCGCCTTCCATCACCATGACGCGTCCTGACATTGCCTGTGCCGTTGGCAAAGTCAGCCAGTTCATGGAACATCCCACCCGCTCTCAGTGGGATGCTGTCCTTCGCATTGCCAAATACATCAAGAAAGACCCTGCCCGTGGCCTTCAGTACTCCCATCATGCTCACATGGATGTTGAGGCCTTCTGTGATGCGGACTATGCCGGCTGCCTCGCTACCCGCAGGTCTACTTCGGGTTTCGCCGTGTTCTTTGCCGGCAATCTCATCTCTTGGCGCAGCAAGAAGCAGACTGTCGTCTCCCGGTCGAGTGCCGAGGCCGAGTATCGAGCCATGGCCACCGTCACTACTGAGATCCTCTGGCTTCGTCATCTCCTCCATGAGCTCGGTTTCCCCGCATCGACTCCTGCTCATATCTGGTGTGACAATCAGGCCGCCACGAAGATTGCATCGAATCCCGTCTTCCATAAACGGACGAAGCATATCGAGGTGGACTGTTACTTTCTCCGCCACCATCTGGAGCAGCACCATATCGGCTTCGGCCATATCCCGACGGCCGATCAGCTTGCCGATCTCTTCACCAAAGGTCTTCCAGGAGCTCGCCTTGAGTCTCTCACTACCCGGCTGGGTATTCACAGCCTCCCTGGCCCAGCTTGAGGGGGAGTCTGAGATGGTCCTGTGTCTTTGTTGCCTTTTTCTCTTTGTGGGACTCTATCCAATCTGGGCATGTCCAGCTTGAGGGGGAGTGTTGGACCCCATTTAAGGTTAAAGGGGTATTTCTGTTCTGAGTCCCACATTGGACTTAACACCATGTAATTAGTTTTTACTTCTCTATAAAAGAGGATCCTCACCTCACATTGAGGTAAGGGGAATTCACCCATTACAGTTTGGTATGAGGGAAACAACGGCTGCAACGATGGGGCCTGCAACGGATGACTGTTGGGTGAGGAGTTGCAGTGGGGGAGATGCATATTTACAGGGAGGCAATGGATTTGCAGGGGACAAGAATGTCTTTGTTTTTAATTTCAAATTTTAACCTGAATTTTTTACCCGTTTCCCTTTGTTTTTTAGGTCATACCAAACATGATTTTAAACACCTTTCTGGTTCCATTTCCTGTTCTGTTTCCATCAAAAACTGTTCCAGCATACCTAACCTCGCCTGAGATGATTTCATGAAGATCGATTGAAAGTGTGAATATGTTCTCGGCATATCTCAAGGCACAAAGACAAATCATGTTGGGTGATTCTATGTGAATAGGACATGGACCGCTGATCCCCGGTCGACATATTTCCAACCGGGCCTCTCACTTCATATAGGTATTTGATGTGAATGTTTCAGGACAGGGCCCGGGTGATGAAGCTGCTTACATTCGAAGAGGTGGAGGAAGCAATCAAGAGAAGGGTGGAGATGAAGACCAGAACCTATGGGCAGGAGATGAGGATGAATGTTGATGATGATGATGATAATCCAGTATACAAAATCAAACCCAGCCTGGTCGCCAATTTGTACGGGAAGTGGATCATGCCCCTCACCAAGGATGTTCAAGTGGAGTACCTGCTGCGAAGATTGGATTAATTCACTTCTCTGGGTTCCCTTTTCCTTGTTTGTCTGCTCATTCATGGTGTCTTCTTCATTTCACTCTCATTTGTCAATAATATATTTCAAAAATGTTTTGACAGTCCCAAAATAACGTTTACTGAAATAGAAAAACCCAGAATTTTCAATCGGACTTCCTAGAAAATGGATTTATCAATAAGTCTTACTGAATTTAAAACCATATAAATTAGAGATGGCAATAGATATACATTAACCGGATATTTGACATCACCCGACCTGATTATGTTGGATTAATGGTTAATTGGGTTTTTATTGGATCAATGTAGTATATTCAAAACCCGTTTAATAATTGGATAAGATTATGATAGTAGCCTTAGAATATCACAAAATTTGAATCCAATTAAATAAATTATTATTAATTTAATAATTATATATTTTTAAATAATAGTAAAATGAAGAAATATATTTATCTATTTTGAATTTTTTACATAGATTTATAAATGGATTTTAAACCTAAACCCAATCAAATTAGTTATTATTTGCTCACTGACTATTTTTTCAACGTATAATAAAATTATAAAATATGTTTATTCAATTTGCGATGCTTTTATTTTAAATTTAAAAATGGTTTTTTAAAATTCAAAATTATAAATGGGTATCTCAATGAGTTGTGATAGTTGAACGAGTTTCAAAATGTAATAGAGTTGTGTTAAGGTAAGATTCAGGTTTTAAAAAATTAAACAATTTATTGTATCTCGAATTTTGCGAGTGCCCGTCCGCTGCCGTTCATTATAGAAATAATTAAACAAGTCAAAATATTAATTTTCCATTAAATTTTAAACCTAACAAAAATCAAATTCGAAAATGTTACTTTGACACCTAAAATCAACACCTCCATCGACACCAGATGACATGGTAGTATTTTTTAATGAAGCATTGAAAAAAATGAAATTCCGATTATCATAACCCACTCTCACTACGTAATGCCATGAAAAGCTAAAACAAATGAAAAACATCACAAACCTCTACACAGTGACCACGAACTCCAGCTGAACTTGATCAACCACTATGAGTTAGTAATCCCCAGCTCGATCATCAACCAAACCCTACAAACCTGAAAAATAAATTTATATATATGTAGGGGTGGACATACAAGTATACTCGGTAGGATCATCCCTGAAACCTCTCGTGCAAATGTGAAAGAATCATTCTAAATCCCTAGTAAATAAATAGAGAAACAAACTCATCACCTAAACAGATAAACTACATTTCCAACCTCACCAAAGTCCGCTCACAAAGTAATGCACAGAAGTAGATAACATAAAAAAAAGTCATATATAAGAGGAAGGTACCCCACAACCATTGCCCCACTGAAGTAGTCATCCTAAACCCCAATGACTCACGTCCGGTGCTCTCATCCCCTCCGTAAATCATACTACACATCTATGCCAACATATCACAACTGCATCATCATCTCATACTGCACCCCGTGCAACTCAACACCACCACATCATCATCACATACTCATAATCGCATTGTAAAACCAAGAGTCATCACAACCCCGCGTAAATATAAACTATAACTTAAGCCATTACAATCCGTGCATATTACACCAGTAATACCAGTATATGCTATAACCTTAGGCCGCCATAGCTCGTATATACACATATGTCAGTAATTGAGAGACATCACAACTCATATGAGCACATACCCCATAAACATAAGCCACAATATAGCCTGGGTATGCCTACATACCATGCTACGCCTAGAGGAGAGTGTGGGTAGGGGGAGTAGTTAACCATTTGTATCTACAACAGCCTAGATGTTGGGAACACACCCAAAACCCAAGGCCAATATGGGCGTCAACTGCCTTTACTGACTCCAGTGGTGGACCATAATAAATAACAGAATATAATGGTAGTATAACACACAACCAATCTAAGGGCAACTATTTCACCTTAGACTCGAACTAAGGCTAACACCTTACATGACATTCTGACCGCCAATACTAGGGTTGAAAAGCTAAACCCATTTAAGCATAGCCTCAAGCCCGAAAGCCTTTATATTTTTTATTAATTTTTTGGATAACCTATATTTTAATGGGTTAAGAGGGAACCCTTTACATGACCCATAGACCCAGAGACACAAGACTTGGTACATGACCCGAGGCCCAATGAGCAAATGCACAAAACAACCCCTCCCAAGCTCCTTGCTTCACTTGATGCTCCAAAGCTCCCTACCATGCAGAACTAAATGACTAGCATTGAACTATGCAGAACCGCATGTTGCTTGGTACTGACGACTTAAGCCATACCCACTCATCATTCCCAATATGGATAGCCTTGATGGTGGTTGCCTCATGATCTGAACCCCTCATCCGGGCTTGCACCCATGGATTTGGCCCGCCTGTATCCTACTCGAGCGTGGCCTGTGCCCACCACCGAGCTCACTAAGCCCTAGCTGTGTTCCCACATCCGTCATGACCCCATGCATTATCAAACCCACCTCCTGCCGCTGTGCCATACATTACGCCCTACCACTGGTCCACCACCGACGTCGATCCTTGCCGCTGCCATGCTGTCATCGACCTGCTGTCACTGAGTTTCAGCCTTCATCTGTCGACGCTGTTGACGTCGACCACCCCTGCAGCTGCCGAGGACCCTTCCTCCCTTCATCACGTCTCTGCCGTTGAGAACTCTCACTGAGGGCTTGCCTCCACCGTCCAACACCATGCCCCCCTCATCCCACCACGAACGAAACCCCGAATATTTGGGGCCACCATGATTTGATCCTAGGCTTGATACAGGATTACTAGGTGCCTTTGCCACTTGGCCGGACCCAAATTGCCTCATTTAAGCATAAAAACATCGAAGTTTTGCATCATTAAGTACCCAATAATTTACAATTACCATTCAATCACCTCAGTTCAATTATCAATCATCTCATTAAACCCCATCATTAATTCTGGTTTAATCATTTCATAACCATCAAAAGCCAAGGTGCTATTATATTCAACATTTCAAATTCCAGATTTCACAACCACTCTCTTCAAGCATTTATCCAAACTGATCCATGGTTTCTATTTAATACATCATTAGCACCATCAACACCCATTTTCCACAAGTTCATTTATATTCCATTATCATTCCATAATCCCAGGTATTCTAAGACTTAACCAAACCCATCTCAAAGAAGAGGTATATCTGAAGGAATCAAACCGTATTAAGCAGAATCTAACATATCAGCTAAGCAACAAGCAAAACAACCACCAAGCAAGCCCCCCCAACTTAGGCCTACCATCCCAACATCATCTCTAATGCCTTTCCACATAACAAGTAGGAAAAATAGGAAATCCCAACTCTCAACTTGTGTCAACCATCCCACCATCATTGACAAACCACTACCACATCCGAGAAAAAATAGCCCACCCCTTACCAAACAATCCAACCATACCAGGTTCTGTATAATCACACCAATGGCTCTATAACGTCTCAATATATAGGGAATCAAAACATATTTTCAGCACAACAAACTCAAGAGGAAACCAAGATCATAACATCAAATATATACATGCTTATATTGATCAAAGTTGGGCTTACAATGACCCCAAACATTTATTTGTAGTGAACAATCTTTTCCCAATACCATCTTGAATTAACCGATTCATTCTGCACAAGTTTTAGCAGACAAGAAAACCTACTAAACAATGGCTAATATTAGTTATAAACATTCTTTCTTACATGCTCCAAATAATTCTTTATCTTTCTGAACAATTCTAAGGAGGAATTATAAAATTCAGTGAATGAATTTTTATTTATCTTCCTTATTTTACCATCTTTACATTGCTTAATAAATTTCAACATGTTAAATGTAAAAAAAACATAGATAATAAAAACATTAAGCTTAAACACACTATCTAGAAAATTACTAGAGGAAACTATCATAATTTAAATCACAATTGTAAGCAAATCACAACACGCCTTTCCGTACTTCCAATTTTTTTAATTCCAAATTTTTATCTTCATTATGGCCAATTTCACCATTTATCCATTGAAGATAAAACATGATTCATCCACAATTGCACACAAATAAAAGAGAATCTTACAGATCTCCTTACTCAATTTGATCTGAACAAACTCGCTGCACAGGTATAGGAGCAACGCTGTAGAACGTGGAGAAGAAAAAGAGACTTCACAGGGCAACATACTTGAAAGGGGCTGCTGTTTGAATCATAGTAGGTGTACCTTTGAATACATGGGCTAAAACAATCATATATCTCTTAAAAACTCCAATGGGTGGCATCTAAAGTTGTCTGGAGTCAAGAGGAAATGAGAAAGAAATAACAGAGGGAAGGGGTAGGTTGAAGGTCAAAATGAATGTGTGAGGAAAGCTTACAAATTCCTACCCAATGATGATAAAAGCATGAAGTGGCTATGGTGTTTCAAAGATCCATGCTGCAACCTTCAATACACGATGGACGTGACACCTACCATCATGGGAAAAGGAATAAAAAAATGAAACTAAAACCCCCCAAATTTAGAAGAAAAGATTGAGTCAGACTACCACCATAGTGTGTTGGTACCCAACACACCCTTGGTTCCCTCGGCCATGACTTCCCTTAGAAAACCACCATGGCATGGTGGTTTCCACTTTCTATTTCCATCCCACCATGGCTTGGACCACACCATGGAGCATCCTCCCTCATTGTTTCCAACTCCCTAGTACAACTTGACCGTACCTCGACTCAGTACCACAATGACCACCAACATGGGCATTTCACCCTCCCTGTTTCCCATAGGGAAACTCTCCAAGCATCATACCCATGAAACAAAATGTTTTCCCTTCTTCGTTTCCGACTGAGAAACTCACCAAATGTGGCCAGCTACCACACCCTCTAAAACCAGGTGAACCAAGGTGTGGAGCTCTACCACAACATGATTACTTAGGCATTTCTAACCTCAACTTCCTCAATTCTCCAAAAAAACACCCAACTCAACACGTTCACGACACCAAAATGAACTCCACCATGGTTAAAAATACATGCATTTCAAACCTTGGATTAACTAAGAATCAAAACAACTGACCTTCATGACCACAACACCCAAAATGGATGACTCACCATGCTCACAACACCACCACGACCTCCACCAAGAGATCCTCCATGATGTATCTAACCTATAGAGAGTTAAAACTCAACTACCCATCCTTGGAACACCTATAAAATCTCACTCAACCCCTCTAAATCCTGAAAAAAAAAAATGAATCATACAAACTAGACCCTTACACCAGATACCTCTCAAACGATTCTCATCCTCAAGAATCAAAACAAAACCTAGGAAGGAAATAAGTGGGGAAAAATATAATATCCACCCCGTGAGATACCTCTTGAATAGGGATATCACTATAATAAGAACATAGCCAACTCATTATAAGGGAAGAGCCCATAATTGAAATATTATAGTCATCTCACAAATCAACCCAAGGTCATACATATCATCCCAACAAGTTTAAACATTAAAAAACTTAGGATATGGAGCATGCATCTGTGACTCACTTTACCAAGTGTGCTCCTTTAATCCACCATGCCACCATAAGACATAAACTAAAGGAATACACACTCACACAACACCTTCACCTGACAACCTTGAATCTCAACAGGTCATTCCTTAAACATCGCATTATCTTAAACTTTCAACTCACCCCAATCAATGACATGAGATTCATCACGAAGGCATTAAAGAAGATGCAATATGTGGAAAACATCATGGATCTATTTCATCTATGGGGGAAGTGTTATCTGATATGAAACTGCACCAACATGTTATAACACCCCAAAAGGCCCAAAAAATTAGAGATAAAGATCACTCCCATGGACGAACCTTCACTACCCATGATGAGGAGATAAATTTATAAAAACATGATCTACAATGTAAAATTCTCACTACTACAAAATTGGCCTTTAACGACACTAAAAATGGCCTTTATCAGTGATGACTACTAGAGAAAGATTAAAATACTTAAGAGTTTATCAGTGCTAAAAAAGAGCTGATAAAGGGGACCTTTATCAGTGCTTTTAGAAGCACTGATAAAATACAAAATTTATCAGTACTTCTAAAAGTGCTAATAAAGGGGCATATTGTAGTGTGCTGTAACAAAACACTACAATATCAAAAACACCACTAGAAATCAGAAAAATCAAATACCAAGTCAAAATTTAAATGAAATAAAATTTACAACACAAATACAAGAAAAAAAACAATATATTTTAGACATTTCAAACATTAGTTTATACAATTACATGAGTAAGTCAAATTATAACATACATTCAAAAACATCAATGTTCCTTTGTCTTTTGACCTTGACCTCGACTCATGCTATTGTCAAACAAACCACCCCTTCTCAAGAAAAAAACACACCTGTATAAGAAAACAATTCTTATGTTAGTAATAATATAAAGAATAAATTAAATAGAAAGTGTTAATTTTAAACTGAACTTTGAGTCATACCAAGAACACTGTGTATCAGATTAAGTTGTGGTTGATTCTTGCACATCACAACATTTCTTGTTTGTCTTCAAGCATTATCTCTATGAAAATTAACTGAATAAGTATAAGATAAAAATGAGAAGGAAATTAATTAAGTAATATCAGATAGAATGACGAGAAAACAATCTACCCTTGTTTTCTCAGTTTGGCGATGCGATGCGTGTTTTAAACTAAAATGAAACTTAAATATTGAAAAGATGCACTTGGATTCATACCAGTCACACTGTACATTAGATTGATATGTGGATAATTCCTACACGTTCCAAATGACTTATGGATCGTTTTCCTCAAGTATCAAAACAATCCAAATGTGTTTTATCATTTTTGAGTACACCACTTGTCTTTTTTCCTAAAATGTCATTTTAAACTAGAAACACACACTTTGAGTCATACTGGTCACATCATGTGTTGGTTTTATGTGAGACTGATTCCTACACATCAAAAAATGACTTATGAATCATTTTCCTAAATTATTAAGACAATTTGAGCGCATTTTCTTGGTTTTCAGCGAGTGAAACTTTTTGAACTAAAATGTCAAATTTAAACTGATAACAAACACTTTGAGTCATACCGGTAACATCATGTATCAAATTGAGGTGAGGATGATTCCTACACATCAAAAATGACTTATGGATCATTCTATTAAAGTATAAAAACAATCTGAATTCATTTTCTTGGTTTTGAGTATATCACTTTTCTTTTTTACTAAAATTAATGTCAATTTTAAATAAAAATAAGCACCTGGAGTCATACCGGTCACACGATGTGTTAGATTGAGGCATAGTCAATTCCTACACGTCCTTAAGTCTCAAAACAATCCCAACTACCAATGTTACCATGCTTTCCATTGCCTTTATTTTTCTAACTTCCAACACTGTACATCGAGTCGATGTTCTTAGCCAAAAAAAATTTCAGCTAAGAACATCGACTCAATATGGAGTGTTGGAAGTTCAAAAAAGAAAGGTAATTGAAATCATGGTAACTTTGGAAGAAAGGAACATGTTATCTCCTTGTTGGCTTGTTGTAGATAGTTGAAATCAAAATATGACTTCCCAAAATATCTATGAAAAAACTAAATACGTATTAGATAAAAATAATAAGGAAATTAACTTATAATTAATAGATAAAATGATGAAAAAATTAATTAAATAAGTAGTAGGAATTCACCTTTTCATGATGGTTGTATACATTCTTAACCCATTTTCTTATTGTCATTATTTCAGTTGTAGCCTCAAAGTCTAATCTCTTACAAGCATGAGCAACTTCGAACAAACCACCCTAACTTGAACAAAAGAATCCACCTGTATAAGAAAACAATTCTCATGTGATTAATACTAAAAAGAAATAAATTAAATATAAATATAAAACAATACATTAATTCTATAGACAATGATTTTACTATGAAAACATCAAGATTACCTCTGTGATTAAGTAGAAATAGCATCGTTTCTCTTTCTACAAAGGTAGTGGAGGGAACTTGAAGGAAAGTGATAAATACCAACACTGTAGGGGTGAAAAATTTTTGAGGGAGAAGAATTCTGTGGAAGTTTAGGTGTAGAAATGCATGAAAGATGAAAATACATCTTCTAAAATAAATGAACTCTATAAGGAATAATGAAAATTAAATCAATGTTTCATTATATAATTTTTCGATAAAATAGAGAAAGTATATCATAACCTTACCTTTACATCTTCCCAAAGGGTTTCCTTCATTATAGTTTGTTCTTCAGTAGGATTGGTAACATCATCATGTGAAGAAGACATTTTCTTCATTAGTAGTTAGACATTTAATTTAGATTATGTTAATGTAGTAGAGAATAAATAATATTAGGAGGTAAAATAGTATATTAAAAAAAACTTTTATCTTATCATTGAACTCTATTTTTTAAAGGTTTTAGGGATTTGGATCCTCTATCGAAAATCTAAATACCCTCTTTGTGGTCCCCTATAATGCCCAAGAAATTTTCTATATTAAGAATGATATGAACTGATCGTGATCTCCCAATGAAAGGGTCATCCTCGATTGAATTTTCATATGACCCGAATTTTGTTTTAGTCGCTAGCAGGACAATTGACCAATTATTGTTTGCTGCATCTAAGACATAAAATACTTGCACTTCTTGTGATGCCATTATGAACAAATCATATTTCCCCCCTTCAATATTGAAATTCACCTTCATGAATCCCATTTCATCAACTTTCACTATACTCCTATTATCAACCCATTTTCAATGGAAAATCGACACTTGAAATGTTGTATAATCCAACTCACGTATCTATTTGATAATGAAAAAAATATGACATATTTGCATAAATTGGATTTCTATCCTTGGAACCAGATATGTGCATCGCTTCCGCCACAAGCGTAACACCACATTTTTGCATCATACTGTAGTTGTTGTGTTATTTTGTATAGAATATATAACCATTGATTACAAAACCAGTGTAAGATATAACATTTTTATTCACCCCTGGATATCCATCGAAGCCGTTCGACAATTGAATTTGGATTTTCAGATAACTCCTTATAAATTTGATCTTGGAACCATCCATAAACTATTGATTATGTTCATTTGATATCCATCCTTCAACCCTTGATGAATTTAAATCTCTAAGAATTTCTTTACAGGATTCAACTTATGGATAAAAATATTAACTATTATGTAAAATGTAAAGGTGTGCTTGCTCTCGCTCTGTTAAGGTAATTGTAACAACATCTCTCCTGAAAATCCCTTCACCCATAAGGTGTCCACTATAACGATACTTTAGGAGACTGATAATATAAGGACCCAACCTTAAACATTACATAATCTTGAATTAAGTTAATAATTCACATTGATGATCTTTTTAGGTTTAGAGATTTAGAGAATTAGGTCATAACATAAACAAAACAACTTGAATATTACATGTAGACACTTCTACTCAGTATCCATTTTTTTATAAAATAAAAACTCTTTGAAAAAAAGAGTCATGTCTAGTTCCATGTTTTAGACACCATGACTTTTCCTTGATCCCATCCTTGATCCTACTCCACTTTATGTCCTGTGAAAAACATTAAAAAAAACTTGGGATGAGCATAAAAAGCTCAGTAAGGGATACACAAAGAAGGAAAACTGTTAGTTTTTCAAAACAACAAGTAAATCATGAATACCTTATCATAAGTAATACTTTTCACCTTTATGAAGTAGTAAATACTCTTCACTGAATAAAAAATCATTTCTTACCATTTTTTAACTAAAAGATTACAATAAAACCCATAGAAAGAACACATAAGATATAAAGGTAATCTGGTACCTAAACACACTTAAATGGAATAACCATACAGTTGACTTCCACACATATCACTAAATGGAATAGCCATACAGCGAACTTCCATACCCAATTCATTGGAGGTTATAATGTAACCACCTGTCTTGGTTTATCACGACACCACCCATCATTTGGTTTATCATGTAACCACTCATCAAATGTCCAAGTACCATTATAAAACCATAACACATAAAATATTGAAAATATAAACATTTCACTAATAACATTTACTTTTCAATCACAAAAATTCATTTCAAGATATTGAAATAATCAATTAATTTCAAAAACCATTTTCAATACCAAAACACCCAAAAATAGAATAAGGGGTTTCCTTTTTCATTTTAAAAAAAACATTAAGGCTTATAGAGGAAGCCAAATAACGATTACGGTGGTGGAGAGGTCATTGTCACCGCAAACGTTAAAAACATTCCTTTTGTTGTTTAGTAAAACGCTTCATAAAAAAATATTCTCTTTGAATGAAATTAAAATTCAAAGGGTTTTATTATATACTTTATAAAAGGAAATCGTGTTTAAATCAAAGTATGCCTCAATGAAAGGAGATTGAGACGAAGTCCCTTACCTCATGTCCGACTTGACCTATTTGTTCTTTAATCTACTGAATAATAAACTAAAGTTAATTTCTACTTACTTAAGAACCTTTTATAAGTTTATTATTCCTTTTATATCACTTATTACCATGTTATAAACAATTAGTTAATTATTTGAGTTCATATCGGACATTTTGTTGATGTTCAAAACTTGAGTTAAAAATGAACTTATTATAATTACAAGTTGTTCATGTGGTCAAAAGTCCATTATCTCCAGAATGATATTCATGATTTAGATATCATATATATCATATATATCCAGTATATATATATATATGTATTTATAATTGTACATAACATTTGGAGATAATAAATGAAATGCATCGTTCACGGAGACAGTAAGCCGTACGTGTGCATGAACACTACTTTTATTTCTATTTTGTATTTTAAAGGAATGAAAAAATAATGATACATAGGTATATTATAATTTCAGTATAATATCATATATAATTTAATTAAATCCATTCTTTATATGTCCCACGTATGGTATGAACAAGTCATACCACTTTGAGGGGGCGATAGTCCACACTTCCTCAAATGAAATTATTGCGTTTACCCATAATGGAAACCATAAAGGTATGATATAAATGAAAAATATAGAAGCATAGAGAGAATATAAATATAATATATATCACATATAAATATAGTGCCATTATAATGGCCACCATGAGAGGCGATAGGAGATAATTGAACAATCATCGTTTCGAGAGGCGTTGGTTTGTCGTCCACAGAAACAATATGTTCTTTACCCATTAGACGGAGGTGTGTGTAAGTGTAGTTCGAATACTTCTCATAACAACAACATAGTATTTTGAGGATATTGGTGTTTATATAAAATAAAGGAATAAAAAGAGTTTAGGGGGTTGGAGAAGGAAAATAAAACAAAAGAACTTAAAAGAAGATGTTACCTTTAAATCGGGTAACTTCCTTTGGTTTGAACCAAAAGGATTTCTTGAAGTGCCTTCTTCCTAAGGTAAGGCTTCTAGGTGGAAGAAAAGGATCTTGAGAGCTTATTTAGGTAGAGGTTGGATGATCCAAGGGGCTTTATAGGTGTGAGTAATGGTTTAGTGGTGAGGGATTTTTATAAGGGGGGGGGGGATCTTTAGGAAAGTTTGAAAATATTATTTTATTATATAATGATTTCTGGTTTCTAAAGGTCCAAAACTCATTAAAGTCAAAGATAAGATGACTGATGTTCGAAATAAAATCATTCAATATGAATTGGACAGGTTTTGGATATTGTTTTAATCTTTATAATCTTATTTATTTAAATCATTCATTAATGAGGTAAACACTCCATCATTATAGTGTCATAAATAATTTTATTTATTTGATGTTTAAAAATTATAAAAAAATACCATGACATAGGAAATATTTTTATATTTTAAATGAATATTTATAGTCTAAGAGATAACTTATATAACCCCATGTAAAAATTGATTTACTGAAAGATATATGTTTATGTCATTTTTGTCTTTACTTTAAATTAATTAATATAATGTGTCATTATCACTCTTAAGTGGATCCATGGGGTCCCAAAATCAACCAAAGGATTTCCATGGTCGTAAATGTATCAACCAATAGTATTAGGACACATTTTAGGGTAAATTAATATTATTATAATATTATTTTTACCTTGAATTACCCTATTTACCTTTAACCATGGTAAATAAAAGTCAAAAGTTACTATTATTCAAAAATTATTTTCATCTTATTGAAATAAATTTTACTTACTAATAACAACCATGTATGTCGTATTTTTGAAATTCAATTCATAGAAGCAGTAAAATTTTCATTTAAATGAAAAAGTTGGTTTTTTAACTACTACTCGGTTTTTTCACTATTCATCAAAATTGAAGTTTTTTAGAAAAATACCAAAAATTCAGCCTAAGATATATTTGATATTACAAATTCAAAAATGATGTCTATTTTACCAAACTAAAAACATAGAAGTTGTATTAATTAATTTTAAAATTAATTCCTGTTGTCAAAACAAAAAACGTGTTTTTAAGAAACAATAACTATCAAAAGATTGACACTTGTTTATGTCAAATTTCAAAATGAAATTACTTCCAATGACCAACATTGGATTAAATGGTAAAAATATAATCTAATTACACTTTAAAACCAATTACAAAGATAATATAACCATATAAATAAATTAGATTAAAATGAAGTTTTGAATTAAAATACAGTATCTTCCACTATTCATTAAAAATTGAATTTTATCAAAAAAATACCAAAAATTTACCCAAAGTTAATTTTGATATCCCAAATCTAAAGAATAATTTTGTTTTTTCAAATAGAACATATAAAAGTGACCAAAACTATATTTAAATAGGGTTCTCCATTAAAAGGTAGTAAATCGGCCTTTTAAAGAATATTAGACTATTTGTGCTTAAAATTAGATTCATTCAAATTTTAAGCATCTAAATTTTATTGAATAAATGTAAAAACATTTAACAAACTTGTATAATTATATTGTAGTTAGTTATGTTCATCCCTGCCAACATAATAGCTAAGCGTTAACTACAATTTAAAATAATATTATATTATTATTTTTCAGTATGACTCAACATTGTGTGTAATATTAGACTTCAAAGAAACCAATTGTTGCGTATCAGGTATGCCATCGAACAAAGCATCCCATTTAAAGTAAAATTGATATTTATTTTACAAATATTGATAAATATAAAAATGTATTATTCTTTATTTACTTGGGATGTTACATCCTTCCCCCTTCTGGAAATTGTGTCCTCACAATTTTATTCATTTATCAAATAAATGGGGGTATTTATCCCTCATAGAATTTTCAAATTCCCACGTTGCCTCTTCAACCATATGGTTTTTCCATATAACTTTTACCTAATGAATTACCTTATTCCGCAACACTTTCTCTCTTCGGTCAAGAATCTGGACTGGTTGTTCCTCATAAGAGAGATTCTCTTCCAACTGAACTACCTCTGGGCTCAAAACATGAGATGGATCCGGAATATACTTTCTTAACATTGAAACATAAAAAACATTATGTACCTGGGATAAACTTGGAGGTAAATCCACTCTGTAGGCAACTGATCCAACTTTCTCCAGGATTTCATAAGGTCTAATGAACCTCAGACTCAACTTTTCCTTCTTACCAAAACGCATCACACTTTTCTATGGAGAAACTTTGAGAAAGACATGATCTATCACGACCCGTCCTCGGGGCCCGTGCCGTGACTACCCCAAGCCCGCCTTCCATAGGCCAGGGGCTGGCGACTAGCACCAAGGCGTAATTCCCGATGAAAGGTAAGGCATTGCCTTTGTAAGTAAACAAACACACACAGAGTAAGCAAGAAGAAGTAACACTAAGTAATAACTGGGTACAATAGTAAGTGTGGTAAAGTAAGTGAGCCAGTATACAAACCCAAACTGAAAGTAAAGTACAACTGGAAAGGGAAAACAACAACTGAAAGCAAAGCCACAACGTCGAGCCATCCACTAGAAGTCCCACCTGAAGGGTGGGTATAGATAGCCTCCACAGCTCCTCGGGTCTAGCCGTTCGCTCCGAGTACGTCCCGTCCAGTGGTCCACCTCCAGGTACCGACCTGCTCCGCAAGCCCCAACCACGATTAGCGCTGTCCGTCGTCTGCAACCAACACAACGTAGTGCGGGCATAGCCTGTGCAGGGGTGAGTATAAGCTACTCAGTAGGGACCCCGAGACCCCCGAAGGTCTCCCAGAATCCACAAAGGATAATCCACAAAAGAAAGATACAATCACGAAGTAATATCCAACACTACTTAGGTATATGCCCATACATATACCTAAGTCATCAATTCCAGTTCAGCTCCAACATCCGAGCCCAAGTTCGATCATGTCCACACAGGATATCACAACACAATCCACATAGGAAAGCAAGTCAATCATATCGAAGATAATGATTGAAAGTCAAGATTCAGCTCACACAGGTATACTTCTCCGTAAGACGATATAGATGATCAGATGTAGCCACTGATTCATCTAAGCCGTCGGACCCACACATGATCGATAGGTACTAACCCCCGCAATGACCCACAAAGGATCGATAGGTAACTAACCCCCGCAATGACCCACAAAGGATTGATAGGTAACTAACACCCGCAATGACCCACACAGGATCTGACCCACACAGGATCGGTATACGCTGGCCCACACAGGACCGCTGAGCACTGACCCACACAGGATCTGACCCACACAGGATCGGTAGCACTGACCCACGTAGGATCGCTGAGTGCTGTAGTCGTCACCGTCGAATCCATGAAGGATTTCTGTACAGTCGTCATCGTCGTCGTAGTCGCAGCCAGCTCTAGGGTTCCCGCACACATCAAGCTCGTTCGGGAGGGTCCGCTCCACGAACCGAGGGGATGATACATCAACTGACACGAAGTCCAGAGTTTATGTATCCAAAAGTTCCGTATCGTCAACAGGAACTCAACGTCACAGACGACACGTCAATCAGACGTCCGGTCTGTGAGTTATTGGCTTTTTCGTCCCAGGGGCCCGGTTGGTTTTTAAGTCAAACCAACCCGACCGTACTCCAACTGCATCCAAACCTCGAGCAAAGTAATCCAAAAGGTCTGTCTCACTAAGGGGAATCCAACAAAGTCGACGTCACGTCAATCGGATGTCCGGAGCTCAAGTTATAAGCGTTTCCGCTCCGAGGGTCCGGTTGGTTTCGTGTACGAACCAACCCGAACGAACCCAAAGTTCTCCGAAACCTTGAGTGTAATATACCAAAACGACCGTCTTGATCCAAGGATCACATTGCAACTGACGGTGCGTCGATCGGAGGTCCGTAGCCCAAGTTATGGGCAAAAGACCGTAAGAGGTCCAGAAGTGGGGGTTTTGGGCCCGGACCGACCCGGCCCGAGACCCCCCGGGGTTGGCCCGAACCGGGTCGACCCGACCCAGGTCCGGGTCCAGATCGCTTGGGCATGGCCCAGCCCGGCGCGCTGGTGCGCTGGCCAGGTGGCTCGGCCGAAACGGCCGAGCGTTTGGGGTGCGGGGGGGCGCGCTGCCCCCCGCCTGTTTGTAACCGCGACCCCCATGTGGGGGGCCACTGTTGTCCGGCTAGCCGGGGGTCGTAACCCCCGGCTCCTCCTCTGACCGGCCGGCCTGCTCCGGCCGGCCGGCTGCTGCCGCCACGGGACCGGCATGGGCCGATCCCCCTGCTCCGACGCTGGCGGCCCGGAACCGGCCGCCGGTCCCTGCTCCGTCGCGGCCTAAGCCGCGGCCTTGGTCCGTCCGGCGCGGCGCGACGGCGCCGCGCCTTTGTTCGACTTCAACGGTGTGGCGCGACGGTGCCGCGCACCCTTTCTGTATGATCTCGCGCGGTGCCGTTGCACCGCGCTGCTTTCCTTCGAACCGAAACAACACAAAGATAAGGGAGGAGGGTCAGCCGTGTTTGTGCGGTCCGGCCTCCTCCCGTTAATCGATAGAAAGTGACAAATATTCACGAAGAACGACAATGGAAGTAATCACGAACAAAAACAAAATCCCCTACCTCGTCAAATTCGTTGAGCGAGGGTTCGTCGCAGAATTAACCGTCGCAGAAGAAGGCGTCACAGAAGGAGAGGATCGTTGGCGTTTGATCTCCGAGGAAGGCATCCCTCGCCGTTGTCCGTCGTCGGAGGTCGGCGTTATTCATTGGCGGCAGTGCATTCTTCGCGTTCTTCGACGAAGAACGAAGAACTTCAAGACTTCCCTTTTTCTCCCAAAGACTCAACATAACAAGCCCAACAATAATAAAATAAGTGTTTCACTTATTTTATTACTCATGACTCAAGTTTGAAATTCAAAAAATTGAATTAAACCACTTAATTAACTCATGTGTCATTTAATAGGAGGGTTATGGGAGTTTAGGGAATATGAAGGGGTGGGGTTTGTGTGGGCCCCACCACCCTCATAACCTCTCATGGGAAGTTGGGTGGTTCCCAACTTCCACTCAAAGGACTACCACTTAGAAAGAAAAATAAAATTTGTAGTTAAATTTTATTTTTAACTTCCACAATTTTTAAACAACTCCTCCCGTATAAACGCAACTCCGGTATAGGTGTTCCTAAGCAATTACCGGCGCTGCGATTCCATCGGTGCCCTCAAATTTTGATTCTGAGCACCGGTTCAAAAGTTAGGAAAACCCGCTCGTTCGTTCACTGAACGTACCCGAGCCAAACTTCGGAAAATGATTCCGGGCACACCGGGCCTCGGAATCAGGTGCCGTCAGAAACTGCATTCTTGTAAAATCCCAAAAGAAATTAAGAAAAAATTTCCCTTTAATTTTACGGGTCTTTAAATGATCACCTACCACAAAAGAAAGATCATTCCTCTAGTTATCCGCATAACTTTTCTTCCTACTCTGAGCTGTTCTCATGTGATTTTGAAACAACTGAATCAACTGAACCTTTTCTACCATCTCTTCTACCAATTATGGTCCCATCAGCTTCCTTTCACCTAATTTATCCCAAAAAGTTAGAGTTCGACACCGTTTCCCATATAATGCCTCAAATGGATCCATCTGTATACTGGAATGAAAACTGTTATTATAATAAAATTCAACCAAAGAAATATATTGGTCCCAACTTCCCTGGTAATCTAGTGAACAAGCACACAAGATATACTCCAAGTTATGAATTGTTCATTATGACTACCCATCTAATTGAGGATGAAAAGCTGTACTGAAATTTAATTAAGTACCCAACAACTTCTAAAGGCCTTTCCAAAAGTTAAAAGTAAACCTGGGATCACGATCAGATACAATAGAGAGGGGAACTCTATGCAACCTAAATATCTCTTTAACATATGACCGAGAAATTTGATCTAGGTATAAAGTATCTCGAATAGGAAGGAAATGAGAAGATTTAGTCAATCAATCAACAATAACCTAGATTTCATTATTACCTCGATATGTCTTTGGTAATCCCATAACAAATTCCATGAATATTTTTCCCATTTCTACTCTCACACCGGTAAAGACTGAAGCATCCCTTTCGGTAACTACCAACCTGCTTTAACCTACTGATAAGTCAAACACTTCATAGTAAAGTCAGTAATATCTCTCTTCATTCCATCCCACCAGTAATACTCTCGAAGATCTCTGTACATCTTAGTACTGCCAGGATGAATTTAAAATAGAGAACTATGAGCTTCACATAACAACTCATTCTTCAACTGCGAATCACAAAACACACATAATCTCTTCCCAAACCTCAAAACACAATCATTATCAATGTTAAAATCAGGAAACTTACCCTTCTGAACCAACTCTACCTTTTTCTCAAACTCACTGTCTTCCTTCTGCGCTTGCTTAATTCTGTCTGATAGAGATGATTTCACTAACACCTGAAACAAAACAGAGAAATTTCCTACACTAACAAATTCTATTCTAAAGTTCATCAAGTTTTTAATCAAAAGATCTTGTTCCAAACATAACAAGCTTAATGAAGCATTACTTTTTTGACTCAAAGCATCAACCACTTTATTTTATTTTCCCAGATGGTAATGGATCGTGCAATCATAATTCTTGATTAATTCCAACCATCTCGTCTATCTCATGTTTAATTCTTTCTGAGTGAATATATAATTAAAACTTTTTTGATCAGTATATATATCACACTTAACTCCATACAAATGTTGCCTCTAAATTTTTAAAGCAAAAACAACAACAGCTAATTACAAATCATGTGTAGGGTAATTTAACTCATGAGGTTTCAACTGATGTGAAGCATAATCAATTACCTGATCATTTTGCATAAGGACACATCCAATTACTTTCAACGAAGCATCACTGTAGATAACAAACTCACCATTTCTGGAAGGCAGTGCCAAAACTATAGAATTCACCAATCTTATTTCCAATTCCTGAAAATAATCATCACATTCTTTTGTCCAAATGAACTTAACACCTTTTCGAGTTAACTTAGTCATTGGGCTAGATAACCATGAAAAATTTTCTACAAACCTCCAGTAATAACCTGGTAAACCAAGAAAACTATGAATCTCAGTTATATTTGTGGGTCTTGGCCATTCTTCAACAACTTTTGTTTTAGCAGGATCAACAGTTATTATATTTTTTGAAACACTGTGACCAAGGAAAGAATTTTTTTGTAACCAAAACTCACACTTGCTGAATTTCCCATACAGTTTCTTTTCTTTTAAGGTTTTCAAGATAAACCTTAAATGAATTTCATGGTCCTATTTACTTTTGGAATAAATCAAAATATCATCTATAAAAGCAACCACCATTTATCACCTGAGTCTACTAATCCATCACTACAAAAAAACTGTTCAATTCTAATTCTGACCATCTCAGGATGCTGGTTTGGAAGGTTATTCTCTTTTGTATGGCTTCCCAACATAGCTGCCCTGTCTCTTCTATGTAAATCCATTCTGAACACAGAAATATCTTAGGCGAAGAAACATGGTAATCTGTAAATTCTATATATATCATTTCAAACTTACCATAAATTAATTTATGGACATTAATTTTAAAAATATTCTAACTCCTAAAGTTGTCTAAACCGACCTATGATACCAACTATAAGGACCCGACCATAAACATTACATAATCTTGAATTAAGTTAATAATTCAAATTGAGGATATTTTCAGGTTTAGAGATTTAGAGAATTAGTTCATAACATAAACAAAACAACTTGAATATTACATGTAGACACTTCTACTAAGTATCCATTTTTTTTATAAAATAAAAACTCTTTGAAAAAAAGATTCATGTCTAGTTCTATGTTTTAGACAGCATGAATTTTCCTTGATCCCATCCTTGACCCTATTCCACTTTAAGACATGTGAAAATTTTTCAAAAAAACTTGGGATGAGCATAAAAAGCTCAGTAAGGGATACACAAATAAGAAAAACTACCAGTTTTTCAAAACAACATGTAAACCATGAATACCTTATCATAAGTAATAATTTTTACCTTTATGAAGTAGTAAATACTCTTCACTGAATAAAAAATCATTGCTTACCATTTTTTAACCAAAAGATTACCATAAAACCTATAGAAAGAACACATAACATGTAAAGGTAACTTGAGACATAAACATACATAAATGGAATAACCATACGGTCGACTTCCATACATATCACTAAATGTAATATCCATATGACCGAATTCCATAACCAATACATTGGAGGTTATAACATAACCACCCATCATGGTTTATCACGGAACCACCTGTCATTTGGTTTATCATGTAACCACCCATCAAATGTCCAAGTACCATTATAAAATCATAACACATAAAATATCGCAAATATAAACATTTCACTAATAAGATTTCATTTTCAATCACAAGAATTCATTTCAAGATATTGAAATAATCAATTCATTTCAAAAATAATTTTCAATACCAAAACACCCAAAAATAGAATAAGGGGTTTCCTTTTTCATTTAAAAAAACATCAAGGCTTATAGAGGAAGCCAAATAATGATTACAGCGGTGGAGAGGTCATTGTCATCGAAAATGTTAAAAACATTCCTTTTGTCATTTAGTAAAATGCTTTATAAGAAAAATATTCCCTTTGAATGAAATTAAAAGTCAAAGGGTTTTATTATATACCATATAAAAGAAAGTCGTGTATAAATCAAAGTATGCCTCAATGAAATGAGATTGAGATGAAGTCCCTTACCTCGTGTCTGACTTGACCCGTTCGTTCTTTAATCTTCTGAATAATAAACTAAAGTTAATTTATACTTGCTTAAGAACATTTTCAAGTTTATTATTCCTTTTATATCACTTATTAGCATGTTATAAACAATCAATTAATTATTTTAGTTCATATCAGACATTTTGTCGATGTTCGGAACTTGAGTTAAAAATGAACTTATTATAATTACAAGTTGTTCATGTGGTAAAAAGTACATTATCTCTAGAATGATATTCATGATTTAGATATCATATATATCATATATATCCAATATAAATATGTATTTATAATTTTACATAATATTTGGAGATAAGAAATGAAATGCACCGTTCATGGAGACGGTAAGCCGTACGTACGCATGAACGCTACTTTCATTTCTATTTTGTATTTTAATGGAATGAAAACATAATGATACATAGGTATATTATAATTCCAGTATAATATCATATATAATTTAATTAACTCCATCCTTTATACACCCCACGTATGGTATGAACGATTCATATCACTTTGAGGGGGCAGTAGTCTGGATTTCCTCAAATGAAATTATCGCATTTACCCATAATGGAAACCATAAAGGTATGATATAAATTGATGACTTATTATATAAATGAATCCATAAATAAAAGGGGAGAAAATAATATATATACAAATGGGAAGAATTAACTACTTATATAAATAATTAATCATAGACAAGACATTTTATATAAAGGGGAGATATCTGTAATCTGATGCATTCTCTGATGAACTGTTTATCCTTGGTCATATATTCTGTTTACATAGGGGGAAAATACTGAATGTAATATCCTCTACTCCCTCTTCCTTTATTCCATAGATTTGTGATTATCAAAAAGGGGTAGATTGTTGAACCCTCTATGAGATGATTATTTTAATAATCACAAATCATTGTTATCTTTGTTTATAAGTCAATTTAGTCAATTATTCATTCTGTTATAAATGTGTTTACTATGATTAATCATGTTTACAGATATTTATCTATGATTATTTATGGTTTACTATTAACCTGGAAGTGGTATGGATTGAATAGACACTTTGTGAGAATTTCATGTTTTTGACTCACTAATGACAACGGTCGCACCGACGACAACGGTCGCACCGATGAGAACAGTCGCACCGATGAGAATGGTCGCATTGATGACAACAGTCACACCGATTACAATGGTCACACCAATGAGAACGGTCACACTGATGACAACGGTCGCACCGATGAGAACGGTCGCACCGATGACAACAGTCGCACTGATGAGAACGGTCGCACTGATGACAACAATCGACCGTTGTCATCGATGCGACCGTTGGTCAGAGTGGATACTCAAGAGGGGGGTGAATTGAGTTCCAATTAAAATTTCTGTTAAAAAGATTTGTATAAAAACCCCCCAATTCATAAAACAAGTTGAACTGTAGTGAATTTATAAAGATTATAAATGCTCAATCAGTTTCTCAAAGATTGATTACTTCTCAGTTAACTTAATCCAAAGATTAAGTTATCTTTTGAAACTAACTTACTGGTTCACAATAAGTATAAACACTTGCTAGTTCAACTATCAGAGTTACTTTAAAACAGATTTATATTTAAAGTAATTAGCAGCGGAATATTTAAAATAGGTTTTAACAAGGATAAAAGCACAAAAATTTGTAAAACAAGATGTTTAGTCTCAAGACGAGACTTAGTCCTCTCAAACAGTTTATATAAACTATGATCCACACCCTGGATCGAGGGTTTACAATAGTACTCAGACTGTTCAGGTCCTCGAACCTCTACCACAGTTCTACATGGGAAAAACCAAAACAAAAAAATAGCACTCAGGCTATCCAGGTCACACTTGACCTCTACCACTATCCACAGTGGGATATAAGAGAGTAAGAGAAAGATTGAGTGAGGATTTAGAAATCCTCCAGTTCAGCTCAGGAGTCAGTATGTGTCAAAATAAACAGATGCACACACACTGCTTAAAATGTTAAGCAAAGGGATACAACAGAGGAAATAAAGGAGTTTAGAATGATTTGTGTAATTGCAGATGAGCTCTGGACTCATTTTGATGTTCCAGATTGTAATTCAAGTCCTTTATGGTGAGGATGACACAAAACAGAGTATCATTGTTCTTCTCAGCTACAGTTATGCAGACTTGTGCATATGATCTTCAGTAAGGCATAACAACTTGTCTTTTGTGTTTGTTCTAGGTTAATGATCAGCTTGAAGCTCTCTGGTTTTTATAGGTGTTCTTCAAGTTCTTCACCTTTCGTGAGTCTTCACACTCGTGCACTTTTTTTTCCTTTTTCGTTTTTCTCTTTTTGTTGAGATGTCCCTTTTTCACTGCAGATCTTCCTTTATATTCCTTGAGATCTGGCAAAAAGAATGATTACCTTATTACAGGTACAAGGTATGGTTTCCTGACATCCAACAACAAACATTAATTAATAGCAGGTGCATTAAACTAAGAAAATATGACCATTGGAATTAAATAAGAGTTTATAGAAATTCAAACAGTTTTCATGACTATCGGTGAGTCATGAGATCGGTAAGTCATTTAAATTTGCATCGGTATTGATAGGTCATGTGATCAGCATCAGTGTTGGTAGTTCACATGATCAGATTCAGCTTTGGAAGGACATGTGATCAACATCTGTGTGACTGTTATCATTGGTGAAACTATTCTCATTGGTGCGACCATTGTCATCGGTGCGACCGTTGTCATCAGTGCGATCGTTATCATCGGTGTGAATGTTCTAATCGGTGCAACCGTTGTCATCGGTGCGGCCGTTGTAATCAGTGTGACTATTCTCATCGGTGTGACCGTTGTCATCGGTGCGACCGTTGTCATCGGTACGACCATTCTCATTGGTGAGACCATTGTCATCGGTGCGACTGTTGTCATCAGTGCGACCGTTCTCATCGGTGCGACTGTTGTCATCAATGCGACCGTTCTCATCCGTGCGACCATTGTCATCGGTGTGACCGTTCTCATCGGTGCAACCATTGTCATCAGTGCGACTGTTGTCATCAGTGCGACCGTTCTCATCGGTGCGACTGTTCTCATCGGTGCGACCGTTGTCATCGGTGCAATCGTTGTCATCGATGAGTCAAAAACATGAAATTCTCACAAAGTGTCTGTTCAATCTAGACCACTTCCAGGTCAATAGTAAACCATAAATAATCATAGATAAATATCTGTAGACATGATTAATCATAGTAAACACATTTAGAACAGAATGAATAATTGAATAAATTGACTTATAAACAAAGATAACAATGATTTGTGATTATTAAAATAACCATCTCACAGAGGGTTCAACAATCTACCCCTTTTTGATAATCACAAATCTATGGCATAAAGAAAGAGGGAGGAGAGGATATAACATTCAGTATTCTCCCCCTATGTAAACAAAATATATGACCAAGGATAAACAGTTCACCAGAGAATGAATCAGATTACAGAGATCTCCCCTTTATATAAAATGTCTTGTCTATGATTAATTATTTATATAAGTAGTCAATTCTTCCCCTTTGTATATATATTCTTTTCTCCCTTTTTATTTATGGATTCATTTATATAAGAAGTCATTATTTCTCCCCCTTTGGGATTATCAAAAATAAAGGGAGAGCAGAAAGAGAAAAAAGAAGAAGGTTCCATTGAAATAACCACTGAAAAAGGTATAGTGAAGAGAAACACAGAAAAGACACCCTATCAAAAATGACAGGCACAACTACTTCTTGGGGTGAAGAGGAGATTTTCCTTTAGCAGATGGAGGAATGGATGGGCCAGAGGGTGGCTTGGTGGAAGGTTGATCTGGACGGATGGAGAGAGGAGGCAGGACAACTCTGTCTGGAAGCAGAGTGGGTGCTAAAGTGACTTACTGGAGACTAAAAGTTCTTGTTGAAGGAGGCTGCTGAAGGACTGGCCAAATATTAGATAGAGCCTAAGAAACTGATAAATGACCAGGAGCAACACTGGATGGACTTAGAGGCTCATCAGTAGGAAATTTTTTTTCCTTATCTTGCACATGAAGATATGGTTTGAGTAGATTGATAAAATCCTGAATGACATCACCACCATATTTCATGGCCTTCTCAAAGTCATCTTTGTTCTGCATAAAACTATCTAGAGTAGGAGTAAAATCTTTCAACTGATGGACCTGAGCCTTAAAGGCTTGAGTGATGGGAGGAATCCTCAAATTCTCAGCCAAGACTTTAAATTGATGGTTCAACTCATGATTGGTATAGATTTTAGAGAAATAGTGATCCACCTTTTCTTTGATCTCTTTCTGAGCCTGAGCAGCATCAACTGAATAAAGATTCACCATCCTGGGAATATGATCATTGTTTTCTTTCATATTTTTCAATGAGTCCAAATCCAGAATCTGTCCAAGAGTTGTTAACTCTTCTTTTATAACATATTTTAAGGCATTGATCTCATGTCCAGTAATCTTGGTCACTTTGGAGGAGCTATCTTGAGCAACAACCTGAGTTATCTCATCATTCAACTTTCTCAAATCCAACTTCTTCATATGTTCTATCAAATTTCTCAACACTTCCATCATACCAGTAATGGTTGATCTAAATTCACCTGACAGAGAAACTAAGTCATTGCCTAAATCCTTGAGTGCTTGATTTAGAGAGGTAATGTTCCTGCCAATCATCTCACTAGTATTGCATAGGTCTGGCTTGATAATAATTACCACTCTTTGAGTTATAGAATCTATAGCAGCCTCTAATAAATTCACAGGAGCAGGAGCAGGAGCATGAGATAATTCTTCTTTCATTGTATCTCTAACTGCATGAAGCAACTCATCTTTAAATCTGTCCAAATCAAATCGAGAATCTGAAGGACCAGGTCTTTCTGCTACCATTCGCACAGACTCAGTAGCTAGTCTAGCCTTAACAAAAAGCTTGCCCTTACTTTTTTCACTCCTTCTTCCTCTTCCTCTGAATAATCTAGACCTAGAACTGAAAGACCTGGATGTTCTTCCCATTCATCCTTAAAAAAGGTGTACTTAGGCTTTACAAAATCAGTTTTACCAAAATTTTCATGAGAGCCTTCCCCATCTACATCAATCACTGACTGTACTATTATTTTAGTCTCAGGAATAGTTTCTTCTTCAACTCGTTGAGGTTTTGGATCATCTTGGATCAAATTTTTACCATCTACTGGTTGATTATCAACATCATCATCACCACCACCATCATCATCATGACCATTTCCATTTCCATTATTATTTATTGAAGTATCATTGGAACTGTCTTTGTTACTGGATTCATACTGATCAGAATTTGATACTTCAGTGTCAGCTTCTTCTTCATCACCTAGAAGAGGTTTTGACTCAGGTAACTTAAGAGGTGGACCAGCTGGTCCAAATTCCATTCTTCTTTTCTTAGGAATTAGTATATCAGGATCACTCCTGTCATCAGGAGGTGACTCAGGTTCCTTTACAGTATCCACATCATCATCAGCCTCAGCTTCTCCTGTTACCTTCTTACTGGACTCACCGGTTTCCTTAGAAACTTCTGTTTCTTCTTCCTCATCAGAATAAACAACTTCCTCACCAGGTTTTAAACCAGGATCTCTCATCCCCTTTGGTCTCTTATAATGTTCAGAAGGATTAAAGGATTCATACAACCTATCCTCATTAGCAACCCATGACTTCTTCCATGGATTCTAATTAATCTTCATTCTTTTTTAGATATCCTTGCTAATACAAAAAATTCCACTAGATGAGATACACTCATATAAATCTTCAACACCGCCCAAAAACTTTAACATAGTAGAGATTTTCTTAGAGTAGAACAAGGTTGTAGCCTTTTTGGATGGCTTCACCATATCAGCAATATGGACAGTAATATATCTACACAAGTTGATATTCTCAACATTTAGAAACAAAAACAGCAAGAAAACATCTTGATACTTTACAACAACAAAATCAACTTTTCTGGGACATATTTGGTGCTGAATAAACTTAAACAAAATTCTACTTTCACCATCTAACTCAGTAGCTGTTATTCTTCTAGATTCAGAATTTCCAGTCAGCATCTCTAGAGCAAGCTCATATGAAAAATATTCAGTGGTAGGAGGAATATTACCAAAAAAATCCTCATATCTACCTTTATGAGGTACTCCAAAACACTCATCCCACTGATTTGAAGAAAAAGATATCTTTTTCCCTTTGACTACTGAAGATAGTCTTGCAGCTTCTGCTCTATCTAATATAATGCTAAAATTCAAATAAAACTCATGCACTAGATTTGGGTAGTATAATAATTTATTATCACAGAACCAAACTTTGCATCCTTGCATCTCTAAAACTTTTAAAAGAGCAGACTTACTAGATAACACCCATTCAGAACTTACTTCCTTTTCAGTAGTGACTACCCGAGTTTCCAACTTCGGGTTTACAGACCTTTGAGTCGTGCTGCTCGATTCTCCTCGAGCGCATTTCACCAGAGAGGAACCTTCATATTCCTTGTCTTGTCGATTTTTCTTTTCCATTTGGAGGTTCGATAGGTTTAAAAGGTTTGAAGGATTTAAAAAGGTTCAAGAGATTCAAGAGGTTCAAGTTTCAGAAAAAGTAAGGTTCGATGGGAGATGGAAGGTCATAGTTATTGGGAAATGAAATAGCCGCGGGTCATTAAATTTATCATTTAGGGTTAAAATATTAAATATAATATCTATTTAGTAGAAAAAAGTCATTTTTTTAAACACTAATGTTTTCAAAAACTGTAAAACTCAAACGGTAGCAAAAAAATCGGTTTCACTGATCGGTTTCACTGATCGGTTTCACTGATTAGTTTCACTGATCTATCATACCTAACTCTTGTTTAATAAAATCTAACCTTTCTGAGCTTAAGGGTTTGGTGAAAATATCAGCTAATTGATGTTCAGAATCAATAAATTCTAGAGAAATATCACCCTTTTGATAATGATCTCTCAAAAAGTGATGTCTGACATCAATGTGCTTAGTCCTAGAGTGAGACACAAGATTATTAGAGATATTAATTTCACTAGTGTTATCAAAATTTATTGACACATGTCTAAATTGATATCCATAGTCCAAAAAAGTGTGTTTCTTCCACAAAATCTGTGCACAAAAACTACCAGCAGCAATGTATTTTGCTTCAGCAGTAGACAATGCAACAGAGTTCTATTTCTTACTACACCAAGATACCAGGGAATTTCCCAAAATTTGACATGTTCCATATGTGCTCTTCCTATCTAACTTGCAACCAGAAAATTTAGCATCTGAATAACTCATTAAGTCAAAGGATTGTCCTTTTGGATAAAACAAAACTAAATTGATAATATGTTTAAGATATTTGAAAATACTTTTAACAACAAGTAAATTAGATTCTTTAGGATAAGCTTGAAATATTACACACATGCATACACTAAACATGTTATATAGTCGACTAGCAGTAAGGTAAAGTAAACTTCCAATCATACCTCTATAATTGGTTTGATCAACTAATTTCCCAATTTCATCATCATCCAACTTACAGGTGGTACTCATAGGTGTATCACTTCCCTTATTACTATCCAAACCAAAACGTTTCAAAAGATACTTTGTATATTTACTTTGATTTAAAATAATACCATCTTTCTTTTGAAAAATTTGAAATCCAAGAAAATACTTGAGTTCTCCCATTAAACTCATTTCAAATTCATTTTGCATAATCTTTGAAAAATCAGTACATAAATAATTTTTAGAAGATCCAAAGATAATATCATTAATATAGATTTGTACAATCAAAATATCTTCAGATATTCTTTTAATAAAAAGAGTGGGATCTGCAATTCCTTTAGTAAAACCTTTAGAAATAAGAAAATTTGTAAGTCTATCATACCAAGCTCTTGGAGCCTGTTTTAAACCATATAAAGCTTTAGAAATTTTAAAAACATGATTTTGAAAATGGGGTTTTGTAAATCCAGGTGGTTGTTCAACAAAAACATCTTCAATTATAAAACCATTTAGAAATGCACTTTTGACATCCAATTGATATAACTTGAAATTCAGATGAGATGCATAAGCAAGTAAGATCCTAATGGATTCTAATCTAGCTACAGGTGTAAAGGTTTCTTTATAGTCTATTCCCTTTTCTTGATTGTAACCTTGTGCAACTAATCTAGCTTTGTTTCTAATGATGTTTCCAGATTCATCAAATTTATTTTTGAAAACCCATTTAGTACCTATGGTCAAGGTGTCCTTAGGTCTTTATACTAATTCCCAGACTTTGTTTCTTTCAAATTGATTTAGTTATTCTTGCATATCCATAACCCAAAATTCATTATTGATTGCATCATTGATATTTTTAGGTTCAAGTTGTGAAAGAAAGGCTTGATGTTCAACCTGATTTCTTAGAGAAGATCTAGTCTGTGTTCCTCTATCAAGATTACCAACAACAATATCTAAAGGATGATTCTTTAGAATCCTAGTTGATCTAGTGAAGGTAGGACTAGAAATTTTAGGTTCTTCTCTTGGTTTGGATTCATTAGAAGCAGGTTCTGAGGCATTTCCAGAGCTGGTTGTATTGAAAATAGGGTCACTATTTTTGTCATTAATATTTGGAATTGACAAACCTTCTTCAAGATTTTCAAGAGGGGTCTTAGGTTCATGTGGATCAGTTTCATCAAAATTTATGTGAATAGATTCTTCCACACATTTGGTTCTATTGTTAAAAACTCTATAGGCTTTGCTAGTAATTTAATATCCTAAAAAGATTCCTTCATCACTCTTGGATACAAATTTATCATGATTTTCCATAGTGTTGAGAATAAAGAATTTGCAACCAAAAACTCTGAAGTAACTAACTTTAGGATTCCTATTATTCCACAATCCATAAGGGGTCTTTTTGAGAACATGTATAATCAAGAATCTATTTATAATATAACAAGATGTATTGTAAGCTTCAGCCCAAAAATAAACAGGTAGGTCATACTCATTGAGCATAGTTCTTGAAATTTCTTGAAGGGTTCTATTCCTTCTTTCTACTACACCATTCTGTTGAGGTGTCCTAGGGGCAGAAAAGTTGTGACTATAGCCATTATGTGAGCAGTAAGATTCAAACTCATGATTTTCAAACTCACAACCATGATCACTTCTCAAGGTCTTAATCTTAAGTCCACTTAGGTTTTCTACAGACTTGGAGTATTTAATAAAGTAAGAGAAATCTTCACTTTTGTGAGCTAAAAAGTATACCCAAGTGTATCTAGAAAAGTCATATACTAAAACATAGACATAGTGAATCCCATTTAAACTGGAAACTCTAGAAGGTACAAACAAGTCCATGTGAACCAACTAGAGAGGTTGAGAAGTTGAAAATTATTTCTTTGATTAAAAAGAAACTTTATATTGCTTTCCCTTTTAACAAGGATTACAAACTTTATTAGCTGGGAATTCAAGTTTAGGTAGGTCTCTAACCAAGTTCTTTCTAGTCAGTTTTCTAAGTGAATGCACATTGCAGTGTCCTAATCTTCTGTGCCAATGCCAAGATTCTTTATGAAAATAATTTAAACAAGTAACATTTTGTTTGGATAAGGAATTTAAATCTACTGTATATACATTTTTATTTCTTAAGGCAGAAAATACTAAGACATTTTTCGAATTAAAAATATTGCAAGAATCATTTTCAAATTTAAAATTAAACCCATCATAACACAACTGATAAATACTTAACAGGTTTTATTTTAATCCATCAACAAGTAAAACTTTATAAATTAAAATTGAATCAGTGTTACCAATCTGGACTAGGCCTATGATTTTTCCTTTTGAATTATCACCAAAGGTGACATGTCCTCCATTAACCTTGACTAATATTTTAAAATATGAAAATTATCCTGACATATGTATTAAACATCTACTGTCCAAGTACCATGTCTTCTTATAGGAACTCTTCAATCAAGTCTCCTACATGACAGGTTTAAACGAAAAATGATTTTGGTACCCAGATTTTCTTGGGTCCAGACAGGTTAGCAAGTAAAAATTTTGATACCCAGATTTTTCTAATGGGTTTCATACAATAAATAGATTCAAAATATTTTGAAAGATAAACTTTGATTTAGCTATAACTATGTGAAAATATGGTTGAGACATAAGAGTTTCCAAAATTGGAACTACCAGCATACCGTCCAGATTTAGGAATTAATCTATTCTTAACAAGCTGTCTCTGTTTAGGATGATAACCTAAACCAGTAGTATACTTTGGTGTAACTTGTTTTCCAAGAATTTGAGTTAGAGTATTCTTTCCATTTGTGAACTTCTCTAAATCTATTCTAAGTTTATCATTGGACAATTTAAGTTTAGTATTCTCCTTTAACAGTTGAGCATTCTTTTTCTTTTCTACCTATAATGCAGATTGTACAGTGCTAGTTAAAGCATGCTGTTTCTTTAAGGTTTTATACTTATCCTTCAGCTCATTGAAGGTATCTTCTAGCATATTAAAATATTCAAATAATTCTTCACTAGAAATATTTTCAGATTCAGAATCAGAATCAACTCCAGAATAATAAAAATTTAAAGCAGGAGTATCCAATGTTACCTTAGATGTGTTTGTCATGAAACACATATTAGATTTTTGAGATTTTTCATCCTGAGTGGAATCATAATCACTTAAACTGTCTTCTGAAACACTCCAGGTTTATTTCATAGCTTTCTTGTATTTTTTGTACTTGTAGTCATGTTTCTTCTTGAATTTTAATTTTGGACAGTCAGCTTTCACATGTCCTTTCCTCTTGCATTTGTAGCAGACTATATCATCACTTTTATCAGTTCTTTTCCAATCTTTCTTCCAATGAACTTTGTTTTCATACTTTCCCTTATAGTTTGATTTTCTGAAAAACTTCTTCTTCCTATAAAAATTCTTAAATCATCTGGCTATTTGAGCCATTTCATCATCACTATTTGATGCACTTTCCCCACAGCTTGAGCTATCACTTTCACTTTAAAGTTTCCCTTTGTACTTTTGTTTTGAAGTACCAGTCTTGAAAGATACAAACTTCTTTCTTGGTTCATCATCTTCTTCCTTGTTTACCTTTAGCTCTTCTTCATACATCATTAGCTTACCAATAAGTTCCTTGGCAGGCCGAGCACCAATGTCACATGATTCTCCAATTGAAACTGATGTGCCTCTCCATCTATCAGCCAAACATCTTAGTATCCTCATGATTTTCTCTTTTGCTGGAACAACCTTTCCCAGTGAGATCATTGTATTTACAATTTCATTGAACCTGAGATACATGTCAGAAATAGGTTCATTAGGATTCATTTTAAAGTTGTCACATTTAATAGTGTAGGTATTAAATCTCATTTCTTTAACATTGGTTGTTCCTTCATGAGAAATGCCCAAAGTATCTAAAATTTCATAAGAAGTATTACAAGAAGATATTCGATTAAATCCCTCATCTCCTAAAGCACAATACAGGTAATTCATTTCTTTACAATTATTATTGTAAGCTGTTTTAGTAGGTTCATCCCAAGTAGTTCTTTCAGTTTCTAGAATCTTGTACTGAGTTTCTATAGCAGTTAAAATGTAAAATCCCATACTCTCTAAATAAATTTTCATTTTCAGTTTCCATTGGGCATAATTAACACCATTAAAGAAAGGTGTCCTGTTGGTAGCAACACCTTCTAGTCTATTATACATAATTAGATTTTAGCAAATATATTTAAAGAGATAAAATTTAGAACTAACAGAAATTTAAGATCTTTAAGATACAACTAAAATCACAGTTGAAAAATAGAGTATTTGGAAATCCTTTATTAATAAATCAACCTCTGATACCAAATTTTGGTCAGAGTGGATACTCAAGAGGGGGTTGAATTGAGTTCCAATTAAAATTTCTGTTAAAAATATTTCTATAAAAATCCCCCAATTCATAAAACAAGTTGACCTGTAGTGAATTTATAAAGATTGTAAATGTTCAATCAGTTTCTCGAAGATTGATTACTTCTCAGTTAACTTAATCCAAAGATTAAGTTAGATTTTTAAACTAACTTAATGGTTCACAATAAGTACAAACACTTACTAGTTCAACTATCAGAGTTACTTTAAAACAGATTTATATTTAAAGTAATTAGCAACGGAATATTCAAAATAGGTTTTAACAAGGATAAAAAGCACAACAATTTGTAAAACAAGAGGTTCAGTCTCAATCCGAGAATTAGTCCTCTCAAATAGTTTATATAAACTATGATCCACACCCTGAATCAAGGGTTTACAATAGTACTCAGACTGTTCAGGTCCTTAGACCTCTACCACAGTTCTATGTGGGAAAAACCAAAACAAAACAATAGCACACAGGCTATCCAGGTCACACTTGACCTCTACCACTATCCACAATGGGATATAATAGTGTAAGACAAATATTGATTGAGGATTTAGAAATCCTCCAGTTCAGCTCAGGAGTCAGTATGTGTCAAAATAAACAGATGCACACACACTGCTCAAAATGTTAAGCAAAGGGATACAATAGAGGAAATAAAAGAGTTTAGAATGCTCTGTGTAATTTCAAATGAGATCTGGACTCTTTTTTATGTTCCAAATTGTAATTCAAGTCCTTTCTGGTGAGGATGACACAAAACAGAGTATCGTTGTTCTTCTCATCTACAGTTATGCAGACTTGTGCATATGATCTTTAGTATGGCGCAACAACTTGTCTTTTGTGTTTGTTCCAGGTTAATGATCAGCTTGAAGCTCTCTGGTTTTTATAGGTGTTCTTCAAGTTCTTTGCCTTTCGTGATTCTTCACACTCGTGCACTTTTTTTTTCTTTTTCGTTTTTCTCTTTTTGTTGATTTGTCTCTTTTTCACTACAGATCTTCCTTTTTATTCCTTGAGATATGGAAAAAAGAATGATTACCTTTTTACAGGCATGAGGTATGGTTTCCTGACATCCAAAAACCAACATTAATTAATAGTAGGTGCATTAAACTAAGAAAATATGACCGTTGGAATTAAATAAGAGTTAATAGAAATTCAAACAGTTTTCATGACTATCTGTGAGTCATGAGATCGGTAAGTCATTTGAATTTGCATCAGTATCGGTAGGTCATGTGATCAGAATTGGCGTCGGTAGTACGCATGATCAGCATCAGCTTCGGTAGGACATGTGATCAGCATTGGTGTGACCGTTCTCATCGGTGCAACTGTTCTCATCGGTGTGACCGTTGTTATCGGTGCGACCGTTG